>CM077181.1:35979458-36579458 GCA_039654105.1 Coreius guichenoti
TCCGTTCCCTCCTTCAGGGAACGAGGGTTACATACGTAACCGAGACGTTTTCTTTGAGACTGTGGTCCCAGCTCTCTTCAGGTCATTGACCAGGTCCTGCCGTGTAGTTCTGGGCTGATCCCTCACCTTCCTCATGATCATTGATGCCCCACGAGGTGAGATCTTGCATGGTGCCCCAGACCGAGGGAGATTGACCGTCATCTTGAACTTCTTCCATTTTCTAATAATTGCGCCAACAGTTGTTGCCTTCTCACCAAGCTGCTTGCCTATTGTCCTGTAGCCCATCCCAGCCTTGTGCAGGTCTACAATTTTATCCCTGATGTCCTTACACAGCTCTCTGGTCTTGGCCATTGTGGAGAGGTTGGAGTCTGTTTGATTGAGTGTGTGGACATGTGTCTTTTATACAGGTAATGAGTTCAAACAGGTGCAGTTAATACAGGTAATGAGTGGAGAACAGGAGGGCTTCTTAAAGAAAAACTAACAGGTCTGTGAGAGCCGGAATTCGTACTGGTTGGTAGGTGATCAAATACTTATGTCATGCAATAAAATGCAAATTAATTATTTAAAAATCATACAATGTGATTTTCTGGATTTTTGTTTTAGATTCCGTCTCTCACAGTTGAAGAGTACCTATGATAAAAATTACAGACTTCTACATGCTTTGTAAGTGGGCAAACCTGCAAAATCGGCAGTATATCAAATACTTGTTCTCCCCACTGTATATATACACTCACCTAAAGGATTATTAGGAACACCTGTTCAATTTCTCATTAATGCAATTATCTAATCAACCAATCACATGGCAGTTGCTTCAATGCATTTAGGGGTGTGGTCCTGGTCAAGACAATCTCCTGAACTCCAAACTGAATGTCAGAATGGGAAAGAAAGGTGATTTAAGCAATTTTGAGCGTGGCATGGTTGTTGGTGCCAGACGGGCCGGTCTGAGTATTTCACAATCTGCTCAGTTACTGGGATTTTCACGCACAACCATTTCTAGAGTTTACAAAGAATGGTGTGAAACGGGAAAAACATCCAGTATGCGGCAGTCCTGTGGGCGAAAATGCCTTGTTGATGCTAGAGGTCAGAGGAGAATGGGCCGACTGATTCAAGCTGATAGAAGAGCAACTTTGACTGAAATAGCCACTCGTTACAACCGAGGTATGCAGCAAAGCATTTGTGAAGCCACAACACGCACAACCTTGAGGCGGATGGGCTACAACAGCAGAAGACCCCACCGGGTACCACTCATCTCCACTACAAATAGGAAAAAGAGGCTACAATTTGCACAAGCTCACAAAAATTGGACAGTTGAAGACTGGAAAAATGTTGCCTGGTCTGATGAGTCTCGATTTCTGTTGAGACATTCAGATGGTAGAGTCAGAATTTGGCGTAAACAGAATGAGAACATGCCTTGTTACCACTGTGCAGGCTGGTGGTGGTGGTGTAATGGTGTGGGGGATGTTTTCTTGGCACACTTTAGGCCCCTTAGTACCAATTGGGCATCGTTTAAATGCCACGGCCTACCTGAGCATTGTTTCTGACCATGTCCATCCCTTTATGACCACCATGTACCCATCCTCTGATGGCTACTTCCAGCAGGATAATGCACCATGTCACAAAGCTCGAATCATTTCAAATTGGTTTCTTGAACATGACAATGAGTTCACTGTACTAAAATGGCCCCCACAGTCACCAGATCTCAACCCAATAGAGCATCTTTGGGATGTGGTGGAACGGGAGCTTCGTGCCCTGGATGTGCATCCCACAAATCTCCATCAACTGCAAGATGCTATCCTATCAATATGGGCCAACATTTCTAAAGAATGCTTTCAGCACCTTGTTGAATCAATGCCACGTAGAATTAAGGCAGTTCTGAAGGCGAAAGGGGGTCAAACACAGTATTAGTATGGTGTTCCTAATAATCCTTTAGGTGAGTGTATATATATTGTCTATGTGGGCCTCTAAATATTTACATAATTATTAAATATTTTTTTCAATTATTTAAAAATATTTAAAAACCTAGTGCACTTCTTGTATAATAATAAAGTAAGTCATTTTGCTTGTAAATGTCTTTGTATCCCTTTATTAAGGAAAAGCACATTATTATTGTGCCCCTAACATTTTTTTAATGCACTCTTGAATTTTTCAACTGAGGAGCAAATGTAAAGATATAGAAAAAACTGTCAGTCAGCGTCAGCATCGTGATTGCAAATTCAGATGTGAAAATGTAGTTTTGTTCTGTTTTCAGCGCTAATATTTAATTGTGTGTGCTCTCAGAAAGCAGCCATGTGAAGCCAGCAGTGATGGTAGAGGAAGTGGAGGATGGAGAAATGACCATTCCCAAAATCATTGTCGCACCAGAGTCAGACTCAATGACCCTCACTGTTCCTGTAGCAGATCTGACAGCCTGCAGGTCAGTGTTTCACCATCTGATCTATTTATTATCAGCTAAATAATTTAGACTATTTCACTGAAAGTCCTGTTTTTTCCCCCTTTCCACTCTCAGCAAAGTTGTGGGTTCAGAGTAGGTTGTTCTTCATCTAAAAGATATAGTTTTGTAAACTACGGCTGCTATAGTAAAGACTACAATTTGTCATACTGTATGTTGTTGTTCAATAGAATGCCTCTTGGTGAGGAAGATGAAGACAGTCGACTGGATATGAACGCGACTGATCTACTCAATGTGGGCGAGTGAGTCTTTAAAAAGCCAAATATTTTATATTTGTGGGGGGGGGCTGTACGTTAAATTTGTTTGCGCATAGCAGTGATGCTACAGAGGTTGAACGTTTTGTAGCACAGGTCAGCAAATGTAGCACAAGTATAAAATGTACATTAAATCTCATAAAACAACCACAAGTAGCAACACAGTCCGTCACTTAAATAGGCAGGTGACTGGCAAAAGGACTGATGTCTCATACAGGGCATGCAAAATTCAACCCTTAACAAGAAAACTTTTTGTTTCTTTGCCCAAAATGGCAAACTGCATGAACGTAACACTTATTGCATAACAGTGTCAATTTTGTTTATATAGCCCAATATCTCTGACTACAATCCAAATAACACCCATTTACAATTCAACCTTACAACAACATTAAACTTAAATAAAATTCAGTTTAAAGATCTACATTTCTCATTTTCATTCATGAAGATAACATGGAAAATGTGTCACGCATAGTGAACGATTTCTGCCACTTGTTGGTACACAAGCACTTTTAAAATGAAAATTACCATTATAACCAGTAGATGGCTGCAGAGGACCACTCATTAGCTCATTTGCCATAATTATTTTCACAGATTATTAAATGACTATTATAGCAAACTTTAGTACTTTTATTGTTCTGAAGTATGATGGCAAGTACAGGAAAAGTCATAAAGTCTCATGCCATTTGGATGAAGGGAACTGTTTTTTTTTTTCATTAAGCCCAGACCCCAACAGCCTAGAAGGGTTCATTATTTATTAACTACTGTGATTACTTGAAAATACAAAATAAATAAACAATTTAATTATTAATACCAATAATGTAATAAATTATTTGAATAATGCATTGAATAGCTTATTGTAAAAAAATCTAAAATTTTTATAGTTTTTTTTTCTTTAACACTAGGAGCTGCTGAACATAATCAGCCAATACAGACTCGTTTTTGTGCATTGAGCTAATTTGACATAGGCTTGCCCAGTCCGTTGCAATGGTTATCACTGTCAATCAGAATTTAGCGGATTCACTCCAGTAATTAAATGTGTCTGTCAGTAGCTGGTCGTCTGCATGACTAACAAAAGTTTTCTTTAAATTATGAATGGGCTCACGCAAAACTTTAAACTACACACCGCACAATCTCATTTACATCATACCTAAGCTTTGGTTTTATGATGAGTGGATTTGCTGGTGTGTAGGTCTCAGCCAGTTAAATTGGGCTAAACAAATACTCTTGTTTTTGAAGGCTATTGAGCATGCGGCATTGACTAACCTTACACACGAACAAGTGGCTGTGTTTTACACACATGGAAAACTGTATTGCACGCATGCTACTGCAGCAAATGTATTCACCGCACAGACCGATTTTTTTCGTAGCACGTGCAATATATGTCGCACTGTACAGCCCTGGGGTGTTGTCTCAAACCTTTGCTTAGACTCACAAAAGAAATGTCATTGATGAACTTGATGTGACATGACTTTCTCCAATATGTTGTCACTTCCTGTAGATGCTATGAGCGGCCCATGTCTGCTGCCAGTCAAACAAGCATAGTTGTGAATGAGCGACTGCAGGAGCTGGTCAAGCTGTTTAAGGGGCGAACAGACCGTGTAAGAGAGAAACTGACTGATCCAGACGACTCTGATGAGGAAAGCCCTTCGGCATGTGAGTAGACTTGTAGTTACTCTTTATTTTACTGTATTAGTTTAGTAATGTAAGGTCAAGGATAGATACTGTAGTTCCTTCACCTTTGATATTTGAACCCTAGCTCCAGCCAAAAAGCCTGCTGACGCCCCGCCTCCTCCACCACCTCCTCCAGAGGAAAAGAAAGACGCCGATGAGGCGGCTGAAGAGGAGGTGCAAATCTATGAGTTTATGGGATACAAGTTCCCAGTTCCTCAGTTGAAAATGCCCCAGATTCCTGATTGGCTGAGAGCTATACTGGAGTACCGTTTCCCGTCCAGCATTGATCCCTACACAGGTGAGATCTACAAGCATCTGAAAGCTCTGTGGATCACAATGGGCCATTTTTATAATAATTAATATAGAAGTAAACTACCTTATTTACGTGTCATATCATGAGAAATGTATATTTTTTGAATTTTCCCGGTCCAAAAAGAATGTCTATTGAAAGCAAGCCAAAGTTTTTGTGAAAAATGGTCAGGAAACTTAAACTTAAAATGAACTAATCCCCTGTGGAAAAAGAAGTACACTCTAGCATACTTTTAAAAAGAGTAGTTATTATGGAATAATATAATTTAAAAGAATATACTTAAGTGTGAACTGAATGCAATGTTCTCAGACTCTTAATTTTATGTTATTTACAATTGAATGAAAATGTATTATAGTTTAAATGTATATTAAGTGCACTTAGTTGAACTTGAGAGTGCTTTATTGACCCACTTAAATAGGGCTTAAGTACATATTTATATGTAATTTCTTACATATTGTTACTTCTACTGTTGTTGAAATATTGTTATTGGGTACTGCTGAATGCATTGACAAGCATTTATGTTGAACTAAAATATATTTTAATGCCAATTATTTTGACCCTTGAATGTCATGAATTAAAATATATTTGTAATTACACATTTGTAATGATAAAGTTGCGAGTTAAAATTATAATCAAGTACTTTACATGTGCTCTAGTATGTCAACACATCAGAATAAGTGTACTTCAAAATTACTAAGGATTAAAACACAATTATTTAAAATGTACTTTATAGTAAAACTTTTAATTTGACATTACAAAGTGCCGTTTTAAAAGTCTAAGTGTGCTAAGAAACATTCAGGAAACTGTACTCTTTAAGTAGACTTAAGTGGCCTTTTATTTCAATAATACTATATTATCTGCATACAGTTTTTTTTTACATTTAACCAAATTAAGCACACTTATTTTTCTCATGGGATATTATTAAGTGGACTTAACATTGATTCTTTCAGATTTGATCTACGTGGTGTGGCTGTTCTTTGTGACGTTTGCGTGGAACTGGAATGTTTGGCTGATCCCTGTGCGCTGCACTTTCCCGTATCAGACCTCTGAGAACATTCACTGGTGGCTGCTGATGGACTACCTCTGTGACACCATTTACATTCTTGACATCGTGGTCATGCAGCCCAGACTGCAGTTTGTGAGAGGAGGGGACATTGTGGTGAGCAAAAGCAGCCTGCTGAGATGAACACAACGTCCAATAATGTGTGACAAACAGAAAGTGGTGTGTTTTGAACAGCATATCTACTGTTTTATATGAACGCTTGTTTCCGCCACGGAATAAAAAAAGTAAAAAAGGTATTTGCGACTTTTTGGCTCAAAATTCTGCCTTTTTCCCCCGCAATTGTGAGTTTATATCTCACAATTCTTACAATTCAAACTTTATAACTCCAAATTGCGAGTTAATATCTTACAATTCAGAAAAAAAGTAAGTTGCAGGATATAAACTCGCAATTTCAAGTTATAAAGTTAGAATTGCGAGAAAAAATACTTTTTTCTAAAAAAAAAAACACGTTATTTTACTCTTTATTAAAACCCATAGGAAAATCATTAATAAAAGCATTAATGAACACAAATTTCCTGTGGTGTGCCTTAAGGATCCGTTCTTGGTCCACTTCTATTTCTAATCTACACTCACCTAAAGGATTATTAGGAACACCATACTAATACTGTGTTTGACCCCCTTTCGCCTTCAGAACTGCCTTAATTCTACGTGGCATTGATTCAACAAGGTGCTGAAAGCATTCTTTAGAAATGTTGGCCCATATTGATAGGATAGCTTCTTGCAGTTGATGGAGATTTGTGGGATGCACATCCAGGGCACGAAGCTCCCGTTCCACCACATCCCAAAGATGCTCTATTGGGTTGAGATCTGGTGACTGTGGGGGCCATTTTAGTACAGTGAACTCATTGTCATGTTCAAGAAACCAATTTGAAATGATTCGAGCTTTGTGACATGGTGCACTATCCTGCTGGAAGTAGCCATCAGAGGATGGGTACATGGTGGTCATAAAGGGATGGACATGGTCAGAAACAATGCTCAGGTAGGCCGTGGCATTTAAACGATGCCCAATTGGCACTAAGGGGCCTAAAGTGTGCCAAGAAAACATCCCCCACACCATTACACCACCACCACCAGCCTGCACAGTGGTAACAAGGCATGATGGATCCATGTTCTCATTCTGTTTACGCCAAATTCTGACTCTACCATCTGAATGTCTCAACAGAAATCGAGACTCATCAGACCAGGCAACATTTTTCCAGTCTTCAACTGTCCAATTTTGGTGAGCTCGTGCAAATTGTAGCCTCTTTTTCCTATTTGTAGTGGAGATGAGTGGTACCCGGTGGGGTCTTCTGCTGTTGTAGCCCATCCGCCTCAAGGTTGTGCGTGTTTTGGCTTCACAAATGCTTTGCTGCATACCTCGGTTGTAACGAGTGGTTATTTCAGTCAAAGTTGATCTTCTATAGCTTGAATCAGTCGGCCCATTCTCCTCTGACCTCTAGCATCAACAAGGCATTTTCGCCCACAGGACTGCCGCATACTGGATGTTTTTCCCTTTTCACACCATTCTTTGTAAACTCTAGAAATGGTTGTGCGTGAAAATCCCAGTAACTGAGCAGATTGTGAAATACTCAGACCGGCCCATCTGGCACCAACAACCATGCCACGCTCAAAATTGCTTAAATCACCTTTCTTTCCCATTCTGACATTCAGTTTGGAGTTCAGGAGATTGTCTTGACCAGGACCACACCCCTAAATGCATTGAAGCAACTGCCATGTGATTGGTTGATTAGATAATTGCATTAATGAGAAATTGAACAGGTGTTCCTAATAATCCTTTAGGTCAGTGTATATGCTTCCTCTTGGTCAGATCATCCAGCGTCATGTTCTTAATTCCCGTAGTTACTCTGATGATACACAAATCTATCTTACCTTTCAGCCCAATAGTGCTTTTCCTCCCCATTCCATCACTTCCTGTCTACAAGATCTCCAAGTATGGATGGCTCAAAACTGATTACTGACAAAACAGAAATCCTGTTAGTAGGCCCTAAATCCCTAAATACCACAGACCTTATTTTACTCATAAATTGGAAAAGATAAAAACATTATTAAAACTCACAGGAAAATATTGAGGAAACCACTGGCGAATTCTGAGAAATAAAGTCAGAATTGTACAATATAAACTTGCAATTGCTAGAAAAGTCAGAATTGCGGGTTTTCTTTTTTCTCAGATGTTACATACAATTGCGAGTTATATATCACAAATTCTGAGAAATAAAGTCAGAATTGCAGGATATAAACTCGAAAATCTGAGAAAAAGTCAGTATTATAGACATAATAGATAAAAGTCACAATTATCTTTATTATTTTTTTCAGTGGCGGAAGCATCCATAGTTTAATTATTTCAATCTAACAAATTTTTTTTGTGAATTGTTTTGCTTGAAATTGTTTTTTTAAATAAACTTCACTAGGTTTAATATTTTATTGTCTAATACAGTAACATTCATAGAGTGTGTTTCTTTTACTTTGTTGATATCTGTTGATGTTTGCCTATTTTATGTTTTGTCTTTCTAAGTGTGACAAAAAAGACATGAGAGAGAACTACATGCAAACAGAGCGATTTAAGGTAAAACTCTTTATTTTCTACTAAAGCAATGCATTGACACTGATCAAGTAACTTCAGTGTGTTATTAAAACAGCATCCTAACCTTCAGTGCATGCTGGATGTTTCAGATGGATGTGATCAGTCTCTTCCCACTGGATGTCCTGTACGTCTTCACAGGTGTCAAATCACTCTTGCGGTTTCCTCGCCTTCTAAAGGTAAAAAACATGCAGTTCTTAATCTTTTCCCGCTGTCACACACAAATACCCCTAGTACTCACACTTATTCTGTGTCGCTTTTGCAGTACAATGCATTCTTTGAGTTTAATGACCGTCTGGAGGCTGTGATGAGCAAAGCATACATTTACAGGTAAGACCAGAGGCCACAACTAGAGGTCACCATTACACAAAGCGAATACCATTTAAAGGCACAGTTCACCCAAATAATGAATTTTTTATTTACGCACTGCCGTGTGATTCCAGGGTGATCCGTACAAGTGCGTACCTGCTGTACTCTCTGCATTGTAATGCCTGTGTTTTCTATTGGGGATCTGACTATGAAGGACTGGGTTCTACTAAATGGGTCTATAATGGCAAAGGAAACAGGTGACCTTATCCATCTCAATGCTTTGCTGAGTGGTGTGTTGTGCACACTGTAGATAATGTAATATAACGACTCGTGTCCTACAGTTATAT
Source organism: Coreius guichenoti (assembly GCA_039654105.1). Classification (NCBI taxonomy): domain Eukaryota; kingdom Metazoa; phylum Chordata; class Actinopteri; order Cypriniformes; family Gobionidae; genus Coreius; species Coreius guichenoti. The sequence goes on from CM077181.1 coordinate 35,988,440, forward strand.
TCGCTGCTACTACTTTGCTGTGAAGACTCTGATCACCATCGGAGGTTTGCCTGATCCCACCACTGTCTTTGAAATCGTCTTCCAACTGGTCAACTACTTTGTGGGAGTCTTTGCTTTCTCCATCATGATCGGTCAGGTGAGACATATACATGACAGAACTTCTGGGTGAATCTCTCTTATTGTCAAAAACATGTCAAGGTTATATTTGTTGCGGTGGCTGCAAGGATGCGCACAACGAAGGAGTAGAGAAACAAAAACAGTCTTTAATCAATAAATCCACAACAGAAAACTCAGGAGATAGCTGGAGGAACAGTAAACACAACCACTTCTAACATAGACAATACCAGACAATGAAACACAGGAAACTGAGGGCTTAAATACACAGAGGATGATTGACTGAAACAGAAACGGTGTTAACTAATTAAGAACCAAGGAGATTTAAAAGGAACTAAGGAAAACGGGAACACAGAAATTAAACAAAACAGAGCATACATGTGACAATATTTGACAATAAGTCAAAAGAAAGAACAAAGAAATTCTGTTTTTATTCTTCATAAAGAATATGACTAATTTTAAGACCATAAAGTACAAATATTTTCATTATTTTCACAATTCCCCAATTCTTAAAAAAAATCTCATTACTGTAATACAAATAAATGCATTTTTTTTGGAAGAATTTATACTTCATGTATGATTGCAACCATAAAAAAACGTTTGTTACTTGAAATAAAATAAACTTTAACTGAAATAAAATAAAGTATTAAAATTACATTTTAGCCAGTTGCCAAGGCAGCATTTCTCATTTTCATTTAGTTAAATTGATGTACTAAAATATCTAAAACTAAAACTGAAGAAAAAAATTAATAAAAATTATATAGACAGTATTACAAAAAACTAATTAAAAAACACACAAAAAAAATTATAAAACTTAATACAACTAAAATGAAACCAGCAAATATAAATATTAAAATAATTCAAAATATGAAAAAAACTGTAATACTATCTCAGTGATAGTAAAATAAATATATATCTAAGGAGAATCACTAATTGCAAAAATAAAATAAAAATAGCCAAAAAAATAAACAAAATAAATCATCCAGCTAGATTTTGGTAAATAAGACTGGAGATAAATAAGTGGAGATGTAATAATGTAATGTACTATATATATATATATATATATATATATATATATATATATATGTATATATGTATATGTGTATATGTATATGTATATATGTATATGTATATATGTATATGCTATACACACATTATATTTATATATATATATATATATTATTTTATTTTTTTATTTTTTTATAAATTTTATTTGTCCATGCAAATTGTAATTTCTTATTTTTGTCTTTTGTTTTTGAGCTGAAATACATCCTAGACATGTTTTTGTGAAATTCACCTTCTAGTTTAATATTACTGTTTTTCATATCATCAGCAGAAACATTTAAAAGTGTGACTGCCACTTTAAAAAAGATCAATTTGTGAAACTCCATGCAGTGTAAAGTTGTCCCTGTGTGCTGTGTGTGTACGCATAGATGAGAGATGTAGTTGGAGCCGCCACAGCAGGTGAGGCCTACTACAGACACTGTGTGGACAGCACCGTCAAATACATGAGCTCCTACAGGATCCCCCGCGAGGTCCAGAACCGAATAAAAACCTGGTACGACTACACCTGGAAGTCGCAGGGCATGCTGGGTAAGCAGAATCCGATTGTACTGGACGTTTACATGTATCAGTTATGTTTTGGCTGTGTTTTATGATCCGTTTGTCTTCAGATGAACAGGAGTTACTTGTACAGCTGCCAGATAAGATGCGTCTGGACATCGCAGCAGACGTAAACTACAGCATTGTCAGTAAAGTGGCACTCTTTCAGGTGAGTTTCTATTACCTCTTTCACTCAAAGTCTGATTTAGTACCACTGGAAAAACAGATCATTCCAGTTTAAGGTGGTCAAGCTGGTTTGTTGCTGGTCCAGAGTGGTCTACTAACTAACCAGCTTGACCAAGATGAATACTAGGTTGAAACAAGCTACACTGACTGGTTGTCCAGCTGACTAACCATGTACACCAGCCTGAACCATAAATGGACTAAATACAAATGTACCAGATTATAGCTGGATTTTCAAGCAGGGTCCATAGACCTTCATTCAAACAAATTCACCCTATTTACTAATGGCGTAAATCAGATGTTGTATCTCGATACAATCTGACATAGATTCTCTTAGCCAGCCATACAATATTTTATCAAAACATGCTTTGATACGATTACGATTTGATTATATTTAGGGCGCTGCGATCGATATTACGATATTATGTGCCTAATTTGCACAACCAGTTACATTTTTATTAACTCACAAATGCAACCAAAATAACATTTAATTGGATCCTGTATCCCAGTTGGGACATCCACAACAAATAAATACACTTTAGTTTTTTAAATGATATAAAATACAAACCCGATTCCAAAAAAGTTGGGACACTGTACAAATTGTGAATAAAAAAGGAATGCAATAATTTACAAATCTCATAAACTTATATTTTATTCACAATAGAATATAGATAACATATCAAATGTTGAAAGTGAGACATTTTGAAATGTCATGCCAAATATTGGCTCATTTTGGATTTCATGAGAGCTACACATTCCAAAAAAGTTGGGACAGGTAGCAATAAGAGGCCGGAAAAGTTAAATGTACATATAAGGAACAGCTGGAGGACCAATTTGCAACTTATTAGGTCAATTGGCAACATGATTGGGTATAAAAAGAGCCTCTCAGAGTGGCAGTGTCTCTCAGAAGTCAAGATGGGCAGAGGATCACCAATTCCCCCAATGCTGCGGCGAAAAATAGTGGAGCAATATCAGAAAGGAGTTTCTCAGAGAAAAATTGCAAAGAGTTTGAAGTTATCATCATCTACAGTGCATAATATCATCCAAAGATTCAGAGAATCTGGAACAATCTCTGTGCGTAAGGGTCAAGGCCGGAAAACCATACTGGATGCCCGTGATCTTCGGGCCCTTAGACGGCACTGCATCACATACAGGAATGCTACTGTAATGGAAATCACAACATGGGCTCAGGAATACTTCCAGAAAACATTGTCGGTGAACACAATCCACCGTGCCATTCGCCGTTGCCGGCTAAAACTCTATAGGTCAAAAAGAAGCCATATCTAAACATGATCCAGAAGCACAGGCGTTTTCTCTGGGCCAAGGCTCATTTAAAATGGACTGTGGCAAAGTGGAAAACTGTTCTGTGGTCAGACGAATCAAAATTTGAAGTTCTTTTTGGAAAACTGGGACGCCATGTCATCCGGACTAAAGAGGACAAGGACAACCCAAGTTGTTATCAGTGCTCAGTTCAGAAGCCTGCATCTCTGATGGTATGGGGTTGCATGAGTGCGTGTGGCATGGGCAGCTTACACATCTGGAAAGGCACCATCAATGCTGAAAGGTATATCCAAGTTCTAGAACAACATATGCTCCCATCCAGACGTCGTCTCTTTCAGGGAAGACCTTGCATTTTCCAACATGACAATGCCAGACCACATACTGCATCAATTACAACATCATGGCTGCGTAGAAGGATCCGGGTACTGAAATGGCCAGCCTGCAGTCCAGATCTTTCACCCATAGAAAACATTTGGCGCATCATAAAGAGGAAGATGCGACAAAGAAGACCTAAGACAGTTGAACAACTAGAAGCCTGTATTAGACAAGAATGGGACAACATTCCTATTCCTAAACTTGAGCAACTTGTCTCCTCAGTCCCCAGACGTTTGCAGACTGTTATAAAAAGAAGAGGGGATGCCACACAGTGGTAAACATGGCCTTGTCCCAACTTTTTTGAGATGTGTTGATGCCATGAAATTTAAAATCAACTTATTTTTCCCTTAAAATGATACATTTTCTCAGTTTAAACATTTGATATGTCATCTATGTTGTATTCTGAATAAAATATTGAAATTTGAAACTTCCACATCATTGCATTCTGTTTTTATTCACAATTTGTACAGTGTCCCAACTTTTTTGGAATCGGGTTTGTAATATAGAAAAATAAATAATGAAAAAAACTTTGAATATATATTGATTTTTAAAACATTGCATCGATACATAATATTGTTAGTCATTTGATCGCTGAAACCAGACATATCAACGTATTGTTACACCCACTGATCTATAAAAATGTATATTTACTTTCTTAATACACACCAGCTAACAAAATATGTTCTAAGAACGTTTCACTAATGTTCACATTAAGTTACGAAAATGTTATTTCTGAATGTTCAAAATGTCCAGATTTTTAAATGTTTCAAAAATATTTTCCTTCGTTATGCGAACATTAAGGGAACATTCAACTTCAGAATTTTGCAAACATTTTAGGAACGTTACTTTTGAATGCTCTCTGAACATTCGGAAGAAAGTAGTAACATTTAAATAAATGTTAGACGAACGTCAATTGTTCTGAGAACGTTTCCTGTTAGGTGGGACACTCCAGGTCTGGCCTTGTACACATTTTACCATTAAAAAAAGTTTATCTTTGTCATTTTTCATGAAATGTAATAACTTGTTTAACCTCTGAAACAACACTTTAAAAAGTGCTGTCATTTTTAGAGTGAACTTTCCAAGTGCTGTTATTTTTCAGCACGTCTTATACGTCATATAGAGATCACTTCTCACCATCCAATCAGTTTCCAATGGATTAACTCATTTTGTTTCTCTTTGAACGGGTTGTGAAAGCTGTTGTTGACTTAAAGTCTTTGACTCCTGTTCATTCCAGGGATGTGACAGACAGATGATATTTGACATGCTCAACAGGCTGAAATCTGTGGTGTACCTTCCAGGAGACTCTGTTTGTAAAAAAGTAAGCAATACGGCACTTTTTTGTGACGTTTTACTGTATATGTGCTTTGCTACTGGGTTGCAAAAACATTTTAAAACCTAAATAATCTCAGTATTTGGCCAGTATATTTGAAGGTTTTCTTAGTAAAGGTCACATCAAACAGCCACCATGAAAGAGTCTTTTATCTGTTAGCGTTTTGAACTGACTCTGGCTCTGGTGTTCAGGGTGAGATCGGCCGAGAGATGTACATCATCAAAGCTGGAGAGGTGCAGGTGGTTGGAGGGCCTGATGGGACGACGGTGTTTGTGACTTTGAGAGCTGGCTCTGTGTTTGGGGAAATTAGGTGAGTAATGATCATTATTGGAGAGCATTTACACCTCTTGTGAGACAGTTCAGGCAAAACTACTGATCAGGTCAGTTCATATTATTACCAATTTCACTCATCCATGTTAAAGGTAGTTCACCCAAAACTGCCTTATGTGTAATTTAATTGTTTGTTTACAACTCAAAAAATTAATAGCAATTGATTAGATTGGACTGTTGTTAACTTTAAAGGGATAGTTCACCCAAAAATGAAATTTTGTCATTAATTACTCACCCTCATGTCGTTCCAAACCCGTAAGACTTTCATTCATCTTCGAAACACAAATGAAGATCTTTTTGTTGAAATCTGAGAAATTTCTGTCCCTCCATTGACAGCTACGCAACTACCACTTTGACGCTTAAAAAAATTCATAAAGAGATCGTGAAACTAATCCATATGAATTTTAGTCCAATTTTTAGTCCAATTTTAGTCCAATTTTTAGTCCAGAGCGGTTTAGTCCAAATTGTTCTGAAGAGACTCGATCGCTTTATATGATGAACAGATTGAATTTAGGCTTTTATTCACATAAACATTCATCAACTCACACATCAGTTGTGGGAAACAGAAGCTCAAGCATGTTCACTTGGCGTGCGAGAACCAATGAGGTTCATTCTCGTGTCACGCAACACGTTTGAGTTTCCGCAAGAACCAGTGAGGTTTATTCTCATGTTACGCATAACGTTTGAGCTTCAGCAAGAACCAGTGAGGTTCATTCTCGTGTTACGCATCACGTTTGAGCTTCAGCAAGAACCAATAAGGTTCATTCTCATGACAGATGAATTAATGACAGAATTTTAATTTTTGGGTGAACTATCCCTTAATAGTATAGTAATGTACCAAATGACAGGGTTCCCTGTATAGTTTACATCTTTAGTTTAGTTTTTTTCCTAATATCCAAAGAAATCTGTGTTGAATCAAATCGAAATCTGAATGCAAACAAATCAAGAGCTTGTGTATCGTAATCAAATGATGAAATCTGTGTCAATACCCAGCCCTGTAATGGAGCCCCGCAGTGTGACGTGTTATGTGTGAAAAGCCAAACAGACTGTTTTTTGTGTGTGTCCACTCCATCAGTTTGCTGGCGGGTGGTGGTGGGAACCGACGAACAGCTAATGTAAAGGCCCATGGTTTCGCTAACCTCTTCATCTTGGATAAGAAGGACCTGGCAGATATCTTAGTGCACTACCCCGAGTCCCAGAAGCTACTGCGCAAGAAGGCCAAGTGAGGGGATCAGTGCTCAAACCTCAACCAAGAGCCCCAGCAATCCTTACACACACACACACACAAAAACTTCATCCAGCGCAGTGGTCGGAGCCATTTACAGCTCTGTATCACACTCACAGATCTCCTAGTGCTATAGATTAGCCATGTTTGCTAAATATCATCTGTTTTTCTCCTCGTACTGCATCTCTTTCTCTCTGCATCCCTCTCTTACCCTCATTTTTCTTTAATGGTAGGAGGAATTAGTGTTTGATTTCGTTCGGAGGTTACTGAGATAATGAAAAAGCATGATCTGTTGAGTCGCATGATCTGTTCACCCGTGGGACCAATTTACTGTGCATGTGTGTTGAATGATGTTATGTAAGTGCTTGAGATCATCAAACCCTATGGAGCTCCACTTCCTGTTACAGTCTCAGCAATGCACATGCTAGTTTACAACTCAACGTCCTGTCATCCTAATGAGTTTGTCTCCTTTCATAGGAAAATGTTGACCAAAGATAAGAAGCCTGCTGATGAGAAGGTTAAAGAGACGGGTGAGATCATCACTCAGCGGCCAGAGACACCCAAACTCTACAAGGCTGCCCTGGAGGTTGCCACAGGACAAACGTTTGTCAAGCTGAAGGAGGCATATAAGGGAGCAACTCTAGAGGTATTTATGATGCTTTAGGACAAAAACATACCCTGAAGCGAGACAACAGCTCTGATTGAAAAACAGATCATTAATAACTAAAAATATTGTCCTTCATCGTGACTCTCAAATCGGATACGGTGCCTTTGAATGCATTGTGATACATCAAAGACATCAAACATCATTGGTTCTCATGTGTCTTGAGACCAAACCTGAAGAGTCTAACAATATATGATTGACTTTCATTTAATAAGGTCATAAATGTCAACTTAAGAACATTTTTGATCCACGTTTTATTTAGGTTTGTCAACGGTTTAACTAACCTTTACTGATTTAGTTTAGTTTAGATTGGTTGAAAGAGAAAACTGACATTAGAATAAGGAGCATTTCCTAGTTGTTTAGTGGTCAAAATATCATTGAAATCTTGTTATTATATATGAATGAAAAATTAGGACAGTACATGTTTTTTGTATGTCGTGGGTTCCATATACTTATTATTATAATCAACAATTATTATGATGTTTATGGGTCAAACTGGCCCTAAATGGTTTTAATGAAATTCACCAAAAATCACTAAATTAAAATATTAAATAGTAACCACAATAGTGCAGTGCCCACAAGGCTATTGGCTTTGACTTTAGGGATATTTTTAACACCAAGTATGTGCTTTCTGGTAATTGAATTGTTGCACGTGTTGCTTAGTTGATTTTTTTTTTTATTATTATTCATATCTTTCCTCATGTGGTATATTTAAGATGTGTGTGTGGGAAAATTACTATGACGGCTAAACTTTCAGGAGTGTTTAAAATTGTGTGCAAAACAATCCCGCACCCTTGTTCAGGCACTGTTATTTAGTGCATACAAAATAGTATAAACTTAATTTAACATGAATAGTTATGTAGTATATTACCTCGGAACCAATAACGGTGGCTCTTTTGATAATTGATAACAAAATAACAAAATAACTGCTCCCATCCAGGTTAAGTTCTTCATAGCTAAAATTGTGATGTGCAACAAAGTAATCAATGTAGATTGCAGCCCCATGTTGTGTGAAAATAATCACCATATGATTGCTCTGGAATGCAATAAATCAAGCTTGTGTAGATAGAAGCTAGAAACGTCCTTAGTCATCTTTATTTCCCATAACCCTTCACCCCTGGCTCTATAATGTCATTTTGAATCATTTTAATCTACAGTAAAAAATTAATTATTGTTAAACCCCAGTTTGTTGACATTTGACCAGTCATGCCCCTCACTTCTTTTGTCTATCCTCTCTTTCTCTCTCAGCCGTCCACTGCTGGCTCCGACAGGGCCTCCACAGGTCCAGTGCCCCCTCCCTCCCCCATGCACCGCCGTTCGCCCATTCCTCGGCCCCGCGTGCCAGATGAAGATGACATGGTATCAGAGACCACTGACAGCACCATGATCATCCGCATGACTCCCCGCGTTGAGGGAGAGGAGATCCTCTCCGTGGAGGTCGGTCCTACAGAGGGGGTGGAAGTGGACGAGGAAGAGCCGAGCAAAACTGAAGACAAATGAGAGAAAAGAAGAGGGCAAGGACAGAGCAGAGTAGGGATAGGGTAGAAAGCCTGAAGAAAAGCCCAGTGCATACAACCCTTGTCATACTTTCTGTATTAGTGTGTTGGTGAAATGTTTTCAAGACTCGTAGAACCCTTTGGAGAACCTCTAGGTACCTTTTCAAAAAGGACAGTTCCCTGAGGAACCCATATGTTCCTGCTATAACTCTAAGGGCTATCAATGGTTCTTTAAGTAACCTCATCATAAGACAAAGGTTTTGAGGCATTTGAAACATATTGAAGCTGATACACGATATCTGAAGCACTTCCATTTGGTTCTCGAAAGATGTAAAAAAAAATTACATTTTTATAACCACACTACTGTCTAAGTATTATTATATGAAGGCATCTGGGGAGTATTCCAGAAAGAAGGGTAAACTTACTGTCATATAATCCCCGAACTCTCGGTTGATTAACCCTAACCTTTCTTACTCGGTTACCGGTTCCAAAAACTTGTCCAAGTTCAGTCAAATCAAAGTATGTTCATTGTAAACACACAAAGACATTCTCAACAGGAGTCACCCAGGAAATGGATGCTAAGAAGTGTGCTGTGTTCACACCATGTCATAATTACCGTAGGCTCGAGATGACAACACGTGACATTCTATTCGGAGCTGTTCATGTCCTCGGACTATGAATTATGCATTTCTATGGCGACACTATCACCTATCCTAAATGAATCTGCAGAGGTCAGGTGGTACAGCGGTCATGTGGTACAAGTAGGAGCTCTCAAAAAATTCCCATCTTACAAGACGTAATTACGAGTTCTACGAAGACATGAACGCTTTACTTATCCTTTCTTCTTCTTTTGTTTATTGGCAATTTACATTCTTATTGCATATCGCCATCTACTGAGTGGTTGTGCAATAATTTTTTATGATCATGTTCTAATCTTTAATCAGTTTTTTGTTACTGCAAACAAAAATTATATTGTTTATTTGATGCTAAATTTATGAATTAAAAAAGAGAAACTGATTGAACTAAAAAACAGTGCTTGCAAAGATAATATGGCTGTATGATTATTTTGGTTTAGCGATTTTGCTTCCACATTTGTCACATGTATTTTTTATATTTATATATTATATTTTTATATTATAGAAATAAATTATATAGAAAACCTTTTGAATGCAAATCCACGATGTGTGAGATGAGAATAAAACAGTAAATTTAGAGTAATAAAATAAAATAGAGAATAAAATCGAGTAAACGTTGCTTTAAGTTATAATAGTGCTTTATAATAATTTTTGTATAAGTATATAATATAATATTGTGTGAAATCTGTCATGCCTCATCAATAGGGCATGCATGTGTTGAATACTTCTGAAGTAAACTAACCCTGAAAGTTACCTCAGTTTTTGGAACCGAGAGTTGAGGTTTTATGTTTACTTATCTGTAAACTTACCCGGGTATGTGACATAACCTGCTTTCTGGAATACCCCCTGTGGGGTATTGGGTGTGGCCGAGAGCCGTGAGAACGGAGCGAGGCCGGTGGTGCGAGTGCTATTGAGCATCACCTGAGCACAACACTGGTTGCGAGACTCACGTAGGAGCTCCGGAAGGACAAAATGAGGAGTGCCAACATCGCTCCATTCCCACAGCTCTCTTGGCCCCGCCCTGCTTACCACAACCCCGAACATTACTTATACTCTTCTCCAAACTCCCATTGGAGAGATAAACGGATAGCCCCGCCTCAAACTCCCAGTGTTGCTGTGTGAGTAATGTTTTGAAAGCTCCACAGTGTTTACATTTGTCAGTGGAATGAACCTGTTTGCTCACCTCTAGCTGTCGCTGTATATTAAGGTGGGATAGGTAAAAGTATTTCAACATGGGAAATGACACACATCACCTTTTACTTCCCTTTAAGGACTATAATTGATGTTTAGGACTGAAGGGCCATTAGGGTCAGCAGAACTCCCTGTGTAATGGAAAGTAATCTTGACTATTTTCCACAGCACATGCTGCTCTAACTCAAAGACTGCCTGCTGCTCTGCATCTTATTCCAACATCCTGTCTGTTTTTGCCTTAGCGGATTCCCTCTGTACACATGCTCTTGTACACACATTTACACAAGGACCTTGTAAAGTTATTTCTAGTTAAATCAAATGTATAATTTACCAAAAAAGAAAATCCTGGCATCATTTACTCAGCCTCATGTCGTTCCAAACATGTTTTACTTTCTTCTGTGGAACATTCAAGTAGTTTAAAATATTTAAATATATTAAAACATTAAAATATTTTGAGAACTGGAAATCAGTGTCTGTTTGTTTTTTTTTTCCTTTTTTTTTTTTACATACAGTGGAAGTCAATGGTCACCAAAACTGTTTGGGTGAATAAATGATGCAAGAATTGGCATTTTTAGGAGACTATCCCATTAACATTATCCCGTTAATTTTTGTCTAGTCACATTAAATGCACATTAACACTGTATGAGCTGTGGTGTTATAAAGTAATGTGTTACCATGTGAAGAAGATTTCCATGCTTTATTGAATACAAATGTTACATTTCGTTTAAAAGGTGAGTCTAGAAAGATGAACAAATTTGTTATGGCTCTCTCAAAAGACTTGTGAAAGTCACATGGTGAAAATACCCTGTGTGCTTTGATATGTACTATGAGTACTAATCAATTATGAATGATTTTTTAGTGTTTCCAGGTCAGTTCATGCTGAACTACTAGTGTGAATGGACACCAAAGAATCTATAAATGGAAAGTTACTGCCTACTTTTAATTTGTATTTGTTGAGAATCCGTCATGTGCGTCTCAGACAGCCCTCATTTCTTTGTAAGAGATTAGAAGGAGAATGGGCAGGAATTAGGTTGATTGTATGTAATAGCTGGTCTATTTTTGTATACAGACACGTAAACGATTGCCTGAGCCCTGTGACGGGACCCACTAACTACTCTTACAGTATAGCTTACTTTTTGGTCCCAGGAGGGGTGCCAACCCATAAAGAATTTGTCCCGGGCAGGCGCTGTGAATTTAAACTGATAAAACCTGGATGTATGTGGAAAAAAATCAAAAGTGAACTCTTGTAAAAGCTCTAAATGCTCCTGGAAATCCATTGTCTGATTTAGACATAGACTAAGACATACACACTGACAGGAAGAGCACAGGAAGAATGAGTATTTTTTTCATTGTTCCTTTCTTGCTCGACAAGACCAGAGGCAGGAAATATGTAAAGGCGGGACTCTGAGGGACAATCCTGGGTTTAAGTGATGGCTGAACAACTAGGCCTTCACTTTACAACAGCATGCAGGGGCTGTTAAATGGACAGTTACCCAAAAATTTAAATTCTGTCAGATCAACAAAGAAGATATTTTGAAGAATATATCAATGTTTTTATCCATTCAATCAAATCCCGTGCATTCCAGTGTTGTTTTGGACCCCTTTTGATATTCATCATATGGATAAAAACAGTTGAAACAGGAAGGAAAGTCAAACAGGTTTGGAATGACATGAGGGTCAGTTAATGATGTATCTTCTTTGTAGGGTGAACTATCTCTTTAAGACGTTTCAGTTGTGGTTAGCTAGTGAGCTGCAAAACGTAAATGATAGGGATAAACTGTGTTACAGCGCTTCACTTTTTCCACATTTTGTTATGTTACAGCCTTATTCCAAAATGGATTAAATTCATAATTTTTTCCCCCAATTCTACAAACAATACCCCATAATGATAAAGTGAAACAAATTTGTTTGAGATCTTTGCAAATTTATTAAAAATAAAAAACAAAAAAATCACATGTACATAAGTATTCACAGCCTTTGCCATGACATTCAAAATTTAGTTCAGGTGCATCCTGTTTCCACTGATCATCCTTGAGATGTTTCTACAACTTGATTGGAGTCCATCTGTGGTAAATTCAGTTGATTGGACATGATTTGGAAAGGCACAAGCCTGTCTATATAAGGTCCCACAGTTAACAGTGCATGTCAGTGCACAAACCAAGCCATGAAGTCCAAGGAATTGTCTGTAGACCTTCAAACTGAGCGATTGGGGGAGAAGGGCCTTAGTCAGGGAGGTGGCCAAGAACCCGATGGTCACTCTGACAGAGCTCCAGCATTTCTCTGTGGAGAGAGAAGGACATTCCAGAAGAACAACCACCTCTGCAACACTCCACCAATCAGGCCTGTATGGTAGAGTGGCCAGACGGCACATGACAGCCCGCCTGGAGTTTGCCAAAAGGCACCTGAAGGATTCTCAGACCACGAGAAACAAAATTCTCTGGTCTGATGAAACAAAGATTGAACTCTTTGGCCTGAATGGCAAGCGCCATGTCTGGAGGAAACCAGGCACTGCTCATCACCTGGCCAATACCATCCCTACAGTGAAGCATGGTGGTGGCAGCATCATGCTGTGGGGATGTTTTTCAGTGGCAGGAACTGGGAGACTAGTCAGGATCGAGGGAAAGATGAATGCAGCAATGTACAGAGACATCCTTGATGAAAACCTGCTCCAGCGCGCTCTGGACCTCAGACTGGGGCGAAGGTTCTTCTTCCAACAGGACAACGACCCTAAGCACACAGCCAAGATAACAAAGGAGTGGCTACGGGACAACTCTGAATGTCCTTGAGTGGCCCAGCCAGAGACCAGACTTGAACCCGATTGAACATCTCTGGAGAGATCTGAAAATGGCTGTGCACCAACGCTCCCCATCCAACCTGATGGAGCTTGAGAGGTCCTGCAAAGAAGAATGGGAGAAACTGCCCAAAAATAGGTGTGCCAAGCTTTTAGCATCATTCTCAAAAAGACTTTAAGGCTGTAATTGGTGCCAAAGGTGCTTCAGCAAAGTACTGAGCAAAGGCTGTGAATACTTATATACATGTTAATATATATATATAAAGATTTCAAACAAACTTCTTTCACATTGTCATTATGGGGTATTGTTTATAGAATTGAAGAAAAAAATAATGAATTGAATCAATTTTGGAATAAGGCTGTAACATAAAATGTGGAAAAAGTGAAGCGCTGTGAATACTTTCTGGATGCGCTGTATATATTTAAGAAAAATGTGTTATATTTATATATAAAATATTTATGTATTATATAAATATATACAGGCTACAGTATATACATGCAAATTTTTTTTAAATATATACATGAATGAGTGTGTATTTATATATACAGTGGGGAGAACAAGTATTTGATACACTGCCGATTTTGCAGGTTTGCCCACTTACAAAGCATGTAGAAGTCTGTAATTTTTATCATAGGTACATTTCAACTCTGAGAGACGGAATCTAAAACAAAAATCCAGAAAATCACATTGTATGATTTTTAAATAATTAATTTGCATTTTATTGCATGACATAAGTATTTGATCACCTACCAACCAGTAAGAATTCCTGCTCTCACAGACCTGTTAGTTTTTCTTTAAGAAGCCCTCCTGTTCTCCACTCATTACCTGTATTAACTGCACCTGTTTGAACTCGTTACCTGTATAAAAGACACCTGTCCACACACTCAATCAAACAGACTCCAACCTCTCCACAATGGCCAAGACCAGAGAGCTGTGTAAGGACATCAGGGATAAAATTGTAGACCTGCACAAGGCTGGGATGGGCTACAGGACAATAGGCAAGCAGCTTGGTGAGAAGGCAACAACTGTTGGCACAATTATTAGAAAATGAAAGAAGTTCAAGATGACGGTCAATCTCCCTCGGTCTGGGGCACCATGCAAGATCTCACCTCGTGGGGCATCAATGATCATGAGGAAGGTGAGGGATCAGCCCAGAACTACACGGCAGGACCTGGTCAATTACCTGAAGAGGGCTGGGACCACAGTCTCAAAGAAAACCATTAGTAACACACTACGCCGTCATGGATTAAAATCCTGCAGCGCAAGCAAGGTCCCCCTGCTCAAGCCAGCGCATGTCCAGGCCCGTCTGAAGTTTGCCAATGACCATCTGGATGATCCAGAGGAGGAATGGGAGAAGGTCATGTGGTCTGATGAGACAAAAATAGAGCTTTTTGGTCTAAACTCCACTCGCCGTGTTTGGAGGAAGAAGAAGGATGAGTACAACCCCAAGAACACCAGCCCAACCGTGAAGCATGGAGGTGGAAACATCATTCTTTGGGGATGCTTTTCTGCAAAGGGGACAGGACGACTGCACCGTATTGAGATGAGGATGGATGGGGCCATGTATCGCGAGATCTTGGCCAACAACCTCCTTCCCTCAGTAAGAGCATTGAAGATGGGTCGTGGCTGGGTCTTCCAGCATGACAACAACCCGAAACACACAGCCAGGGCAACTAAGGAGTGGCTCCGTAAGAAGCATCTCAAGGTCCTGGAGTGGCCTAGCCAGTCTCCAGACCTGAACCCAATAGAAAATCTTTGGAGGGAGCTGAAAGTCCGTATTGCCCAGCGACAGCCCCGAAACCTGAAGGATCTGGAGAAGGTCTGTATGGAGGAGTGGGCCAAAATCCCTGCTGCAGTGTGTGCAAACCTGGTCAAGAACTACAGGAAACGTATGATCTCTGTAATTGCAAACAAAGGTTTCTGTATTAAATATTAAGTTCTGCTTTTCTGATATATCAGATACTTATGTCATGCAATAAAATGCAAATTAATTACTTAAAAATCATACAATGTGATTTTCTGGATTTTTGTTTTAGATTCCGTCTCTCACAGTTGAAGTGTACCTATGATAAAAATTACAGACTTCTACATGCTTTGTAAGTGGGCAAACCTGCAAAATCGGCAGTGTATCAAATACTTGTTCTCCCCACTGTACATAATAATTATAACTTTTATTTTGGATGCGATTAATCGATTTGACAGCACTAATATGAATATAACTGAATAATTTTCCATATTTTTGAAAAGCTGTTTATCTTGCAGCTTAAACTATAGTTTCTGCCATAAATCAAAGGTATGATGATTAAGGTTAATCAAGGTTTTCCCTAATGAATTAGTGATGTGATGAGTTATATTGAGTTCTTAGATTGCTGTCCGAAAACATAGATCTGGGTATTTAAATGTTTCTATAGTTCTTTAGATTAACCTTTCGTTGTCACAATATTTTTTTAAGGTTCACAGTTCAGTTTAAACCAATTGGAATACACTTTAATGTTGTGTATAGGCCCTTGTGTAAATGAAAAGACTCCATATCAGAAAAATATCATTGCTTTTATAATTCACTGAATAGTATATCTGTTTATTGGCACACTGTACAGTGTGGTCCAAGAGTCCGAGACCACTAATGAAAATTATTTCATGTTTTGCTTTCTTTGCTAATTTAATACCAATTTTTCCATTGCAAAATATGAAAAAATATTACAAATCTTTTTTTTTTTTTTTAAGTCAGTGTTTATTATGGGTCTCTGTTCCATTAATCAGTTAAAATGTGTTTATTGGATTGGTGACGTGCAGAATATTAACATTTTCTTAATTTATCTTTAACATTTTTTTAAATCACTAAAATTTGGGTTATTTTCAGGTTTAAATTAAAAGATTTTGAAATCCCAGATTTTCAAACTTGACACCATGCATTGCATATAATCTTATTAAAGCAGATGTAAACACAATCTGTACGCTTATTAAAAAGGGTGTCCAGCAACATGCCTCTTTAAAATGCATCCACAAACATGTTGTGTAAAATGCGCTTGATAACATCTTTGAACACATTTTACTTGTATATAGCTATAGCTTCTAAATAAAATACATTTATCCTACCCACAGTGACAGTTCTTGTAGTAGTGTGTATTATTGCATATCTTTTTAACATCATCAGGAGGGCTGACTGAGAGTTTGAGTTAATGAGGACTGAAAAGTGGCCTGTAGTCTCTAATAGGATAGGAAACGCGTTCATTTTCCCTGC
Source organism: Coreius guichenoti (assembly GCA_039654105.1). NCBI lineage: Eukaryota > Metazoa > Chordata > Actinopteri > Cypriniformes > Gobionidae > Coreius > Coreius guichenoti. The sequence continues at coordinate 36,004,899 of CM077181.1, forward strand.
ATGAACAGGAGGAGCGAGCGTTTGCGTCACTGCAGTCAGTCAGTCAGTCAGCTGTGTGCGCGCGTCTCGTGCTGCATGTTTCATTCAGGCGTGTTTATCTTCACTTCACGAGACACTACTAAACTTTCAGCTCTTCAAACCGCGAGATTGAACACTGCTTTTTCAACAAGTGGATAAAAGAGTGGAATAAAACTTGAAGGAAACGGGTTGAGGAGGAGCAGGGCGGAGGAAGAAGTTTGTCGTGCTGGCCTGAGACGTAAGCACATTCTTTCACTTATTCCGCACATGCTTCATATTTTGTTATGAGGTAACGTTATATTAAAGCGCTATGTAGTAAAACCATGGCGACTGTATAAAATTAGTGTAAGACAAATGCAACTGTCGCGGTTATAGCCAATTCTGTTTTTTCGCCGGTGCTGTCAGTCCTGCAAACTAATTTAATAAAGTAAATATTAAGTTGCAGAACATCCTGAATCATAAACTAAACATCCCGTTTCTCTGTTTGAAATCAAAATATCGGCTTGCGTTTTGTCGAAAGAGCAGCTGTATCTTCTCTAGTCTAGACTGTTATTATTATACCTCTATACGTGCCTAAGCCTTAAATTATAAACTACACTGTGTTTTCATAGCACGACTGTTTAACTGGTAAATTACGGTTTATACAGCAGTATTTTGGGTGTATCAAAGTCCGGGTGTGCCCGGTACAAATACAGCGGATGTTCACTGAACTAGTCATCATGTAATTTCGGAAAAGTCATATCAGTTGAATCAGTTTAGACTGTCTTATATAAAAAGGCCGTGAGCGGTTTCCACTTCCAGGGCTGCTTTAAGGTCTTTGATTAGATAGTGGCACAAGTTGTTGATTGAACGTGATCACGTCTAGTGTGAATGTGTTCTGGAAAAACGCTCCAGTTGTTTATGTCCGTTGGGACAGTTCACCCAACAAGGAAAATCCGGACATTTACTCACCTTCATGTTATCCAAGGTTTTTCTGAAGCCATACGGTAGATTTGTGTGAGAAACAGACCAAAATGTAATTTATTCACTCATAATCTGACCCCACTTTAACACCGTAAGAGAATGAGACTTTTTTTTTCTTGCAACTCTGATAGTTCAGACTTTTTCAATGCAATTTTGAAAAAAACATGACAAGATATAGGCCTAGACTTGAACTTGAAATTCTGAGAGAAAAAAAATCAGAATTGCGAGTTTAAAGTCCCCATGAAATCAAAATGGAAGGTTTTTTTTTTTTTGGATTTTAGTAGGTTAGCCTTACTGTTAACTCTATAAGTGTCAGTTCGCATTTAGAAGATAGAAACGTTCAAAACGTAGTCCCTTCTGCCAATATGGATCAATGATTTTGATGACATCACTCTGCACCTCAGCATCTCATCAGATTTTCTGTCCAATGCTCTCTAGAATCTGAAGCGTCCCGTCCTCTACATTATAAACAGACGCTGAAGCTGCAGCTTAAATCAGTTACTTGTTCAGACATTTACTATTTTCTACATGGTGAATGGCACATAGTGCACTATATAGGGGATAGGGAACGATTCAGACAGTGTAAATATGCTTTCTATTGGGGCGAATAAAGTCTGGTTTCACGTTAGTGTCACGTGAACAACACCGCAGCTCCGGTCCAGAGATACAATAGCACAGAACGGATCATATGCGCGAGTCCACGCAGACCACAAAACGTATCGGACGTTTCTGCACAGAATGCTATATTTTAAAGCGATATGTATTTTAATATTTTAAAGATATTAGGTGGAGAAGCGGTTACAGGGCTGGCAAAATTTCAAAATCGCTGGTAGCCCTTCGGGCAGGCATTCTTCAGATTTTGGTAGTCCGAAATGAATTTAACTAGAATTTAAAATATATTTTTTATGTAGAAAACTGAATGGGAGTCGAAACATCAATCAAAACCATTTTCAAAATCACAAATATCAACAATGGTATATAAAATAATAAAATTACAATCATCAATACAAATGGATTTGGTTCTACATTTGGTTCTACCTGAACTGAAATTTCTATGAATTTCTGTCTTGACCTGTCTTTTTTGCCTGTGTAGAACTGAAACACCAACTTAAATCTATGCGCCTCTTAACATTTTAACACACGCATGCACGCACGCACACACACAGCGACTTCATCTAATTTATTGTCATATACATAGAGCACTTCACAGCCGTTACACATCACATACCCAACACTTGATTCGTCCTGTTAAACTACTTCCCTAAAACGCTCCCACGTTACTTGACTTTTCTTCCTTTTGTTTTTAATTTGGTAAATCTGCAAATTAGTACCTGAAGAAAAAAATAAATAAAAAAAGTTTTAAACACGTTAATATTTCCAATCATTATGTTGGAAAATTCTTATCAGAATAATTTCTGTTAAGTTAGTGTATATTTTTAGGTAAAACTGTTAAGTCATTAAGCAATATCTCATGTAGGGTTTTTCCTTTGTGTTTTATATACTGTCCACTAGGCTCTAGGCATATGTTTCCTTGAGTTGTTTTCCCTGAAGAGACGCTGGTTTTGAAAACGAAAGTGAAAGAGTGACGCACGTTCGTTGCGTTTTACAGTGAAATGAGAGTTCCGTGTCTTTAATAAAATCAACAGATTAATTATTTATCTCTCATCCACCCGCAATTAATTACAATGTTAGGTTTTATTATTTGGTCCGCCTGACCCCCGGATATAACCGCGATCCGCTCATCACAAACACACTTAAACACATCCACGCACACACATACATCGGCTAAACTTCACTGCGGACAAATCAGCATGATCAAAAACATCCGTGATCTTATTTTTCCTTCAGATAACAAGTCAAGAGAGTCAACAACGCAAAGCAATAAAGTAATTTTATTCACTATTTAAAATAGGCCGTCGGCCAGGGCCGTGACATGTTTTGGTTGCCCGGCTGGAAGATACCATAGCCCCGGGCTAGCGATTTTGCGAGCCCTGGGTTAGGAGGAAACTGCGGCTTTACTGAGCTCAACGGCTCTGTCCGAGCTGTGGTATAAACTAAACATTATTGGCCATTTAAAACTTCCGCCCTGTCTTCCTGTGTCAGTGGAAATTGTCAACAATTATGTCTGCGTGTTTCAGGGCACTTCAGTGGGCCTTTAAATCTCACAATTCGGAGAAACTTCAGAATTTTAATCAGATTTGTAAGATAATTTATTTCTGACTTTCTTTTATTTTTATTCCATAGCAGAAACAAGAAACAAAAAAAAAAAAAAAAAAAAACAGAATTCTGAGAAGTTTAAATCGTCGCAATTTTTTTTAATTCCATGGCGGAAACAAGCTTCCATATATGTGGATTCAGAAGACGGAATATAGACCTATTTTGTGTTTGCAAACAGGCGATGACATTTTTTTGTGGGCGGAGCCTACCTGGTTGCAGAAAATGACAGTTCTACCGTAGCAATCTGTGGAAGCCACGGAATAAAAGACAAAAAGTTAATTTCGAGTTTATATCTCACAGTTCTTAGAAGGATAAACAGAATTGTGAGATATACTCGTTATTCGGTCTTTTTTTCCTCAGAATTGTGATATAAACTCTTTGCTAGTTATAAAGTCCGAACTGGGAGATATAAACACGCACATGCAAGAAAAAAAAGTCAAGAATTGTGAGATAAAAATGTTATAGGCTATGTTTAAAAGTTATCTATGTAAAATGTTATAGGTTTAAATATTATTTCATGCTGTAACTGCTATGTATGTACACTCACCTAAAGGATTATTAGGAACACCTGTTCAATTTCTCATTAATGCAATTATCTAATCAACCAATCACATGGCAGTTGCTTCAATGCATTTAGGGGTGTGGTCCTTGTCAAGACAATCTCCTGAACTCCAAACTGAATGTCAGAATGGGAAAGAAAGGTGATTTAAGCAATTTTGAGCGTGGCATGGTTGTTGGTGCCAGACGGGCCGGTCTGAGTATTTCACAATCTGCTCAGTTACTGGGATTTTCACACACAACCATTTCTAGAGTTTACAAAGAATGGTGTGAAAAGGGAAAAACATCCAGTATGCGGCAGTCCTGTGGGCGAAAATGCCTTGTTGATGCTAGAGGTCAGAGGAGAGTGGGCCGACTGATTCAAGCTGATAGAAGAGCAACTTTGACTGAAATAACCACTCGTTACAACCGAGGTATGCAGCAAAGCATTTGTGAAGCCACAACACGCACAACCTTGAGGCGGATGGGCTACAACAGCAGAAGACCCCACCGGGTACCACTCATCTCCACTACAAATAGGAAAAAGAGGCTACAATTTGCACGAGCTCACCAAAATTGGACAGTTGAAGACTGGAAAAATGTTGCCTGGTCTGATGAGTCTCGATTTCTGTTGAGACATTCAGATGGTAGAGTCAGAATTTGGCGTAAACAGAATGAGAACATGGATCCATCATGCCTTGTTACCACTGCGCAGGCTGGTGGTGGTGGTGTAATGGTGTGGGGGATGTTTTCTTGGCACACTTTAGGCCCCTTAGTGCCAATTGGGCATCGTTTAAATGCCACGGCCTACCTGAGCATTGTTTCTGACCATGTCCATCCCTTTATAACCACCATGTACCCATCCTCTGATGGCTACTTCCAGCAGGATAATTCACCATGTCACAAAGCTCGAATCATTTCAAATTGGTTTCTTGAACATGACAATGAGTTCACTGTACTAAAATGGCCCCCACAGTCACCAGATCTCAACCCAATAGAGCATCTTTGGGATGTGGTGGAACGGGAGCTTCGTGCCCTGGATGTGCATCCCACAAATCTCCATCAACTGCAAGATGCTATCCTATCAATATGGGCCAACATTTCTAAAGAATGCTTTCAGCACCTTGTTGAATCAATGCCACGTAGAATTAAGGCAGTTCTGAAGGCGAAAGGGGGTCAAACACAGTATTAGTATGGTGTTCCTAATAATCCTTTAGGTGAGTGTATGTCCCCTATGAACTGCATATGTGAATATTATGTAGACTTACTGTTTACATCATATTCATGCTTTAATAGTAGACTAATCATTGCAGGTTTCATCAGTCCAGTCTGTGACTTGCAACATAAATGTCTGCGTTTAGCTTCAAAGGGCGTCTTCAACGACGGAATTCTATAAAAATGAAGACCGTATTTTTTGCATTCCAATTCTGACATACAAAGGCACAACAAAACATTTTTCTGTTATTCTGTGGTTTTGCCCATTTTCCTCCACTTGTTACACTATTTTTCTGCAGCCACTATGCGCGCGCAGCTGCAAGTGATGTAACTGTGACGCCTGCTTCAAATGGGTCTATAGCTTGTGCGTTATTTTGAAAAAATTTTATGGTGCTTTTGTTGTCAAAAAAACAAACTGAATGCAGGAACGCATCTTCTGTGAATGCCTCTCTACACTAAAATAGAATTGTTTCTTTCACTGTCTTGCGCCATGAGCATTTTAAGCAAGATGCGTTATATTCAGAAACCAATGAAACTATCTGCTAGAAATGCATAACTGCCATTACAATGCATTGCAGACAGCACTTTGGTATAATCCATAAGTTTTTCCGTGTTTGATGGGGTGTGATACTGAGCGCATAGACGTGTTGGGCCGCTTTGTCCAGTTTGTAGTCTATCATTCCCGAATATGCCCTTAAGTACATTCCTCAGTGAGGAGTCAGTGAAAACAGACTATGGCACTGACGCTTTTTGTCCTAGAGCTCTGTATGTGTGTGTTGTGATGAGGTGGAGAACACACACAATCACTTGTTTGCTGTCAAAATGGATGCCTGTCATGTCTTGTCTTCCTCAGACAAACCAAGCTGACCAAGGTAATTCCTATACTGCTTTTGTGTAGGGTGAAACATGCTCAGTCAAAAGCCATAGTGTGTCTGATTTATGAGTGAATCGTTCACTTGAATTGGTTATTCTCAGTCTGAATGATTTATTAGCATCAGTCTGAATCAAAATAAAAAAATTTAAAAGACGTAACCACTAATCACACGACTGAAAAGATTTTAGACCTCATACATTGGGATGCTGCTGTCACTGCTTGACATCAACTACCAGTTATTATTGCATGACGCTGCATTTAAAATGACCATGTTTAAAAAGATAATGAGTGACATCACTTGTGGTATCACCTTAATTTTGGTTAGTAATATAATTAAAGAATATCCTATGTTACATAGTACCTTAATTTTCTTTTCCCTAATTATACATTAGTTCAACTTTGTAAACAACTGAACTCCATGAGACACCCTGTCACACCCTTCTATATACTGGCAATACAAGGAAGACTTCATGTTACATAATTGCTGTGAATCACTGTCCTCTATCCTGGAAACCAGCTTACACCAACAGATGGTGCTGTGCTCCATGGTCTCTACATTTATGGGCCTGTATCTTCAATATGCCAAAGAAAGATGCAAAGATTTTTTGTGGATACAGATGTTCTTTATTGGCATTGATTGGCATTGGCATTAACATCTTCAGTGCACAAAAGGTTCTTTAGATTTATTAAATTTTCTTCACAGTTCACACTAAGAAAAAATGGTTGTTCACTAAAACATTATTTGGGGTACCAAAAATGGTTCTTCTATGCCATTGCTGCAAAAAAAAGAGCCCTTTTGGAACCTTTTTTTTTTTTTTTTTTTTTTTTTTTTTTTTTTTTGTCACCATGAAATAAAAATTGATCATTCTTATTTTTTTTTTTTTTTATGGAATATTGCAGTATTTATTGTAAATGTTTTTTTTAATTCGTTTGCTTCTATAACTACCCCTCCCTCTTGCAGCGACATCTCTTCTCTGATGACGTGTTTTGGCGAGAGGGCGGGGCAACCTGTTACTCACATGAGATTGACCAATAATACCAAACCACAACCATCAAACCAATTCCCCATGGACAAAAGCACGCCCTGCCCTACATTTTTTTTTTTTTTTTTTTTTTTTTTCTCTTCTTATTTGAGAAGCCATTTCACTCATGTATATACATCACAATAGGGATGAAAGTTTACTGCAACTTTCGTTTCGTTTCATGTCGACATTAAGAGTGTAAGTGAAAGAATCATTGGTCTAAAACGTACATAATGTTCTTATTTCTTGTTTTAACAGCCTAAAATACTTGTTTTTTTTCCTGGTTGAGGCATTGATTTATTTTCCTTTCCTTTGGTATTCTCTGGCAGTCCCTGGGCAGAAGTAAACTTTACTGGGTGCTTCTGTAAAGAGTGTGCCATGTGTGCAACAGATGTCAGACACCCAGAACATGGCTGGCTCGCCACATGCGCATACATATATGCCTGTATGCCTCAGTGGAGACTCTGACTCACTCATGAGGTCACTGCTTATTGGCAGTAGGTTGGGTAAAACCTTTGTTTCCACTGTTTGACTTTTCTTAGTTTACACTGATCCTGACTTTTCTGACCTGTGCTGCCAAGACCAGTATTCTCCGAAGAAACCAGTTCCTTGAAAATGTATGCATTCAAGCTGTTTCTTCGACAAGAAGAAAAAAGTTATGGTATTGCATCATACATTAGTAGACATTATCCCTGTAATTTTGAGGTTTCCCACCCTTTTCTGTTACTCTGTAATTTGTTCCTGAAATAGCACACACTGAGGCCATTGTGTGTCTGCAATACTAAATTCATTGCTGCATGGAGACGAGGTTGTACACGTCTCTGCTGACTTTCCCTTTCTGAACTCACTGCCTCTTTGCATTAATTTTGAAGGGCTTGAATGAGAGTGGTGGCAGCTGTCAGCTTTTCCTAATCCCACTGCTCACTTTGCTGAAATATTTCTGCTCTAAGCTGCTTAACTGAGGTGGTCGTGTTCAGCTTAGTCTCTTAACTTGAAGTCGCATACCTGTGTGTTTGCATAGCACCTGCACACACTTTATAATTCATTGATGAATCAAGCTAACAGTGAGATTCCAGTGAAAGTTTTGTGCAAATATTTGTCTTTCATGTTTTCTGTGGAGCTAGATCTACATCAAAAAGTATTTGGATACTTACCACACTTAAAATGCATTGCATACACCGATCAGGCATAACATTATTACCTTCCTAATATTGTGTTGGTCCCCCTTTTGCTGCCAAAACAGCCCTGACCCGTCGAGGCATGGACTCCACTAGACCCCTGAAGGTGTGCTGTGGTATCTGGCACCAAGATGTTAGCAGCAGATCCTTTAAGTCCTGTAAGTTGCGAGGTGGGGCCTCCATGGATCAGACTTGTTTGTTCAGCACATCCCACAGATGCTCGATTGGATTGAGATCTGGGGAATTTGGAGGTCAAGTCAACTCCTCAAACTCGTTGTTGTGCTCCTCAAACCATTCCTGAACCATTTTTGCTTTGTGGCAGGGTGCATTATCCTGCAGAAAGAGGCCACAGCCACCAGGGAATACCGTTTCCATGAAAGGGTGTACATGGTCATGCTTAGGTAGGTGGTACGTGTCAAAGTAACATCCACATGGATGGCAGGACCCAAGGTTTCCCACCAGAACATTTCCCAAAGCATCACACTGCCTCCGCCGGCTTGCCTTCTTCCCATAGTGCATCATGGTGCCATGTGTTCCCCAGGTAAGCGACGCACATGCACCCGGCCATCCACGTGACGTAAAAGAAAACGTGATTCATCAGACCAGGCCACCTTCTTCCATTGCTCCATGGTCCAGTTCTGATGCTCACGTGCCCACTGTTGGTGCTTTCGGCGGTGGACAGGGGTCAGCATGGGCACCCTGACTGGTCTGCGGCTATGCAGCCCCATACACAACAAACTGCGATGCACTGTGTATTCTGACACCTTTCTATCAGAACCAGCATTAATTTGAGCTACAGTAGCTCGTCTGTTTGATTGGACCACACGGGCCAGCCTTCGCTCCCCACGTGCATCAATGAGCCTTGGCTGCTCATGACCCTGTCGCTGGTTCACCACAGTTTTTTCCTTGGACCACTTTTGACAGATACTGACCACTGCAGACCAGGAACACCCCACAAGAGCTGCAGTTTTGGAGATGCTCTTACCCAGTCATCTAGCCATCACAATTTGGCCCTTGTCAAACTCGCTCAAATCCTCACTTGCCCATTTTTCCTGCTTCTAACACATCAACTTTGAGGACAAAATGTTCACTTGCTGCCTAATATATCCCACCCACTAACAGGTGCCGTGATGAGATAATCAGTGCTATTCATAATGTTATGTCTGATCAGTGTATATCATATTTAATTGCATTAGATAACAAAATATTACACCAACTTGCATTTATTTAAAAACAGATACCACAAGCATACCTTTTATTAGCAAAGTATTTTTATAAGCAAAACAATACCTATTGTTCAAAATGAAGACAGAAATGTGGCACTTTCTAGTTGTTGAATATTAGTTAATTGTTTATGTGGTGATCTACACCTGCATGAAACTGTCTTTATAAAACTTCAGTTGGTTTAATGTCTATGCAAAAATTACTCAAAGAAAAGTTAGTTCTGAGGAAAGGTCTAGCATTACGTTTGATATTTATTAATCTAAATATACTTGTTGCATTATTTTTAAACGAATAACTCGCCCAAATATGAACATTGATGTTTGTGATGTTCCAAACCCATATAACTTATTTTCTTGGATCCCAAAGGGAGAAATTCTGAAACATGCATCGGCCTTTCTTCTCCATGCAATTGCAAATAAATGGAGAGGCTAAAGCCTTCAAGTTTCAAAAAGGATACGGAGGAAGGAAGGAAATTCATACATGTTTGGAACTACATTGTGAAGATGTTGAGCCCATTTGTTTAAACAGGTTTACAATGATATCCACTTTATTGGATTTGCATTGTTTTATATAGCAGCACTGGAGTCTTTGTGTTTATTGACCTGTCATATTTCATGTTTTTAATCAGCTTAGCTCACATATCACATAACAACACGCATAATGCCAATGAATGGAAAAATCCTTAAAGTAGTTTGCGTTTGGAATCTTGGAAAGTTGAATCACAACATGACAGATTTTAAACTAAATAGATGGTGTGTATATAATAGTATCTGAGTGAAAATCTTAAATTCTTCTGGGACAAAAGAACTTTTAGTCTTTTGGTGTTATTGATTGTGAACTAATTCATGTATCATATCTAATGGAATTTATACAATTCTACAGTAGTGTATAGTGTTATGGAGAAGGCCTCATATAGTTTTCATTTGCATTGTATTGCAGTTGGTTGGTTAAGTAAGGTGGCCTCTTGGTGACCTGTTTCGTACTTTGTCAACATTTATCTTTATATGGTTCTAGTGGTGCCATATTCTTGGATTATTATTATTATTTCCATTGAAATAGATTTCAGTCATGTCTTTTATAACCCTGATCTGATTGTACCTTTTAATTGGTTTGATCACAGACAGATTTTACTTATTGCTCTATTAAAATACTGCATTCATTTGCAGTCAAATTATTTTCATTGTAAACTGTTTTTTTTCACATTATATAGAACATTTTTAATAAAATGTGTAATGTTCTATTTAGTCTGTTGAGTAGCTGCTGTATTGTTTAATTGGGTTAGAACAGGCATTCTTCTTGTTTGTCCTTGGTCTAAAGTATTTGACAGGCCCCTAAAAAGGTTAATGAACCAGAAGGTCTTTTGTTAGTCCTCACATGCAGTGAATGTGACACATTTTTTTTTTTCCCCCCCTGAAGTTTAACCACAAGGCTGCAGTAATCCGTTATGACCACAAATCAAAATTCAGCCTTCAATATTGACACTGTCAGTTCTCACTGTGAGCCATTCTTTTGGTCATCCATTTCCATGTTATTTTCTATTTATTGTCACACAGCAGAAGCATGATGGACAGGTTTGTAAGACGTAGTTCATCTAGGTCATCTTGCCATGGCAACGACCAATCAGGGACCAGCTTCTTTATCCTCAGCAGTGCATTTAAAAACTTTGAGTTCATTTTCCTTTTTTTGCATAGATGCAAACACAGTCGTTACATCATCGGCTAAGAGACGCTTAGCTATCTGTACTGCAGTGACAGATGGACACCATGAGAAAAGGGAGGGAGAAAGAGTGAAATGCATTTTCTCTCTCAGCAAAGGTGTGGGACTTCACCAGAAACACAGGAGCAGCCGGGCTGTGACCGTTTGGAGTTTGCCCAGTCATATGGACTACAAACTGGGATAAAGACTATCAAAACCAGGCATTATGACAGAAGGAGTGGTCTGACCTGTGAGCGTTTTGTCCCTGCAAGCAACGACTGTAAAAAAAATACAATAAAACCATTAGTGACGCAAGAGGAGGCAAAGATTTGTTTGATATCAGCTTGTGCCAATGGCGATTACCACTCTGTTTGGATGAAGAATTTCATAATCACACGAACTGATTTCTGTGGAATACCTTTGGAAGTTCTCCAAAGAAGAGGCATGGAGACATAAAAGATAAGGACCCAAACATTCAGAAGCCTTTCCTGATTAGCAAACCATTCACTCATCTATTATTCAGCAAGTGTCCGTGTGTTTGCTTTGGCTTACATGAGCTTGTTTATCAGGGTGTGTCTTTATAGATGTGCCCAGGTAGGTTAAAATGGCTTTGTGGGGTTTAAAAGCAGGTGCGCATTAGTCGGCCCTCCCTCATCCTCTCTCGAGAGAGATTGGGAGATGTGAGAGGCCATCTCATTTGCTGGTCAGATCATGGACAGATTATCAGCCTAAATGAGCATTAGAAGAAGCTCTGAGGCATCGGAATAACATGTACTGAGTCTTACCATGTAGAAGGCGTTTTCCATGTGAATACAACGAAGAACTGGCAAGAAAAGAAGCAAAAAGTAAACTCTTTTTTTTTGGTAACTTTATTCCAAAACTTTGGATTTGTCCTCCTTTTTGGACTTCAATTTGACAGAAAGGCTCACCATTAAACATGCACAGCGCAGTAGAGCTGATATCACGACTGTAACTTCAACCAGAAGATAGTTTTCTGTGGTCACACTGACCCTGAAACGAGATCAGCCGGACTGTCTTTTAAAGGTTACTTCATCTCTGTCTGACTGAACGTGTTGGTGGACCCGTTCGTGACTCTATTAGTCAGTACCACCATGTATGTGCTGTGCACCCTGGTGTTTCTGTCTCTCCACAGCCTGTTTAGGAGACCCAGAGACCTGGAATCCTCTGAACCCAAGGCGATTGAGGGCCCTGAGCAGCACAGACAGGATGTAGCTAAAATGGGACGCAAGAAGAGGAACAAGCACACCTTGCCTGGAAGTTCTGGAGCACTAGAGACCGCAAGAGTCCCTAGGCAGCATGACTTTGAAAAATGCCTGGATGGACCCCGCAGAACAAGTAAAAGATCTTTTCACCTGGATAATGTGCATGAGAGGAGAAAGAGAGCACAGGTGAGATTGAAAATGGAAAAGATCAGCACAGTTTGAGGTTGATCATCAATGCTGTTTACTTTGCTGATACATGAAGAAGATCGCCATTCAGTTAAGTTTATCTAAGGTTATTGTTGTTTTTGACTGATCCGTTCACAATCTACTGTCTGCCAGCTATTGGAAAACCTCCATTTAATCCAAAATGCCATTATTTATTAATTGATTTCTTCTCATTATTTATGAGTGCTGTATTATTGATTTGGTGAAACATCAGATTCTTTGGCTTAAGCTTCCTGTTCTGAGTGTGTGAATTTCCTCCATTGCTGTTATCCGATTTATTTTAGAATATCTAGTAGAGCTATTTTAGCCAATTGGATGCGTTTCAAAACGTCTCATCCCTCATCCAGTAGTTTGTGTGATCAGTTACTTCTAGAGTAATTCAGAATGTGAATGACTTGTAAATATGAGTATGTTCTTCGTGCAGAGTGTACATGGGAATTGTTGTGTACCTGGAATGATTATTATCATCCTGTATCTCTGCTGTCCCGTTTATAATGTTCTTTGCTGTCTGATGGACCGTTTTTAGCAGATAAAATCCTGAGTGGTTATGTAAGCAGTGGGTTAGTCAGAGAGCTCCCTGTCCTCTTTAATCGTAATTTAATTCATACGTAATGCACTCAATCTGCTGTTGTTCCCTTCCCTCAATGTTCTTTGCTTTCACTTTTTGGATCAGCAGAAATCTCTCCTTGCTGGAATTGGTTTGACAGAACGCTTATTCCACCAGTACCCTCAATTCTAGGAAAAATCCTTCATTGGTTGCAGTGTTCCCCCAAAATGGTTTTTTTAAAAACGGTTTACTTAAAGGTTTTTTGGGGAGCCAAGAATTGTTCTTGTGTGGGATTTCTGCAAAAAAATACACACAAGAATGTAAAGAATCTTTTCTACTATAAAGAACCTTTTGTGCAATCTAAAGTTTCCATGGATATTCCATGGTCTATGTAGGTGAAAGCAAACTCTTCTAGCAATGCTATGTCAAATCTACATTTCACAAGACGTACGTATTAGGGCTGCCAAATTAAAATTTCAATTTTTAATATTTGTTGAACTTAAGATAAAAATCCACATTCGAATGCAAAAACGGTGCATTTGAATTTTTGAAGTTGTTACATTTTAGTGTTTTTCTTAGCCAATCCAGTTGAAGCCACTTGCGTTGTTCATGCAAAACATTGCAGAAATAGAGAAGCTCAATGCGGAAAAGATTTTCTGCACTGCTTTTCTATTGTGTTCTATGTGAACATGCGCTAAACAGACATCTTTGACGGTTGCACTCGCGTCTCGCACGAGTCATGTTATTTCATTGCATTGAATAAACAATTTAATGTGGTGCATTTAATATTTTGCTTTCTGCTTTATACTTGTGGCCTCAGAAGACAAGCCAAAAGCTTTTTCTCCTAACTGAAATTGCCTTTTAATATAATTCGAATATTTGTAATATTTAAGTATAAAATTTGAATTTAGTTTTTCAGCCATTTTGACAGCCCTAGTACATTTTGTACTCTCATTACGTTTACATTATGTTAATGAATAAATATCAGAAAAATGCATGTGGTTTTATGTCATATACAGTGGGGAGAACAAGTATTTGACACACTGCTGATTTTGCAGGTTTGCCCACTTACAAAGCATGTAGAAGTCTGTAATTTTTATCATAGGTACTCTTCAACTGTGAGTGACGGAATCTAAAACAAAAATCCAGAAAATCACATTGTATGATTTTTAAGTAATTAATTTGCATTTTATTGCATGACATAAGTATTTGATACATCAGAAAAGCAGAACTTAATATTTGGTACAGAAACCTTTGTTTGCAATTACAGAGATCATACGTTTCCTGTAGTTCTTGACCAGGTTTGCACACACTGCAGCAGGGATTTTGGCCCACTCCTCCATACAGACCTTCTCCAGATCCTTCAGGTTTCGGGGCTGTCGCTGGGCAATACGGACTTTCAGCTCCCTCCAAAGATTTTCTATTGGGTTCAGGTCTGGAGACTGGCTAGGCCACTCCAGGACCTTGAGATGCTTCTTACGGAGCCACTCCTTAGTTACCCTGGCTGTGTGTTTCGGGTCGTTGTCATGCTGGAAGACCCAGCCACGACCCATCTTCAATGCTCTTACTGAGGGAAGGAGGTTGTTGGCCAAGATCTCACGATACATGGCCCCATCCATCCTCCCCTCAATACGGTGCAGTCATCCTGTCCCCTTTGCAGAAAAGCATCCCCAAAGAATGATGTTTCCACCTCCATGCTTCACGGTTGGGATGGTGTTCTTGGGGTTGTACTCATCCTTCTTCTTCCTCCTAACACGGCGAGTGGAGTTTAGACCAAAAAGCTCTATTTTTGTCTCATCAGACCACATGACCTTCTCCCATTCCTCCTCTGGATGGTCATTGGCAAACTTCAGACGGGCCTGGACATGCGCTGGCTTGAGCAGGGGGACCTTGCGTGCGCTGCAGGATTTTAATCCATGACGGCGTAGTGTGTTACTAATGGTTTTCTTTGAGACTGTGGTCCCAGCTCTCTTCAGGTCATTGACCAGGTCCTGCCGTGTAGTTCTGGGCTGATCCCTCACCTTCCTCATGATCATTGATGCCCCACGAGGTGAGATCTTGCATGGTGCCCCAGACCGAGGGAGATTGACCGTCATCTTGAACTTCTTCCATTTTCTAATAATTGCGCCAACAGTTGTTGCCTTCTCACCAAGCTGCTTGCCTATTGTCCTGTAGCCCATCCCAGCCTTGTGCAGGTCTACAATTTTATCCCTGATGTCCTTACACAGCTCTCTGGTCTTGGCCATTGTGGAGAGGTTGGAGTCTGTTTGATTGAGTGTGTGGACAGGTGTCTTTTTATACAGGTAACGAGTTCAAACAGGTGCAGTTAATACAGGTAATGAGTGGAGAACAGGAGGGCTTCTTAAAGAAAAACTAACAGGTCTGTGAGAGCCGGAATTCTTACTGGTTGGTAGGTGATCAAATACTTATGTCATGCAATAAAATGCAAATTAATTACTTAAAAATCATATCATGTGATTTTCTGGATTTTTGTTTTAGATTCCGTCACTCACAGTTGAAGTGTACCTATGATAAAAATTACAGACTTCTACATGCTTTGTAAGTAGGAAAACCTGCAAAATTGGCAGTGTATCAAATACTTGTTCTCCCCACTGTATATATCTGAAAGGACCCATTGCTTGTTGTGTAAAGCACAGCAAGACTGCACATTTTCAATGTGTTGGCCTAGCATCTGTATTTGCATACTTTTTTAGAGCATGTTTCAGGCCATAATGGTATTCTGGTACATTGCTTTTGCAGTGTAGTCATAATCATTAAAGTTAATGAGAGCTTTTTTGTTGGGAAACCAGATGTAGCTCAACTATCAGTACTTTAAAGGGATAGTTCACCCAAAAAATGAAAATTCTGTTATTTACTCAACCTGAAGTTGTTCCAAACCTGTATGAATTTATTTCTTCTGTTGAACACAAAAGAAGATATTTTGAAGAATGTCGGTTAACCAAACAGTTGATGGGCCCCATTGACTTCCATAGTATTTTTTTTTTTTTTCATACTTCAAAATATCTTTTGTGTTCAGCAGAAGAAATTCATGCATGTTTGGAACAACTTAAGGGTGAGTAAACGAAGACAGATTTTTAATTTTGGGGTGACTTCTCCCTTTAAGTACTCAGTATTCACTTTTGCAATGAGTTTCAGGGTGTTTAAGTTTGACTTGCCCACAGACAGCGATCAGAATGGCAGTATTGGATTATCATTAACAGGGCTTGTCAATGCATGGAAAAATCCTAAACTGAGACTGAACTTAAAGACCTTAATTAGTAAACTTTTAACGACAGACAGCTAACAACAGTTTTTGTATGCTTTAAATGGATGGCTTTTACAATCCTTTGGAAATGGTTTCATAATGCTGACTTTGAGCATAAAACAATTTGTGCTCAGTTGAAGAGCAACAGCTTTCAATCTTTGCAGTGTTTATCAGCTAGTTATTCATATTCCTAAACTGTCACATTCTCTATGTACCAGCTCAAGTTTGCATTTGTAACCCAGTTACCTAGCAGTGCCTCAGAGTTTGGTCTCATGGGAGCAGAAGAATGGTGTCAGTGTAGTTGCTGAGAGACCTGTCAATTAATACACTACACAAATGAGTGAGCAATGACATATCTGTTTAATTACACTTTTTTTTTTTTTTTTTTTTTTTTTTTTGTAGTTAGTGCTTTGAATTTAATGCATGGAACATAATTTTTCAGAAGAAATGTCAGCTTTTTACTCATTTTAATAAAAATATTCAGATATTATTGCGATTTTTATTATGAATAAATATTCTAATAATTTATTCAGCTTTGTAGTATGTTTAATTCACATGTGCAAAAACTTGAATACTCTTCTATGATCATATTTCTCATTTCTATATAAAAATTTTTTTGGTGGGGCTTAATATCAGAAACATCAGGGTGATACTACTTATCACTTTATACTGATAACTGATGACATAATTAAGGATTCATGAAAGATGTCAGCTTTGTGAAAAGAAATGGCAGGGCCAGATTTACTAAACTGGGCAAATTAGCACGAGAGCGCAATCCCATAAAAGCGGCGATGGGAGTGGAAAGTCCTGCATGTGATCTACTGACGACGTGCAAATTAAAGAACTGATGCAGCCGGATCATTTCCATAATGACCAGCACAATCTACCAAGAGCAGCGCAAATTAACATCTGGTTTAAGACGTGCTTTTTTTTTTTTGTGTGCTCAATAATGGCGCATATACCAGTAAATTTGACTAGCGCAAACCTTAGTAAATCACCTTGCATGATTTATTTAAATACTCTCCTCCCATAAAATTTGCATCTGGAAAGGGAAACTCCTACAAATGCATATGCAATAAGGTCGGGTGCAAAAATAACCGTCCACACCTTTTCAGCGTCAATTTTTCACTGCGTGTCTTTAGTAAATCCTGACAGTAGTATTTTAACGCCAAAAGAGGGTTTGCCTGGTGCAAGCTGTGAGTAAATCTGGTCCTAAGTAGTTTGTTTCAATCTTTTACAACTATTTCTTAGAAAAACAAGTTGTCAAGACAATTAATATAATAATAATAATAATAATAATAATAATAATAATAATAATAATAAAAGTAGGGCTGGGTAAAAAATATCAATTTCTCGATTTTAATCGATTCTCATTTTTACGAACCGATATCGATTCTTAAATCCCAAGAATTGATTAGTCATCCTGTTTTCAGATGAATGAACAGAACATTGTAGCGCGCCTCCCATCCAATAAATCGAAATAATCTTTGTGCTTTGTTCCTATTGATATGAAACAAAGTCTCAGATTTTAAATTACGTCCATTTTATTACGAAATTCAAAAACATAAATACCGTTTTGGCGCTGTGGCGTGAGATCGCTCTGGCGCAGCTCAGCTCAAGAGAAGCACATGAGCTGATCTTCTCTTCCGCCTTAATACCAGTTACAGCGTGAAATAAACATGAATGAGCAGCTGAACGTGTGTTAAAAGATACAGTACAACTTACCGAAATCTGTATCATGTCACAATCGCTCAATCAGTGTTTCAACCGCGGAAAGGCGTCAATAAAACCGTTTGTAAACAATGTAACGTCACATTTACCTCAGAAAAACCATATCCAGTGTCCATAAACTCATTAATTTTTCTAGCTGACTAAGTCTAGAGGAGCATTTTGCTAAATATATGCCCCATATTACATATTCATTATTATTTTTAATGTTCTTCAATATTTAATGCATGTATGAATAAATCTGGCAAGTTTTTATGACAGCCACCATTTAAATGTTTATATTTCAAAAAACGATTTGGAGTAGAAATATGATTATGTAATTGTAAAGTTAATATTATAACTTTATTATAAAAAAAAAAACATCATTGAGTGTAATTTAATTGTTTGTATACAAATCAGTTCATTTTTACCTTCAATATTATAGTAAGCTACAACTGACTCCCATAGTTTACAGCATTAGTTAAGAGATTTGTTTTCTTTGAGAAAATTTGCCATGTATTATACCTGATATATATCCTAAATAATCGATATTGAATTGAATCGAATCGCAAGCTTGTGAATCGAAATCGAATCGAATTGTGAAGTTTGTGTCAATACCCAGCCCTAATATAAAGTCATGTGGTGCGGCCAACAAGCAGAAAACATAAAATGGGAAATTATGTCTTTGTGGAAACTGACCCTCATGACTGTGTGTCAAGGTCATGAGGAGAAAAAAAAAAAAACATCTCCTTAAAAAATCTGATAATTTGACAATTTAATATATACTTGGAGTATATATTTAAGTACTGACATTTTAAATTAGATTTTTCCTTTCCTTTATCTCGTTTGTCATGTTTTCCTGTAGCACAGCTGATACTGACTCTAGGAACCCCAAGGTTGTGTTCAATTCTTTATACCTTAAATGCACTGAAAGATGAACACATTTAATGGATAAATGTAAAATATTTCAGTGTGCCAAACAGTAGGCAGGCACAAATGTTAGTGGAGTGAAATGCAGCACCACGCTACATTTGCATGCTAAAATATTTATTTCAGTGGCCAGGCTGGTGACGGAGAGGGAGGAGGGAACTGTGGGATAGGCGGGGAAGGAGGGCAAAAGCACGAAGGGGGGCGTGATGCGGCTCGGATTCCACCGTTACCAAGGAACAGCGACAGGAAAAGCGGCATTGGTGTCAGTACGAGAGTGTGTGCGAGGAGAGAGGAGAGGAGCTGCATGTGTGTGTGTGACAAAGAGAGAGCAACTTAGCTGAGATCGGCAGCGTGTGTATGTGTGTGTAAATGAGTGTGTGCTCACACTCCAAATAAAACCTAAAATGATGAAGGCATGAGCGACACCAGGAGACCGCAGGGACAGAGGTGAGTTCAGAGATGGGGACAATGCAGAAAAACGTGTGCTATTTTTGTTCATATTTCACTTGTCCTGTCTTAAGATACTGATTTTTTTTTTTTTTCTCTTCTCTCTCTCTCCTGTCTAATATTTAACACGCATTGTCTTTCATGAGTCATGACACGCATGCACAGGTCTGGACGCTGGACACTGCATATGGTATTTAATGTCACTGTTGTCCACCAGCGCAGGCAGATGTTTGCTATGGAGGGATTTACAGGAGCGGAGGGAGGCGGTGATTTTACTCTTATGATGGGGGGATGGGGAATCTAATAACTGGATTCAGATTAATGTTTTATGGGGCTGTTCATAGCAGAGAAGTTGCATGTGCTTGCGTCCCTGTCCTTGTGTTTGTACAGTGATTTAGACAAAGCAATGCAGAAACAGGAGGCAGACAGACAGATGGAGAGACATACAGTACCCAGGGGGTGACTGCAGATGAATGAATGATACAGGAAAATCAGACAGACAGCGACAGACTGTTGGACCACAGGATTCATGAATCTGCTCACTGGTGACAGACTGACTGTGCGCATGCATTGGCTGATATGAATGAAATGACTTTAAGCTACAGTAAAGAAATGGTCAACAGTAACAAACAGGATACATAGTGAGAACTTTTGTTTTATATTTCAATGATGAATCGAATTGAATTGAATTGAATCAAAAACCAGATACACACATTTACATCGCTACCAGCATGAAGGCCAACATTTTGTATAAAGCTATTTTAAGTCTGTAATGCTACAGACTGACCAAAATCCTAACCCTTTTCTTAAAAAGAAACGTATGCATCTTAAAAATAAAAATGCATATGAATTCAAATCTTTTTGGATCCATCAGATCTAGTTATGTAATTGAGGACATTTTATTGAGGTATTTTTATTTTATTATATTTTATTAATTTAATTATTAAATTGTATTTTTTAATTTAATATTTTTTCTTTAATAATTTTATTATTATTATTATTATTATTATTATTATTTATTCATTTTTTGCTGACTTCGGGTATACCTTAGTAATATATATATATATATATATATATATATATATATATATACACACCAATATAATGCATCAACACACTTCTCAGTTTTTAACTGTAATTTAGTAATTAAAGCTTTTTATTAATCCCCAAAACTGCTTGAACCTTCTTAAAAGGTCTGCTGACCACAGGACAGTATGTGTATATATAAAATAATATTTGTCCTGTCTGTTGCAGTTGACTTTACGTTCTTTATGTTTAGGGTCAAAGACCCCAAAGCATTATGTGCAAAAATGTCATGGTAAACCTACACGATACATCCTATACATTAGCCTATTATTTTTCCTTTATTCATTTTTGTTCATTATAACTAATCAACACTTTGTATAACAATGTGTCTGGCGTGTATTTCTGCATTGTGTACACTGGTAAGAGAATCATACCTGTCAATTCACAAACATATGTACCACATTTGTCATGAAAGACTTTTGTAACGTTATCCAACTGAAACTTCTATAAAAGGTCATATAGTATGAACCTCCTACTTTAACTATATTGTTTTGAGGCGTGTATAGGTCTCGGTGTCTAACACTAGTGCGTTCAGATGCGTGTAGTGTTTTGAATGCTGTTTTAAGAGCAGTCGCTTTTGACTAGCGGGTTTGTACATTAATTTTTTTTGTCTCTGTGAATGTGGGTAGCAGAACTAAAATAGACGCTGAAACACTGGGGAGAGAGAGAAACAGAAGTAGGCTAATGAGATTCACACACTCCGCTGTGTGTAAGTTTTCTGCTGAAGATGAAAACCACGTCAGTGTGATTGGAATAACCTAGCTCTTCCTCAGCTAAACAGTCGTTTTCAACCCAGTTTTTCTCAAGAGCTTGTGAATGCCCGTCTGTAGGACTGAATGAAATGAATATGTGTGGTGTGTGGTTTCATCAGGGGACTGAAGCTGATCAGTTGTTTCATTAAAGCAGTCTGCGTGAGATCCTCCCAGGAGACCACCATGAAACATCAGAAGGGCCTGAGTGTTGTTTTACCAGTGACAGAGTGTAAATTGACCTTAAGGGAAGACAGAGGAGGAGAGGGTTTGGGATAATTGAAATGTTGTAGTGTTTTGTTGTTTACTGTGACTTCTGTTGGATAATTGGTGGCTGTGTTTGTTTGTATGTGTGCACACCCCTGAAAATGTAATCCAATAACTGGTAAAGAGTGACTCACATTGCAATCATGAGGTCTGATGTTAGTGTGTACGGCTCCCTCTTGTGGTCAAAAACACCTTTATTAAAGGGGACATGTTTCTTAATGCCAGAATTTGAGAATTAAAAGTACACTTGTTTTCTATCCATTAAAAGCACATTTCAGCTCTTAGGTTTCTTCTCAGGTGGAATAAGGGCTAACTTTGGGTTGATAGGAAGCTAAAAGAGCACTTGTTTTTGAATAAAAAAACAATGCTTCTGGAGCTTTTCTCAGATCTAACTTCACTTTTCTGAGCCGTTTAGCAGTGATGTTTATACTACCTTTGTGTGCTATTGGAAATTTGTTATTTAACTGGTATCTAAAATGTTGGGTGTCTTAACCTTATTTATTACAATACAAGGATACAGTGGGGAGAACAAGTATTTGATACACTGGTGATTTTGCAGGTTTTCCTACTTACAAAGCATGTAGAAGTCTGTAATTTTTATCATAGGCACTCTTCAACTGTGAGAGACGGAATCTAAAACAAAAATCCAGAAAATCACATTGTATGATTTTTAAATTAATTAATTCGCATTTTATTGCATGACATAAGTATTTGATCACCTACCAACCAGTAAGAATTCCAGCTCTCACAGGCCTGTTAGTTTTTCTTTAAGAAGCCCTCCTGTTCTCCACTCATTACCTGTATTAACTGCACCTGTTTGAACTCGTTACCTGTATAAAAGTATACCTGTATACCTCGCCGTGTTTGGAGGAAGAAGGATGAGTACAACCCCAAGAACACCATCCCAACCGTGAAGCATGGAGGTGGAAACATCATTCTTTGGGGATGCTTTTCTGCAAAGGGGACAGGACGACTGCACCGTATTGAGGGGAGGATGGATGGGGCCATGTATCGCGAGATCTTGGCCAACAACCTCCTTCCCTCAGTAAGAGCATTGAAGATGGGTCGTGGCTGGGTCTTCCAGCATGACAACGACCCAAAACACACAGCCAGGGCAACTAAGGAGTGGCTCCGTAAGAAGCATCTCAAGGTCCTGGAGTGGCCTAGCCAGTCTCCAGACCTGAACCCAATAGAAAATCTTTGGAGGGAGCTGAAAGTCCGTATTGCCCAGCGACAGCCCCAAAACCTGAAGGATCTGGAGAAGGTCTGTATGGAGGAGTGGGCCAAAATCCCTGCTGCAGTGTGTGCAAACCTGGTCAAGAACTACAGGAAACGTATGATCTCTGTAATTGCAAACAAAGGTTTCTGTACCAAATATTAAGTTCTGCTTTTCTGATGTATCAAATACTTATGTCATGCAATAAAATGCAAATTAATTACTTAAAAATCATACAATGTGATTTTCTGGATTTTTGTTTTAGATTCTGTCACTCACAGTTGAAGTGTACCTATGATAAAAATTACAGACCTCTACATGCTTTGTAAGTGGGCAAACCTGCAAAATCGGCAGTGTATCAAATACTTGTTCTCCCCACTGTACGTGGGTCAAAAACAACTATTCAAATTCATTGAATCGAATAAAATCGAGAATCGAATCAAACTGAGATGGAATTGGAATCTAATTGAATCAGGACACCTGTATCATACCCGGCCCTAAATTTAAATAACTTATTTTTTTGTGAAATGTTCTTGGTGCTTTTACTGCCTTTTATTTTAAATAAATGGCATTTGGTTTAAAAAAAAAACCAAAAAAAAAATAACTTATGTTTACTATTTCAAGTAAATGCTGTTCTTTTAAACTTTTTATTAATCAAAGAATCAAAAATATTAAGCAGCAAATCTGGGGTCCGTTCTTCGTACGTCGCTAACTCAGTTAGCTGGATTTGATTGTTGACGATTTGGCATGATCTCGGATTGTTTGGTTCTTTGACGCTCATCCTGGAGTTGCTGTCATAGCAACAGGTCCGTGAGCCTAAACCTGCTCGGGAGCTGGCTTATTTCATCTAAACAGGATTAGATTGCATCTTTTAAGCAGCGTTGATACGTAAAATCTGTCCCAACCACTGCTACTTAATTACAAGAGTTCCTTACTGAACCAGGGGCAATAATAATTTTTATTAATAATAATAATAATAATAATAATAATAATATAAAAATGTATTTGAAAATATTATAATGTTGTGTATAATACTATAGACACAGGCACTTGATTGAGAGATTTATTTGTGATGGAATAATTACTTTTTGGAGTAACTGGAGGTTTACACACGTTGTACAGTTATTCTTAGCCCTGCACTAATTTGAGTGATGACGGATATTATGGAAGTGGCCTTGACCTTTAAGGCTGTTTCCTTATAAAGGTCCTGAAATTATTTTATTTTATTTTATTTTATTTTATTTTTTTTAATTTGTCAAGTTTTTTGGCCAGGTGGCTTTTTTTAATTACATGATGTCATTACGTTGCTGTCTTGCCGCCAGCCAATCGCTGCATTGCTGATCGTGGTTTCGAGTATCGATGCATCTGCCCTCTTCAGGGAACACAGGAACGCGCAGTAATCTCAGATAACTTAATCCAGATATTTTAATCCAGTCCGCAAATTCGTTTGAAGAACCAAATTAGCCAGAGATCAGTTATCACGATTAAAAGATCTGGGATCTGTCAAATCATCTCAGATGTATTAAGCGAGGTACGAAGAGCGGACCCCTGTTTTCAACAAATGTTTCTTGAGCAGCAAATCAGCATATTAGAATGATTTCTGAAGGATCATGTGACACTGAAGACTGGAGTAATGATACTGAAAATTCAGCTTTGATCACAGGAATAAATTACATTTTAAAGGATATTACAATACAAAATTGTAATAATTTCTCACAATATTACTGTATTTGCTGTAATTAAATGCAGCCTTGGTGACCAGAAGAGACTTCTATCAAAAACATGAAAAAAAAATCTTACCAACCCCAAATTTTTGAAAGGTAGTGTTAAGTTTTTGGCCACTGTGTGAGCATGAGCAACACCGTAACTGCAGATGTTTTCCAGTGAAGCTGTCCAGTGCAGGGATTGGACTTGGATCAGTCCAAAATGTCTGTCCTGCCATCATAGTGGAAAGAGGTCATTTGCTGTCAGCTTAAAGGATTATGGCTAAAATGAACTTGACGCAAGCTGTCTTATCTCTGTAGAGAGAGGTGGAGTCACAGGACGTCTTCACTAACCTGTTAGTAAACAGATTTTTTTTCTTTCTATCAATATGAGCATCATTTTGAAGATGTGGAGCGGTTGAGAGCAGTTTGTTTGTTGTTGTGACTGGAGAGGATGAAGATGTTGTGTTGGATGGGATCTCTCATTAACAAGGGCTGGCTGGACCGGGATCAGCCTGTGCATCCTCAGGACTGCAGGAAAGCCGGACTCATGGTACAGCAGGACTGTGTGCGTGTGTTGAAGTCAGTGAGAGACCAGCATGAATAGAAGCTGTAGTCTTCGAAGGGTTTTCTGTGCTCTAGAAGGATTAGTTTCAGCGTGACTAGCGTGTGTTGTTGGGTCGAGACTGATAGCTTATTCTGCTATTCAGTGGTCACCACTAAATTTCAGCCTCTGACTTTTTTTAAGCCCAGAGATGTTAAATCAGCCAATGAGCCCTTGCACTGACAGAGTGTTTTTCTGTTTACCGCATACTAGCTCAGGCTGAATATTTGGAGAGATTCATGATTGTCCTATTAAAAGCTTTTTTTTGTTTTTTTTATTCATGCTGCAGTGCTGAAATGAGTAATGCCTAGGTTATATTTCATCACAAATTTGAACGGTGTTTTTTTTTTTTTTTTTTTTTTTTTTTTTTTTTTTTTGCATTGTTCTCTTATTTTGTATGACAATTAAGCACCCCCATACATACACCCATTCTCATGATCTTAATAGTAAAAAAGGCAATTGTAATGTATGTGTGTTTTTGAAAGACGTCTTCTGCTCACCAAGGCTGCATTTATTTAATCATAAATGCAGAAAATTGTAATATTACAATTAAACAAGGACTTATTTCTATTTGATTTGTATTTTAAAATATAATTTATTCCTGTGATCAAAGCTGAATTTTCAGCATCATTACTCCAGTGTCACATGATCTTCAGAAATCATTCTAATATGAGGATTTGCTGCTCAATAAACATTTCTTATAATCAATGTTGAAAACAGTTTTTCTGCTTAATTTATTTGGAAAACATTTTTAACAAATTTATTTTCCAGATTTTTTTAAATAGAAAGTTCAGTTATTTGAAATGGAAATCTTTTTGTTTGTTTTTTTTTAATGTCTTTGTCGCTTGAATCAGTTCAATGCATCCTTGCTGAAAGAAAGTATTAATTTCTTTGAAAAAACATCTTAGTGACCAAAAACTTTTGCCACCAACGGTGGCTGTCTAAGTTATTGTCTGCTGGATTAAATAGATTTGGGGGGGTTTTTTTGTGAGCAGATGGGGTCTGTTTGTAGACACTATTATTAGTTTATTGGGTTATTAATTGGGCTATTAATAGTCATTGTGATTTTAGTATTTATTTGGTTTTGTCTGTTTACAGCCGGTCCAGCGGAGTGGTCTGCTCGGCCCTGCGGTCATGTACAGCACACGAAAGACCTGGGACGTCGGACACACCCCCTGCCTGCAGGAGCTCTGGAACAAAGACCTCTCATTGGATGGTAAGCAGTGTCACATGGGTGGACTTAAAAACCGGTGTGGCAACATTTTTCAGAGGATAGTTTGAATGTTTGAGTGTATGTAGTGGGATTAGAGAGTGGAAGGGAGAGATACTGTGTGGGTGTGTGTGTGTGTGTGTGTGTGTGTGTGCGCACCAGAGAGAGAGAGAGAGAGCCCTCTGTGGCTCAGTCACTGTGTTGAGCGCGAGGGATGCGGTCTTGCCCGTTAACAAGAAGCAGCAGAGACAGACGGATTCGGACCGAATACAGAACAACATGCGCTCTGTCCAGGTACAGAAGGGCAAATCTCCTTAAAGACGAGAGGAGGGCTTGAACACTAGGACTATTGTGTGTGCGAGAGAAAATATGTACGTGTGCTAATGCGCTCTGTGCTGCACGGGACAATTACTATATAACAACAGGCACAGCAATTGTGTGAGAAACAAAGACTAAAAAGGAAGCAAACAAAGAGGAAAAACAGGGAAATGTCGAGGCAGATTGCTGGCAGCTGGTTTTTGCAGTGATGCAGTGAGAGATTTGCATTCAGTCTGACACTCTTCCACGAAAGCGGCTCTACTGCTGTGTCATCGCAAACCGTTCCGGCGAGAGGCTGCATGTCTCATCTGTGTGAGTGTAAATGAGAGTTGTTTGGCAAACAAAACAGTAATTGTTGTTTTTTGGTAAGGTTCAGGGCCACATTGAAATCCAGGTTAATGCATCACTCGCAGCAGGCTGTTATCTTATCTTGTGTTACTGGTTTCTATGGTGCCCACAGGACCTTTACCAGATTGATTGATAATGTTTTCACTGCATGTTTAGCTTGTAAGGATTACTTCACCGGTCATCATTTACTCACCGTCCAGTTGTTCCAAACCTGAAGGATTTCTGTTTCTTCCAAGTAACACAGAGAAATTAACTTTGTTTTTTATGTTTTGATGCAGTTATTGACTGAGGACTGAAGCTCTGATGCTTCAAAAAGCACAATAAAAAATATCATAAGTTGTCCAAAAGACCAGGGACTGCAGGAAAAAACTTTTTGCAACTAAAAAGTTCACAAAAAAAATCAACAATGAGATAAATGTATAATTTCTAGAGTATGTCTAGCATCTATGTAACTATTTTGCACTTCTATAAGACTCTTCAGACCAAACCATCAGTGAGAAGTTAAAACGAGACACATTTTAAAACGGAAATGACAAAAAAGCTACAAAACGGTCAGACATCTGTTCACATGAAAACAACACGGGCAGACACAAAAATACTGTGTAAATGGCTGCTTATTCATATGCTGTAGCTTAATTTTCTCAGTTACCTCTCACAAAGTAGCCTTTTGTTTCAATTGTTTCTACTTCATGTTCTCGAAACTGTTTTGTTTTTTTTCTGACTGAGAAACCACTTCAGATGTTTCATTGAGAGCGCAGTCTGAACAAATATGAATTGATTTGGACCATTTTGCAAACCCATTAGTCCAATTCACTTCCTGAAAAGAAATAACAGACTCAAAAGAGAATGATTAATTCACAAATAATTGGCATCACTGGTTCAGTCAACAGAAATACGGGACATGGATAATAACTGCTGAAATATTTGCAGGGAAAACATTTCTCAGGTCATGCTTAAGTGTGTACAACCGTACAGCTGTAGGCGTCACTACTCGAGACTCTTGACCTATGTTCCAAATCTTCTGAAATCATACGATGGATTTATGGGAATTGATGGGAATGGGAATTGAAGCCGTTATTAACTGAAGATCTTGACGTTCACTTCTAGATCCCCTTGGTGTGTTCATGAGAAGTAGCTGTCCAATGGGTGAACGAATCATTCTTTTGAGTTTTTCTCATCTAATTTTTTCATCTAATTATTATATTTTAATTTATTTCAGCTTTATTAATTGATCACAAATGTTTTCAATAGTTTTAGCTTTAGTTAACAGTAATAACCCTGATCTGGACCACTTTCATGGTGTTTTTGGTCAGTTTCTTCCAGAAATATATAATTTAATAATAATAATGATATTTACTGGTAACACTTTACAATAAGGTCCCATTAGTTAATGCTTTAACACTAGCCAACCTTGAGCAATAATTTGTTACAGTATTTATTAATCTTTGTTAACAATAGTTCATAAAAATACTGGTCATTTTTAGTTCATGTTTGCTCAAGTCTATTAAATAATATTAACAGATGCAACGTTTGATTTTATTAATGTTAGAAACTATGCATTTTCATTGATAGTTCATGTTAACTAATGTAGTTAAATAATTGTAACAAATTAGAACCTTAATGTAAAGTGTTACCTCTTTTGTTGTAATCAGGGTGTGATTTTTATGAAGAAGAAAAAAACAGAGGGGGGGATGTTTCGAAAAGTTTTTTTTCTTTGAAAATATATCATAAACCACAGTGGAGATACTGTTTTTGGCATTTTTTGGCAGCTGTTAAAGAAACATTTTTACAATAAATATTCTGATTTAACCTTGAGCTTTGAAGTATTAGATAGCTTTGATATTTGACCTCTATTTACAATGACACTTGTAACACCTCCTTTTCTTTTAGATGTTACTCTGAGGGGTTCAATAGAATTTCGACATGTACTGATAAATAAACCTCTTTTATAATAATTCTTCATTTCTGATAGGAATGCAAAACCATAATTTCTTGATGACTTGCAGAAAGATGATTCTCTGCCGATCCCTCAGTCAATATTGCGTGATAATTCCCACCTTACGGTGACACTAAACTTCTGCATTCTGTCTTATAATACATTTATGCATCAGTTTATTACATATATAATATCTGCATTCGGACACAACAATAGAGTGAGTTTTGAGCAGAAGCATTGTATTTATCTCATACTGTCACTTTAGATTAATGGTGCGCGCTGACTTTCTGAAAAGCTCTGCATGGATTGAGGCGCGTGAAACAGGATCACGAATCCGAGACAGTCTCTAAGCAGGAGCACTAAGAGTTAAAGTCCATTTCTGATTTTATTGTTGTTTGTATTGTCATTTTGCAGTGTTTTACTTGATGTTTTAAAAAATATTTGTATTTTTGGCATTTTATATGCTCTGTTGGGGGGGAGGGGTTGGGATACATAGACCAGAGGGGGGAAATACACCAAACCCAACCTCACACACACACACAAATCGCACCCTGGTCGTAATGATAACCATATTTACTGTGTTTGTTTTGTTTTTTGTGTGTTTTCTTCAGCGAGTTCCCTGGATATCCTGATGAGTGATGGTGAGGAGGAGAGCTCCTTCCTCTCGTTGCCCAACTCTGTTCTTCAGCGCCACTGTTTGACCTCTGACCTCTCTGAAACATCACCCTCAGAACAGCAGCAGCTGCTGATACAGGTACGACCCTGCGAGTGGTGTTTGCTAAGACAAACATAACCATATGAACTAATCATACTAAGCATTCTGGGACTTTTGTCAGAACTAAAGAATCCGCCGCTTACTTGGCTAAAAATTCTGCATTAACCTGGACAAATTAATATTATTAGTTGTACTCACTAAGGTAAGCATCACAATTATTATTAGTATTATTATTGCTCATAACTAGATTTTAGGGATTTGCTTCTAAAACCATGCAGCACATTTTACTAGCCTCAAAAGCAATCCACAAACAACACATTTTCTCTAGATTCTGTGTACTAGACCATTTACACTACCGTTTGGGGTCAGTACGAGAAATGAATGCTTGTATTCAGCAAGGATGCATTAATTTGATCAAAAGACAGTAAAGACTTAACATTACAAAAGAATAAAAAAAAAATAGTTCTTCCTGAAAAAAAAATGCATCCACAAAATATGAAGCGGCACAACGGTTTTCACCATTGGTAATAATAAGAAATGTTTATTGAGCAGCAAATCAGCATATTCAAATGATTTCTGAAGGATCATGTGACACTGAAGTAATGATGCTGAAAATTCAGCTTTGACTAAATTACATTTTAAAATCTTCAGTTTTTGCTGTATTTTTGATCAAACACATGCAGCCTGAGCAGAAGAGACTTCTTTGAAAAACATAAAATAAAATATTCCTGACCCCAAAATTTTGTAAGTGTGTGTGTGTTCATGTTTTTCTATCCCGGTGGGGACTTCCACCTGAATGCATATTGACTCATGGGGACTCGTGTCACCGTGGGGAACTAAATTGAGGTCTCCATGAGGAAACGAGCTTATACATTTTTTTTTTTTTTTTTCTGAAAATGTAAAAATGCAGAAAGTTTTCTGTGATTGTTAGGTTTAGGGGTAGGGTTAGTGTAAGGGGAGAGAATATACAATTTGTACAGTATAAAAACCATTACGTCTATGGAGAGTCCCCACAGAGATAGTGAACCAGACGTGTGTGTGTGTGTGTGTGTGTGTGTGTGTGTGTATGCATTCAATTCTCAACCATCTGTTTCTGTGATAGTGTGTTGTGATTGAATCATCATCACCAGATCACTACATTCAGGAGCTGGTTTCTGTGTGACCGGTTTGTTCTATGTCTGTGTGATCTTTGAGTAATTCGTTTTACAGGGTTAATAAGTCACAGCTAGCAGGCAACGCTGCCTTTGTATTCTGTGTTTAAACAGTGTTATCGTCTTTAGGGCTTCTCAGCACAGCTGGTTGCTCAGGCTGTCTGTAAGTGACCACGGGCTCTGTTTGTTTCAGTGTAAGATTCCCTCAGGCCAACATCTGCAGGCAAATCACATTTCATTTTGTCTTTAAATGGTTTATAAGAACATAATGACAGATTGGACCACTGGTTGACAATTAAAATGAAATGTATACATGTTCTGAAGAAAATTTGAGTGGTGTTTGCCCACCATGATGATAAGATTGAGGGTTGGTGCCACTGCGTTGATGTGTGGTGGTTATTTCAGTTTATCCTTGATTCTAACTTTTGCCTCACCTAACTAACAGTAAAAATATAGGTTTCCCTTGAAACACAATACTACTTTTCATGAAGAACACAATACATATTTTATATGTAATAACATTCAGAAACTGTATTTGAAATGAATAAGGATGGATAAATAAATACTGATGCAAAAAAAGAAATGAAATTCATTTATTATGACTAATTTTATTTGACGTGCACAACTGTTTAGGAAGGGTTTGTGTTGAAGAGCCACTAACAAAGTTCTCTCTAATGTTCTCTCTCTTAAAATAGAAATAAGTGTAAATGTCAACATCATGTATGTCTAAAGGGTCGGGTAAAATGAGCTTACTGCTGCAATTCAGTCAATCTTCTGTTTTATTGTAGCCATTACTCCTGATCGTAGGCTTTCGCAAATATTTAGTTTATACATAGTTACGTTTCAACTAAGTTTAATGGTGCAACGCCAAAATATTTACTAATGCGCAAGTTTTAACTGTGACCCTTTATGTCAAAACTAGGCTAGGTTGTAACTTACACATTTATCCCTGGTCTATAGAAATGATTGGAGTAGCTCGCCTGGAGTTACATAACATGATCCACTGTAAGTTAATGATACATTAGGAGTACAGTCCTCCTCTCTTTGATCTCCAGGGGTGGGTAAACCATCTCTGAAAAGGACAATCTAGAGTGATATAGATTTGAGTGTGCTTGGGTTTCCAGTCTTTTCAACATACCATGAGCACAAAAGAGATCCGATTGGCTGGAGATCACATGTATGGTTTGTCCAGGCCACTGCTTTTCAATGCATTGACGCTCTTCTCAATACAAACAATAGTTTAGACGTGGGGTAGCTTTGTATGTGCTTCTCTAGATCTATCTGTGTTGACCAGGCAGTGTTACCTGTAAAGGTACAATGAGGCACTGCTTTCCAGTAGTGAGAATTCCAGCCTAACCGATCACTGAAATGCAGGATTTTAAGACATCGGATTTTCAAATCTTTAAAAAAGCATCATCTCAAGGAGTTGGTATGTGAAAAAATTTTCCTGCGAAGTTTGAGTTGTTCTTTTTTTTTTGTCATCTGTCATCCATCAATGTCACATCACTGATCTTTTTTGTTTTCATGCTTTTCTGCTCCTTTCTTTCCTCTCATTCTTTATCTCTGTGTCTCTGCACTGCCTTCTCTCCATGCCACCTGCACAGAAGGTTACTTTGTCCTGTTCCTGGACGTCTGCCTACGTAATTCCCTCTGATTCTTTCTTTGTGCTTAGCTGTGAGCTACTTTGCCTCATTCTGACGTCATCTTTACAAAACACACTGTACTTCTGTAAAGTCGCTTATGTTCATAGTTCTCCCTGTTTGCTTAAATCTCTCTACTAGAGGTTTTTTAGTTGTCTGAGTTTCTGAAAACTGTATCCAAGGTAGTTTGTCCCAGTAGAAATAGTCACTTGCTCATTAAGCTTTCTTGTGAAGTTAAAGGAATTCATGTCATTTCAAAAGATGTTCTTGTTTTCTTTTGATCACATGATGAAGTATTTTTGCAAATGTCCTGGCTGCTACAAAATCATACAGTATTTTTGTTTTCCATGGGTTTGGGATGACATGAGTAGGTTGTGTAAATAACACATTTGAAGAACCTGAAGAGTTCTTCTTAAAAAGCACTTTCTCAGTAACCTGGTTGTTTCATTTTCATTTTAGAATTTCCTCCCACTTATCTGTGTAAAAGTTCTTCCTGCTTGTCATCTTTAGTTTGTGTGTAGTTCAGGTTGTACAGCTGGCATTCATGGTTGAATTTACACAGATTTCTTGCGTGTTTGTGCAGACGCTGCAAGAGAGAGTTTGTGAGTTCCAGACACGCTTGCGCAGCGAAGACGCAGCGAAACGACTCCTGCTACAGCGACTGCAGACACACGACAACCACCATAACGAGGAACATTCATCCTTTAACCAAGAACCTCAAGAGCAACTCAGACTGAACGGCGTCCAGCTCAACCAAGCTGTGTCCCCTACAGGTGAGAAATGTGAAACTATAATTACAAATATAATTTATTGGTCACACTTTATATTAGGTGTACTTACATCAAAAAAAAAATTGTGTTACACTTTATTTAAGGTGTCCGTGTTAGTGTAATTATATATTTAAGTACTGAGTAAAATTAATTAACAACATGTACTTACTATAGGGTTAGGGTTTGGTTTAGGGTTAGTTGCATGTAGTTACTGTAGTAATAATTATGTTACATAATTACATGTAACATATGTAACAAGAACACTGTAAAATAAAGTGTTACCTATTGTTAGGTACAATGTACTTGTGTTCATGTTGTATTGCAAAACACTTGTGCTGCTATTGAGGTGAGATATGGGTACGGTTAGGGACAGGTTTAAGGGTGGGGTAAAGGAAGGGTCTACAGTGGAATTACAGCTGTAATTACATGCAGGTATTTTTAAATAAGTACAATGTAAAAACATGCATGTACACAATACCTGCATTTGCACTGTTTAAGACAGTATTGGCTATGACTCAACGACAAGTGCTGGACTAAGACAATGCTAAAGTGCTAAAAAAAGATATATTTTCTTAATGATCACTAATACAATTTATGGAAAGATGGCAAAATTGAAATGTATTAAACATATACTTGATAAAAACCGAGAAATATGTCATTTAATATCCGTAAATTAGCCAATTTTGTTTAAATGAAGAATTGCAGAAATGAGTACACCCTCGATTTAATTCAACAAATGTATAATATTCTAGTACTTAGTATATCCTCCATGATTTTAAGTATACTGCTCTGACCCTTCTTGGCACGGAGTGTACAAGTTCATTACAAATTGTCACATCTGCCCTGTTTAACTCCTGGATGATGACCTTCTTAAATGCCCTGGTCTTTAATGGGGAGTTTTGCTTGACTCGTCTCTACAGAATCCCCCATATGTGCTCGAGTGTTAAGATTGGGTGAAATGCATGTCCACAGAAGGTTGATAAAATGCCCAACAACGCAGGGAATGAGGAGAGGGTAGCATCTTCTGTTTCAAGTATTACATGACACAGAGGTGTGTGAATTCATGACAGCATTGATAAAGCACAACTCTCCTCACCTTCAGCACTCACACATCCCTATATGAGAGCTTTACTACCACTGAACTTCAGGAACCAGGCACTTCTTACTGTACTCCTCCTCTAGCAATACCATACATTTTGGATGCTGTTAGATCCAAAATGATTGACTTGGTCTCATGAGTCCAGAGTGTGGATTCCCAGAAGTCTATATTTTGTAA
Organism: Coreius guichenoti; assembly: GCA_039654105.1. NCBI lineage: Eukaryota > Metazoa > Chordata > Actinopteri > Cypriniformes > Gobionidae > Coreius > Coreius guichenoti. The sequence goes on from CM077181.1 coordinate 36,039,175, forward strand.
ATATGGGCCTTGGAAAAGGCTAATTTACTTTATTTTGCTTTGGCTACAGTAGGTAGTTCCAGTGTGGGCAACCATGCATGTCACTTCTGCAGGCTGCATCTTACTCTGTGAGATAAACTCACTCTTTTCAAAGCTTTTGCTGGCTCTGAGACACTCGCTTGGTATTTCTCCTGCTTTTTGTCTAGCAAAAAAATCACTCTGCACTAAATGAAAGCTTAAAATTAAGGCCTGATTATTTCAGGGGCCTTGTCACAAGCCCATTGTTTTAGAATTTTAGTTACTTTTGCTATATTTTCACACTTAAAACAACGATTTGGTAATCATATTGTACCGCTGTCCTCTTTTGTGTTAAGAAGTAATTGCTGAATTTAAGTTTCAGAGGGGGTGTACTCAAAAACTCATCAGGCATTATAGGAGAAGACTCAGAGCTGTTATCTTGGAAAAAGGAGGTTGCAAAAAGTATTTAATAAAAATGGGCAAATAATTGTTCCCAACGTGTTTTGGAGAAAAACGTTTATTTCATAATGTGTTTCAATTCTTTTACTTCAATGAAAGGTTAGATTTTTGCTAATTTTTTTTTAATAAAATATCAAAAGGATTAACAATGCAGATTTATTTTTTTACAGCCATCTTTGATCATATTTAACAAGGGGGCAAACACTTTTTCACACCACTGTATACATCTAGGGCTGGGTATTGACACAAATTTCACGATTCGATTTCCATTCATAAGCTTTCGATTCAATTCAATATCGATTATTGTGGCTATATATCAGATAAAGTACATGGCAAATTTTCTTAAGGAAAAAAAAAATCTCAACTACTGCTGTAAACTATACACGGGTGTCAGTTGGTACTACATTGCTGTAATATTGAATGTTAAAATTAACTGATTTAAATATAAACAAATTACTCTCGATGTTTTTTTTTTTCATAATAATAAAGTTATATTACTAACTTTACAATTACATGATCATATTTCTACTCCAATTTGCTTTTGAAATATAAACATTTAAATGGTCGCAGTCATAAAAACTTGACAGATTTATTCAAACATGCATTAATATTGAAGAACATTAGAAATTATAATGAATATGTAATGTGGTGCATATATTTATCAAAATGCTCATCTCTAGGGTTCATTTTTCTAGCTGACTAACGAGTTTATGGACACTGAATGGTTTTTCTGAGGTAAATGTGACGTTATGTGTCATTTGTTTACAAGCTGTTTTATTGACGTCTTTCCGCGGTTGAAACACTGATTGGGCGATTACACGAGACATGATACGGATTTTGGAAAGTTGTAATGTATCTTTTAACATACCTTTAGACGTTCATTCATGTTTATTTTGCGCTGTAACTGGTGTTAAAGCGGAGGAGATGATCAGTTCACGAGCTGAGCTGCACTACTGTGATCTGTCACACCACATTAAACAGCGCCAAAATGGTATTTATTTTTTTAAATTTCGTAATAAAATGGATGTAATTTGAAATCTGAGACTTTGTTTCATATCAAAAGTAACAGCACAAAGATTATTGTGAATTATTATAATTTTTTTTTTTTTTTTTTTGATGGGAGCGCTAGAATGATCCGTTCATTCATAAACTGAAAACAGGATGACTAATCGACTCGTGGGATTTAAGAATCGATATCGGTTCGTAAAAATGAGAATTGATTAAAATCGAGAAATCGAATTATTTTTATTATTATTATTATTATTATTATTATTTTTTTTTTATTTTTTTATTTTACCCAGCCCTAATATATATCAACCACATTGACACTGTTATTGAACTGAATTGAATTCACATGGAACTGACTTGAGCTGAATAATGATACTGTTGTCTTCTGTGGAGCTGCTTTAAAATTTAATTTGTTTCATAATTGATGAATTTTGCAACATTTGTTATTTTCCTGTTTATTAGTGAAACGATCTGTATAAAGTGCTACATAAATGCAGCTTGACCTAAAAATGAGAAAAAGCTGCTTGCACAGCATAAAGTGTGTTTGTATGTGTGTCTGTGTAGGTGTAAGGAGCTCTAGTGCTTTGACACAGAGGCCTCTGGATTTTCCTAGCGCTGTACAAGTGAGTAGAATTCACTCACAGGAGCAACTGGTAAAAGACGAGGGAGAAGAACTCGCTCTCATTACAGGGTTGCGCACACAGGTACGTTACACATAAAGAATAGGGCTCAGTTTTCCAGCCAGACTCACAAGAGCACTACCAGATCATTTACGTTTCTCAGCCGCCATGTATCGTGAGCTTTTTAATGCATCGATATTTATTGTTTCTGGTTGGATTAAAGTAGACTGATACCTTATAAAGGTGAATGCATGAAACTTGCTGACTCATTTTTTTGTTTGTGGTTTTGTAGGTCAAGGAGCTGGAGGAGAAACTAGTGGTTCAGACACAGGAGGTGGCGAGACTGCGCTCGGAGCTGGTGAGAGACTGAAACCGGATACAAAGAGAGGAATTATTAGGGACAGGGAGAGTTGTCAGTTGTGTAAAAGGGAAAAAAAAACACATTTCTATTGTTTTATAAAGAACACTGACCTGATTTAATTGTATGATGGGAGGTGGAGGGAGTGTTAACCTGGTGATCTAGTTTTGTTGATGGCAGAGGAATGTGTCCCTGATCTGATCTCTAATTTTCGATTGGTGTGGCTGTACTTATCTGTACTTTTGACAAATTTGTCCCCAGAAGCTAAATATGATGAATCCTCATCTCATTTGTGTAAAGAAAAAGGAAAAGGAAAAAAAAAATATTTCCACAAATGTTTCCACAAAAATATTAAGCAGCAACATTGATAATAATAATAATAATAAGAAGAAGAAATGTTTCTTGCAAATCATCATATTAGTATGATTTCTGAAGGATTGTGTGACACTGAAGACTGGAGTAATAATGCTCAAAATTCTGCTTTGCATCAAAGGAATAGATTACATTTTAAAATATATTAAAATAGTTAAAAAAAATTCAAAACATTTGCTCATATTAACTGATCAGAATTACAAAAAATGTATTTAAAAAAAAAATATATTGAATCCTATCTTCCCCCAATTCTAAAAGTTTATTTTAGGGGTAAGGCTAGGCTTTGGGTTATAATTTGTCAATAGTAATTTTAATTAGGTGTGTGTATATATATATATATATATATATATATATATATATATGTGTGTGTGTGTGTGTGTGTGTGTGTGTGTGTGTGTGTGTGTGTGTGTGTGTGTGTGTGTGTGTGTTCATGTTTTTCTATCCCGGTGGGGACTTCAACTTTAATGCACATTGACTCATGGGGACTTGTCATCATGGGGACCTAAATTGAGGTCTCCATGAGGAAACAAGCTTATAAATCATACAGAAAGAGTTTTTTTGCGAATGTAACAATGCAGAAAGTTTTGTGTGATGGGTAGGGTTAGTGTAAGGGGATAGAATATACAGTTTGTACAGTATAAAACCCATTACGTCTGTGGAGAGTCCCCACAAAGATAGTGAACCAGACGTGTGTGTGTGTCTAGGGGGCGACAGATCTGGAGAAACAGCTCGAGGTGCTGGAGAGTGAAAACCAGCGGCTCAAACAGGAGCTGAGGGCCAGTCACACCCAGACCAGCTGCTCTACCGCCCACTGCCCGCACAGCCAGGTATACTCGCACTACCATAAACAGACCATCTTACTTTTTATAGGTTTAGCAATGCAAAATCAAAATCATTCCAACCAGGCTAGGAATCATTGCAAACCTCAAATACAACCCGATTGGTTAATTGATGCTTGAAATGCTCTCAACCTTGTGGTTATTCTCACAGCTGTTTATTCTCTATTTTGTTATGTAATGCATCGGCCTCAGGATGTGGAGGCCATGCGTGGAGAGCTGTGTCGCAAGGACGAGGAATGCCGTGAGCAGGAGCAGCGACTGGCTGCACTGGAGCAGCAGGTGCAGGAGAGGACGGGTGCAGTAGTTCATCTGCAGCAGCAGTTGGAGGAGGCCGCAGAGCACAGACAGGAGCTCCAGAAGCAGCTGGAGGAGGCGTCACTCCGCAGGAGCCAGAGCGAGGAGCAGCTGACCTCACAGCTGCGTGACGCTGAGGAGGCTCTGTCTCGCCAGGCTGCACTGCCGCTGCAGGTCAAGGTGAGAGTGCGCTAATGAAGCACATTGTTTGGGAGTGCTGTCAGGTTTTGTTGATTTGAAATGTCGGTTACACTTTAAGGTGTCCTTGTTGCAGTGTAATTATACAGTTAAGTACTGAGTAATATTAATTAACGACATGCGCTTACTTCAGGGTTAGGGTTTGGTTTAGTTGCTTGTAATTATGCATAATTTACTGGTATTACTACAGTAAGTACATGTAAAATATATAACAAGGACACTGTAAAATAGTGTTGCCGAAAGGTTTTATTGAAATGTAAGCTTGAACTTCTATCGTAGAGGCTTTTTGTGGATATGTCTTGTGAATTTGAGGATTTGTTTGCGTTATTTTAAATCTTTGAGTTATTTAGCAAACACTTAAACACATGTAAGGCCCAAAAAAGTAAATAATAGTGTCACATTGAGACCTTGTGACTAGAGACATTATTCAAAAAATGACTTTTATTATGATACCAGACAGTGAATGTACAGTAACACACACTTCCTGTTATAACACCATACACCATACGTTTTGCTTAAAATAAATGCCAGTTAACGCAGATACAGTGGTGTCAAAAATGATTAGAACACCTGACAGATCTGAAAATATTGACCTTTTTTGCCTCCAAAACATGATTTAATTTCATAATGCTCATGAAACATGCAGATGGTTGCTCTGACCATCAAATATCAGATGAAGAGTCGTACTGTTTTTATCCACTTTTAACTTTAATATTTGGTATGTCCACCTTTTGCAGCAATTACAGCTGCACATCTCTCTGTCAGTGTCAATATATTTCCTCTGAGAACTTCAACACTAATGTTATCCCATGCCTTCTGCAGCTGAAGCCAAAGGCTTTACTTTGAATGTACAATAGATCTGTCCACTTTATTTTCCAACTTGCCCCAAATGTGCTCGATGGGGTTGAGGTCCGGACTTTGAGGGGACCAGTTCATCATTTTCAATGTTCCAGCAGATTCCTTCCGTCGCAGGTATTTCCGGCAATAGTTAGAAGAATGTTTCTGGTCATTGTCCTCTTGGAAAATAAATCCAGGCCCAATAAGACGACTCCCAGATGCCAAGTGTTCTAATAATTTTGGCCACCACTGTATGTTTGTACCATTGCTTGTGTGTATTGTTTAATGATATTGCTGTCCCCATCATGTTATTTGTTCATTGGTTTAATGATTTATACATTTTGTTATGGTTGATTCATGCATTTCATTATGTGTATTATGTTAAGAAGTGAACACAAGACAATTATACATGTTAAATGTGTATTTCTTTGTTTCTGTATAATCACATACATATTATAAACAGTCATACTTGCGTATTGGAACATGTTTCCCACAGTGGATTTAAAATTAACAAAAGTAGAAACAAAGTAATGTAAAGAGTGTCAAAGACAATAATAATTAAAGTAATATAAGGCTAGTCGAATCAAAAGATCACAGTGGTTACATCCTAAAAGCATTTTTATATATATATATATATATATACACACAAAAATACTGCAATACAAGAAGGTATGAGGTGTTAATATTCCCAGATAGTCTAATAGAGACTTTCAGATTTTCCCAAATAAATCTAATTCATTATTGATAATTTCTTATGTACAACTCACTCAGCCAAACATCAAATGTTGATACTGTGTCCAGCTTTCACCTCTAGAGAATCAACCTCTATGTTAAAACCATATATAAAGAGATTTCCCTCAGAATGGCCAACACAAAATCCGGCTCAATTTTCATTTTCTTCCTTCCATATTTAATCTCATATAGCCACCTCTACTACCTCTTCAGACTGCATATATATATTCTCCCTACATTTTGGACTCACATTTAGGATACGAAATACCATGTGAAGACACATACTCAGGCCGCTTGCTATGAGGAACGCACCCATGTGTTGATTCTTAAGTGCTGATGAACACCTAAAGTGATTTAATGTGTCTGTTTCTCACTCTTCTTGCAGTATGTGACCAAGACGGTTGAAGTGGAGTCGGCTCAGTGTAAGCAGGCTTTAATGGAGGCTCAGACCCGTAACCAGACGCTGCAGGAGCAGCTGGGTGTGCAGAGACAGCTCCTCAGAGAGCTAGAACAGCAGCTCCACGAGTCCCAGAGAACCAGCGGTCAGCTCCGCCAGCAGGTATCACTGTCACTTCCTGATGCAATGTTAGCATTTTGAGTGATCTGGATTATCATGTGACCAAGTGCTTCACAGATCTGACCCCGTTTGTGGTGACCGTGGTGATCTGTTGATATCACGTCTTCTCAAATCCCAAGCGTTTTGATTAAAAGTTTAATAGGGCCCTATGATATCCAAATTTCATGTTTTGCGTTTTCATTTTTAATAATCTAAAGGATGTCTAATCAATTTAATTAATAAAACTTTAACTTTTTAGCAATATTATGCCTATTTAGCAATATTGCCCTATGAAGTGTTATTTTTCAGAAATGTGTGTTGTCTGTTTTAACTTTTCTTGATTCTGTTTTATGATTTAGTACTAAATAAAATAATACATTTGTTATCTAACTAACAATTTAATTCATCTTTTAAAATGTAATCAAATTAAATTTGAACAATTCTTTTCTTTATTTGGCAAAGTGCTGCACAACAGAATTCTACTTTTTAAATTAAATGAAAAATTGTGATCATTGTGTGGTATAATTTTTTTATATATATATATATATATATATATATATATATATATATATATATATATATATATATATATATATATATAATTCATAATTTTTGCGGATTTTTTATTTATTTTTTGGACTGGTTGTGAAGACCTTTCCATTTCTGTGTGTGTCTGATGGTAGTTTTCTCAAAAGTGACTGTCAGAGCAGCTCTGGAGATGAAGTCCTGATATTGTGAGACAGCAGACGCTGAAACACCACGAGCGTCACTCATGTTTGATCATATGTAGTAGACGAAACTGCGCCACTCATTCACACAGGGACACTGCGGACTTCATATTTTGCGGTTTAATATTCAGAGACACTAATCCATATCGCGATTTGATTAAGTTTACAGACCTAATTTTATTTATTCATCCAACTTTTACCAGATTCCGTAACATTCCGCACTGTAAATTCCATTTGTATGACTGGATTCTATGAATCTGGTTTACGGCCTCTGTGATTGCGGTGTTGTGGAAGAGCAGGTTAACAGCTCTCTCTCTTCACTTGCGTTGCAGCTGAGGATGGACCGCGGCCGTCTATATGGTCTGCTCTCCAAGGCGGTGGGTGGGGGTAACACGGAGGTCACCCACAGGCTCTCCAAGGTCGGCCAGATTACTCTGCAGCCGGCAGGGGTCAAAGGTCAAAAATTTGTTATGGGTCAGATTGCAACTTTGATTATAGGAAATTATTTTTAAGCACTAATTGCAAATGTAGATGCATGTTTGCTGATGCTCATTTTTGACCTATGAAACCCTGAAACTTAGAGTAACTAGCTCACATCCTCTTCAGGGTCATAATTTAGTGTTCTTGCAATAATAATCCCATGATCTACTGTGAAATAGTTGATGTCACCCCGTTGTGTACTGCAGATGTACAGTATTGATGGCGTGTGACCCCAAATGCCCTTCCCATGTGTATGTGACAAACAGCCCCCCCACCCACAGGTCTACTTTCACTTAACCTAACTACATTAAATCAGTCTAGCAAATGACTGTGGTCAGTAGTAGATGACGTCTTTAATACTGGTGGTGTTTGTGTTGCTTTGGTCAGAGATGTCAGAAATCATAACTGGCTTTACTTGAAGGCAGAATGCCGGTTTTCTCTGTGCATCTGTGCTCATCTGTTATGTGTACATCTATATAGGGGTGTTTACACTGACAGTGACTCTGATATAGTTGAGTACAAACAGCTATCATCAACCAATCATACAGGGAGTTGCATATTTACTCGCTGTCATTGTAAAAGCTCCTTTTAAAGGGACAGTTCACCCTAAAATTAAAATAGTTTACTCACCCTGGTGTGGTTCTAATGCTGTATTCCTTTCTTTCTTTTATGGACCTCAAAAGGAGAATTTTTTTTTTTTTTAAATATCGTGCTTGCACTTGTCCTTATAATGGCAGTGGATAGCGTCCAGCATCAAGCTTTTTAAAAAATGACGCAAAAGTATTACAAAATGACCCCATACAACACATGCCGAATATATTCCAAGTGTTCTGGGGGTAAACAAACTGAAATTTAATGTATTATTTAGCAAAATTCTTGACCTTGGTTGTTGGTCTTCTGTTCATGAAAGTTGTGAGAAATCGAGACGAAAAACACGACATGAAATGCAACACCTAGAAATCCCGAAAAAAGTATCTGTGTACTATTCTTTCCAAACCCTATCGTATACCCCCAGAACACTTGGAATATATTCGGCATGTGTGGCATGAGATCATTCTGTGATACTTTTGCGTCTTTTTTAAAAAGCTTGATGCTGGACGCTATTCACTACCTTTATATGGACATTTTGTATTGTTAAAAATTTTCCTTTTGTGGTCCATAAAAGAATGGCATTAGAACAACACCAGGGTGAGTAAATGATGACTTAATTTTCATTTTAGGGCGAACTAACACTTTTAATGTGTAAATTACCTTATATGAAACTCCTCATGTAAAACATTTACTGTTTGAATAGAGCTTATGACCTCAGTGTGACCTCAGTGTGACCTCAGTGTTGACCTCAGCATCAGATGTGTTGACAGCTCTCTGTGTGTGTGTGTGTGTGTGTGTGTGTGTGTGTGTGTGTGTGTGTGTGTGTGTGTGTGTGTGTGTGTGTGTGTTAGATCCTGGTGTATGAGGGTGAGATGGAGAGAGCTCAGGGCCAGCTGGAGGCAGAGATGCAGAGTCTGGAGGAGGAGAAGAACCGAGTGATCGAGGAAGCTTTCATCAGAGCAGAGAGCGAGATGAAGGCCGTCCATGAGAACCTAGCAGGTGAGACTGTGTGTGTGTGTGTGTGTGTGTGTGTGTGTGTGTGTGTTTGAGTGAAGCTCATGAAACTTGTCATGTCCAGGTTGTGTTTCACCCTCAAATTATAGTGTCCTTAATGAAAACAAAGCCCATTAGGGCCTTTTAATATGTTTTGCATTGTGACATTATTTTCATGACAATTCAGCCTCAATGCAAAACATAGGTAACACTTGTTATGCATTACATGTACTTAGTAGTATAACTAACTCTAATAAATTATGCATAATTACAAGCAACTAACACTAAACCTAACCCTACATGTTTTTAATTAATATTACTCAATACTTATTTGTGTAACAAGGACACCTTAAAATAGTTTATATATTGAATTGTATTGAATTATGTTATGTTTTATGTTATGTTATGATATACAATATACAATATTGTATTGTTTATTATATTGTTTATATTATATTGTTTTTTTTATATATATATATATATATATATATAATTTTTTTTTTTTAAATTGAGGCAGTAAAAAATTTATATACAAACTGTATACACATATTTATACGTAATACATAAATACATATATATTTGCTGCCTCAATTTTTGTCTTGTAGTGACAATTTCTTACCTTTTTTTTTTTTTTTTTCTTCAAATCAAAACTGTGCCCATGCCTTTCAGTATGAAATATGAGCCTCTTATGCATCGACTGGGAAAAAAACTCCTTTACACTTCTCATTAGACAGAGACTTTTACTAAACAGCATCACTCAGGGCTTTTAGTCAAAACTGTGCTCATTTGAAGAAAACCTTATTGATTCTTCACCTTAATGAGAATCACCATTTGAGAATATTGGAAATGACAAAAAAAAAAGTTGGCACAAAAAAATGGAAAATGTACTGAATTATCATAAAAATGTCATAATGCAAAAAATATTTATGGTTCTTAAATAGGCTTCATTTATGTTTTATATACTTTTCATATATTTAATTTGATAAAGTTTAAACATGAACACCACGTGTATGACTGAATGCACATGCGCCTACCTGCCTCTGATGGTCTGTGTGTGCAGGTGTGCGGATGAACCTCCTGACCCTGCAGCCGGCCCTGAGAACCCTCACCTGTGATTACAACTGTCTGAAGAGACAGGTGCAGGACTTCCCTTACATGCTGGAGAAAGCCATCACTGAGGCCAAGCAGGAGGTGACACCACCGCATACAAGCACACAAACAGATCAGACACACTGCAGCTAAATTACAATTGCTTTAATTTATCTTAATATTATATTATAGTATGAAAATAAACTGTAGCAGTTAACCTGAGATCTATCTGATAAATATTTTCAAGAAACGTGAATATGTAAATAATGTAACTGAGGTATTTTGAGTTTGCACCTACACCTGTGATGGGTGTGTAATTGTAAATGTTTTGTTACCATTCTGTTACCATTCTGTGCCCATCATCCATTATTTTCAACACCTTAAGACACTCTTCTTTAAAGCATGATGATTTATTTCACATGTATATAGCTGTTTGGTCTGCAACCATTAAAGTATTCCTACAGCGTAGAGGGACAATGTTCACTCCCGTGTTTAAATGTGGTTGTCACTCCTGAAACTTTTCAGTGTGTACGTGGCCAAAGATTTTAGCTTTTTCTGTGATTACAGATCTGTCAGGTGATTGGAGAGGTGAGCAGTGCAAACCAAGAACTGCTGCGGAAATACAAGCGGGAGATGAACCTGAGGAAGAAATGCCACAATGAACTGGTGCGCCTTAAAGGTGAGACCTGGGAATTGTGTCTGGGATGCATTATCTTCAGAAAATGTCTAATTTCTTTGAATTAAACTAGATATTTACATTCTAATTAGGAAGACTTTATCTTGTTTTTCAGGAAACATTCGTGTGTTGTGTCGCATACGCCCCGTGTGTGCTGGAGAAACAGATGCTGCTGACACCAAAAACCTAGTGACCTTTGACCCTGATGATGATGCTGTTCTCTACTTATCCAATAAGGGCAAGCTCATGACCTTTGAACTTGACAAAGTCTTTACCACTCAGGCCACTCAGGAGAAGGTTAGTGCCTGAACTCATTGTTTCTCATATGGTTGTATTTCCTCTAGCAGTTATTATACGGTTCCTTCTCTTGTGATTGGACAGGTGTTCCAGGAAGTGCAGTCTCTGGTCACTTCCTGCATTGATGGCTTTAACGTATGCATCTTTGCTTACGGGCAAACCGGCTCTGGAAAGACCTACACTATGGAGGTATATTAACTGTATAACATCTCTTCTCATTGTCTGTGGTGTCCGTCCCTTTCATATTTGTGAAATATCTAATCATTGCACGTTATCAAAGTTGATATATACAGTGCAGTTCATAAGTTTGCAGTAGGTAAGATTGTTTTAATGTTTTTGAAAGAAATCTCTTCTGCGCACCAAGGCTGCATTTTTTTTTTTTTTATTATTATAAAAAATACAGTAAAAACAGTAATGTTGTGAAATTTTATTACAATTTAAAATAACAGTTTTCTATTTGAATATATTTTAAAATGTAATTTATTCCTGTGATGCAAAGCTGAATTTTCAGCATCATTACTCCAGTCTTTAGTGTCACATGATCCTTCAGAAATCATTCTAATATGCAGATTTGCTTAAAAAGCATTTCTATCAATGTTGAAAACAGTTGTGCTGCTTCATATTGTTGTGGAAACTGATGCATTTTTTCAGGATTCTTTGATGAAAAAGGTGGGGGGGGAACAGCATTTATTTGAAATATAAATCTTTTGTAACATTATACATTTCTTTACTATAATTTTTTATTTAATTTAATGTCCTTGTTGAATAAAAGCGATAGTGTATGGATGTACAGTATATCGGTAATATATTGGTTATCGGCCAATATTAGACATTTTTTATTATTATTATTATTATTATTATTATTATTATTATTGGTATGATTTAATAACTGTTAAATGTATTTAGAAAATCTAAAAATTATTCATACTGTCCATCATTATAATGTGTTAGCTACATTTAAAAATAGTTTTATTTAATTCTTTTTTTTTTTAAATACCATTAAAATCAGTCATTTATCGATTGTCATCTGTAACATTGGTTATCAAATTTTAGTGCCTAATGTGTAGTGCACTCATGTCTCTGTGTGTCCTGTAGGGGGTCCCAGAGGACCCTGGCATTAACCAGCGTGCTCTGCGGCTGCTCTTCTCTGAAGTGTCTGAGAAAAAGCCTGACTGGGACTATAAGATCACTGTCAGCATGGTGGAAATCTACAATGAGACACTTCGGTGAGAAAACCAGACACCAGTAGAACCACACAGTGGAAGCAGGACGTAGAGTTTGATGATGATGAAATGTTCTTTAGATGGGCTGTCAGTGTGACGGCTGTGAGCACGTCACTGCAGACACACTGCAGCATATTCTGCACTCTTATATAATTGTCCCAGTGTCACTGTGAAGTTTGTGTGTGTCACAGATTCTGCTGGTCAGCACTTATGTAAAATCAGATTAGATTTAAAATCTCTCAGGCCATCTGTAAGACATAATCAGATCACATATCACGCATCCAGTTCTGCTGGCCCTGTCTGTTTGTCACGCTGTCCCTCACTTTTCCCCTCCTGCTGGGTTGTATAACTCAAACAGACAGTGTTGCGCAAGCTACTCTGAAACTGTAACTTTACAAGCTACTTGTAAGTTAAAGTAGTTAAGTTGCAGTCAAGCTACCCTTTTGAAAAAGTAGTTAGCTACACTACAAGTTACTATCAAGAAGAAGCTAGCTACATTGAAACTACTTTTCTTTTCTTTTTTTTCTTTTTTTTACAATGACATTGTTACAAATAACTGAATAATTGTTCATGAAGAATGTTATAATATTTGGGGTTTCAAGCAACATAATGCAATGATTTCAAAGAGTATAGGGTGAATTCAGGTTGATTGGGACACTTTTTTTTCCCAGTCATTTCAATGGCAAAAACTGTCAGAATCATTTGATTTTTGTAAACTATCCGATACACACAATACTCAAATATAGCCTACATCTCAAACTGGCTGTCAAAGTGCAAAATTGCTACACATTTAACATCAGTGCAAGAACAAAATGTATGCAACTTAAATTAAATACTCAGGAGTCAGGATTAGTCTAAAACTGCAGGTTAAACTCACAGCACAGGCAGTGATAGAGCGTTTCTGTTCAGAATGCTGCGCGCTAGTCATGAGCTGCTCGCGTGAACAGTGCGCTTCGCTTGACTGTTTCTTTTCGTTTCGAATTGTTTCGTTTAAAAGTGGACATTTCAAGCTTTCTATACACATATTTCTCATGTCTATGAGGCGAGTAGCCTGCTGAGTTTTGGTTTATTTATGAGACGCGCTCCAGTTCATGTGCAATGCAAGTGATCGCTCCAGCGCCTCCATGTCACGATTATTGTCTGCTATAGTCTATTTGCTTCTTATTTATTAAATCCAGGCAATTGGCTGATGAAACATTGATTAAAATTACAATTTATACAAAACAAAATTCACTTTAAAGAAAGGTTTTCTACAAAACAAAACTTAATGAAGTGGTCAATCATTTTTGACCATGTCTTTTGACACATATTGCGCATCTTTGCACTTTTCATAATCAATATAGCCTAGATGAAATTTAAAAATAACATTATAATATTTAAACATAAGTATGAAACAAAATACATTGTTTAATGGCTACAACTAGTAGGCTATAGTAGGGTACAGTACAGAGGAATTTCATGTCTGAGCGGAATTTGAGCGAACGTTGTTTTACTGGTGAGCGGTTCATGAGTGGAGCGCACCTGTGTAGAGCAGATTATTGAGCTGAGCGGCACACCGCTCTGCTTCGCTCATTACAGGCTCGTTCTCATCAGAACCCAAAACGGAATGTAGCTTTTGGTCGTGATACACCGCTACTTGCTGGATAAAGTAGTTAGCTACTGGAAAAGCTACACTGTTTTAAAAGTAACTGAGGTACTGACAAGCTACTGAAAAATGTATTTAAGCTAGTAGCGTCGCTGCTTGTAGCTCGCTACTGCCCAACACTGCAAACAGATGTGTGTAGGTTTTGATTCTGCTTGCCTCTGCAAAATTAATCTGTGCCCCAAATTCATATACCCTAGTAATCTTTAATTACTGATTCTTGCTTTTCTTTTCTTTTCTCACGACGCGTTTACTGGCATCGACCAATAGCAAACCACAACCATCCAATCAATTCCCAATGGACAAAATCAAGTCCCACCCTGAATTTTTTTCTTGTTTGAGAAGCAGTTTCACTCAAATATGTGTCACAATAGGGAAAAAAAAACTTCAGTTTTATGCCAACTTCAACATGAACAGATTGTTGTTGAGTTTCAGCAATGCTTCCTAATACAGCAGCTAGTTTGGTTTTATTAATTTGCATTTATCTGAACCTGTTTTCAGGAACCTGTTGGGTGACAATCCCAATGAGAAGCTGGATATAAAGATGTGTCCAGACGGCAGTGGACAGCTGTATGTGCCAGGACTCACAGAGTTTACAGTGGAGAGCGTGGAGGACATTAACAAGGTGAAAGCTCACAGCATCCAAACCACCTGTTGTCACTCCACGCTTGAGAACCGGCTTTAGTCCAAATAAATTCATGGACTTCACAAATATAGGAATATAACATTAGATAACAAAATTTGGCCACACTTTATATTAGGTGTCTTAAACTACTGTGTACTTACATCATAAAAAAATTAGGTACAGTGTACTTATTGTGTTAATGTATTGCAAAACACTTGTGCTGCTATTGAGGTGAGATACAGGTACGGTTAGGGACTGGTTTGGTGTGGTGAGGTCTAAGGGTGGGTTAAAAGGTTAGGGAAGGGTCAACAGTGTAATTATAGATGTGATTACATTAATTACAGCTGTAATTGCATGCAGGTAATTTTTAAATATAAGTACAATGTTAAAACAAGTACGGTGTATCAAATTATTAATTTAAATGTTAGTACATAGTTAAAGACACTTAATATAAAGTGGGATCCCAAGTTATTTAGTATTACACTGTAAAAATGTCTTTTTAATTGTCCTTGTCACACATAACATGTACTTACAGTACTATAGTAATAACAGTAAATTATGCATAATTACAAGCAACTAACCTTAGTGCATGTTGTTAATTAATATTACTCAGTATTTATTTGTGTAATTACACTGTAAAAGGACACCTTAAAATAAAGTGAAACCTAACTTGGTAACACTTCTCACTTTTAGGGTCCAAATCTCACTTTTAACTAGTTGCTTATTAGCATGTATATTACTAGGATATTGGCTGTTTATTAGTACTTATTAGCACATATTAATGCCTTATTCTGCATGACCATATTCTACATCCCTTAATCCTACCCAATACCTAAACTTAACTTCCTTACTAACTATTAATAAGCAGTAATTAAGTCATAGTTAATAGTTAGTTAGTGAGAACTGGACCCTAATCTATAGTGTGACCAATAACTTTAATAATAAATAACTACAAAAATAGCTAGAAAAGTGCGAGGATTCAACAAGATATTCAATATTCAGTGCTCCAGTGCAAGGTCTTGTCATATTAGACAAGCCTCAACCCATTTTAGCCTAATTCGTTATTTGTAACCTTTGACCCTGCAGGTGTTTGACCTGGGTCACATGAACAGGGCAACAGCGTGCACTAATCTAAACGAGCACAGCTCTCGCTCTCATGCCCTCCTCATCGTCACAGTGGCGGGTTTCAACTCTTCAACGGGCCACCGTACCTCAGGTACACACACGGTTCTTTTACACACAAATAATTGAAACGCAAATATGAAACAATCACTTGTCAATTGCAGGTAAGCTAAATCTGGTGGATCTGGCCGGTTCAGAACGGATTGCCAAATCCGGCGCCGAGGGCAGCCGTCTGCGTGAGGCTCAGTGTATCAACAAATCACTGTCGGCGCTGGGTGATGTCATCAACGCCCTGCGCTCCAAACACTCTCACGTGCCCTTCAGGAACTCCCGGCTCACGTACCTGCTGCAGGACTCGCTCAGCGGAGACAGCAAGACCCTCATGATGGTGCAGGTGTGGTATAGAGGGGTCAGCAGGGTTATAATGGCACTCAGTGTGTGGAGAGAAGCTTACTATAAATCTCCACACATTTTGAGTGGATTATAATGGATTTATGGGATAAAGACTGTACTTTGTACAGCATGAGCAGGCACAGTATTTTAAGCAGTTTTGTGCACACATTCTCCTGTTGTTTTATGCTAATCTCCACACAAATCACCTCAAAAGCTAAAGAACTTTGTCATGGACTAATGGACTCAGTCTGTTGCAGTAAAGACTAAATGAAATCAAAACGTATTTAATTCACTAATAAATGTTCACACCATGTCATAATTATTAGATGACAACACAGGACTTTCTACTCAAAGCTGTTCACATCCTCAGATAAATTTTTACTTAATAAAAACATTTTAAAAAATTGCTGATGAAACCAGAGCCACATGGACAGGGAAAATTATGATATTAAAGCTCGCTGTACACAATACAGGTACATAAAGCCAACATAACTGAGAAATGCATTACAGTACAGAAGTGAAACACTTTGTTTGCTGTGTCATGTTTCACATTCTCTCGGATGCAGCTTCTCACACCAGTTAAATTGCGACATTCCTCTCTATCTCAGGTGTCTCCTCTAGAGAGTAATGTCAGTGAGTCGGTGTGCTCTCTGAAGTTTGCTCAGCGTGTTCGGACTGTTGAGATCGGCCCCTCGTCCTCCTCACGCCGCCAAGCAGAGAACTCCTCAACATCCTCCTCACCAACTCATGACAGTGTGGAGGTACACAATCACAACTACACGCATCCTCACATGTCCATGTCTGGAAAAACCATCTTTGAGATCTGAATGAAAAGTCTTCAGTCCTTCACCCACAACCTTTCCTCTGTAGCTACTGCAGTGGGCCACAATACACTCACTGTCCCACTTTCCCTCCTCTCCCGTTTATATTTAAAATAGGATTTGTGTAGGAACTTGAGCTGTGGTGCTCACATAGGCAACACAATTCAATTCAATCTTTGGTTTGTCTAAATAAGTGGAAAATATAGCTGTGATAACAGTAAACCTCAGTTGTGCAGCACTTTGTTTGCTAAAAAAATAAAAGGAATTGTTACATTTTCATTTGGTTACATTTTAAAATATTAATTAAACTGTTAATTGTAAATTATACCTTCATTTGAGTGCCAACATTTTTAATTTGTATCAAATCATAAATACAGAAAAATGGAAACTGAAAAAATAAATCCTTTCATAGGGCCTTATTGTAAAGATTAATAAATATTATTATTTTTTATTTTTAAAATTGTAAATTCAGTTTATTAGACATGCTTTCTGATTATTCAAATTTAATTAAACCATTAAAATTTGGAATTTGGGACAAAATAAAAATGTACTTTTTTGTTGAACTTTTAATAAATTGGTGTTAAATTGTATACGTTTCATGATTTAAATTAATTATACATGCTTTTTGATTACTAAAATTTAATTTAACCATTAAAACAGAATAATCCAGAAAAAATAAAATGGAAAACTCTTAAACTTAAACTTTTAATACATTTAAATAAAAATGTTTTTTTTATTACTTAAATTTAATATAACCATTAAAAAGGAATCAAGAAAAATTTATTTGGGAAAAAAATTCATAGGGTTTCATTCATCACAAAATAATTGTTCTTTTAATAACAAAATAATGGTTCTTTTTGTGCTGTAGCTGGACTCTCCTCCCGTGACCCCTGTGCCCCTCCCCATCTCAAGGGCCAGCAGCGCCGGTTCGACCCTCTCCTCCAATTCTAAAACCCCCACCACCCGACGCAGGTCCCACAGTCAGCTGTCCGCAGGTGAGCTGAGAGAGCAGCACCTAGAGTTTATATCTCTAAAGCCAATGGTCACTTGATGCTAAAACACCTTCTTATATAAGATTCTGATGGAACTTTTTGCAAATAATCTGATATAATAATGTCATAACAGCAGCCTTGATAAACATCTGACACGGTACATTGAGTACAGGTCACACTATGTGAAGGGGACGTTTGTTCTTTGCATTGTGACGCTGTAATTGGTTGGTTTCCAGATAGACAGGTAGACAGAAGCAGCCCATTGGTTGGGGACGGTGGGCAGGTAGGTGGGGTTTTATGTGGTTGGTCGCTTGGCATGAAACGCTCAGCATGGCATGGTGCCCCACGTGTCACCCCGTCAATGCCCACCCATCTAACACAGCGCCTTTAACCCCAGGAAGCTTTGTGTGTGTGAATTGGGATCAGCTGCTGTTTTGTTCTTGTCTTTTTTTTTTTGTTTTGTTTCATTTGGCCTTGTACAAGCTTACTGTATTTGTCCAGTTGATTTGTATCTGTTGTCTTGTGTAGTTGTGCACTGTATTCACTGTTTGTCTTTGTTAAATGTTTATGTGTGTGAGAAAGAGAGTGGTGAAAAAGAGTTGTTGTTGTTTTTTTTCTTTGTCTTCACCTACAGCTCTGCTTTTGATTGGCTGGGCTGCCCTGTGGTGGTGACAGAGGATAACATGTTTTTTGTGACAAATGTGATTTCATTGTTATCATGTGAGGGTGAAAGAGTCACAGAAATGTTCAGATTACAGTAGCTCTGTTCCAAAACCTAGTGAGCTGCCCTGTTATACAGCAATACAGGAATCTCATTTCCATCGTACTGCAAAGAAAACTGGCCAACCAATAGGATTTTGCACTTTTGGTCATGTGCCCGGAGACACTGCTGTTCCATAAAACCATGACTCGGTGGCGCTCACATATTTCTGGAACCACACTCTATCGTCTTCTGAATGAATCTGAAAGGTGGTCTGAAAGCATGTAAATATTGTTTGACTTTCTGCCTTCTCTGTGACAAGCAGGTGTCAGCAACTGAAAGTTGCACAGCGCTTTGTGTACCAGAGTAATTTAGGGATTTTCTGCTGTCCCATAAGCGCCATCTACTGTCAGAGAGTGAATTTGCATTTTTATTCATGAAAGTAATAAAATCTCTTAAAATCTCTGGTCTCTTAGTAGCATTTTGTCTGTTTGTATATAGAAACTTGAAGGCCATTGAAAGCCCAGACTGTCTTCCTGATCTATGCATGTGTTCAGTCTTCATTTTAGGACAATTGATATGTTTCCATAGGCCATTATCATTATAGTTGTGTTGTGGGCTATTCTTTTATATTTAGAATGATTTTTAGAACTATATTTTTATCGTTATTTATATCATCTTTGGTGTGAAATGAAATACAGCGGTACACAAACCAGCACTGCACAACTTTGTGTTTGAGACACCTGCTTGTCATGGAGAAGAAAGGAAGTCAAACAGCATTTACAGGGCTCAAATTTCGGCGCGTGTACTGCACATAATTTTACTCATTCCTGCAGGTTTAGCACTTTTAAGGCGAGAAATTCCCGCGAACAATTAGCTTGTTGGTTGAATGAGCAAATTAATCCACAGATTATATGATCAAATCAGTAATTTGAAAACTTTGTGAGGCGCAAATTCACGCACATGGCTTCATGTCACCACATCGTCTGGGAGCTGCACACTACAAAACTTTTAAATTGACAAAAATGCCCGTCTTGGCGAGTACTCACATAAACGCAGTCGGTGATGTTTCTAAGTGAACGTAAACGGTTACATATCAGTATATTGGATCCGTGCATTAGCTCTTAAAGTGACAGCAGCCTAATATACCTGCTGCTGTCTGTCATTAATAATGTTAATCAAACAACAAAAGATAGTGAGAAGAATTCATATGTATTTCATTTATACAATGAAACATTTGATTTATTCCATTTCTGTAGTATTCCTGTACCTGAATACTGTTAGACCTATCTGAAAACCTTAAAGCACTCTTTATTTCATTTGTATTTTTATTTTATTGTATTTGTGCTTCTGCTTGTAATGTTTATTTGTTTTTTTTGTAAATTCAAGCTTCCTTGTGCTGTGTGTAAACTCATGCGCAACAAAATTACCCCATCGTAAAAACACAAATATATGGAAGCTTGTTTCTGCCACAGAATAAAACGTAAAAAAGGTAATTGTGACTTTATCTCACAATTCTGACTTGTTTTCTCAGAATTGCGTGATATAAAGTCGCAATTGTGAGTTATAAAGTCGGAATTGCATGATTTATAATGTTGCAATGGCAAGTTTATATCTTGCAATTCCGACTTTTTTTTTTTTTTTTTTTTCTCAGAATTGAGATTTAAACTTGCAATTCTGACTTTATAACACACAATTCTGAGAAAAAAAAGTCTGAATTGCGAGATAAACTTCAGCAAAATAGTCATGAGCAACACCAAGTCAGTTTTATTTAACAGCAGCGTCTCCTGGCACATGACCAAAAACGTGAGTCTTATTGGTTGGCTAGTTTTCTTTGCAGTGCAATGAAAAAGAGATTGGGGCAAAAAAATAACTGTCGCAATGACCGCATGCAAATGTTTGTGTCAGTCTGAACCCAAAAATGAAAATTCTGTCATTACTCACCCTTCATTTTTGGGTGAACTATCCCTTTAACAGCTATGCATTCAAATTTTATAACACTGAATATTCGACTTGATCTGAACACATTTTATGAATACCACATTTTTTTTTTTTCCACAATCTTGGATCCTCTGTAAAGGCTACATGCAATGCTGCCTTTAAAATTTGACCACAACGTGGTGTTACTTACTAGGTTTCGCAACAGAGCGAGTGTTTCTCCTGAGTAATGAGTAACAAAATGAATAGCTAAATCTTGCCGTTGTCTGAACCGTAAGACAAGAGCTTTATAAAATATGGTAAAAATAGTGTGCAGAAGTTGTGAAATCTAAATGGAAAATGATTCTTCTGTTGCTGTTCTGTTGTGTGGTTTCCATTGCAACAGTGTGCTGTATAAGCCCTGTATTTTCTGGAAACTGGAAAAAATTCATGAGTTAGTCATGATTGCTTATGAAATTCCCACTTTTATTCTTCGTTCATAGGACGACTGAAGATGACAGCGTGAGGAACCGCTGAGAGCTGCCGTCCATCCGCCAAACCTCTCGACCAATCAGCTCCTTTCTTGAATGAACCAATGAAAGACCTGCTTTTCCTTGCTTGCTGGCAGAGGAGGAGCTTAAGCGGCGAATTAGGGTTCATGTTGGGAACTGACTGAAGTGACGGTCCTTTTGATTGGAATGTCTGATGTAATTTTAAGATGACGATACATGATTGAAAATGACGACCACTCCCGCTGACCTCTCGACAACACCTGCTGCCTCAAGACGAGAAGACCCTTCCGTTATGGCAAAGTGTTTCTGGGCAATAATGCACTTTATTCTAGTCTAGGCTGTTATTTGTAATGTTACGTAAATGCGATTGATTTTTAGATGCTTGAATGTACGTGTATGTATATATTCATTTGTCTGAGCAAGATTTTAATTTTTATTCCTTGATCTTGAAGAGATCTTGCTTCTTTTTTTTTTCTTCATCTTTTTTTTTTTTTTTCCTGCAAGAACAAGTCAAACTTTCACACCTGATGAGCTTTGAACAATTCTGTGTTTAATAGTGGCAATAAGAAATAATGCAAATGCAAACTTTGGTCTCTTAGTAGCATTTTGTCTGTTTGTATATAGAAACTTGAAGGCCATTGAAAGCCCAGACTGTCTTCCTGATCTATGCATGTGTTCAGTCTTCAGAGTGGGCGCTCCTTCATTTTAGGACAATCATTAGCAGTTTTTGTGCAGTGAAGTCAAACCATGGCGGTATACAGTGTTTGCTGAACAGGACGAGGATTAGATTTGTACATAGAATGCATTCCATGTGACTCCACACTGAGCGAACAGAACGTCCTCAGTGTACGATCTTCAGCTCTGTCTGGGGTCTTGCTTGCTTGTATTCACATTGGTGTATGTTTGTATGCAGTTTTGTTTTTGTACACTGTTTTTAATAAATGCTCCAAACCAGTTTTGGGGAGAAATTATTCCTTTTGTAGCATACTTTTTTGTTAAAAAAAAAAATACATTTGTTAGTCTAGTGTAAGATTCCATATGACCTCTCTTATATCTGCACATATTGGGCATATCGTTGTGGTTTATGGTTTTTCTTTTTTTGTTAAGGTCATTTTTTTTTTTTATATGAAAATGTCTGTCACTACATGAAGTCTCTTAGTGATTGGCTTAAGGATAATGGGCCTCACTGACAATAACCTCATGCTATTTGCACATTTCTGTGCGCAGGAAAAGTTCTCACAAAATCCTCCATATGCGCCAAAATTATTATTCTAAATGAGGGAGCGTGTTTCCTTCCCACAAGTAATAATTTGCATTAAACATTTTCATATAAGGACTCTTTGTACAAACCTCACACATACTGTATATGCATGTATAAAATTATAATTTGACACTTGTGTGAAATTATTCCACCATTAGATTGTTCCCTCCAAATGAAAACACTGAATGGACATCCTGAGAATTTTGTTTAATGTAGTTTATTATAAAAGGCTCTTTTAAGAAAAACTGCTGTCACTTGACAAATAATATATACAAAGGCATTACAGTGCATATGATTTTTACACCAGCCATTTCTCACTCATCTACAATTTACTTTCCGAAATTGAGAAATTAATTCAAGTTGACCATCTTACCATTTTGAAATACAAGTATACCCAGTGCAATCAACTGTCCATATATGTAAAAAAAAAAAAAAAAAAAAAAAAGTTATAATTTGAAAAACAATTCTATTTACAAAATGAGATGATCCAAAATTATCCAGAAACAAATCAGTGTTCCCATGTCAAATACAATATGGCAAACCTCCAATATAAGTGCATATTCGTATGCATTCAGTAACATTTGCTTTGATAATGCAGTACAGTTGCATTTCACCGTTATTTCATGTTGTCAGATCACCGCTGTAGTTGACTGACTGACAGGTCTGTGTGTCTATATACAGTGTGTGTATGTACAGTGTCTCAAATAGCAGACTGTAATTTGTTCATGTTTCTCTGATGCATACTGTGATGCCTGACCAGCTCATCTGAGCGGGCGAACTTCTTCTGACAGCTGGGCCAGCGGCATGTAAACGGCTTCTCGCCTGAGAACAACCAGAGAGAAAAGACAGGAACACACTTTGGTGATGCGCTAATTGAATCAATTCATATGAAAGCAATAGATCAAATGTTTTTTGAGAAGTTAAAAAAAGGCGTACGCACTTGTTTTACCTGTATGAGTCCGAGTGTGGGTCTTAAGGTGGTCTGAGCGTGAAAACTTTCTTTGACATGTCTCACACTGAAAGGGTTTGACGCCTACAGGACCAAAGAGAGCAGGAGACAGAGAGACAGACAGCTGCGGTGGGCTTCAGATACTTCATGAAAATCATGGATTAATGGCAGGTGGAATGAGTGGGTGGGGCTAATCTAATTCTACAGCATTTGATTGGACAAAAGTTTGGATATGCCCCTGAGTCCAAGATGAGTCAGCAATATTTTTGGAAAACTTTCACGTTCTAATAGTTCGAGCTTTTAATGCTCAATGCTAACAGTATATGTAATGAATGTTTTAGGGGTACTCTTAAAGGGATAGTTCACCCAAAAATGAAAATTCTGTCATTAATTATTCACCCTCATGTCGTTCCAAACCTGTAAGACTTTCGTTCATCTTCAGAACACAAATGAAGATCTTTTTGATGAAGATTGAATTTATTCACATAAACATTCAACTCACACATCAGTTGTGGTAAACAGAAGCTCAAGCATGTTCGCTTGATGTGCAAGAACCAGTGAGGTTCATTCTCGTGTTACGCAGCACGTTTGAGCTTCAGCAAGAACCAATGAGGTTCATTCTCGTGTTACGCAGCACGTTTGAGCTTCAGCAAGAACCAGTGAGGTTCATTCTCGTGTTACGCAGCACGTTTGAGCTTCAGCAAGAACCAATGAGGTTCATTCTCGTGTTACGCAGCACGTTTGAGCTTCAGCAAGAACCAATGAGGTTCATTCTTGTGTTACGCAGCACTTTGAGCTTCCTCAACAACCAATGAGGTTCATTCTCATGTTACGCATTACATTTGAGCTTCCGCAAGAACCAATGAGGTTCATTCTCTCACATCAAGCAGGTTCGGTTGAGCTTCTGTTTATGTTCATTGATCAATGTTTATATGTGAGCGATCGAGTCTTTTGGACTAAACTGCTCAATTCATATGGATTAGTTTTACAATCTCTTTATGAACTTTTTGAAGTGCCAAAGTGGTAATTGCGTAGCTGTCAATGTTGTATTCCGAAGATGAACGAATGTCTTACAGGTTTGGAATGACATGAGGGTGAGTAATTAATGACAGAATTTTCATTTATGGGTGAACTATATCTTTAAAAAATAAAGGGGGGGGGGGTGTTTTCGCAATGGTGCCATATAAAAAAACTTTTTTAGTTCTCTAAAGAACCTTTCAGTGAGCAATTCCTAAAAGAATAATTTTTTCTTAGTGTGAGGAACATTTTAAAAATCTAAAGAACCTTTTGTGGAACGGAATGATTCCACTGATGTTCAAAGTTCTTCATGGAACCAAAGATTCCAGTAAAGAACCTTTATTTTTAGGAGTGTAGCATATATAAATGACCTCAAATCTAATGGACTAAAAAACTCCAATATTTATTTTATGTGTTGGCCTCTTTTGAAGAGCCTGGGATGTCACTAACCTGTGTGTCTGCGCTGGTGTCTCTTGAGCTGGTCAGATCTGGAAAACCTGCGGCCGCAGCCTGTGTAATCACACTGATAGGGCTTCTCACCTGAACGGGACAGAGAACAGCATCGTTCCATAACTGTTCTTCTTACAGTATGTGTTTAGAGGAATCCTGTGTGGACAAGCCTGTGGTCTCTGCAGCATCCACAAGGGAGCGCTGTTTAACTCAGCACTTACTTTATTATTATTTTCTAAGTGTCATAAGTCATACATTTATCTGTAACACTGTACATGCTATGAGGTCACAAATTAGGCCACTCCAGATGTTTTTGAGTAATTCTGGTGATTCTTGCTCAACTGACAGGTGTTTTCATTTACCCTGGCAATCTTTTTTTCCACCAAAATATGCATACTCCAGGAGTAAATTGGTATTAACACCAGTGGCATCAAAAGAAATGAATCAAAAATGACAGGCAACCTCTTACACAGTTTGAGGGAGATCGCAAATTTATGCACGATTGTTTTAGTGTAGTATTATGGTGGAAACTATGGCTACCATGGAGATCTTCCATAAAATTTATAAACATGTTAAATAAAATGTGCATTTCCATATTTACTTAGCAGATTCTTTTATCCGAAGTGACTTACAGCGCAGGTTCTAATTAATTCTAATAATAACAAGAAATAGATTGGTTTTTGTGTGAATGAAAACAGTAACACTCTACAATAAGGTCCCGTTTGTTAATGTTTGTTAATGTTAGTTAATGTTAGTTAATGTTAGTTAATTATCATCTGTGTTGCAATGTTTAATGTTCACTGTAAAGTGTCTTTTTGGGTTTTTTGGCTTTTCATTGTGTGATCAGATGAGACAGTACATTTACGTTGGCCCCTAAGTGACCTGTGTGTGTGTGTGTGTGTGTGTGTGTGTGTGTGTGTGTGTGTGTGTGTGTGTGTGTGTGTGTGTGTGTGTGTGTGTGTGTGTGTGTGTGTGTGATTGAGTGTGTGTGAGAGTCTGTGTGTGACTGTGTGAGAGTGAGTGTGTGTGTGCGTGTGTGTGTGTTAGCAATTTTCACTGTTAGTTCATGCTAGTTAACTAATTTTAACAAATGGAACCTATTGTAAGAGATATTTTTTTCTAATATTTAATATTTTCAATATTTGTCCTGCTATGGTTACTTAATGTTAACAAATGGAACCTCTGTGTGTGTGTGTGTGTGTGTGTGTGTGTGTGTGTGTGTGTGTGTGTGTGTGTGTGTGTGTGTGTGTGTGTGTGTGTGTGTGCACTTTCCACACAAATCATGGTTGTGTAATCAGACTCGCACTGTCACTAGAATAAAGTGAGACATTCCTGAGAGCTGTAATTCAAACGTCCAGGGGCCTGAACAAATGAATTTATGTTTTTGAGCTATGAAGAAAAGCTTTTCACATCTTCTAATTTAAGCTCCTGCAATCAATGTCTGCCAAACTCTTATTGGATGTCTGAAAAAACAGATTTACATATGAATTATGACTTTGTTATGCATGTTGCATAACACTGTAAATCTTACAGTACCTGCTGCACTTTCTAAGAGAAAAAAAAGCAAAGATCGGTTTGGATTGTTTGTGACCCCAAACTGAAACTGGAAAATTTTGTATGGGCCGCATTCATCTCACCTGTGTGTTTCCTGCCGTGCATCTGTAGGTGGGACAGTTTGAAGTATCTCTTACTGCATCCTGGGTAAGAGCACATGAACGGACGCTTCTCGCTGCTCTCTGATGATTTAATGGAGGGAGTGATGCCTGGTACTCTCCGCACATCCTGCAGAAGAAAAAAAAAACAATAATTGGCAATTAACAAACTCTATTTGCCAAATCTGCTGCACTTTTGAGCCCTTGTTTGTTTTAACTTCTGCATTTCCAAACCCCGCAGAAGTTCTGCATCTGAACAAACCCTTTTATCTTGTGGCCTGTTAAATATCAGTTTATCTTTTAAAAGCCTTAATGGGAAAGCTTTAAAGTAAAGTTCTAAACATACATACACACACACACACACACACACACTATTCTCTGGACAGTATCAAGCACTGATGGATGTTCACTCATGCTAAACACACACTACAGACTGAAGCAGTCAGACTGTCCTCTTACTGAGACTGTTTTATACACCTCGTCTACTCCGTACGCATTTACCTAGTTCAGTCACTAAACTCTTGAGGGCGCAGGCTGATACATCCTTTACATGCAATCTACAATCACATCATTACCACATGCCACAAGCTGATTGGCTTCTGCTGATCCTGCAGCCAATGAGATTGCTTGCTCAACATAAAATAGTCTGGTTCAGTGTTTGCTGTAGGCATGTTCCTACATCAGAGTTCCTCTGAAACCTTCC
This sequence comes from Coreius guichenoti, assembly GCA_039654105.1. Lineage (NCBI taxonomy): Eukaryota > Metazoa > Chordata > Actinopteri > Cypriniformes > Gobionidae > Coreius > Coreius guichenoti. The sequence continues at coordinate 36,066,278 of CM077181.1, forward strand.
ACCTCCCCCAGCTCCACCTGCCTAAATCTGCTACAGGATTTATGTATGCATATTCATGCAGCAGCAGCATGTTTTTTTTTTCTCATACAAAAAGTATTCTCGTCGCTTCATAACACTAAGGTTGAACCACTGTAGTCACATGGACTATTTTAACAATGTCTTTACTTCCTTTCTGGGCCTTGAAAGTTGCAATGACGTTGTTGCCTATGGCTGGTTCAGAAAGCTCTCAGATTTCATCAAAAATATCTTAATTTGTGTTCCGAAGGTGAATGAAGGTCTTACGGGTTTGGAACAACATGAGGGTGATGAATTAATGACAGAATTTTCATTTTTGGGTGAACTAACCCTCTAAAGGGATAGTTCACCCAAAAATGAAAATTACTCCATGATTTACTCACCCTCAAGCCATCCTAGGTGTATATGACAGCATCTGTAAAACTGCATTCTACCATCTTAAAAATATATCTAAATTACGGCACATGCTTTCAATGCAAAATGCTGAACAGTTAGTTCATGCATTCATGACCTCAAGGCTAGATTATTGTAATGCTCTACTGGGTGGTTGCCCTGCTCGCTTAATAAATAAACTGCAGCTTGTCCAAAACGCAGCAGCTAAAGTTCTTACTAGAACCAGGAAGTATGACCATATTAGCCCGGTTCTGGCAACACTCCATTGGCTCCCTATTAAACATCGTATACATTTTAAAATCTTGCTGATTACTTACAAAGCACTAAATGGTTTAGCTCCCCAGTACTTGAGCGAGCTCTTAACACATTATACTCCATCACGTCTATTGCGGTCTCAAAATTCTGGCCAGTTGATAATACCTAGAATATCAAAATCAACTGCAGGCGGTCGATCCTTTTCCTATTTAGCACCTAAACTCTGGAACAGTCTTCCTAGCATTGTTCGGGAAGCAGACACACTCTGTCAGTTTAAATCTAGACTAAAAACACATCTCTTTACTCTGGCATACACATAAAACATTTTTAATTTATATTATTCAAATCAGTTAAATGATTGTTTTAGGCTGCATTAACTAGGTCAGCCGGAACCGGGAACACTTCCCATAACACCTGATGTACTCGTTACATCATAAGAAGAATGTCATCTACGCTAATGTTAGTCTCTCTGTTTATCCCGAGGTTTACTGCATTTGGCCGTATCCGGGCCGTATCCAGACCAGATGGTGGACCTTAGCCTGGACATGACGACCATATCCCTGAAGTGTCTGTAGAGACCGTGTCAATTAAACTCCAAAGATTGGAGTCGTCACGCCGGGGACGGATTTAATGAGGATGTCGTGTTTAATGAGGATGTCGGATCGACACGACATCCTCATTAAATCCGTCCCCGGCGTGACGACTCCAATCTTTCGAATAATCCTACGAATATCTATTGATCTAATATGACTTCTGACCTGTAATGTTGCCAGAATCATAATCATACACTATTTGTTCGTCGGCCAGAGGAGAACTGGCACCCCGACTGAGCCTGGTTTCTCCCAAGGTTTTTTTCTCCATTCTGGCCCTGAAGGAGTTTTGGTTCCTTGCCACCGTCACCTTTGGCTTTTGGCTTGCTCAGTTGGGGACACTTAAATTTCAACTATATTACTGATCTGCCCGCATTGACACTATATGATAATTGAAATGAGCTGGATGACATCACCGTTTTCACCAGAGCGGCTGTACAGCCAAATCAAATTCTGTTGCATTATTTTCCTGTTACCACTGTGAAGCTGCTTTGAAACAATTGCCATTGTAAAAAGCGCTAAATAAATAAAGGTAATTTGATTTGACTTGATTTGATTTGATGACATTCTTCTTTCAGACGAACACAATCAGAGTTATATTAAAAAATGTCCTGGCTCTTCCAAGCTTTATAATGGCAGTGAATGGCAGGCCAAAATCTGAAGCCCAAAAAAGTGCATCCATCCATTATAAACGTAATCCACACGGCTCCGGGGGGTTAATAAAGGCCTTCTGAATCGAAGCGATGGGTTTTTGTAAAGAAAAAAATCTATATTTAACATGTTATAAAGTAAAATATCTAGCTTCCGGCGGACCGCTTCCATATTCAACTTACGGAAAAAGTGTAAATGGCGCGACGATGGACGTAGCGTAAGCATTTTGAACTGCGAGAGAGGCTACACTTTCTGCGTAAGTTAAATATGGAACGCGGTCTGGCGGAAGCTAGATATTTTACTTGATAAAGTTTTAAATATGGATATTTTTCTTACACAAACCCATCGATTCAGAAGGCCTTTATTAACCCCCTGGACTCGTATGGATTACTTTTATAATGGATGGATGCACTTTTTTGGGCTTCAAATTTTGGGCTGCCATTTACTGCCATTATAATGCTTGGAAGAGCCAGGACATTTTTTAATATAATTCTGATTGGCTGAAAGAAGAATGTCATATACATCTAGGGTGACTTGAGGGTGAGTAAATCATGGAGTAATTTTCATTTTTGGGTGAACTATCCCTTTAACATTGCCATATTCATTAACATGCCAAAACTACTAAGAGAGTTGCCATGATTGAACTAATGATCTTTTTCCTTCTCAGTATTCAACAGGCCTGACTAATCAAACACACACTTTTACTCTAAACGTCATGCTTGAGGTGAGGACTGTACGCTCGCCGTCCTGGCCTTGGACTCGATGCATGGCAGAGCTGCAGAGGGGGAAGTGTGTATGTGACCTTGAGCTGAACCTGAGTGTGTGTTGAAAGGATATTTATCCATTTGAGGCGTTAGACTTTATAAGAACTTTCATTAATAATAATCAACACTAATAACTTAATATTACAAACAGTGCATATGTGCACCTCTGTTCAAAAGTTTGGTGTCAGTAAGATTTTTTTTAAATACTTTTATTCAGCAAGGATGCATCAAATTGATCAAAAGTGATAGTAAAGACATTTATAATGTTACAAAAGATTTTATTTTATTAAATGTGGTTCTTTTAAATGTTCTATTCATCAAAGAATCCTGAAAAATATCATGTTTTCCACAAAAAATATTAAGCAGCACAACTGTTTTCAACATTGATAATAATCAGAAATGTTTCTTGAGCAGCAAATAAGCATATTACAATGATTTCTGAAGGATCATGTGACACTGAAGACTGGAGTAATGATGCTGAAAAAATTAAGCTTGTTCATGACAGGAATAAATTACATTTTGAAATATATTACAATAGGAAACAGTTAATTTAAATTTGTAATAATATTTCACAATATTACTGTTTTCACTGTATTTTCATCAAATAAATACAGCCTTGGTGAGCAGAAGAGACAAAAAAAACTTTTGAATGGTAGTGGATAGTGTTTATAAAACATTATACACTTCATAATATAAAATGTATAAACATTACATATATTAATCAACAATATTTATTTATCTGTAATATAAACAAATGCATTTATTATATCATTATTGCATTATACACTGAGCCAGGTTTTTTACACTGTAACTGTGTATATAATTTATATCTTCATTCATGTTTATGTATTAATTTTATAATTTTATATGTGTGAACATCATATTTAATGTTTATTATGAGCAATAAATAATAATTCAGTGCACTTTATGTTTATATTATTGTGATAATACAATCTGTGTGTGCACAGTTGAAATGGGTATGTGTATGAGTTTGAGTGTGTGTGTGTTTTGCTGTCACCCACCTGTAATCCTCTGAACACACCATGTGTGTGTATGTGATACTGGGTGCTGCAGCTGTACACCATGGGAGCGGCTCCTGAGGACGGATCGGCCTCATAACTGCCACTGTGACTGGACACAAATCCAAAAACAGACCTCAGCAGATAAAACAAAATCACTCACATAGGGCAAGCTCGTTTCCACCACGGAATAAAAAAATAAAAAAGGTAATTGCAAATTTTTATCTTCCAGATCAGACTTTATGACTCGCAATTGCGAGTTTATATCTCACAATTCAGACTTTTGTTCTCAGAATTTTGAGATATAAAAAGTCAGAATTGGGAGATAAAAGGTATATAATAAAATTACTTTTTTTTATTCCGTGGTGGAAACAAGCTTGTATAGCACATGAATCTAAAACCAATAAGATTCTCAGTACAGAAGATCCAGAAAGGACATATCTGAACATGTTAATGAGAGCTCTGCTATATATGGATCAGCTTTTCCTCCTTATTAACAAAAGGATGTTGTTATAGCCAGAAATGACTGTAAAGCTGCCGTAACTGTCATAAATGATAGCGGAGGAGGACTGTTAGTTTGGAGGGGGATCTGTAGTGTAGGCAGTAACGGATGAAGAGCTCAAGACCTATAAAGCTGCTTCTTTGTCCGACTCACTTCACATCTTAGACTACACAATCAGCCATTGCTGGTCCAGTCCTCCCACAGCCCATCCATTCATCCGTTCAGAAGATAAACACCCCGTTGTCATGGCAATGGGTGTAAGGAAGGTGGATACCAAATCTTTTATCTGGACAGCTGGCATAAATATTCTGTCCAGCATCCCAGTCACCTATTCCAGTGGCAGAGTTCATCTGCCTTCCTACACAAGCACACATACACTCAATCACTCAAAAACAACCCAAAATTCCCACAATGCTGTGGGACTTCCCCTCTGCCCTTCAGCCAGTCTGGATCTCTTCAGTTTAACATCTCTCTGTCTTTCACACACACACAAATGCCCCTTTAGCAGACCCAAGGTCAGACACTCTATCTGGGTTGGACTGGTTGACTGAGCAGAATTCATTCCTATCTCCTGTACCATCACCACAGCATAATTCATGCTCCTACTTTTGTTTCAAAGTGCAGTGCCACATTAGAGAAGAGTGCAGACACCAATAGGAACAGAGCACAATATGGCAGAGATCATGAGATGAGAAGGGAGCTGAGGAGGATATAAAAAATGAAGGGTATAAAAATGTGCTTTCTTTCTCTCATTCTCAAGGGATAGGATGGGTATTGAAGGAAAGGAAAGGAAAGGAAAGGAAAGGAAAGGAGAGGAAAGGGTTGTAAAGGAAAGGAAAGGGTTGTAAAGGGTTGTAAAGGAAAGGGTTGTAAAGGAAAGGGTTGTGAAGGAAAGGAAAGGAAATGAAAGAGTTGGAAAGGGTTGGAAAGGGTTGGAAAGGGTTGGAAAGGGTTGGAAAGGAAAGGAAAGGAAAGGGTTGGAAAGGAAAGGAAAGGAAAGGAAAGGAAAGGAAAGGAAAGGAAAGGAAAGGAAAGGAAAGGAAAGGAAAGGAAAGGAAAGGAAAGAGTAGGAAAGGAAAGGAAATGAAAGGAAAGAAAAGAAAAGAAAAGGAAAAAAGGAAAGGAAAGGAAAGGAAAGGAAAGGAAAGGAAAGGAAAGGAAAGGAAAGGAAAGGAAAGAGTTGTAAAGGGTTGTAAAGGGTTGTAAAGGGTTGTAAAGTAAAGTAAAGTAAAGGAAAGGAAAGGAAAGGAAAGGAAAGGAAAGAGTTGTAAAGGGTTGTAAAGGGTTGTAAAGGGTTGTAAAGTAAAGTAAAGTAAAGGAAAGGAAAGGAAAGGAAAGGAAAGAGTTGTAAAGGGTTGTAAAGGGTTGTAAAGGGTTGTAAAGTAAAGTAAAGTAAAGGAAAGGAAAGGAAAGGAAAGGAAATGAAAGAAAAGAAAAGAAAAGAAAAGAAAAGAAAAGAAAAGAAAAGAAAAGAAAAGAAAAGAAAAGGAGAGGAGAGGAGAGGAAAGGAAAGGAAAGGAAAGGAAAGGAAAGGAAAGGAAAGGAAAGGAAAGGAAAGGAAAGAAAGGAAAGGAAAATCTCAGAATCGCAGGTGTTGATATGAGAGAGAGTCTTTACCTCTTTACACTGGGCGTCAGTGAGCTGACGGGATTCCAGGCAACACATTCCAACTGAGACGCCATTTGGTACAGATTATCACTGTCAGGGCAGAAGAGATAAATTACATGTGACCCAACTTTCACTACTCAGCTTCTCAAGAAGCACAAAGGTTTTAAAAAGGGAAGAGACAAACAGTTTTTTTTTTCACAGACTGATTAGAGGTGCACATTGTCAGCATTCTGATGTGCTGATGTCTCTTTCCAATCATCCACCGCTGATTCATAACCAAGTTTTTTAAGGAAGTAGTAAAACTGGAGGCTCGTTTGGCACTGTGGAAACTGCTAACATCATTACGATTCACCACGTTGTGAGGAGCCGTATCTCAGCCAGCTCTCACATGGTCCTGCCTGGCGCGTTGAGTGTCTGGCACAGTGATGTTATAGTGTGATGTCACACTGATTTCTGGGTATCGTGGAAAGGATTTGGGGAAATGATCTTGACTCATATGCTGTCTGTCCCTTTTCTGTGTGCTAAAGTAGCAGTTTTTGAAGGCCAGACAGTTTCTTTGGGGTATAAAGTTTATCAAACTACACTATTGTTTGTTTATTTATTTAATAATAAATTATTTAATATTAATTATTACACTTTATTTTAAGGTGATGTCGTTACATTGTACTTACTCAAGTATGTACTGAGTGTTATTAATTAACTACATGTACTTACTATAGAGTTACGGTTAGGGTTAGTTACTTTTAATTACGCATAATTTACTGTTATTACTATAGTAAGTACATGTAGTAACGTGTAACTATGTCACCTTAAAATAGAGTGTTATCTAATTATTTATTTATTTAATAACAATATTTATTTAATAACTATTATCATTGTTGTTGTTATTATTTAATTAGTTAATTATTTATGGAAGATGATTTTCTATTTTTTTATTTAATAACAATACAAAATAATATAATATAATATAATTTTATTATTGGTCTATGACTGGTTGCCACATTGCTTCCTAATAAATTACCATTACAGCTCACACCAGTGTTTCAAAATGCGAGACGATTTCTAGGCCAAACACTGATGAAAAAAAGGTGGAATTTCCCTTTTCACTCCCCTCTAATTTCACTTTATAACCAAGAAATGATGGTTCGTGGGGTTACAAGATGCAAGTGAGTCAGATTGTTAGAGTGAATGTATTTTCTTGTGATGGTTTCCAAGCTCAGAGCTCAGAGTTTATAGTGAGAAAGGGGCAGAGAACGCTTTGTTCGGATCTTATCAAAACTGGATGCGTTATGTTGGGTTCTGTGTTCTCCTTTTTCTCTAAACAACATGAGAGCAGTATCTGAAGAATGCACACTGGTTCCTATGTGACTGATGAGAAGCTGCATTTCTCTTTTATCTTCTTCATTCACACCCTTCCATTAAGGAATATTTTACCCCAAAATGAATATCTTCAATAATTACTCATCTCTAGTCATTCCAAATCTGAGTGCTGTTATATTTCAATTGGACGTGAGAGATATTTTGCAGAATTTTCATACAAATCAGAAAGGATGTGATAAATTGATCAAAGTTATGTTACAAAAGATTCCTATTCCACAAAAATATGAAGCAGCACAACTGATTTGAACATTGATAATAATCAGAAATGTTTCGTGAGCAGCAAATCATCATATTAGAATCATGTGACACTGAAGACTGGACCAATGATGCTGAAAATTCAGCTTTGACATCACAGGAATAGATTGCATTTTAAAATATATTCAAGTAGAAATATACAATTTTTACAGTTTTTTATTAAATAAATGCAGCCTCGGCAAGCATAATTGGTTAGACTTGAAAACTTTAGTTTTGAACTGTACTGTAAATTGTAATTTATTGATTTACTGATTAAAAATAACAGTGTTGGAATGACATGAGGGCAAGTAAATAATGACGGAATAATCATACATGGCTTTCTGTCGAACGTCCTGATTTTGCTGAGTTAGATGTGTTGCTAGGTCAACATATTTTGTTGATCCTGGAACAACATTCCTGTCCGAAAATGTAATCCTAACCATATCCCTACCCCTAAACCTAACCCTACCCATAAGTTACCCCTAAAATCAGAGGGACATGATAGGCGAATAACACTGATGTAGAAGCACCTAACCCTGGTTGTAAGCCTAAACTTGAACTTAAACTCCCTCAAATCTGATTGGTTGATTGGAATGTTGTTCCAGGATCAACAAAGATGTTGATCCAGGAACATGTTGTACTTGGTGAAATCAGGTTCTGCCTTTCTGTCCTCCCCCCTCTCTCCTCCTCTCATGTCTCTGGGGAAGGCCAGGCAGAGAAGGGAAGAAGAATTTGGAGGAAACGGGTAGTAGATCACTGTGAGTGTATTTTGGCCTGCTGAGATCTGCTGTGCAGTTCTTAACCTTTGTGCAGACAGCAAGACTCACTGCAGACTTACTCAGGATTTATCTGAGCCATCCAGACTGCATGGGCCTCAGTGACGCTCGATTCAGTCACTCGGAGAGCAGAGGGGGTAGTGCCACAGCAAAGACACAATCAGAAATACACATATTTTACTTCTTACACTAATTAATGTGCCTTTTTAAAGGAATGTTCCGGGTTCAATACAAGTTCAGCTCTACCAACAGCGTATGTTCATTACCACAATAAAGTTCTTTTTGTAAAAACAGCAAAAATCATCTTTACAGTGACACATGTAGAATGGAGATCTATGGGGCAAAACATTGCATGAATAAACAGTACAAAAGACGCCAATAGCAACATGTTCCTGGATCAACATCTTTGTTGATCCAGGACCAACATTCCAATCAGATTTGAGGGACAAGGTTGCAGTTTGTCAAGTTTAGGCTTACAACCAGGGTTAGGTGCTTCTACATCAGTGTTATTCACCTGTCATTTCCCTCTAATTTTAGGGATAATTTATGAGTAGGGTTAGGTTTAGTGGTAGGGATAGGGTAAGGACAAAATTTTTGGACAGGAATGTTGTTCCAGGATCAACAAAATATGTTGACCCAGGAACGCGTCTAACTGCAAAATCAGGAAGTGCACAAAAGACATACTGTTTATAAGTATAGCCGCGCAGTTTAACATTTTGGCCTGGTTTCACAGACAAGGCTTAGATTAAGCCAGGATTAGCCCTTAGTTCAATTAGGCCATTTAAGTAGCTTTTATAAATGTGCTTTAGAAGAAAAACATTATTGGTGTGCATCTTGAGACAAAACAATGGCACTGACATATTTTGAGATATATCAGTGCAAGTTTCTTTCAGTTAAAACAGCTCAAACATACATTTTAGTCTGGGACTAGATTTAAGGTTGTGAAAGATATGTGTTAACATTAGACTATGTGATAAAAAGTCACGGTAACACTGTATTTTACAATGTCTTTGATACACATGTAACGAAGTTACTATAGTAATTACTATAAATTGTACTTAATTACATGGAACTAAACCTAAACTTAACCTTATAGTAAGTACATGTAGTTTATTATTATTACTCAGTACTTAAATGAATAATTACACCGTAACACAGACACATTAAAATAAAGTGCAACCGAAATCACTTACTGTTATTGTGCGTGTACAGTTACTATATATCCAGTTTTTCAACTCCTGTCAGGACAGTGTAAAGCCTGTTTATATTTCATGTGACATGAGAAAGGGAAATTTATGTTGGTTTCACAAAACCAGAAGCATACACTCCAAGAACAGTAGTCCCAGCACAACTATTTTTTTCAGTTGTTTGTAATTTACTAGACAAGGATTTTTTTCAAAAATGTTTTACTCCGATAAAGATCTTGGCATACTACAAAATTTATATTCATAAAATGTATAAAAATGGCCATGCATTTTTTACATTTCCATGACTTTAAAATTGGGCTATCTCATATATCCAGGTTTTCCCAGACCATGGGTTGAGGAGGTGAATTAAGATAAGAAATGTCTGGATTTTTAGTTGTTTTAGCTTGTTTTGTCTTATTTTATGTTGTCATCTCGAGTCCTCCTTGAAAATTACCTCTGACCCGACGCATGATGTATTGACGAATGCGGAAGCGCAGAGACAAACAATACACCGGCCACAAATTAGAAGTCTAAAGTGTTGCCCAGCCCTATTTGTTTAAACCGCGAGAGGTGTCTACTTTCACCTAAGCTTATGCTACTCCTACATTTTACGCCATACGTCAGGTCAGAGGTCACTCTTCCGCCGGAACTCGGCTCGCGTACGGCTATTACCAGAAGCCAGTGATCGCAGTTTATGAAGTTATAAATATGGATATTTTTCTTACAAAAACCCATCGCTTCACTTCAGAAGGCCTTTATTAACCCCCTGGAGCCGTATGGATTACTTTTATGATGGATGGATGTGCTTTTTGGGGCTTCAAAATCTAAGGTACCATTCACTGCCATTATAAAGCTTGGAAGAGCCAGGATATTTTTTCATATAACTCTGATTGTGTTTGGCTGAAAGAAGAAAGTCATATACACCTAGGATGGCTTGAGGGTGAGTAAATTATGGGATAATTTTTTTTATTTTTGGGTGAACTAACCCTTTAAGCTTGTTACCCTCAGTGTACATATACCCCAGTGTTTCCTATGGTCATGTCAGTTGTTGTCCTCCCATGGATGTCGTGTGGGGTTGTTCTCACTTTTGTTTTCTTGCGTTCCTTTGTTGTTACCTCCACCATTTATATATCATTAAAGTCAACCTGCATTTAGCTCCATCTCTGAGTCTGCCCTTACATTACAACAATATACAGCCGCACGCATTTCTGCTAACTGTCCAGAATGCTTGTTTTTACAGACTGAGGGAAAAGCGAAATTGTTTTCTATGTTAACCGACAGCACGTCTCAAATGTTATTATTAGATAATATCCAGGAATATCCCTTTATTTCAGCAGTTGCATCAACAATTCATTATATTTTTGTAACTTCTTGTAATTCGTGGCTGCTTCCTCTATGATGCAATTTATTGAATTTCTATTGTTATTATTTCATGCATGGCGAATCCTTGAGGGTTATTAATTTAACTCAATAATAACTATATTAAAGATTTAATAATCTTCATAATAGTGAAAACATGTAATGCTTAATTGTGTCTGTTATGACACTGTGTGTAATTTCCATTGAGTAAATGTGATAAAGAAGGTACCTGTTGAAGGTGTTTCTCAAAAGCAGGCTCTGACTGTCAGGAGGACTGTGGCACCCATAGACAGGCGGTGGGACGGGGTACTGCTGCTCACCTGCATATTCACACAATCAAAGCACATATTACAACACTCAAAGAGCATATATCTCAACCATATCTGAAAGAAAGCTCTCTTCAAAGACCTCATACTTCAGCTTTCCTGTTTACAAGTGAAACAAAGCGTTTTACAGTAGAGCTAACAGAGAGTGTGGCCTCGTCTTGACTGCGGTTATCCAAACAGCGCAGGGCTCACTGAGACCATAAAGCAGTCAGCAGAGTTTCTGAGAGCACACTGTTCATTTCTTAGGGCAACAGACTGGGATTCAGTCCCTCGGCAGCAATAAAAACATTCTTCTCCACATCCACAATTCTGCTTCCTCCTGTTAGCTGCCCGAAGAAGAGAGCCCATAATTTATGCCAGCATAATTTATGCTTAATTGAACTTAGAAACTGCATACAGTGTTTTGAGTGTTTAAGGAAGGAGGCAGAGAGGTAAAAATGAGAGCGAGAAGGGAGAAAAAATCTGACACTTAACCTCGAGATGATCCTTGAGGTGACGACTTTATTTCCTCTGTGAGCTGCAGATACAGTGATCTCCAGATATCTATATGTCTTATTTGTCATAAATATACACTCACAAATTCACTCTATCCTACACAGCCCTTGTGAAAAAGAAGTACACTTTAGCAAACTTACTTAGTAGAGTACTTACTACAGAAATAATATACTTAAATGCAAATTGATTGCAATGTTATTTATAGTTTAAATGTTTATTAAATGCAATTTTTGACCCAATTAAGTACATCTATGTATGTAATTTCATAATTACTTCTATTGTCTTTGAAATATGGTTAAAGTGTGCTGCCGAATATGCACAAGCATTTATGGTAGACTAAAATATACTGTTGAAACTTGTATGTCATGTAATTACACCTTTGTAAGGATGCAATGATGATGCACAACAAAACATTATTAAAACATAATGATTTAAAAGATGCTTTAAAGTAAACCTTGGTAAATGTGTTAAGAAACAGTCATGAAAGTGTACTCTCTTTGGCCCTGTTTACACCTGGCATTAAGATGCGTTTTGGTCGATTGGATCACAAATGGACGACGCTATATACAAGTATAAAAGGGGGCTAAAACATTTTGAGCTTGACCACTTTGCCCATTTCCAGAGGTAGTCGAAAACGCATTCGACCGGATTGCTTTCGTAGTGTAGACGCTCATGTGATTAAATGTGTTCGAACAGCCCCAAGAGACTCCACCTACTGACCTAATGCGTAAACATTAAGTCAGACGGGATTTAAACTTTGTCAGCTGGAGACCAAAGTTTGGTTTGAAGAGGAAAAACGTACCAAGCACAATGTTCTCTCATCATCCCTGATTTCTAATATGCACTCACCACGTTTGGCATGGTCTTGTGGCTGTCAGGCCAGAAACAAAGTTGCGGCTCTCCGTTTGTTTTTCTGTCGTCTCCAGGCACATTCATATGTAAATTGCGCAAGCTTATTTCATCCATTAGATTGAAAGATCTGAAAAAGTTCATTACATTTACCCGCCCATAGCCCCTCCCCTCGAACAAATCAGGACAGAAGTGATTGAAAGTGGACAAAAGAGACGGATTAAAACACCAGGTGTAAACGGGTGTGTGTTTCCCTCGTCTACTTGTGATCCGATCCACCAAAACGCATCTTAATACCAGCTGTAAACAGAGCCTTTAAGTGCACTTAAGTGACCTTTTATTTCATTAATATTCTATTATCTGCAAATACAAAAAATACTACAAAAGAACACAAGTGTGCATTCAATACTATTAAGCATACTTCTTTTTCTTATGGGAGAGCAAACTATTTAAAGGTGAAGTGTGTGATATCCGTGGAACTGCTAACAGATAGCTCCGCCTCCACACTCACCCCATTGGTAGAGTCATTGTTGCTGTGTTGGGCTGGTCAGTATTTACACTTTCCACAGAAATCAACCTACAAATAGCTTGCTTACATTTGCCTCATAATTCTCAAATTTACTCATCACTTATTCAAAGGCATTTACTGCTTTATAGGTCACATTGAGAACATATTTTCCTTACCCATTGTGCATTGTGGGGACATGGGGTCCTCGTGTTTGAAGGTATTGTTGGGGAATGGTGGCGTGTGGTGTGCAGGTGTGTGACCGTAGCTGGGCGCTCCATCTAATGCTACTGTACCGTAACCTGTGAGAGAAAGAGACAAAACAAATATGTGCTTGTTTGTTTGTTCTCAGTGAAATCAATCTTTTTTCACTTGATACACCATCTCCATTCTCCTCATTGGACAAAAGGACCAGGTGTAATATCACACAAACATCGTTTTATACTGACAGACCGAGGAAAAAGTCTTTAAAGTTTCTTTAAAGTTGTCACAATAAAGAAAAAAAGGTAACACTTTACAATAAGGTTTAATTTGTTAACATTAGTTAACTACATTGGTTAACATGAACTCAGAATGAACAATACTTCTACAGCATTTCTTAATCTTAGTTAATGTTAATGTCAACATTTACAAACTCTATGCTGTATGAATGTATGAAAAAAATCATACACTATGCTGAAATATATATTTTTAACATACTTGTTATACCCTATAATACCAGTAATATTTGTATAAATAAACATCCATTGGCTGAAAAAAAAATGATAAAATGGCTGAAAAACTGTTCTAACTAAAGCAAACACAGAAAGGGTCTTACTAATACTCCTGACAAAATGCCTTAAGTTATACAATACACATCCCTCACTATCAGACTTATAATTCGTGTTGAACCCGCTCGGGACCAATAAGCTTTTGCAATGAATCACTATCATTGTCTAATAATAAATGAAATACAGGGAGACTTCATCTAATCTAGTCTACAATCAAGTACTGTGATTTAAATTCACCAACACATTTGTATTGTAAGTGCTCAGATTTAAAGGAGAGAAGATCTTCAAGAGTTTCACATGGTGCTGTAAGTCAGACAAGATAGATTATCTCTTCTGTGAGACTTACACATTGTATTGTATGTGCAATGTTTGTTCCATCAAATGAATACCAATAAATAAAGACCCATCTTAATATCTAAAACACTGCACAAAACATCATTTCACGCTTCCTCTTAACTTCTTAAGACCATTTCATTTGACATTTTTGTTTTTTACAAAAAACATTATCACAAACAAAAAAAAACAGTATTTATTTGGTTGGTTCACTGTAAACTACTTCTTTACTCCTTTGAGAAACATTTTAATCTATTTTCCTTTAAAACGTCAGATGTCAGACCATCAATCTTCTGGTTTCCCAATAGTTTTGAGGAGACCATAACCGTAAATCTGGCTAGAGCAACATCAAATGGAAGATCCAGTATGTTTATCAAAGCATATAAATGCCCTTATAGTGTACCGTTTCACTACAGAGGATAAATCTGAGCACAACGGCGGCTAAATAGTACTGTTACTCTTACTTTCTCTTCAGTAAGTTTCCGGTATGAATCACATATTCAAAGTTATTTCAGATATTTTACTTCTATATGTCCATGTGAATCTTATAGATGATTTCAGATTATTAAGTAAAGAAAACTAGGTTGCACTTTATTTTACAGTATGCACACTTTCAATGTACTTACAGTGTACTTACCCACAAAAGTACTGAGTAGTGTAAGGTAACTACATGGGTTAAGTTAAGGTTCAGGGTTAGTACCTAGTTAGTGTCATTAATACAATAAGAACATAGTATGTTCATGCGAAACAGGACAGTAAAACAAAGCGCTACCGAAAACTATTTTAGTCATTTAATGAAAAAAGCATGTTTAACTGCACTCTAAGAGTCGGTTACACTTTAATTTAAGGTGTCTTTGTTACACTGTAATTATATTTTTTATATAATTATAGTCACATTAAGTAACTACATGTACTTACTATAGGGTTAGGATTAGGGATCGGTTTGGTTTAGGGTTAGTTGCATGTAATTATGCATAATTTATAGTTATTACTAGTAACTACATTAAACATATGTAACAATGACACTGTAAAATAAAGTGTTACCGAAAAGTCTGTAAAATAGGGCCAATACAGTTAATAATACTGTTAAGGAATTTTACATATTGATTTTTCACAGGTGTCTTTTGAATTATTGCATTGTTTTGTGTTTTAGGGTTAAAAATGTCTGTAAACTTAACAGATAATGTCCTGGCAGAAAATTACCTTTTGGGGTTTTTTTCTACAATATGCTGGTTATCATATACAATATGATGTGATTACAATAATTATTATTTGAACAATTACATTTCTTAATAATTTCAAAATCAGGTAAATCACAAATGTGTACAACATTAATATTTAACTGAATTCAAATGCATGATTAATGCACTTTTCAGTAAATAATATTTTGAGGGTGATGAGTTCCTCCATGAGTAATTTGGCATCAACAAACTCCTAAACTTTACAAACAATTTTTTTTTTTTTGATTTAGTAAACTAAATTTACTGTTTGTGCAATTGATTTGTCAAATGTATTTAAATTGACAAAATAAAAAAAGTTATCCAACTTTTGAGAGTACATAAAACGTAAAAAAATAAAAACAAATGGGGGGGGGGGGATAAATATAAAGAGTTGAGATTTTTTTACACATACACACACACGCGTTCCACTCTGAAGTTTCATATTCTTTACGTTTTTGACACCAACAACACACACAAATAGATTATGTGGCTCATGAGAGCATGTGAGCCAGGAACGGGACGGCTGTCTCACCCTGGTTGCGCGGGACAGGAGGGCTCTCCATGCAGCCTGGCAGATAAGGCCCGCTGGAGAACATCCTGCTCTGGCTGGAGGGAGAATCAGCGAACGGCATCCCTGTGAGCTGCCCTGAGAAGTGCACGGTGAAGGCCCCCAAACCGCAGTGAGGATCCTCGTGAGGGTCTGCGGGCCCCCAGCCCGGCTCCTGTTTGACGAAGGAGTGGGAGGGAAGAGATCCGTACGGGGAGGCAGGGTGAAAGTCCAGCATCGGTCCCCACTGCGGAGCTCCACCGACGGGCAGGGAACAATTCGTGTCCCTCCCCGGCAGCGTCGGGACCGCTGGAAGCAGGGCGCTCAGGTCTCTGATGTCCGATCCCATCAGGCCACACGACTCAGTCAGCATTTAGGAGGATTTTCTTCGCTGCAACACCCTCAAATATCTGCAGACTAGATTTCACGAAGAACACAGAGGTCTCCTGCGCTGACAACTACTGGAAAAAAGACTTTAAAATCTCAAAGAAAAGATCTTGGAGGGGCTATCTGCCCTTGAAGAGGTCCTACAAGGCGCGTTTGTCTGCTGGGAAGCGCTGGTGATGTGGTAGTAGAAATGCATTGGAGAGTTTGAGCAGGAGTAACTTCACTCTTATCCATTTGTCTGGGACTGTCAGCTCTAAAAAACACCCCACCATCTCCAGAGGAGGAGCCAAGAGCTTCACTTCTTCTGTACCTTACTCATCTTTTACTCGTCTGACTAATGCCTGTAAATGTGTGTGCATGAATGTCTGTGTGTGAGTGGGTGTTTGGGTGGGTGTGTTTTTATTTGCTAATAGCCTAGTTAGCATGAAACCTAACTGTGTAGATGATGTTTCTCAGAGAACAGAATTGATTTTATTTGTTAGTGTTATTTTGTTAAATTATAAATATACACACTTAATTTCTCTAAAATAAGGGTTCTTTGTTTGCATAGATGGTTCCTTTAACATCCATTGAATCTTTTCATTACACAAAAGGTTCTTTTAAGATGTTCTACCTCTTTTAAGAACTGTTGACTGAAAGTTTCTTTGTGGAACCAAAGAGGTTCTTCTATGGCATCGCTATGAAAACCCTCTTTTGGGACCTTTATTTTTAAGAGTTTATAAAGTCCACTCATTTCACCATTTGCTTTTCCCTTCATGTAAGTGCATTATATGTTTAGAGTGTACTGAAATGAATGCAGATAAGGGTCTCCGACTGAAGTGTTGACACTGTGTTCTCTGTGGGGAAGTATAAATGAGTGCTATCTTAGGGATTTGGGTTGTCAAAGTGAAGATTCAATTAAGCTGATGGATGTGCATGGGGATTGAGCAACACTGTTGTGAAATACCAGCACCGTCTGTAGCCTGCCTGTTTGAATGAAAGGCAAAAGGGGATTTTTTAATTTTGCTAGTGAAAACTGAATGCTGCTTCAGATATGACATAACGAAGATTTCGTTCATTTATGTGTTTACATATTTAGTACCGTTCAAATCTTAATTTTCTTTTAACGTTTTTGAAAAGTAAAAACAGTAAAATTGTGAAATATTATTACTATTTAAAATAGCTATTTTCTATTTGAATATATTTTTTTCCTGTGATCAAAGCTGAATTTTCAGAAATCATTCTTATTTGCTGCTCTAGAAACATTTCTTATTATTATCAATGTTCAAAACTGGTGCTTTATATTTTTGTAGGAACTGATACATTCTTTCGGGATTCTTCAATGAATATAAATGATTTGAAATAGAAATCTTTTGTTACATTATACTATCACTTTTGGTAAATTGAATGCATCTTTGCTAAATAAAAGCATAGGAATATTACTGAACCCAAACTTTTGAACTGTAGTGTATACAGTTATCTCTTAGATTTTTTGCTGTTCACCACAAACAATTCATGGTATAGATTTGTTATATGTATAAATATGTTCTCAGGATGAGTCCATGTATAAAAGTGCTCTGCCTGTGAATCATTTTGCATGTTTGAGATTTCTGATATCGGGTTGGCAGGTTTTGCTTAGTGTTCCTACTTTAAGCTTTCTCAGTTAAACAATTACTCAGGATATGTCTCAATTTGTTCTGTCATACAGTGATGACAGTCTTGTGAAGAAGGTTCAGTCTAGCCTTCTCAGATCACCCCTTCTTTACCTCTTCACCCCTGGACATCTGGAGTGCTGGTCTGAAAATGTATGAATTCCAATTTGTGAGAACTCTGGAGGTGTATGACTGAGACACAGTCCAGCAGAGCCGATTCTTCAATCCATGCATCATCTGTTTTATAACAACCAAATAATGGGGAATTCCTCACTGGAGACCTGAAGACCATGCCAAAAAGCAACCAGATTTCGCATGGCATTTGTTTACAAATGTGTTGAGCAGTGCTCTGCTCTTTGTACATATTTAAAGAACACTGTGATGGACTGGCCATCCGTCCAGGGAGTTTCCCTGCTTACGGCCTGAGACGCAGCAGTCAAGCCATGTTAAAATACACAATATAGTAACAGCTGTGACACGAACACACAGCACTCAAACACATACTACTATATTTGTCAGGGAATAAATCTTTATAAGTGCAGAACCTAATGAATTTGAGAAACGTGCCAGTGATGATATTTACCATGTAACACACCCAGATAGCATGGTGACATTGATACAGTGTTGAGTTTTGATCCAAACCATCATTTTGGTTGAGATTGAAATTTCGAGCAGCTGTAGCGACAACAATGTCTTGTAAGCAATGCAGGTGCATTGCCTGAACGAGGGACAATTCAAGGCAGTTTTGCTAAAAAGTTCAAATCAAGGGTGGATCAGTACCAACTTTTCGTGATCCAGCTTATAGTCTCCGGAGCAATACTGGTCACGGCAGTAATGAAAGGGAGAATGCACACTTTATTACAGTTCATCTGAGTTGTTTTACGGATATAAAGTTTACTAGTTTATTAAGCACCCCCTGGTTTGTATATTAGGGGTGTAACGATACACCTATGCCACGGTTCGGATCATATCACGGTTTTGGAGCCACGGTTCGGTTCGGTTCTGTTTGCTGTGGAGGCAGGGTTCATGGCAGGGCACCAGCAATAATAACACTAGATTCACTTAACTTAATAACAACAACAATAATTTAACTTATTAATTAACTTTATCTTTATTAACTTTATACATTGGCTTCACGTTTTCTTTAGAGCAGTTAGCATACCTGAGTAAACTAAAATGAAATAAATGCCTCCACTGTAGACTAGTCAGAAATAATCTACTCATTTTACCATTTACTATAATGTTTTTTTTTTTAAAAACAAGCAAATTTATTTAATAAAAATTGATGACACACACACAAGTAATGTCCCACTTTAGCCCATTTAAACACATAAATTGTATGAATATGACTAATACTGATGAATAAATAGGCCTATAAGTTAAAGCTATTAAATAGCAGTTTTTGTTAATACAATAAAGTAGCCACCACACTAATTTAAAAATATACAAAATAACATAAAGTGAAAATAGTGGCATTTTGGGGTTATGGAAACAACAGTTACCATGGTGAATACACAATACTAACATGAACTGTTAATGAAAGATGAAAACTGCTCCTGATGAACAGAATGAACATCATACCTGCATGCAAATCCATCCCAGCTAACACACATCGTACCAGTTACGTGATTTATTGGTACTTTACTTTTATTTCATGACTTATGAATTGACAGCGTAACGTTGCATGCTCGTAGTTTCTCTTGCGCTTTATATGAAGTGATATACAGCGCGCGCCGCCGCATTTGCGCGTGTAATTGAAGAGTGTGCGCTACGAGCACAGTATAACGGCTGACATGACAAGAAAGCGATTTTCTGAAGTGAGAGAGATTTTTTATTTCGTAACAAGCTACGAAAATGATGATGTTGCAGGGACTCGAAGGTAGCATTTATCCAACCTGGCTAAATGGGGAAACTGGCTCTCTTTGTCCTTCCACCATGCAACTTGATCGATTATCCAAGTCACGTGACATGCACTTGGAAGACAAAAGTTAGTGTATATTTAGTAAATAATATTATTATAATATATTATTAGTTGTTAAAAGTGTACTAATTACTATTTAATCAAATGTCAAGGAAGAAAAAAATAATTTTGTGGCATAAGGTGAAGTGAGAGCTGGGAAGGGCAGCAGGGGGCGGGGCACGTTCGGTTCGACATGAGAGTATCGCGGTTCGTACCGTGGGTGGTGTATCACGTTTTTTCGGTTCGGTTTGAATATCGTTACACCCCTACTGTATATATTTGTTTACTGTTAGTTGTAAGGAGTGTTTTTGTGTAATTCGCTGTGTATGCTGATCATAATGCAAGGGAGAGAGAGTGTTTGGATAAGACTTTAATGCGCACTTCTTGTACTGTGTTTTATTCAGCTCTTACAGTGATTTTCTGGAGTGAAAACAGACGCTTCATCTTTTGTGTGATGAACAATAAACTTTATAAAATTCATCAGTAAAGTTTTGGCCATCATTCGGACAGGGTCGGCTACAGCATGCTTATACTAATAGTGGATAAAAGCAAGATGACAACATAAGTTAAAACGGAATTAAACTTAACTATACCTGTTCTATCTCCATGCAGCATATATTCTCTGGCTCTGTAGGCATTATTGTCCGAGTTAGGTTTGAACTGAACACCGTTAGTTTCCGACATGTTCTGTAGTTTTTGTTGCACAAGCTATTGAAGCTCCGCCCTCTTCTTGAAAGAACAGGCAGGGAGCAGCATTTCATTTGCATTTAAAGGGACATACACAAAAACTGTGTGTTTTTGCTCACCCCAAAAAAGTGGCAATTTTAGCGTGCTATGAAACATGATCTGTCGGGTATTTTGAGCTAAAACTTCACATACACACTCTGGGAACATCACAGACTTATTTTAAAAATGGGCATAATATGTCACCTTTAACTGAGGGTGCAAGAGTGATACTGAAGCAACATCATTTTGTAACAGTAATTCAATGCAATTAGCGTTGATGTATCAACACTGACTCAACATTGTTTCAATGCTATCTGGGACAGCCTCTTATACCTTATTGCTTAATTATACTTGGTGGAGCTCTTTGTGATGTAATATATTGGATAGCCGAGGCCATTGAAAGGTAAGAGGTTGAAAGAGGTCATTTGACTGAACAACAGTCATTAACTCCCAGTTTACATACAGTATAGCAGATGAGATGACATTCACTCTAATAAAGACATCCAAGAAAAAGACAACTTCTTTGTACTCACTTACTTGTTTGTAAGTCACTTTGGATAAAAGTGTCTGCTAAATCAATAGTAAATGTTCCTTTCATCACTGATGAACTTTGCAACATTGACAGTTATTCAACTGAATTAAGCTGAATAATGATACTATTTTCTTCTGTAGAACTGCTGCTGCTTTACAGCTGAAACTGAATTTGTTTAATAATTGATGAACTATGCAACACTGACAGTTATTACACTGATTTGACTCTACATTGAACTAAATTGAGCTGAATATTGTTATTTTCCTGTTTATTTCTGTGAAGCTGCTTTAATAAAATGACTTTAATAAAATGTGACACTTGCATCTAAAGGAACGTCACAGAGGGCTTGGGATCAAAAAACAATTCAGTTTTGCACAAATCCTTGAACATATTTCTAAACAAGAGTGAAGATTAGAAACATTAAACAGAAACATTAAAGGGGTCATAACTCAAGCCCTCCCTCCACGGCTGCACTCGTGTGTGTGTGTGTGTGTGTGTGTGTGTGTGTGTGTGTGTGTGTGTGTGTGTGTGTGTGTGTGTGTGTGTGTGTGTCTTCAACAACATTTTCCCATTCCTTCACAATACACTGAAAAGGACTTTCTTTCCACTTTCTGAACCTCTGCTATGAGACTCGTTCTGGCTGTCTGTCACATCACTAATCAGTTCTTCTTCTGTAGCGTTCATGGGCACAAATATTACAACATCTCAAAAAACAACATCACATGTTACACTTACCGATATAAGCTCTGCAATGTCTTGTAACAAAGGAATTACCCTTTTCAATGCTGCAAAGAAGAAGGGAAAAAGAGAGAAAAAGAAAATAAAGGAAGTGCTCCATAAAATAGGCAAAGCATTTCATAATCCAGTGACTAAATGTATCAAAAGGTCCATAAAGGTCAAAGCCAAAACATATATGGTGAAATACTTAGTATGTTGAAAAATAACCAAAACATCTGATAAATAATATCAGTATTAGTAGTGTTGCCTGGAAACTATTACTTTTGCTTATTTTCAGGATTCTTAGGATTTAAAGGGATGGTTTATCCAGAAATGAATTTTCTGTCATCATACTCATCCTCATGTCATTCATCACAAATTATTATATTTTTAATAAAGCCTGAGAGGTTTATGTCCCTCAGGTGCAAGTCCATTAACCCAAAAATTTGACACTTCAAAAAGTTCATAAATACTTAATGAACTAAGAGGTTTAGTCTTCTGTATTGATACAATCGTTTTATATGATGAACATATTTAATTTATGCTTTTATTAACATATAAACATTGATCAACGCACATACATTCTCACGCGTCACACAAGCACGTTTGAGCTTCTACAAGGTTTGTTCTCGTGTGCAGTGTTGGGGTAACGCATTACAAGTAATGCAAGTTACGTAATCAGATTTCTTTTTTCAAGTAACACATTACTTTACAATAATTAAAAATGTAATAATTTACAACAAAATATCTGAGTTACTTTTTCAAAATAGTTGCTTTGTTTTCCCATTTATTGACTGACAGCTCTCCTGCCCCCGTGTTGAGAGAAACCGTGAGTAAGTGCAGAGGCATTGTGTGTGCTGTGTGAACATGATGGTTACTGTCATTCTAGACTAAATGTGAGCATGCATTTACTCATCTCACTTGCACAAAAACAGATTCAGTATTCCTCAAAATGAATAAATACTATGAAATGAAAATCTGCAATAATTAAATATGTTATTTAATATCACTTTATTAACCAATGTCTTTGCTGCTGACCTTCGATGATCCAATTCAACCAACTATAAGCACAAATGACTTTTTTGTTTTATTTTTTTGTTTTTATTGCTGAAGAGGCTGCATCCAAAATCGCATACTTCCCTACTATATAGTAGGCGAAAAACAGTATGTGACAAAAGAAGTATTCACCGAATTCACGGTACTCATAAAAGAGTAGGCAAAAATTACTCGTATGCCCTACTACTTCTGGTGAGATTCTGAAGTGTGCATATGATGGATACTTTACTATCCCATGAGGCAACGGGAGAGACTTTGTGAATGGAGGTGAAGCGACGTAACTGATGCTGGTAGGTCACGTGATAATGACAACATGGCGAATGTAGCAAGTCTGAATGTTGAGTACCTACTCAAGAGAGTATGTGATTTCGGACGCAGCCTGAAGCCGCCTTTCTACTGCTCACGACAGCCAATGGACCGGAAGTCATTCATTTGCTATGGAGAGTCGCACAGGGGCTGCGTGGGATGCCGACCATCTGCGTATGCGGAATTTTCGGATCCAATTTGAGCTTTGGATGCGCTAAAAAATTTTAACTTGATCGACTACACCCGACCGGATGTGATGTATTCCAATGTGTTTCAATCAGATCGGTGTGAGAATTATTAATACTTTTTATTTAACTAAAATGCATCCATGTGGCCGAATCCACTTTTGCTAGTTTAACGACAGAAAACATGGTTGGTGCGCCAGGCACATGGTCCAAAAGGGTTGTACCTAGTCTCTTAATGAGTAATGGGTGTGTTTTGGGCTTTGACGTGCAATAAACGAATCAGAGTTTCATCTCCCATTCGCTTTAAAAGCCAGGCGGATTCGCTATATACATGGCGGAATATAGACACCCTCAACCTGACGTGTCAGTTTAAATACATGTGTGTATTGCCACGATTGGTCAAATAATTAGACAATTTCATTCGTCATTACTGCAAATAGGTAATTCTGATACATGCAATGACGATCCATTATGACGTAGGCGTTTTTATCTTTATATACACAATAATACTCTTTTATCAAATCAAATCAAATAAAGCACAATAAAAACAACAGTAGTTGACCACTGTGCTGTACAAACCTTACTAAAAAATACATAGAAATTAAATATAAACAGTTTAGACCACAATGCAATAAGAATAGGAAGGAGGAGAATATCAAAAAAAAACTATTTACATTGTAATCCTTTTATTTTTAATATTTGGCACGTTTGTGTGCTGCTGCTGTGTGTGTAATAAGCAGAGTGTACGCGCGCTGTGCACCCGCCTATAGGCGCATATTACTAACGCGCTCTTTAAATAACACAAAAAATACTGCACTATTGACTTTAGACCAGGTTTTTGTTGGTCAATGGTGTAGTCATTTTCAGTTCCTCAAAATAGCAACACGCCAACAATGCGCCTGAACACACCTGATTTTCAGACCAGCACGCCCATGGGCCAACAGATGGGTGCAAGTGCATTTGCTATTTAAACAACGTGGCGCTGGATGTGAAAAAGATAACTGTGTCGGGCTGAAACTAGCAAAAAAACACTTGGTCGCCCCTGGCGTCGCATTGCGCCGGGTGTATGATAGGGCCCTGAGTGTTGAACTTTCATCTCCAGCATCCTGTTCTTCTGCAATCCAGAATGGCAGCACAGCTAAATGGTTTTTTTGAGCTGCAACCTCTACTGTACAGGCGTGAATTGGCATTTCCTTCAGCCTGAGGCTCATTCATTTCACTTTTGGTATGAAAGGGCCTTTGACATTTGCAAAAAATGTCAAACCCAGACCAGGTGAGAAAAAGTAATGCAAAAGTTACATAATGCATTACTTTCCATAAAAAGTAACTAAGTAACGCAATTAGTCACTTTTTTAGGGAGTAACGCAATATTGTAACAGATTACTTTCCCCAACACTGCTCATGTCAAGCAAGTGAGGTTGAGCTTCAGTTGAGCTTTGATGATCAATGTTTATATATGGATAAAAGCCTGAGTTAAATGAAGTAGAGATGCAAACTATATCTGGACACCAGAATGCAGACATGAGAGTGCACTATTTTGACATGGGCCATAATCACCCACCTAGAAACCACCCAGAACACAGAAATACATAACTTACGCAAGTAAGCCATGAAATGAAACCCCACCTACAGTACGTCTGAACAGTTTGTCATTGATCCAATTCTAATGGTGTGAATGTACAGAAAAACAGCAGAGTTAGGAAGGTTTATGGAGGGATTTTTCACTAAATGTATATCAAAGATCAAGTGGTTCTCAGTGAGTGATTTTAAACATGCACAAGAGTACGTTTCTTAAAGTGTGCTTTGAGCTGACCTGAAGAAAGTTTATGGGATGAGTGAGTGAGATTATCCAGGGTCTATCAGACTGAAGAGATTGCATCTCCTCATAGATAAAATCACAGTACAGTCACCACAGCAACAGAGAGGAGGATCTTAAAAACAGAAACACAAATCACTAAAGCTATTATCCTCTCATGAATACCTCTTTCCATCACATGTCCCTCTATGTCATGTTGAAAACAAAATTATCTGGCATGAGACCAGATAACAGAACCGAATACACTGTTTTAGGGGCTATTTACATGACACTGTTTTCAACTAAAAATGGAAAACTTCTTTTGCATTTTGGCCGTTCATTTACATGATAACTGTGTTTTGGGGGCCTAAAATTGCAAGCTTTTGAAAACGGGTTTCAAAGTGCAAGTATTTGAAAATGATACCGTTATCGTCTCCAAGCGCCTGGTTCTTGTTGCGGTTTTTCCTTTTGGCATGTTCATCATCAGTCCATCTTAGCTTTGTGGTGAAAGACTGCTATCTATGTCTCTGCAACAGCAGGTGCATGTGAGTCAGTCCACAGAGGATAAAAGGTCACAGATCAGCTGAATTACAGTAAAGAAATCCACATCTTCACCGTTACACACCCACCACACAGAGTATGAGACATGAGAACTCGGACAAAAAAATCATTCCGTGTGATTTCATCATTGCACATTCTACACAGACAATTGGGAAATAGTGGATGTTGCCAGACTAAACACTCTGATTATTACCATCGCTTTGTGCACTAAAATACTAAAGTATTTTTTGAGTGTGATATCATAGTCATAATAACACTGGACTTGTGTCCAGAATAAAACGCATGCCAACAGAAATGTTGAGTTTGCATACTGAGCTTCTTACACCACAACACTATTGACAACCTTTTTGGACCACAAAAGGTCACAACTGTGACCGCACCTTAAAGAACTATTTTTTAATGAGTCAAAATGATAAACAACCCTCAAACTCACTTGTAAGTCAGCGGTTTGAATCAGACTCAGTTACTGACACAACTGACTCCTTGACCGAAGCGTGAATCATTATTCAGTTATGTCGAAATTAACTAAGACTTAAATTATTTACTTATTATTTAACTAATAATATTTTATTTTAAAAAACTTTCTTCCAACAGGCAGAAACAGAGTAATATTTAGAGGTGAATTCAGGTAAATTGGGACTGATTTTGCCATTGAGATGACAGGAAAAAAATGGCCCAATTATCCTGAATTAACCTACTAATTAACTTTGATTAAACAAATTAGTTCAATTAAATTAACTTTTATGAGTATTTAGAACTTTCTTTTTCTTTTGAGTTCACAAAACTAACACATTTTAAGTAATCTGAATTGTTTCATTGTTTTGAGTTTTATGAACTTGTTTCTTTTAATTTAAACAAACTTAAATTTACCTGAAACTTTGCTGGGATTTCCATTTCCCATGGTGCAAACACTATCAGGATCACTTGATTGACAGCATCAAATTGGAAGTAATGTGTATTAAATAGCGAAACGTTATTGCAGTTGATACACTAAAACACCTTCATCACGGCAGTGACTGTTGCTAAAGCAAGAAACTATGCAATCAATGAACTGCAGCTCTAATCCATGATTATGCAATTTTTTCCATCTAAAAAGTCATGTGACTCATACACGTTTCATTTTAGGAACTGATGGCTCTCTAATTTTCTTTTTTTTTCCATCTGGAGCCCTGCTTTGACATGCGCAGTTTAATGTCTCAGTGACATAAAGGTCAGCTTTTACTTGAAGGATGGACATGCCCAGTGACTCATTTCCAGCAAGAGAACACACTCACTCCGTTTCCTTAACTAACAGGGTTGACACTTTCGTCTATACATGTTAACGAGAATTCATCCAGCAATCTGGACATACGGTACGCACACTTTCCAGAGAAACCTCCTGTGCTGCTAATGCACATTGCAGATTGGAAACTGTAATAATTCAGAAACTGCCATAAATGAATTCATTCTACTCCAACATCTTCCCCCCTCCGCACTCTTAAAAATAAAGGTTCTTTACTAGCATCTTTAACAGAACCTTTAACATCCATTGAACCACAGAAGGGTTTTTATAGTGGAAACAGTTTCTTTAGATTATTAAAATGTCTTCAAAAAGTTCTTCACAATAAGAAAAAAACTGGTTCTTTTAGGAACTGCTCACTGAATGCTTCTTTGGGGAACCAAAATTATTCTTCTATGCCATCGCTGCAAAACAACCCCCCCATCCCCCTTTTGGAACCTTTATTTTTAAGAGTGAGGTAGTGGCCATTTGTCCCACATTCCTGTCCATCCCCCGTCTGTTCCTGTGCACCTAGAATCAAGTCACCCGCGGTGTGTGTGATTCGCTCAGGCGTGGAGCTTTCTGATGAGGTCACTGACCTTGCTGATAGAGGAGAACGGTCCTGATACAGGGAGAAGAGGAAGGCAGTAACACAGACTGTGGGAACCAGAGTGTGGACTGTCTATGTATCTATTACACTAAATAGAAAAGCATTTATCATAACACAAAAAAAAACATCAAAAAGAGCCAGGAACATGGTGTAAACTGTCTTTCTATTGGTCTGTAAATCTGGGGTGCATTTCCCAAAAGCATCGTTAACCAACTTTGGTTGCAAGTTCCAACATACTTCAATGACTTGGTGCTTTCTGAAACCATAGTTTCATTCACAAACGACTTTGCAAAGTTGTGTGGTTTGGAACAGCGATCCATCTGCATCATTTCTTGTTAGCTGCTGATGTCCTGGCGCTATACGAGCAGAAACAGGATAAATATTGAAAAAAAGTAAAAGAATGGAAATAGTAGCAAAAAGTTGCCAATTCCATCATTGAACATTATGAAACAGTTTTAATAATCTCTTCATCTGTCTGTCAATTAATTAGCCTATCTATCTATCTGTCTGTCCATCCATCTGTCTGTCTGTCTGTCTGTCTGTCTATCTATCTGTCTGTCCATCCATCTGTCTGTCTGTCTGTCTGTCTGTCTGTCTATCTATCTATCTATCTATCAAACTATCTATCTGTCTGTCTGTCTGTCCATCCGTCTGTCTGTCTGTCTGTCTGTCTATCTATCAAACTATCTATCTGTCTGTCTATCTGTCTGTCTGTCTGTCCATCCGTCTGTCTGTCTGTCTGTCTGTCTATCTATCTATCAAACTATCTATCTGTCTGTCTATCTGTCTGTCTGTCTGTCCATCCATCCGTCCGTCCGTCCGTGCACCCGCCCGCCCGCCCGTCAATCAATCAATCAATCAATCAATCAATCAATCAATCAATCAATCAATCAATCAATCAATCAATCAATCTATCTATCTATCTATCTATCTATCTATCTATCTATCTATCTATCTATCTATCTATCTATCTATCTATCTATCTATATGTCTGTCTGTCTGTCTGTCTGTCAATTAATCAACCTATCTATCTATCTATCTATCTATCTATCTATCTATCTATCTATCTATCTATCTACTGTATGTCTGTCTGTCTGTATTCTGTTCTAAAAACAGGTTATTTTATTTAAGTCAGGACAAATAATAGTGCAAATAAAAATTCAATTAAAATAATCTTTTTGCTGTGAATCTATGGTTGTGTCATTCAAAGTGAAGTGTCATTCAAATTGAACATGGAATAAAAGTGTTCAGTAGTTTTAAAACTAATGTGGTCTTTGATCCGTTATTTCCTCTATATCTCAGTGTTTCCACATTCTCTCTGGCATTGCGTGGAGGTCACTCGTGTAACTTTGTCTGTATCTATGACCGCTCCCTGTGACTCAATGTGAACAGCCAACCACACAGACCCAACATCAAATTGAAACTTTTACACGATTTCAGAAACATCAGTGAATAATCCTAAAAAGCCCCTAACACTCTTATGGTACACACAACTTGTCAATGATGCAAACTCTTTGAGAATAGTCTTTTTTTTATTTTTATTAAAAAACATTATTTCGATTATTCCATGTTTCATGATTAGCAAGATATTAAATATCAGCATTAAACTCCAGCCAAACACTGGTGTATTTGCTCATTCAGACAGCTTTACTGTATTTATAAGATATACCTCCTGCAGCCACAGCTCTCAAGAGAAAAACAGTAAGGTAAACCTACACAGCACTTAAAAGATATATTGAATTCCCAGAAGAAATATCCAAGGATTGGACAACGGAATTGCCTTGACCTGAGAGACATGCATAAATGCCTGGATAGGAATACAAGTAACTGTCAAGGTGGTCCCATACTGGCGTTCGAAATGTAATACTATCATCTAACTTTCAAAAGACCATCACCCTTGTTGTTTTATGTGTCCAAGGTCAGGTTGGCTTTAATCTTTTAATTGCAAGATTGATAACCGGATGTTGGAAGAATTACACAGACACTGAGAAAGAGCTTGTTTAGGGCCAGATGACTTATGTGACTCATAAACTTTAAACCCAGAATGACCTGTTGAATGCAGAATGCTTAAGCTTTTACATACCTTACGCTTGAATTCGGTGCCAGTAATTCCTGTCTGTACTTTTGGTAAGAAATGCAAGAATGGTGTACACCTAAAGGTTAAAATTATGTAAGCAATGCATTAAACACAGAAAATAACTAAACTGCTAGAGTATGCAGTTTGATCAGATGTTCATTATAGCTATAACTGTAGGCTAAATGAGTGGGAAAGATATTTAAAGACTCTTTCTTATTATAGGAAGTTCATATTTGCCTTACTAGATGCACTCAGCAAGTTTTTTTTTCTCATTCAGTATTTTTTCCTTAATTAAAATGGTTTTACACAAAATAAGTTAATATTTGAAGAGAAATTAAAGAGAACATAAATACGTTTTATATGTAACATTATTTGATAGAAAATAATAAAATGTTATTAATGAGAGACTACAAAAAAATCTATCTTCCAAACCATATCTTTACTTTACCCAAATACACTTTGATAAACCTATAATAATGATTATATTTTAGAGTTGTCGGGACGTATTTCGCGGGGAAATTGCATACATACGTCGTTCGCCCGTCCGTGTCACGTCAAATCCGTAGCTACACAGAGAAAAGGCGACTAGACCCACATTCTTCCGCGCAGAGGAGCAGAGCCGAAGCACAACCAAAACAATGTTCTTCCGCGAGATGCATGGAGTTTGATTTGTAACCGCTAGAGGGTCACAAATTAGTGTAGCTTTAAAATCGTGCTCACTGACATGAAATAAATCCATAAATCCAGTCATTTCATAGCAGTATAAGGTGTCAGTATAAGTCAATTTCAGCACAGGCGTACAACACTGTAAACAAAAAATAAAATCCTAACACTAAAAAGCACCATAAAAGTAGTCTGTAGTCCATTCGACTTCTGCACTGTATTCCTCCTAGTCTTCTAATGTCAAACGTTAATCTTCCCCAGTGAGCTCGCTGCTATGAACGGATCATGACGTTAAGCATTAAACCCAGTGAATAAATCTGAGAAGCCTGGATCAACCAATTAATTGATAAGAACCAGCTCAAAATAATGTTTTTATTACAGTTTTTCTCCATTGGTTTGGCTCATTTCTTGAAACATAAATTACATTCTTACACAGTCTTACAGTTCAGCACAACACTATAGCTCACTTGCAGCTAATATCTCTCCCAAAACAGAAAAAAAGATCCTTCTCAATTGCTTTGGCTCATTTCTTGAAACAGACCGGACGTTCTCAACACTCCCAAAATAACATGGATGGTCCGGCACAACACCATGGTTCACCTGCAAAAGCTCATACCTCTCCCAAAACAGTTCACTCATGTGTCAAAACTAAATTTCCTTCTCATTTAAACAGTCAGTGCCCCCAAGATGCTTCGTCCCTTTGGCATTGTGTAAGCACTGCAAGCCAAAATGTTTAGATGTTTTGTCACTATGGCAGAGGACCATTGAAATATCCTTCATGTCCACCTTTCAGTCTTAGCCCAGTCCTTCATTGACAATGGTTACTGTAGCTAACAGAATACAATTGTGTATAAAACTGAAAAAAAGAAATAGGATTTTAGGGTAAGAGTAGCCTCCAAGGTTTGACATCACACATTGCACTCATACTGCCAAGGAAATTGTAACCATTATCATTCACACACATAAAGTAACTTCCATACATCAGAGCCATTGGGCCATTACTCTCCACCTCCAAGCGGAGAAAAACTCCTCAATAGGATTGAGGAAAGGAGAGTAAGGTGGTAGGAACACCATGACCATCCTTGG
The DNA here is from genome assembly GCA_039654105.1 of Coreius guichenoti. NCBI lineage: Eukaryota > Metazoa > Chordata > Actinopteri > Cypriniformes > Gobionidae > Coreius > Coreius guichenoti. The sequence goes on from CM077181.1 coordinate 36,097,606, forward strand.
ATGAGTAGTGAACCAGGCCCTGATGAGCGGGCCACGGTGGAAATTCACATTGTCCCATACAATGACATATTGTGGTAGGTGAGGCCCTACGAGACCTCTCTCATTTTCAGGGATCAAATCAAAATGAAGGCGGTCCAAGAAGATGAGGAGCTTCTGTGTATTGTATGGGCCAAGACTGGGGATGTGAGTGGCCACACCATTCTCAGATGTGGCAGCACACATAGTTATATTGCCCCCTCGCTGGCCTGGGACATCCACCGTGGCCCGGTGGCCAATAATATTACGGCCACGTCTTCGGCCCTTGGCCAGGTTGAAGCCAGCTTCATCCACGAACACGAGGATGTGAGGGGTCTCGTTTCCTTCCAATGCCATTATTCTCTACAATAGCGTAAAAAAAGAAAACATCAAATCAGTCATACAGAAGAGTCATACACTACAGTTACAGAAAATTACACAGGAATGTTCTATGTTCTCCACAAGTTCAATATACTACTGGCCACTACTCCAGTGGTTCCAAACATGGGGTACATGTACCCCTATGCAGAGGTACTAGAGGGGGTATTTGACAGAAAGGGGAGGGGGAAATCATCAATGACTAGGCTTACTGAAGTAAAACCCACAGTATTAGATAGATTTACATGGGAGGCACTAATTGCAGCTCTTTGACCCTTTTTCTTATTGTATGTTATATTCTTCAAAATAAGGATTACAGTTTTTTAAGATTGCTTAAGCACAATTTTAAAAACAAGGCTCGTTTTGTCAAAACACTACACACAATTCACACATCCACACACACAAGTAGCAGAACACCCCAGATCTTTTGCAAAATGAAACAATAATTTAACAAAACCCAATTTTGACACCGTATGGCACACACATGGTTCATACAATCTGATTCTGTTTTATTCATTGATTCTACTTTTCTAATGATATAATCTGGGGTTGATTTTTTTCAGAGATATTGTTAGAGTAAAGTATATGAATATATTAACCAAACAATACACACAAGACCAGTACTGCATATTGATGAAAATATTTATTTCTCTCCACATTGTAAAATCGTTCGATTCATTCATGCATTTTCAAAGGTTTGTTTTTTATATCTGCTGAGGTTGGGCTGAAGTCTCTGTCCAGCCTCTCTCAATGTCAACCTCAGTACTACTGAGTACTACTCAGTTCCAAACTTGTATGAATTTCTTTCTTCTGCTGAACACAGAAGAAGATATTTTGAAGAATATGGGGAAGGGGAACTAAACAGTTGATGGACCCCATTGAATTCCATAAATACTGGGGTACATCAACTGTTTGGTTACCGACATTCTTTAAAATATCTTCTTCTGTGTTCAGCAGAAGAAAGAAATTCATACAAGTTTGGAACAACTTGAGGATGAGTAAATGATGACAGAATTTTCATTTTTAGGTGAACTAATTCTTTAACAGCTAACTGGATGGGTAAGTTATCAATGAATAAAGACTTAAATGTTGGTTTATTCTTAACACAAAACTTTCCCAATGGTTATAGAAGAATATAGAGCACAATGCATGTGGACTATGATGGTACGTATATGATGTTATGCAACGGGGGATCAAACTGGATCTGAGGAACTCGGGTGTCCAGAAGGGAGTACTAGGGGGTCCGTGGAAATGTTTAGAGAAAATATGTTAATAAAAAATAAGTAAATAAATAAACAAAGAAAAATGTATTAAAATAAATAATAAAAGTTAGATTTAATTTAACAAATATATAATACATATAACAGTACAGTACTATAGAGACTAGGAAAAAATGTAATCATGTTACTAAACATTCAATCTAAATATTTTTCAAATAATATTTAACACAGAATTATAATATTATACATAGCTGCCTTTTTCATTTTTAGGATGGGGGTCCCTCACATGAGGATGATCATATTTGGGGGCCTGTGGCTTCTAAAAGATTGTTATGCCACACCTGCACTGTAAAAAATTAGATGACAACATGTTTTTACATTACTTTAACTCATCAAAGTTAAGTTAATTCAAGTTAAGCAATTAAAAAAATAATTATAAGTTATACAAGAATCAACTTATTTTTTAAAACCAGTTTAATGCAATTTAAGTTGAAATGACTTCTAAATACATCTAAGCTGATTGTACTTAAATTGAAAGCAGCAACTTTTTTACAGCTCACCATGAACTTACATTGTATGAAGATCCTTTAATTTTATGAAGATCCTTCTTTTGTGTTCCACTGAAAAAAGAAAAAAAAAAAAAAAAAAAAAAAAACAGCAGCATGTGGATTTAGAAATTCATGCACTCTAAAAAATACTGGGTTGTTTACACCCCAAATTTGTGTCAAATATGGACAAACCCAATCGTTGGGTTATATTTTTACATTTAATTTTTAACCCAATGGTTGGGTTTGTCCATATGCATTTTTTAGAGTGTGGAGGTCATAAATAATTGTCTGTTTTGGGTGAACAGATTAATTCAGAATCTATATTATGTTTAATTTCTTTATCAAAGCCACTAACGTGTCCCATTGAAGAGCAAAGCGTCACTTGGCAGCTTGGGATAGTTCATCCAAAAATGAATATCCTGTCTTCATTTACTCACCCTTAAGTTGTATAACCTGTATGAATTTCTTTCTTCTGCTGAACACCAAAGAAGATATTTTGAAGAACATGGGTAACCAAACAGTTAATACTGACTTCTGTGGTATTTGTTTTTCCCTATGGAAGTCATTGGGGCCCATCAACTGTTTGGTTACCCATATTCTTCAAAATATCTTCTTTTGTGTTCAGCAGAAGAAAGAAAGTCATACAGGTTTGGAATAACTTTTGAGGGTAAATAATAACAGAATTTTCATTTTGGGGTGAACTGTCCCTTTAAGTCTGTGACCCGGAAGTACGTTAGCATCACCGGCAAATATACAGATTCTCTTCCGGCCTGTGAAACTAGGCTGCGAGCGTGGATTCTTATCTGTGCTCTTAAAATAATATAAAATAATGAGTGTCCCGGCGTTTATTGACATAACGGAGGAGGACCAGGTATGTTGAAGTAATTCACAAGCAGTTTTGCGTCGTTACACACGTAATTTAGCCAAGTAAAAGGCCTATGGCTTAATCATGCTTTCAGATGCTAACATCTGTTAGCCTTTAGCTGGTTTCGATTCAACGGACTGGATCCGTGATAATGAATTTAACAGACAGAACTATGTTTAAATGTGTGCATATTTAGGATTCAGCAGGATATTGTGAAGCATCAGTCACGCAAATGCTGTGTTAATGACAACAGAAGTCTCATGAACCACAAATATTACACAGTCTGTAACCCCATATGTCTTAAGGGGTTGTTTTGGTCAGACATCATGCAGGTGTTTCCTGATGTGATTTTATTATATACATTTTTTCTTGTGTTCTGTCATTCATTTGCAGGCGTCAGAGCTTCGGTCCTATCTGAAATCTAAAGGAGCTGAGATCTCTGAGGAGAATTCAGAAGGAGGCCTGCATGTGGATCTGGCACAGATCATTGAAGCCTGTGACGTCTGCCTCAAAGACGATGATAAAGGTACGGAATAGCTGAAGTTAGAGCTTTGAAGCCTAGTATGCAAAACGTACGGTGTAGAAGAACATTTTCAATCTCTCTCTGTCCCTCTCTGCAGATGTTGAGAGTGTGATGAACAGCATTGTGTCCCTGCTGCTGATTCTGGAGACAGAGAAACAGGAAGCTCTCATTGAAAGTTTATGTGAGAAGCTGGTGAAGTTCCGTGAGGGTGAACGGCCCTCGCTCAGGATGCAGCTGTGAGTGCTTTTTCACTCAGTTGTTGAATCTATTTTTCTAGTCTTGTTCATTTGCTTTTATTCAACTCTTTGTTCAGCTTGAGCAATCTGTTCCACGGTATGGATGAGAACACACCCGTGAGGCACACTGTGTACTGCAGTCTGATTAAAGTGGCAGCCACCTGCAACGCCATTGCGTTCATTCCTACAGAGCTGGACCAGGTATGGACATCAGCGTGATGCAGAACGGATCAGTGTTTTTCCCTTTCCTGTGCTTAAAGGGATAGTTCACCCAAAACTGAAAATTAGCCCATGATTTAATCACCCTCAAGTCATTCTAGGTGTATACGACTTTCTTCTTTCAGTCAAACACAATTGATATATTAAAAAATGTCCTGGCTCTTCCAAGCTGTATAATGGCAGTGAATGGCTGTTTCTGTTTTAAAGTCCATAAAAGTGCATCTATCCATCATAAACATAATCCACACGGCTCCGGGGGGTTAATAAAGGCTTTCTGAAGCGATGTGTTTGTGTAAGAAAAATATCCATATTTAAAACTTGACAAACTGCTACGCCTGTGTCCTACGTCATACGCTGGAACGCCTGTCTCTCGTGAACGCGTGTACGACAGTTAGAGATTACAGTTTGTAAAGTTTTAAATATGGATTGTTTTCTTACACAAACGCATCGCTTCGCTTCAGAAGGCCTTTATTAACCCTCTGGAGCCGTGTGGATCACTTTTATAATGGATGGATGGATGCACTTTTATGGACTTCAAAACAGTAACAGCCATTCACTGCCGTTATAAAGCTTGGAAGAGCCAGGACATTTTTTAATATAACTCTGATTGTATTCGTCTGAAAGAAGTATGTCATATACACCTAGCGTGACTTGAGGGTGAGTAAATCATGGGCTAATTTTAATTTTGGGGTGAACTATCCCTTTAATCTACACAAGATGTTTGGCTGAATTTCACAAAGAACTATCAATAAATGTCCAGCTGATATTTCATCTCAAAATTCACACAAAACGCAAGTAATTAAGCCCCCTTTACCTAGTTGTCAGTAGCCTACTGTAAAATAAAAAAATAAAAAAAACATTTAAATACGTTATATATTTAAATACATTTTGTACAATATACAACATGCTGTATACTATAAGATGTAGTTGCTGGTGATTTTATAAAAAAAAAAAAAAAGTGTCCAGTAGAGCTGCATGATTAATCGTTAAGTTCACATTCTGGATTCAATCAGCCACACGATTTTATTCCTAAACGACTACGTCTATGTCTATTAAACCTTTGACGAGTACGATCACAGTGAACATTCAAATCTGCATTGGCTCTGCCGCTGAGCCAGAGAGAGCAGTTGTCATGTACAGTATCATCATTTCTGTTACAATAATTCAAATGATCACAGAAGTACTGGGATCTCTATAGACTATAAGTCTATAGTTCGGATATAAACACTAATGTCCATAGTAGCGACTTGACACTTCAAATATACAAACCCGATTCCAAAAAAGTTGGGACACTGTACAAATTGTGAATAAAAACAGAATGCAATGATGTGGAAGTTTCAAATTTCAATATTTTATTCAGAATACAACATAGATGACATATCAAATGTTTAAACTGAGAAAATGTATCATTTTAAGGGAAAAATAAGTTGATTTTAAATTTCATGGCATCAACACATCTCCAAAAAGTTGGGACAAGGCCATGTTTACCACTGTGTGGCATCCCCTCTTCTTTTTATAACAGTCTGCAAACGTCTGGGGACTGAGGAGACAAGTTGCTCAAGTTTAGGAATAGGAATGTTGTCCCATTCTTGTCTAATACAGGCTTCTAGTTGCTCAACTGTCTTAGGTCTTCTTTGTCGCATCTTCCTCTTTATGATGTGCCAAATGTTTTCTATGGGTGAAAGATCTGGACTGCAGGCTGGCCATTTCAGTACCCAGATCCTTCTTCTACGCAGCCATGATGTTGTAATTGATGCAATATGTGGTCTGGCATTGTCATGTTGGAAAATGCAAGGTCTTCCCTGAAAGAGACGACGTCTGGATGGGAGCATATGTTGTTCTAGAACTTGGATATACCTTTCAGCATTGATGGTGCCTTTCCAGATGTGTAAGCTGCCCATGCCACACGCACTCATGCAACCCCATACCATCAGAGATGCAGGCTTCTGAACTGAGCGCTGATAACAACTTGGGTTGTCCTTGTCCTCTTTAGTCCGGATGACATGGTGTCCCAGTTTTCCAAAAAGAACTTCAAATTTTGATTCGTCTGACCACAGAACAGTTTTCCACTTTGCCACAGTCCATTTTAAATGAGCCTTGGCCCAGAGAAAACGCCTGGGCTTCTGGATCATGTTTAGATATGGCTTCTTTTTTGACCTATAGAGTTTTAGCCGGCAACGGCGAATGGCACGGTGGATTGTGTTCACCACAATGTTTTCTGGAAGTATTCCTGAGCCCATGTTGTGATTTCCATTACAGTAGCATTCCTGTATGTGATGCAGTGCCGTCTAAGGGCCCGAAGATCACGGGCATCCAGTATGGTTTTCCGGCCTTGACCCTTACGCACAGAGATTGTTCCAGATTCTCTGAATCTTTGGATGATATTATGCACTGTAGATGATGATAACTTCAAACTCTTTGCAATTTTTCTCTGAGAAACTCCTTTCTGATATTGCTCCACTATTTTTCGCCGCAGCATTGGGGGAATTGGTGATCCTCTGCCCATCTTGACTTCTGAGAGACACTTCCACTCTGAGAGGCTCTTTTTATACCCAATCATGTTGCCAATTGACCTAATAAGTTGCAAATTGGTCCTCCAGCTGTTCCTTATATGTACATTTAACTTTTCCGGCCTCTTATTGCTACCTGTCCCAACTTTTTTGGAATGTGTAGCTCTCATGAAATCCAAAATGAGCCAATATTTGGCATGACATTTCAAAATGTCTCACTTTCAACATTTGATATGTTATCTATATTCTATTGTGAATAAAATATAAGTTTGAGATTTGTAAATTATTGCATTCCTTTTTTATTCACAATTTGTACAGTGTCCCAACTTTTTTGGAATCGGGTTTGTAGATTATATCAATTACACCGTTAGGGCAGTAGGTGGTGACAAGTGAGCGTTAAATGTATTTGTCATTGAATCGTTTATTCAAGAGATTTGTTCAAAAACACTGATTTATTCAGTAATAAAATGAGTGAAGTGAAATAATTAATTCAAGTTGATTAAACAGACTGCTGCAATTAACATAATCAGAATTGTGGGAGAATCGTGATCTCTATTCAAAAACGTGATAAGCAATTTATCCAGAATCATGCCGCATTGGTGTCCAGAGATGGGTGTGAAATATTACAGTAAAGAAAATGAGATTTTGTGTGTTACAGTAATGAGAATTTGGGGCGGAAATGTGCTTAATTGCAATGAAATTAGGAAATTAACCCATCTGTTTTCTAAATGCATGTCATAAAACTTATTGTGAACAGTATATCTGTTTTTTATATATATATATATATATATATATATATATATATATATATATATATATATATATATATATATATATATATATATATATATATATATATATATATAAAAAACTTTTTTTTTTTTTTTTAAATGATTAAAAACTAATGATGAGCTAATGAACTAATGATTAATCAGTCAACTAGATCTTTTGGTGAAAAAGACAGACTTTTCTCTGGTGACATATGCAGGTCTTCCCCAATCATTTAATTTTAAAACCGCCTCTGCAAGCTCACGTTCATGTGCCACGCCCACATCCCAACCTCCAATCAGCATCTGTTGAGTAAAACCAAGTCCTGCCCTACATTTTTTTCTGTTTCAATAATCAGTTACACTCTGATGTGCATCACAATATGAAAGAAAAGACAAGTTTCCTCATGACTTCAATTAAATTATTTTGTTTTGAATATGTATATTTGTTTTGTTTTGGAGGGTGGAATATGATCTGGAAATTTCTTTGTGAGATTAACCTGTATAGCCATCATTAGCTTTAACCCTCAAACTGCTTATTTCTCTTAGTTTCACAGTATTGGTGTAATTAGGAAATGCTTCCCAAATGCAATAAAAAGTAAAATCGTGAAGCATGATTGGTGTTTCGTGTCTTATGCAGGTGCGGAAGTGGATCACAGACTGGAATCTGAATACAGAGAAGAAACACACTCTGCTCCGTCTGGTGTATGAAGCGCTGGTCGACTGCAAGAAGAGGTACCTGCTCTCCAAGATTTTAGGTCTGTGTTCAGGGATTGTGGGTTTTGCTCATTTGACCTTTCTCTTGTCTCTTTCAGTGAAGCTGCAGCCAAAGTAATGGTGGAGCTGCTGGGCAGTTATACAGAGGACAATGCTTCACAAGCTCGAGTGGATGCACACAGGTATGATGTTCTTTTTTCACTTCCACCGTTTCATTTGCTCAGTTTTGAGCTGTTGTCTTAGTGATTAACATATATGGCCTGCTCTCCCAGGTGCATCGTCCGTGCCCTGAAAGACCCAAACACCTATCTGTTCGACCATCTCCTGATTTTGAAACCGGTGCGTTTCCTGGAGGGAGAACTCATCCATGATGTAAGAAAATATATTTTTATATTACATATTTAAATCATTATATGTGTAGAAAGCCTCCGGAGAAAATGCCCTTTTCTTCTTCCAGCTCCTCACGATCTTTGTCAGTGCAAAGCTTGTCGCGTATGTGAAGTTTTACCAGAACAACAAAGACTTCATTGAGTCTCTCGGTGAGTACAGTCTGAAGGGCTTTACATTCATAACCATGACACTCTTAAACACCGTGTCCTAACCAGATGCGATGCGGCGAGATAAAAGGTATCTTTCCATGTTAATCATAGTTTTTTTTGTCCTAACCAGCCGCGACAGTGATATGCGATGATGCTACTGGTAATTAGTGTTAAGGAGTGTTGCTTCATATTTAAAATAACATTTTATTAAATGTCATTCTTCTTCTGTCCATTGCTGCTCCTCTTTTGTTTGTTTTTAAATGCACTGGACTGTTCAGGCACACACACGCGTCTGGAGTCTGTGTTGCTGTTGTGTCGCTGGACTGATGGAATTTGAGTCTCAGCAGTTTTGGTTCTTTTAAAAGGCGAACGTTAATTAGAGCAAAATCCTCCCTGCCGTTGACCAGCGACAGCCAATTCAGACTAGTCCTGATGAAGTGTTGATGTAACAGTGAGCTGTTCACCCGCTGCACCTCCCTCTGAACCCTGAAGGAAATGGCTCATTGACCACCTACTCATTTTTGATTATTTTATAATTAATATAAACAGATTTTCTGTTGAGAGAGTGAAACTGTTTACAGTCAACGTCAGCAGTAATCTTTTTTTCACCTACATCCAATGACAAGACACCCCAGGTGAATAGGGTAAAAAAAAATCCCCAGTTGATTGATTACATTAAGACTTGCAGACATTTAAGTTTTCTGAAATATGTTTAAATATTCAAATGAGGCATTATCTGATTAAATATGCACTCATTTGAACGGTTCCAGAACAGATATCTGAACATTGGATAAAACCAGGGGATTTGATATATCTTTTTTCACTCCATAAATTAGAAAATACTGTTCAAGTTTTTAGGAGTAGAATTTTTGTATAAAAAAAAAAGCAAATGTATGAAAAACCTATGTTAAAACGGTAAAGTTTGGTGTATGTAAGTGCTGCTGAAATATTTATTGTAATCGAAATCAACAGATGCAAAAAGATAAAGTGCAATAAAATAACACAGTTTTCTTTCCACTGGTCTGAAACTTGTGAAATACCAAATAGCCCAAAAAATACATTTTTCCCATTCGTTTTCTTCATCAGAAGCTTTGTGAATGAACTAATTGAATCAGAAACTGTAAAATATTTTATATTAAAAGGTTGATTAAAGTCATTGCCTATAAAATAAATTATAAATATTTTAGTCGATGTAGCGGTTGCCTCCACGGAGTGTGTTCAAATAGTTGAATGCACAGCTAGCCGTGGATTATCACGCTTATACCATGGTCATATTTGCAAGCATTGACAACTTAAAGCTGTTATTAATGTTTGCAGCGCAGTATTTGATGGGTAAAAATTATGGTTATTTCTGTCAGTTGCGGCTCGTTATTTGAATGAATGAATTATAGTATTTATTTTAATTAATTATCGAGATGTGTGTGTGAATTACCTGCGTCTGTTCAGCGCCTCTCTCTATTAACAACAAATCTGTGAGTTTAATTACTTCAAAACCACTGATGTTACCCCCTCGTTGCTGAGAAATATAATGCAGAGATTCAGTAGCGAAGCTATTTTATTAATAAAAGTCGTGGGGCAGCATTGATGACAAGTTTCTGTGCTGCTGAATGTTTCTGTGATGTATGTGTTTGTGCTTCAATGAAAACTGCATTAATATAGAGCGGTGATTAAACTTACTTGGAACTACCTGTGCATTAAACGGTTTTATTGCACACCCTACAGCCAATCAGAATTGAGTATTCAGACAGACCATGGTATAACTGTGCTTTAAGGATCAAACTGAGTACCGAATGCTTCTTGCTGTGTTTTCAGGTTTGTCTCATGAGCAGAACATGGCAAAAATGAGGCTGTTGACGTTCATGGGCATGGCGGTAGAGATGAAGGAGATCTTATTTGACACCATGCAGCAGGAGCTGCAGATCGGTGCTGAAGATGTGGAGGCCTTCGTCATTGACGGTATGTAAAATAAATGTTTAAAAAAAGATTATTGGACAAAAACCCATATACTTCTATACATATTGTGTTTTTCTGTGAATTTCTAGCTGTTCGGACCAAAATGGTCTATTGCAAGATCGACCAGACACAGCGGAAGGTTGTGGTGAGGTAAGTTGGTACCTTCTTTCCATTTCAGACAAGTTGAAGACGCACTCAAAACAGAGGTTCTCAATTCCAGTCTAATAAAATAGTTTTACAAAAGGTTCATTTTCATATTAAAGAGGGCATATGACCCTATTTTAAAAAGTCATTATTTTGTTTATTGGGTGTAATAGAATAGGTTAACATGCTGAAACACGCTGATTTCTACAAAGCCCCTTCTTCCGAAAAAAGTCCAGGGTGCTCTGATTGGTCAGCTGACCCAGTGTGTTGTGATTAGCCAAACACCTCAAGCGTGTCAGAAATTTAACGCCACTTACCATAACCATGAGTTTTAGCTTTTAATGCCGCTAAAGCAGTTGTAAACACAAACAATTAATAATGTTGTCAGTTTTACCATATCAGTTCTAACCTGAGTCAAATTTGTCAATAGGATGCGTTTCCCAAAAGCATCATTGGCCATCTATGATCGCAAGTTCAGTTGAACTGTTATAACGACGGTACTTGTGGCAGTAGTTGGCTTTGGGAAATGTACCCCAGATCCATCGGTATCAACATTGGAACGCCACAACATGACAATACTATTCACTGAAGCCTCGCATTATGCTGATATTTCACATTGTGACATGGCCATTCCCGGAAGTAATATCTAGACTTCGATCAGTGTTTTAGGCAGGTTTGGAGCAGTGTTCTCTGTTAGATTGCCTAAATCCCTTTTGTGGGAGAGATTTGTTACTTTGATTGTAGAACAGATACATTACACGCTAAATAGAAAACATTAACCGAAGAAGAAAGCCTGATTCTGTAGTCCCGCCCACTGATTTGTGCATGGCATGTTATAGATAAATAACATAGGCCTACGAGGAGCTAAACCGGATTGAACTTCCAAGCAATAAACATGCTGCATAAGCTTATTCGGATTCCAATATTATGAATGCATGGATGAACTTTATTTTTAATGAATATCCAGCTCACGTGGGTAAGGCATTGCGCGTTTGTTCCTTCATTTCACCACGGATTCGTTTGTAAACAAGACTGGATTTGCAGACAGGATGAGATTACATGAATGAATGAAGCAACACACTTATGTGAGTAAAAAATGTTTTTTTTTTTTACTTCCAAGTCTTCAGTGCGGCACACCCATAAAAACCGAGCGTTCCATGAGACTGCAGCTTTAAATTAATAGTAACTTGATATTTATATTCCATGACTGAAATTGAGAACCACTGCTCTAAAGGAATAAGTTGTATTGATATGCAGTTGTAGTAAATCCAGCTGTACTGATGTGACTCTGCTTCTGTCACTTCCTGTAGCCACAGCACACACCGCACCTTTGGCAAACAGCAGTGGCAGCAGCTCTTTGACACATTGAGCTCCTGGAAACAGAATCTGGCTACTGTAAAGAGCAGCCTTCAGACGCTCTCTCCCACTGCCTGACACCGCAGGGTCAGTTTTTATATACATCTAATAAAAGACTCATGAAGACCATTTTTGATTGTGCAGTTGTTGTTTTTTTATCACACCACTGTCAGTGCTATATAAAGGATAATGGAGAGTCAGATTATTGTAAAACAAGTTTTTATCACTCTGAAAGGGTCTGTTTATCATTGTGACTAGCTGAATTAACATAATCGCACTTATTACATGGCTACTCATCAAATAAGTGAATGGACATGCAGTATTGGGGGAAAAAAAACTACAGATCCTCTTAGGTGAGTTATGCACAAAAGTTATATAGTATTTAGTGTTATGGGTTTGTTTACGTCCCTTAAATATGAGCAACAGGAATATTAAAGCACTAAATATGACCACATTAATCCTCTCGGACATTAACCATCAGGAAGACACCTTGGCATGTGTTGAGAGAAATTGAGACTACATGCTTTCAATGAACTGCAAAACTTTCCCTATTCCTTCCCTTCTCTATTTGCACTCACTATCCCAGGTTAAGAGTTCATGCTCAAATGATGTGTTGTGTGAGATATACCAGTTAATTCTCTTTTTCTCTATCCACTGCGTCCGATTTTATGACCCCGTCTTATCATGATCTGATACAGGTTGAATCATACTTCTGCTCTGAGAGAAGTCATAGCTAATGTTTCTTATCTCCCTGATTATATGGTGGCCCCACAAAGTATTTGGGAACTTAAGACACTTAAAAGTGGATTTTATTGCATTTTTGGAGGTATAAGTCAGTTTTCCTCAAGATCACAGGTGTGCTTCATCACATTAATTAAACAGGCATCACATGATCCTCTAATATGACAACCGTCTTTATTTTGAATTATACTATGTGTGTGTGTGTGTGTATATATATATACACACACACACACACACACACACACACACACAGAGACACAGACACAGAGACACAGAGTGGGGAGAACAAGTATTTGATACACTGCCGATTTTGCAGGTTTGCCCACTTACAAAGCATGTAGAAGTCTGTAATTTTTATCATAGGTACTCTTCAACTGTGAGAGACGGAATCTAAAACAAAAATCCAGAAAATCACATTGTATGATTTTTAAGTAATTAATTTGCATTTTATTGCATGACATAAGTATTTGATACATCAGAAAAGCAAAACTTAATATTTGGTACAGAAACTTTTGTTTGCAATTACAGAGATCATACGTTTCCTGTAGTTCTTGACCAGGTTTGCACACACTGCAGCAGGGATTTTGGCCCACTCCTCCATACAGACCTTCTCCAGATCCTTCAGGTTTCGTGGTTGTCGCTGGGCAATACGGACTTTCAGCTCCCTCCAAAGATTTTCTATTGGGTTCAGGTCTGGAGGCTGGCTAGGCCACTCCAGGACCTTGAGATGCTTCTTACGGAGCCACTCCTTAGTTGCCCTAGCTGTGTGTTTCGGGTCGTTGTCATGCTGGAAGACCCAGCCACGACCCATCTTCAATGCTCTTACTGAGGGAAGGAGGTTGTTGGCCAAGATCTCACGATACATGGCCCCATCCATCCTCCCCTCAATACGGTGCAGTCGTCCTGTCCCCTTTGCAGAAAAGCATCCCCAAAGAATGATGTTTCCACCTCCATGCTTCACGGTTGGGATGGTGTTCTTGGGGTTGTACTCATCCTTCTTCTCCCTCCAAACACGGCGAGTGGAGTTTAGACCAAAAAGCTCTATTTTTGTCTCATCAGACCACATGACCTTCTCCCATTCCTCCTCTGGATCATCCAGATGGTCATTGGCAAACTTCAGACGGGCCTGGACATGCGCTGGTTTGAGCAGGGGGACCTTGCGTGCGCTGCAGGATTTTAATCCATGACGGCGTAGTGTGTTACTAATGGTTTTCTTTGAGACTGTGGTCCCAGCTCTCTTCAGGTCATTGACCAGGTCCTGCCGTGTAGTTCTGGGCTGATCCCTCACCTTCCTCATGATCATTGTTGCCGCACGAGGTGAGATCTTGCATGGTGCCCCAGACCGAGGGAGACTGACCGTCATCTTGAACTTCTTCCATTATCTAATAATTGCGCCAACAGTTGTTGCCTTCTCACCAAGCTGCTTGCCTATTGTCCTGTAGCCCATCCCAGCCTTGTGCAGGTCTACAATTTTATCCCTGATGTCCTTACACAGCTCTCTGGTCTTGGCCATTGTGGAGAGGTTGGAGTCTGTTTGATTGAGTGTGTGGACAGGTGTCTTTTATACAGGTAACGAGTTCAAACAGGTGCAGTTAATACAGGTAATGAGTGGAGAACAGGAGGGCTTCTTAAAGAAAAACTAACAGGTCTGTGAGAGCCGGAATTCTTACTGGTTGGTAGGTGATCAAATACTTATGTCATGCAATAAAATGCAAATTAATTATTTAAAAATCATACAATGTGATTTTCTGGATTTTTGTTTTAGATTCCGTCTCTCACAGTTGAAGTGTACCTATGATAAAAATTACAGACTTCTACATGCTTTGTAAGTGGGCAAACCTGGAAAAACGGTAGTGTATCAAATACTTGTTCTCCCCAAAAAAAAAAAAAAAAAATATATATATAAGGGAAATAAATTTAAACACATTTAAAACACAACATAAAAACAATATATTTACTCCTCAAATATTTTATTAAATATTCTTTTAATGTGATCACTTTTTTCCAGAGAGACACAGATTATTTTAACCACAAAACTGTTTGACTAGCTAAGTTTGCTATTCAGATGAATTGACAAAATTAAGAAAAGCAAGCCATCTATTAAATGTGTTCAAATGAGATTTTGTGCCATCTATGTTCCATACTTCTCATAACAAACTTCTTTTTGAAAAATGTTTTTCTTATGCTATATTTCTTTAAAATAAATATTTGATATTTTATGTAGTGCCGTGACTTTCAGACTTTTTTTTTTTTTTTAATTTACCAAAAGTGTCAAAATAGTTTTTTTGTGGACTCTGCATATATTTCTTAACTTTGTGTATGAAAACCTATTTTGTTTTCATTAAAAAGCCTGCAGGCTGTTGAGTAATAGTTGGGTGATTTTCTGCTGAGCTTAAAATGCTTTGCCAAAGTTGATGAAAAGTCGATATCTTAATTTCAGAGTAAAATAAACAGAATACATCATTTCCTCAGCGTGAGTTTATAAACTTGGCATACTTCCCACACTATAAAACATGAATCCAGCAACATAGCAGGAGGTACTTCCCATTGTAGAGAAATTATCGCATTTCCAGCAGGCCCCAGTTACCCATCATTATTCCTCCAGAGCGGAGCGCATGTTTCAGATCCACGGGGGTTCTGACGAGTTCAACGTGGTCTGGTCTTACACAGCAGATAAAGACAGGAATGTGAGTTTTATATCAGCGCACAGCTCGGTGCGGACAGACGCTGCTTAACTGCATCAGCATTCTTCCAGTGCATTGAGCCGCTGCAACAGTGTCCAGACCCATGCTGAAGGACGGGGTGAAATACTGATGCCTATTACTGTTCAATTAGCACCAGTCTCCAGGAGTCTCCATCACTGTGCTGTTAAACTGGGGACTTTTCCTGGCTGGAGATCATCTGGGTGAGGCAGAAAAGGAGTTGCTTTGCCCAGAAAGATATGAGGCGATCATGTTATAAAAGTGATGAGGTTGTGTGCGGTTTGGTATTTTCAAGATATTTATAAAAATGTAATTATTTGTGGTCTCCATGGAGCATTAAATCATCTTATCAGGTGCATTGCAAGCCTGGTTGATGTTAGATACACAGATCAGGCATAACATTATGACCACTGACAGGTGAAGTGAATAACATTGATTATCTCTTCTGCACCTGTTAGTGGGTGGGATATATTAGGCAGCAAGTGAACATTTTGTCCTCAAAGTTGATGTGTGATTTTAGCAATCCTATAAGATCATTACAAATCACACTGTGCGACATGGATCTATTAAACTTAGGTACGACATGCATGTGGGCTGTACGATGATGACACCTCTTGACTCATAGGCTATGATGCACGTTTCTATAGAAGAATAAAATGTCATCAGCGTGCGCTACTGGTAAACAAAAAGACCATGATGAATCTCACTTTGGCAGTTGTAGTTTTTATGTGTCCTAAAAAAAGAGGAAGGGAAAAGAGATTGAGGTAAGCAGTTTTAAGTTTTAGCGCCATGTCGCGTTGATTTCATGTCGCATTTTTATTGGCTGGTCAGTAGATGTAGATCATAGCAGCAAACACACTGTGAAATGATCATGCTGAATTTCTGACACTGTCAGAAAATTATCGTAGGCTATCTTTGGTCGCAAGACTGTGACAACAGCCTTTTTTGAACCTCTCTCACTGTACGACACAGGACCAACGATTAGGAGCCATGGTCACAGAAATCGGCACGATTGTTTCACGATGGCAATCTTTCGTCTGGGACAGGACCAAAGTGGTCCTGGTCCATGGAAGGAACAGTGGTGAACCGGCGACAGGGTCATGGGCAGCCAAGGCTCATTGATGCACGTGGGGAGCGAAGGCTGGCCCATGTGGTCCGATCAAACAGACGAGCTACTGTAGCTCAAATTGCTCAAGAAGTTAATGCTGGTTCTGATAGAAAGGTGTGAGAATACACAGTCCATTGCAGTTTGTTGTGTATGGGGTGCATAGCCGCAGACCAGTCAGGGTGCCCATGCTGATCCCTGTCCACCGCCGAAAGCGCCAACAGTGGGCACGTGAGCATCAGAACTGGATCACGGAGCAATGGAAGAAGGTGGCCTGGTCTGATGAATCATGTTTTCTTTTACATCACGTGGATGGCCGGGAGCGTGTGCGTCGCTTACCTGGGGAACACATGGCACCAGGATGCACTATGGGAAGAAGGAAAGCCGGCGGAGGCACTGTGATGCTTTGGGCAATGTTCTGCTGGGAAACCTTGGGTCCTGCCATCCATGTGGATGTTACTTTGACACGTACCACCTACCTAAGCATTGTTGCAGACCATATACACCCTTTCACGGAAACGGTATTCCTTGGTGGCTGTGGCCTCTTTCAGCAGGATAATGTGCCCTGCCACAAAATGGTTCAGGAATGTTTTGAGGAGCACAACAACGAGTTTGAGGTGTTGACTTGGCCTCCAAATTCCCCAGATCTCAATCCAATCGAGCATCTGTGGGCTATAGCCCCGTCAGAATTTTGAATAGCCCCAGATTTGGCCCTTAATATTTAACAATATTATTGATTTGACTTCACTGACACTGTTGGATGAGAACTGAACTGAGCTGGACGATGACATTACTGTTTTTCTGAAGAACTGCTTTATAGAAGAAAAAACTAATAATTGGATGACCTTTACAACAGAATTGAATCAACACTGAACTGACTCCAGCTGAACAATGACATTGCTTTCTTTTAGAGCTGCCGTACAGCCGAAATGAACTCTGTTTGCATCATTGAATCATTTTCCTGTTATCACTGTAAAGCTGATTTGAAACAATCTGTATTGTATAAATAAAGGTGACTTGACTTGTAATTATACCGCACACTCCTCAAGGGTCAAAGGCAGGGCTTTAGTTTCCTGACACTGCGTGCCTGTATGACTTACATAGAAACTATTGCCTCTTTCTACTTGAGGTTTTATGGGACTTTAATAAAGCAGCAGAAAATCTAGTTTTCAAACTAGTTAAAGTCTAAAGATTTGAAACTCTAACCCCCAGTTTCACAGACAAGGCTTAAACTAGTCCCAGACTAAAATATATGTTTGAGCTGTTTTAAGTGAAAGCAACTTGCACTGACAGATCCTAAAATATTTCACTGTCATTGTTTTGTCTCAAGATGCACACCAGTAATGTTTTTTTCTAAGGCACGTTTATAAAAGCTACTTAAATGGCCTAATTGAACTAAGGCCTAATCCTGGCTTAATCTAAGCCTTGTCTGTGAAACCAGGCCAAAATGTTTGTTTTCTGTAGTGGCTATGTTGATCTCATATATTTTGTGAATTCTGTCTTCCAAACAAAAATTTCATATACGTTTTTGTTATAGTTGTTTGGTAAACAAGGGAACATGATTAAACCACACTAGCATACATTCAGATAATAGTCAACTACAGAAAAAAGTACTGGGACTTTAATGAGATCGCATTAGACATTAATTGGTCCCGCCTTTGCAGCGATCCACTCTTCTGGGAAGGCTTTCCACAAGATTTTGGAGTGTTTCTGTGGGAATTTTTGCCCATTCACACTGTAGAGCACTTGTGATGTCAGGCACTGAAGTTGGATGAGAAAGCTTGGCTTGCAATCTCCGTTCCAGTTCATCCCAAAGGTGTGTGATGGGGTTGAGGTCAGGGCTCTGTGCGGGCCAGTCAAGTTCTTCCACACCAAACTCATCCAACCATGTGTTTATGTGCACTGGGGGACAGTCATGCTGGAATAGAAAAGGGCCTTCCACGAACTGTTCCCACAAAGATGAGAGTATAGCATTGTCTTGGTATGCTGAAGCATTACAATTCCCTTTCACTGGAAGTAAGAGGCCTAGCCCAACCCCTGAGAAACATAGCAAAATGTAGCAATATGCACAATGCAGTCAGGCAAGTAATGTTCTCCTGGCATCTGCCAAATCCAGACTCACCCATCAGATTCCCAAACAGAGAAGCTCCCGCCGCAGTTTTTATGTTCATATATTAATGCTAGTGGAAGTTGGAACTCTTCAGCTATTGAATCAGCAGAGCATTGATGACTTTAAGCGCCTCAGCGTTCAGTGACACAGCTCTGTGACTTTACACGAGCTGTTCAAAGGTCGATTGCACCACAGCGGTCGTGATGAAGGCTGTCCCAATTCAAAGGCTTCTTCAAATGCAGCCTCATTGGTGTCCTTCGTTTCCTGTGCAATGAAGGATACAACAGATGGATCCTTCATGACATTGCCTACCCCAGAATTCAATGTGCGACAGTGACGACAGAATTTTTTTGAGAGAAATTGCCGAATTACACTTTTAAACATAAGTATTGGGTTTCAGCTTACTCAAATATCAAATGATACAAATGTAAAAATAAGAAAAACCTTTAAAGAGGTTCAAATGTTGACATATCTTACTAAGATGCATTTTATTATATACAGAAATGGACCATGGGGAACATATTTAGACAGTTTGTGAACCCTGTTTTGTTTACAGACAGTTTAATGTAACAAAAAAGTCCAGTACAATGTTACTGTCACTCATCAGCTGCAGCTGTCACAGTTGCTAGGCGACAAGAACAATCCTCCGTAGGCTAGACCGTCCCGTGTACAATATAAAGAGCTAAAAAGTTGTTCTCAGGACTAAGGTGTTTCTTGCCAGGTTGGGGCAAGTTGTCACATGCATTTTAAATTTTGTATATTTTGGAAATTGTTAGTGTCGAATAAATGAATGAGAAAATTATGAAACTGAAATTCAACTTCTGCTCAAAGCGTCCAGCCACAAGAACATGGACAGCGAGTTTTCACTGCCATCTAGTGGTTCATGTAAGTAACATCAACCTGTGGCTCAAAAGCCTCTACTGTGGTTTAAAGTCCCCATGAAATCAAAATTGAAGTTTTTTGGCTTTTATCATAAATATGTTAGTCTTACTGTTATCTGTAAGCTAATGTGCTCCAAAACAACAACAAAAATCTAATTTAGACGATATAAGCATTCAAAACTTACAGTCTCTCACTTCTGCCAATAGGGATCAATGATTTTGATGCCATCACTCCGCACTTCAGCTTCTCATCAGATTTTCTGTCCAATCAAATGCACTCTAGAATCTAAAGTGTCCCGCCCCCTACATTATAAATAGATGCTGAAGCTGTGGCTAAAATCAGTCACTCGTTCACACATTTACAGTTTTCTACATTGTGAATGGCATATAAATAATTAAGGAAAATAATTAAAAGTGCACTATATAGGGGATAGGGAACGATTCAGACAGTGTAAATATGCTTTCCATTGGGGCGAATGAAGTCTGGTTTCACATTAGTATTGCGCAAACCACCGCAGCTCCGGTCCTGAGACACGATAGCACAGAACGGATCATATGTGCGAGTCGGCACAGACCCCAAAACACACAAAACCCATTTGAATTCTACACAGAATGCTATTTTAAATCGATATGGAGGAGATTAGGAGGAGAAATGGTTAGACATTAGGAGGAAACTGTAGGTGTGTTCGACATCGGCTGCGGCTGGATGTAACCGATCGGCGAGAGTTGCCACGGGGAGGAACTGCAAATGGAGGCATGAAGTTGGACACTTTCTACTTCCCGTAGTGATGCTCGCGCTGTGTCTGCATACTTTATCACAGCTGAAGTGAAATAAATGCAATATTTGTCAAATGCACAGATGTTTCAGAGACATTTTCATTCAATACTTTATGCATTGCTTAATACAGCGTCTGTTTGTACAAGAATAAAGTTCAACATAAGCCTACACTATCAATGAAGTGGGGTCTACGTTTTTTATCAGTTTTATTTTGATAAACATGACACAATATAACATCGCGACTACATGAAAAGAGGTTTTACCATTATAAAAAACAGTGAGCATTAGTGGAACTGAAGGTTTTAGAATAAACACGAAACACACGTGATCACTGTCATGCGCTGTCATCAGCGCTCGTGCAGCTGCTCTGGAGAAGCTGCGCAGAATGAACCAGCCGGCTGCTCTCGAATCGCTGTGGTGTGTGTCACGTGGCGTCAGCGCTGTCTCAAGTCGGACAAAATTTCTAACCGGCATGCACTGCTTCAAGTCAGCCGCCGATCGCTGCATGAAGTCGAACAAGCTTTGTGGCTTTACCGAGCTCAACGGCTCTGGACGAGCTGTGACATAAACGAATTTGAAAAAAGGGGAGGAGCTGTTTGATATGTCCCGCCCTGTCTTCCTGTTTCAGTGGAAATTACATCAACACATTGAATAATGCTGCGTGTTTCAATGCACTTAAGTGGGCCTTTAAAGGGTTAGTTCACTCAAAAATGAAAAATCTGTCATTTTCGAAACACAAATGAGGATGTTTAATTAAATCTAAAGCGAACAAATCTCTTCAGAAAATTTGGACTAAATTTTTGAAGCGTCAAAGTGTTAGTTGCGTGGACTGTCAAAGGAGGCACAGAATTCACAGAAATCTCTCAGAAAACTCTTCATTGTGTTTTAAAGATGAACGAAGGGTTTGGAACGACATTAGGGCAAGTAGCTAATTGATGATTTTTTCCCCCTCATTTTTGGGTGAACTAACCCTTTAATTCCTCATGAATAGATTTGAAAAGTATTTGCATTGTTTCTTATGAATATTAAATTTGGACAACAACATAACAAGTTTAATATATCCAATATCCTTGTCCTCCTTTACATAAAATACAATAATGTCACAGTGGTGAAAATATATTTTAAAATATGAAAATTTCGATCCAAATTGTCATCATAATTACAAAAATTACAAACATCATGAAATATCAGCATGTTCAGCAACCGAGGCACTGGCAGGAAAGATGTTAAAGTAGTGAACTTCATTACCTAAGCAATCAGGAAGCCAGTTTTGCGTGGGAATAAATTAGGAATCCTACTATGGCGAGGAAAAAGTGCTAAATATTCATTGACAAGTTACTAAAGCATCCAGTGACGTAACACCTAACCAATATTCATGAATGAGTCACAACGTCTGCCTTTCGTAAAACCAGGTAGGCGTCCTGAGCGAACGGCATGAAACTTAATTCATATTCATGAGCTCAGCCTTCGCCATAGTAAGTTTGGTGAACTCGAGGTTTGTTCTCGTCTACTCTCCGACTCTAGGTAAAACGATCGATTAGTCGGGTCTGCGCAGGTGTTTTCCAACTCATCGGTTTTTGTGTGTGTGTGTGTGTGTGTATGTATGTATGTTGTAAACAGAAACTCATTTCCTGGAACACAACAAATGGCATTTCGTCGGAACTATGAATGCCTTTAGGTGCTCTCTTGGAATTAATAAAAGTTGAACGTTAAACTCTGGAGATATACACTAATATTGAAAGGTAAGTCATCTGATAGTTTCTTTCACGTTCTTTCGGTTTTGACTATCAAAGCTGAGGTCCATTTTAAGTACTAAAATGTAATTTGTCTTATTAAAATTAAAACGGACACCGGAAAGAAGAACTGAAACTAGTTAAGCAATTGTGACTGTTATTACTGGATTTGTTCACTAGAAAATTCAACCTCAAAATTAACACAATATGAGTGGAATTCAGTCTGTCTGTCGTTCCTTGTCCTGATTTTTGTCCTTTCCCCCCGCAGTTGACTAGAAATGCTCATATTTATCCTCCTACTGTGTCATTTCACTTTATGTGGACACTGTGCTTGTATGAGAAAAACCCTTCAAGTACAAGCAGGTCAAGACAGTGAAGGTGAGCAATGCTTTTAAACAACTTTCAAACTCTTAGGTTCTGTTTTTCAACACAATGATAAAAGCACATGCTCTTATTAAAATGCCATAATGATCTAATGTGATAAATGCATGTTTATGAGGTTTATTATAAGGCAGTGATGTCCATTATTTCAGTTTATAGTATGATTTTTGTTTATGTCCAGATTATGATGTTTCTATCAAATTATGTTGTGTTTAAGTCATCTCCATCTCTGTTTCAAGCTATACATTGCTATATAATATTACCTTTGGTGGTTACTGGTTGACGTTGTATTTTCAGTCACATTTGACATATTTATTTGTGGCGTGTAGTGTTTGTTGTGGACCAGGAGGCCAACACATTTTTAGGACGCCATCTATTGTTCAACCGCTTCGACTTTGAGATCTTCACCCCGGGTAATCTAGAACGGGAGTGTTACGAGGAGATATGTAACTTCGAGGAGGCTCGGGAAGTCTTTGAGAATATCCCTGATACAGTTGAGTAATCCCTTCATTATTATCATTGACTAATGAATCAACATTTAATTTGTTACACAGCCTATGACAACCACTCCCAGTTAAGTGACATTGTCATGTGTACTTGCCCATGGGTTGGATTTGGGCAGATAAGTCTCATTTTTATGCAGTACAAATGAGAATGATTGCTGAAAATATGATACCAAAGTGTGTTTGGAGCGACACACTCCCTCTGATTATCAGTTCTTAAAGGGTTAGTTCACCCAAAAATGAAAATTCTGTCATTAATTCCTTACCCTCATGTCGTTCCAAACCCGTAAGACCTTTGTTCATCTTCAGAACACAAATTAAGATATTTTTGATGAAATCCGAGAGCTCTCTGACTTCTCCATAGACAGCAATTTAATTAACACTTTCAAGGTCCAGAAAGGTAGTAAAGACATTGTTAAAATAGTCCATGTGCCTCCAGTGGTTCAACCTTGATATTATTAAGCGATGAGAGTATTTTTTTTGCGCAAAAAACTAACAAAAATAACGACTTTATTTAACAATCTCTTCTCGTCTGTGCCAGTCTCCTACGCTGTTGACGTAGTAAATACAGTGCAGCGCTTCCAAGTTCTAAGGCAGAATGGCAGCTCACCATTGGCTAGCTTCTGTGTCAGCATCACACGCATGTGGTGCTCACGTGAACAGTGTCGGCAAATGGTAAGCTGGCGTTCTGACGTAGCTCTTCGAAAGCACTACACTGTATTTACTACGTCAACAACGTAGGAGACTGGCACAGACGAGAAGAGGTTGTTAAATAAAGTCGTTATTTTTGTTTGTTTTTTGCACAAAAAAAGTATTCTCTTCTCTTCATAAAATTAAAGTTAAACCACTGTAGTCACATGGACTATTTTAACAATGTCTTTACTACCTTTCTGGACCTTGAAAGTGTTAATTAAATTGCTGTCTATGGAGAAGAGAGAGCTCTCGGATTTCATCAAAAATATCTTCATTTGTGTTCTGAAGATGAACAAAGGTCTTACGGGTTTGGAACAACATGAGGGTGAGGAATTAATGAGAGAATTTTCATTTTTGGATGAACTAACCCTTTAATACGCCTACAAACAGCCATTTGTTGATTTCATACTGGACATTAATTTGCATTTTAATTTCTGTTTTGACAGAATGCTTTTTGGAAGACGTATACCGAGGGTAAGTTTTTCCGCACATTCAGCTGAATGATTTGCCCTCATCGAAAACACTGAAATCTTTTCATCTTCTCAGTCAAATGTTTATCTACTGAAAGAAACTTGTTCATCCAGAGTTGTTAACATACTATTTTAATATTCTCAGTTTGCCAAAGTTCCACTTCTTTTTAAACCACTTATTGTTTGTGTCCTTGTGTTTGTCTGGACAACAATGAAAATGCTTTCATTTTCTATACATGTGGAATCCTTTCCTTGTACATTACTGGTTAAAAGTTTGGAATAATTAAGATTTTTTTAGGTCTGGTTTCACAGACAGGGCTTAGACTAAGACAGGATTAGGCCTTAGTTCAATTAGGAAATTTAAGTAGCTTTTATAAACGTGCCTTAGAAAAAAAAAACATTACTGGTGTGCATCTTGAGACAAAACAATGGCACTGACATATTTTAAGATCTCTCAGTGCAAGTTACTTTCAGTTAAAACAGCTCAAACATGCATTTTAGTCTGGGACTAGCTTAGGCCTTGTCTGTGAATCCGGGGGTAAATGTTTTTAAAAGAATTCTCACAAAATTCTGTATTTATTTGATCAAAAAATACAAGAAAATTATTTCAATTAAAATAGCTGTTTTTCAGCATCATTACTCCAGTCTTCAGTGTCACATGATCCTTCAGAAATCATTCTAACATGCTGATTTGTGGCTCAAGGAACATTTCTGATTATTATCAATGTTGAAAACATTAATATTTTTGTGGAAACCATGATATACCGGTTAAGGGTAAGAAAGATTTAAGGAATATAATAAAATAAATTAATAGTTTTATTCAGCAAGGACATATTAAATTAATCAAAAGTGACAGTAAAGACTTATACGGTTACAAAAGATTTCTATTTCAAATAAATGCAAATGCTTGTATCACAGTTTCTACAAAAATATTAAGCAGTTTTCAACATTGTAAATAATAGGAAAAACATTAATATTTGATTTACCAATAATAATTGAGCAGCAGACCAGCATATTAGAATGATTTCTGAAGGATCATGTGACACTGAAGACTGGAGTAATGATGCTGAAAATTCAGCTTTAATATCACAGGAATGAATTACATTTTAAAATATATTACATTAGAAAACAGTTATTTTAAATTGTAATAGTATTTCACAATATTACAGTTTTTACTGTATTTTTGATCTAATAAATGCATCACTTTAAAAAATAATAATTTGACCGGTTGTGTATGTACTTATTACTTTTGTAATATTATATTTCAAAGAATTAATGTACAAAGCACTATCAGATATTATATAATCATCATCATATTTGTTTTTTTCTTTTATTATTATATTTTTGATCACCTTTTTGATAATCTTATTTCCACCTGTACTCATAGATAAGGGTGAATCCCAGACAAAAGTTGATGTAACAGCGTTGCTGGTGGGCATTATCTCCGGTGGAGTCTTTATTGTTATAGTTGGCCTTGTTATCTGGTACTTCTGCCAGGGGAGGAATAAAGACCATGGCTTCCGAGGGTGAGGCTTTAATATAACAAGTGTGAACCACATTCTGTATGTTTGAGACAATTATCCTTTGAGTTGGTGCCTAGAGAGACCGAGATGAACAATGTTTTGCCTTTTAAATTCAGCTCCATCAGACGTCGATCCAACCGAAGCAATGCCTCCGTGATAATCCGGAGACTGGAGGAGGTTTCTCTGCATCCTATTCCTCACACAGACTCAGATGGCAACCCAGGAGCTCCTGGTTTACCTTCTTATGAACAGGCCATCGCCATCACCGGACCACATGACGCCCCACCTCCACCATATCCTGGGTACCAACACACAATTTCATTTGATGTATTCCCTTATGTAACTTCTGTGTCATTTTTATTACACCTCTATTATGTAATTTAGTTGTTTATTACCACCCATTTTACTTTTCTTAAACAATGTGAAAAACATTTTATAGTACACTAATTGCCAGAACAGGCAGCAACTCATGGTTAATTGTAATCACTGTTGGTTTCTAATTGCTTTCTAAAAAAAAAAGTTGCTGCCTGTTTTGAAATCTCTTCTACACCAGTGTTTCACAGTCTTTTTGATTCCAAGACTTCCCATTGTCCACAACAATATTCGAAGGCCCCATGGGTCATTCCGTGTCAACTCAACCAGTGGTCCCCAACTCAAATTTTTAATTTTGTTAATATTTTTCTTAACATAAATGGTGATGAAAGTCAAAATATTAAATGCCATGGATAAATGATTTACTAGAGTAATCCATTATTTTGTCACCTACAATTTAAAGCTAAATTACGGGGGGAGAAAATGTATATTAGTAAATTCAGCTGTCTTTAACAATCATTGTTGAATTATATAATAACGGTGCCAGTTCAGAAATGGGGAGAAGAATTATTTGGTTTCATTTTTTTTCCAAAGTTCCCTGTACTGGTCATTGCATTATTGCGAATTCCGAGGTGACGAGTGAGGGGTCGGTTTATTTTCTTGCAACTCTGCAGGAAGGTAGCCCTCCAGGAGCAGGGTTGGACACCCATGTTCTACCATAAAATGAGCTGTGTGAAACTCTCAGTTTTACATGTGAATATTAACATTTGCAAAAAAAAATTAACTCAAAATACATAGATTGAGAAGGGGGACTGTGTACAGTGGAGGGCCTATAAGGGTCTTCCCTAAGGGCCCTGGTCCTGGAACGAGATTTCTACTGGCCCTCCCACCACCCACAACCGACCCCTCACTCGTCACCCTGGAATTCGCAATAATGCAATGACCAGTACAGGGAGCCCAGTTTACCTTGAAACACCATTCATTGTCAATACTGTGGATAATCCTTTTTTTATACTCTAAACAGGCAACGTGAACTGGGAGTTACATACTTTTCAAAATGCGGTAAATAACAGCATGAGCAACATATAACTTAATTTTCTTTTTCAACGTCTTAAGACAATGTTCACAATTAATATTAGCAGTTGTTTTGCTTTTTTTTTTCAGAAAAAAAGTAAGATTAATATATATTTACTTATCACAAAATCTGAATGTCCTGCACCAATGGTGCCCATGTTGGGTTTAGGTCAGGCTGACTAATTGATCACAGAAAACTTGAAACAAATCATGTGACCAGCATACTCAAGACAGACCAGGCTATAATAAATTATAAAAGGATTTGATGAAAACATCTTTCTTATGCCCCAAACAAGACACTAAAGAGTATGTAACTCGTGGTTCACGTTGCCTGTTTTATTAACAAACCTTTCTTTTGGTATCTTCATTTTAAGGCTCTATATGGTTCAGTTTCAGAGATCTGGGGATCTCAATGTGGCTCTAGGAGTAAATTGTACATATTTTTAGTGGTAAAAAAAAAAAAGAAAAGTGGGTCACTGCATACAGCTGATTTTGTCTAACGAACAAATAATGTTAAAAGTTTAAATGTGCCTATATTTATTCACATAAAAACAACTGTCAATATCCTGATTTTTGAGAGTCTAAAAAATATACTGTTATTAAGAATAAGGAAAACATGGCTATTTAGCTGGTGCAATACTTATTTCACTTTTGTATTTCAGAAATGCTATTCTACAGATCTCTGGAAGGAGGTTAAAATATGCCTCAACTTGGCTATTTCAGTGTATTTTTGGTTCTGAAATATTGTTAAAATTGGTATATTCAATGCAGTTGTTTTGATAGAAGGAAAGAAGATACATTTCTAGTTGTTCTAGTTTTTTTGTTCTTCAGACATTCCTCTTTAAATACAATAAGTATCAGCTGTTTGAAAATTCGCCCACATTTGGTTTTCGACTGTTGAAAATGGGTAAAGTTCAACAATTTGCACATGGAGCCGCATTTAGATCTCCATATCTCTGGGAATTAACCATTTAGGGCCTTAAAACTGAACATACCAAAATAAAAGTTTGCTAAGAACCAGAATCTAAAAGGACATTGAGATCTTTATTACTTCTTGAGTAACAGTCACGCAAACTTTGGAAAAAGAATATTTATGGCACTCAGACAGGAATGTTCTATACTATTATTTAGATAGAGGGAACCAAGATACATTTCTAGTTTTAACATTATTTGTTCTTTAGACATTCCTCTTTAAAAAAAAAAAGTATCAGCTGTATGCAAAGTGACCCACATTTGGTTTTTGACTACTGAAAATGTGTACAATTTAACAATTTATTAGAGCCACATTGAGATCCCAATATCTCTGGGAATTAACCATATAGGGCCTTACGAATTAACATACCAAAAGAAAAGTTTGTTAAAAAAACAAATTCTAAAAGGATATTGAGATATCTTTATTACTTCTTAAGTGACAGGCATGCAAACCTTGGGGGGAAAACACCAAAAAGTGCTTTGTCCCATTTTTGAACTGTGACTGTTGGCATATAATGCAACAAAGATTGTTAAAGTCAACAGATTTTACTAATAGACCTACCAATCTATGTGTAAAAATAAAATAATGATGTTGCCATCTTTCTAAAGTAAATTTTGCTCGCATGTAATTTGGCTCCAGATCTCAGGTGAAAATTGTCATTCTGACCATCCTCTCCAAAATAGTGAATCAGTAAATATTCCTCCATGGCATTTAATATTTTGGCTTTAATCACTTTTAATGTTTGCCTTTCTTCAGAAGAAATGCTAGCAAAATCAAAAATTTTAGCCGAATGACCCCCATGACTTAAGTTTTTCATGATTTATTGGATAAGGATTAAAGTTACATTTAAAAATTAAAATAAAAATTTGAAGAATGCTTTTTACTCAATTTCTACTCAAAGTATTTTAGATCTTTGCTTAACTAGAAAAAAATGTATAGTCATTTAAAAAGATGTCCATGGTGTTATGAGATTTTATTAATTTGCATTACTTTTCCAATTTTAAAATTGGAACTTCTCATATATATCCATCCAGGTTTTCCAAGACCGTACAAATCCTGGTTTCTCAAAAAAAAAAAAAAAACGTTTGTTGTAGGGGTGAAATAAAATAAGAATTATCTTTGATTTGGCTCATTTTAAATCATTTTACGTCATCATCTCAGAAGTTTGCTGAGGCCCCCTGGTTGAGAACCACTGGTCTACACAAGCATGAATCTATTTTTGCAATATAACTTTTTATAGTATAATTTCAGTTAAAATGGTCACACATCTAATTCCACTCATCTAATATCTGTCCACAGGTCCAGGCCAGGCAGCATCCGACGATAACCCTTCATCGCTTGTCAAACTGAATCAGGATGGACTGGAAAGATATCTTTCAAAATCTAATCACTTTAATTTTGTAAATTCTTTTTAATTGTGTTTATTTAAAACTATAACCATTAAAAAACCAGTTTTGATATTAATTATTATATTATAACAATAAAAAGTTGATGTTTTATTTAACATGCTGGGCTATCATGAAGGACATATACGTAAGTGTAATTTTATCCTTTTTTAAGAGTGTGACTTACAATTAGTGTATTTACTGGATCAATATTTGGTGTACATTTGTGAGAAATAATTGTGTGATTAGCACACCAAAAACAAGATTACCTCCTCTAATGTTATGACACTCATGCCAGGCTGTGTAGTTTACACTAAACCTTGTGCATATAGATAAATTAATTCTGTTGCTTTCATCTTATTTAGGAATTTCTTTTCATTTTTTATGAAAAAGTCATGTTTTACAAAGCGGTTAACACTGCACAGTTAATTTAGAGGTTTCTGGAGGCCCTTTGATGCCTTTTACAGGATAGCAGGTGGGCTCTGGTGTTATCGTCATAGGGATATTAATAGACTTTATAATAAAATCGCCATTTTGTTGACTATTTCTTAGTGTTGTCTTGTTACATTTTGGTGCATTATGTAAACGCTTGGCATATTAATTATTACAGGTGATACACCTAAAGTAACTTTTAGGTACAGTATTAATACATTTTCACGCTCTGTTTGGAGTCAGATTTTGTATGCAGATGTAAGGCAGGTTAGTGGGGGTTGTTTATGAAAGTATTGGGTTACATTAGGCCTATTTAAAGGGTTATTTCTGGTAACGGCTGTACGCAAGTCGAGTTCTGGCTAGAGGATAGAGCCTTTTAACACCCTTGAGCCGTATGGATTGATGCACTTTTTTTGGGCTTCAAAATCTAAGGTACCATTCACTCCCATTATAAAGTTCAGAAGAGCCAGGACATTTTTTAATATAACTCCAGATGTGTTTGGCTGAAAGAAGAAAGTTATATACACCTAGGATGGCTTGAGGGGGAGTAAATTATGAGAACTTTCATTTTTGGGTGAAATAACCCATTAAGGGGGCATGTACACAACCCAAAAAAAAAAAAAAAAACTTTTTATGCAATTTGGTTGTTCATTTACACGACAATGCCGGTTTAGGGGTATGAAAACGCAAACTTTTAAAAACGTGTTTCAAAGTGCAAGTTTTTGAAAACGATACTGTTATCGTCTCCATGTAAACATTTGTGAAAACAGTGAAGTCATGTGCAATTGTGCATGCGTGTGTCACATGATATGAACATTCTGATTTGTATTATTTGGTTACGTTTTCACTCTGTCTGCTTAGTTCCCTCGTTTGCTCCACCCGTATATGTCCAATCATCTTTGTCTAGTATTTATATGCCTGTGTTTCTCCTCATAGTTGTCGGTATAAAACACTATAGCCAAGTTTGGTTTCCATTTATCTTCTGTTTATTTGTTATTATTACACGGCTCTGTGGAAAACTTGATTCTGATTGGTCAATTGCACCATCCAGCGGTATGTTGTTCCCCGATAACAACCGGTAAAAACTGATAACACAGGCTCATCCGGGTAACGGAAGTCAGCGTTATACGCTTGCTAGGAACGGTTTTTCTTCTTGGAAACTTTGCGTTTGTTGAGCTAATAAAATATTAAGTCTCAAATCAATATTTTGTGTACAATTATTTAATCATCATCCGGGTATCACGGACTCGCTCTCTTTCATGCAACACACCTGCTGCCATTTTGCAACGATTATTTTGTACACTAATGGAATATCTCAAATCAGTATCTCTTATCCCTATAATTATTTATATGTTGAAATACCACTTCACGACAGTGTCCGGATCACCCTGTCGGGGTTTATTCTGCGATAACAACCGGCTGGATGTACATTATCCCTTACATAAAGCCTGCCTCCGAAAACCTAGGCAGTGACTTGTTGCCTCACTGCCTTATCAGGCAATGACTCGTAAGGCAGCGTTTGTGCACGAAGGCACCTCACGAAACTGATCTCGGACAGACTTCTGAGGCAGCGTAACAGTTTATTGATCTACAGCAAAATGTAGAGAGGTTTGGTGAGAACTAAGCAAATATTTAATTACTACAGTAGTAATTTCTCGCTAGAAATGACGCCAGAAGTGTAAAACGTACATTTACACACAAACTGACCAGCAACCGCAACTTTCAGACGCCATCTTTGGCTGCGTCTGAAAACTGGAAAATGCTGCCTTCGGAGGACACATTTCAAGGTAGGAAGGCATCAAGGCACATCCGAATCCAATGTTAGCTTCACTTCCTGCCTCCTGAGAGACCTTCATCTGATCGAGTTTTGAAGGAAGCATAAATGTATCCTTCGCTGCCTTTGATATCCCACAATCCTGTGCGTTCCATTCTGTGACAGTTGAGCTGGAAAAAAAAGATGGCGTCTGAAAGTTGCGGTCGCTGGTCAGTTTAAATGTGTAAATGTATGTATTTGACTAACGTTTTCCACTTCTGATGTCATTTCTAGTGAGAAATTACTACTGTAGTAATTAAACATTCGCTTGGTTACCACCAAAGCTTGCGCTATTTTGCTGTAGATCATTAAACTGTTACGGTGCATCAGAAGCCTGTCCGAAATCAGTTTCGTGAGGTTCCTTCGTGAGGCAACAAGTCACTGCCTAGGTTTTCGGATGCAGCCTTTCTTTTTCTAGCTCAACGGTCACCGAATGGAAAGCATAGGATTACCTAAGCAGCTGACTCGTTGCCTCGCTGCCTTATCAGACAATGACTTGTAAAGCAGCATTTGCGCATGAAGGCACCTCACCAAACTAATTTCGGACAGACTTCTTAGGCAGTGTAACAGTTTAATGATCTACAGCAAAATAGAAAGCGCTTTGGTGAGAACTAAACAAATATTTAACTACTATATTAGTAATTTCTCGCTAGAAATGACATCAGAAGTGGAAGATGTTGGTAAAAAAAAACGTACATTTACACACCAACTGACCAGCAAACGCAACTTTCAGACGCCATCTTTTTTTTCCAACTCAACTGTCACAGAATGGAACGCACGGGATTGTGGGATATTATCAAAGGCAGCGAAGGATACATTTATGCTGCCTCCAAAACTCGATCAGATGAAGGTCTCTCAGGGAGACAGGAAGTGTCGCTAACATTAGATTCGGACATGCCTTGATGCCTTCCTACCTTGAAATGTGTCCTCCGAAGGCAGCATTTTCCAGTGTTCAGTCTATAGACGCAGTATAGTGTTTCTTTACGAAGTGACATCGCCACCTACTGGCCTTGTAGCAGAATACAACGCTTTTAGTTGCTTTCGCTGATTCGTGTGAACGGAGCGTTTTAACAACGTTGTTGTCTGTACGCGTCGTTAGTATGTTGTTGTCATGTAATTTATTTTAAAGGAAGGAAGTATAGCACAAGCACTCTTTTCATGCAAAACGTTTGACAGAAAGACAAAACAATATAGGCTACTATACAAGGTATAGTCAAAAATATTGTGACAGTTTGTGGTTGTGATTGTCTGTGGTTACTCAGCGGTTCTCAAACTTTTTCAGATTTCGGACTTCAACAGAAAAACAAAAAGTGTGGACCACATAAAACATCAATCTCTAAGATACGGAGTTTTTTTTTTTTTTTAAATTGCATCTATAACAGTTTAGTGGCAAATTAAAAGTGATAATGTCAATATATAATGTAATGCTTTTGAACTACAGGATTTTTTTGTAATACAGCTATGTTATAATTATTCAACCCATATTCAACGCTGCTGTTTTTAAGGCACTTATTTGAATTAGATTGTGCTGTTACACATACATACATTTAGCTCATGCATGTGCTAAAGTTGAGTAGCAAATACAGCCAAGTCAAAAGAGTTCTCAAACTGAGAAAAACCCTCAATTTACTGCCAAAGACTTGCTAGATGACCTGATGAAAGGAGGAAAAAACATTTCAATGCAGAGTTGAAGAAGAACACTAGACCATCATGGCCTTCATGTTGGGACATCTTGCCGAATGCCACTCTTGACCAAGAAGAACATAAAAGGCCGACTTGAATATGCTAAAATTCATTTGGATAGACCTGTGGATTTCTGGAAGAGTGTTTTATGGAGTGATGTGACCACACTGGAACTTTTTGGACCCATGGGTTAGCGGTATGTCTGGTGCAAAAAAGGCAAAGCTTATGAGCAGAAGAACACTATCTCCATGGTCACGAAGGCGGTCCAGTCTTGTTATGGGGGTGCTTTGCTGTTGCAGGAAGTGAAAATCTTTACTGTATGAAGGACATCATGAATTCTTTAAAGTATCAAGCCATTTTGGCAAAGATGGTGATGTCTTCGGTGCAGAGACTGAAGCTTGATGATCAATGGTTTTTCGAGAAGGACAGCCATCCCAAAGTATACATCCAAATCTATTGAAGCTTGGTTCAGGGATCAGTCGTAGAATGTTCTTGAGTGGCCTGTACAGTCTTCAGATCTAAATCTCATTGAAAATATTTGGTGGAATTTGCTGAAAGCAGTGAAAACCAAAAGTTATCAGTGATCTGGAATCTTTTTTAAGTGAGGAATGGGCCAAGACTGCAGTAGAGAGGTGACCGAAGCTTCTAAGCACTTACAGGCAGCGTTTATTGGTTTATTCTGCACAAAATTTGACTTTTGGGGATTGAATAATTTTGAACACAAATGTTTATAGATATTTAGATTTTTTTCATTTCTCATCAACTTTACGTTCTCAGAATCACTCAAATGTGTATTAATGTGTGCTGCATTTGAAACTATTTGCCAAACTGCTGTTTTTTTTTCTCATTTTGTTGAAATGAACTAGAATGCCAAATGGATTAGCTGATTTAAGGAGCATTCTTTACAAACCACAGCTTGAGAACCACTGTACAAACACACCTGTCTGAACTTGAAGGAAACTGTCTTCTTAAAAAAAATAAGTTAGTCTGAGACAAACAACAAAAATCATTTGATATTTAAATGCAATGGCATTAAGACCACCTTTGGGGCCACTGTGTGTGAGCATAAACATTTTGCTAATGTTGAAATACACATTTCTCTAAATATCCTCAGAAGAATAACAAAGTTAATATATGGGCCAAATGATAAATAAAACATAGCGTAAAAGAAAAATTGGAAAAAGTAGGGAATGTCCTACAATCATATAGACAACTACTCCTGAAGACATTGTAAAGGTGTATGTAAGTTTATTGACAGCGAGAAGGTATAATAATTATGGTCACATTTTATATTAGGCGTCTTTAACTACTATGTACTTACATTAAAAAAATCAGGTACGATGTACTTATTGTGTTCACATGCTATTGAGGTGAGGTACGGTTAGGAGTATGTTTAGGTGTAAGGGAAGGGTCTAGTGTAATTATATATGTGACCCTAGACCACAAAACCAGTCATAAGTCGCACAGGTATATTTGTGGCAATAGCCAACAATACATTGTATGGGTCAAAATTATCGATTTTTCTTTTATGCCAAAAATCATTAGGATATTAAGTAAAGATCATGTTCCATGAACATATTTTGTAAATTTCCTACCGTATATCAAAAATGTATTATTAGTAGTAATATGCATTGCTAAGGACTTCATTTGGACAACTTTAAAGGTGATTTTCTCAATATTTTTTTTTTAAAATTAAGATTAAGATAAAGATTTTTTGCACACTCAGATTCCAGATTATCAAATAGTTGTATCTCTCGGCCGAATATTGTCCTATCCTAACAAACCATACATCAATGTATAAATCTCAATTTCAAAAAATTGACCCTTATGACTGGTTTTGTGGTCCAGGGTCACATATGTTATTACATACATTAATTACAGCTGTAATTAAACGCAGGTATTTTTTTTTAAATATAAGTACAATGTAAAAATATGTATGTACACAGTAATTGCATTGTATCAAATGATTAATTTAAATGTTAGTACATAGTAATTAAAGACAGCACACATTTTATAAAATAGGGGCCATAATTATATTAATTTTAGCAACAATACTAAAGTCTCCACAGGGATATATGCAGCGCGCGCGTGTGTGTGGAGAGAGGAAGAGAGAGAGAGAGAGAGAGAGAGGGGGGAGAAAAGCAAAAAAACTTCCAGCTAAAGTTTGTCGGAAGTGAATGTTTGGGAGAAAAACGTCAATATGGGGACTCGATGCCGCAGCGCTTCTGACTCTGTTTGATGATGTTTGGGGGCCACGAGCAGTGATTCTCACCCTGCGCCTAATCCACAGCACAAATCAGCCGTCGACCCCCGGGACCAGCGCTCGGATCACCGCGGGACACAAAACGTTTGGAGGAATATGTGGTTTTCTCACGCTCGGTTGAATGTGTAGCTGTATCGGGGGACGCGCGTCATTCCCGATCCAAGGCGGATGATGGAGAGGAATTACCCGAGCTCCAGCTTCACAGAGCCGGTCAGTGCGGCGGCTCAGAGCGCGGGCTGGGCCTACAAACCCAGGTATGAGAGGGCGGGTCGCCTCCCGAAGAAAACTCCGGTGATGGAAGGCCTAGCGAAACAAACACGCATGTAAAAGTGTCAAGACGCATATAAAGCCAGTTTTAATGGAGCTAATGCGTTTATAGCTTTAGTCGCTCGCGCAGTAATACACAGGGATGATTAGTGTAAATCTGCCGAATGTGCTCAAATCACTGATCACCTTTCAATCAGCACTGCATGTTATTATTCATTATGGTGTATGTTTATGTGCATGAATCATCAGAAAGTGCTGGGTAAGAACTGTGTCTGCTTGTTCTCTCGTATATAAACTTGCACTGCAGTCACAGTGTATTTGCAGACATGGAGGAGGTTTGTAAACAATTGATCGATCAGTGTTGCAGAAGAGCCACGTGTCTGCAACTTTACACAAAGTGTCTTATTTAGGTCTGTCTGTCATTAATTAACTTATAAAACTGCACATGTATGGCGCCAATGCATCATATTTATATGCATTAATTGCTTCTCTTGATCAGGCGGTGATGTCAGATCTACAGTTTTCAAGTCATTTAATCAGTGTGACTGTAAGTACTGTAAAATTAATGTAAGTGCAAAAACAAAACCAAGGCAGGGTAGTCAGCACACTAGA
This sequence comes from Coreius guichenoti, assembly GCA_039654105.1. Classification (NCBI taxonomy): domain Eukaryota; kingdom Metazoa; phylum Chordata; class Actinopteri; order Cypriniformes; family Gobionidae; genus Coreius; species Coreius guichenoti. Next base: position 36,134,030 of record CM077181.1, read on the forward strand.
GTTTGAGGCTGTGTCTGACTCTGGACAGGTAGCAAACATCTTCTAGAAACATTATAACCCACTTAAGATTAGTGAGCTTCTTTGGAAATTCTCATGAAGTGTCTTTATATGCTGCATTGTAAAGCAACATTGTGATCTACTGTATTTTTCACACCTAAATGTTTCTAACACATCAACTTGGAAACCATGAAAACATGAGATTTTATAAGCTGTGTTATAATGCATTAGGAATGCATTTATAAAGCAGCTTGTTATGGTGTATAATCTTGCTTGTCTAATAGTGCATGTTATCTTGTCAGAAATAAAAGCACCAGGTGGTTTGGCAGTCAGTCAGAACCAGGGACAGTTTGTTTATTACACCGTCCTAGCATGCAAATAATTGCCCGGGCAGCTCTGTAACTGTTCACTCAAAAGTCTGAACTTTTAAATAGTTCTGTAGAAATTTACATTGACACCATACATTACTTCCAGATAAATATTACCTGTGCATATTAGAGCTGTGTAACACTTTAGTATGTGGATTGGGAACACATATTCACTATTAAAGGGATAGTTCACCCAAAAATGAAAATTAGCCCATGATTTAGTCACCCTCAAGCCATCCTAGGTGTATATGAAATTCTTCTTTCAGACGAATACAATCTGAGTTATATTAAAAAATGTCCTGGCTCTTCCAAGCTTTATAATGGCAGTGAATGGCTGTTTCTGTTTTGAAGTCCATAAAAGTGCATATATCCGTCATATACAAGTATTTGATACACTGCCGATTTTGCAGGTTTTCCTACTTACAAAGCATGTAGAGGTCTGTAATTTTTATCATAGGTACACTTCAACTGTGAGAGACGGAATCTAAAACAAAAATCTAGAAAATCACATTGTATGATTTTTAAATAATTAATTTGCATTTTATTGGATGACATAAGTATTTGATCACCTACCAACCAGTAAGAATTCCGGCTCTCACAGACCTGTTAGTTTTTCTTTAAGAAGCCCTCCTATTCTCCACTCGTTACCTGTATTAACTGCACCTGTTTGAACTCGTTACCTGTATAAAAGACACCTGTCCACACACTCAATCAAACAGACTCCAACCTCTCCACAATGGCCAAGACCAGAGAGCTGTGTAAGGACATCAGGGATAAAATTGTAGACCTGCACAAGGCTGGGATGGGCTACAGGACAATAGGCAAGCAGCTTGGTGAGAAGGCAACAACTGTTGGCGCAATTATTAGAAAATGAAAGAAGTTCAAGATGACTGTCAATCTCCCACGGTCTGGGGCACCATGCAAGATCTCACCTCGTGGGGCATCAATGATCATGAGGAAGGTGAGGGATCAGCCCAGAACTACACGGCAGGACCTGGTCAATGACCTGAAGAGAGCTGGGACCACAGTCTCAAAGAAAACCATTAGTAACACACTACGCCGTCATGGATTAAAATCCTGCAGCGCACGCAAGGTCCCCCTGCTCAAGCCAGCGCATGTCCAGGCCCGTCTGAAGTTTGCCAATGACCATCTGGATGATCCAGAGGAGGAATGGGAGAAGGTCATGTGGTCTGATGAGACAAAAATAGAGCTTTTTGGTCTAAACTCCACTCGCCGTGTTTAGAGGAAGAAGGATGAGTACAACCCCAAGAACACCATCCCAACCGTGAAGCATGGAGGTGGAAACATCATTCTTTGGGGATGCTTTTCTGCAAAGGGGACAGGACGACTGCACCGTATTGAGGGGAGGATGGATGGGGCCATGTATCACGAGATCTTGGCCAACAACCTCCTTCCCTCAGTAAGAGCATTGAAGATGGGTCGTGGCTGGGTCTTCCAGCATGACAACGACCCGAAACACACAGCCAGGGCAACTAAGGAGTGGCTCCGTAAGAAGCATCTCAAGGTCCTGGAGTGGCCTAGCCAGTCTCCAGACCTGAACCCAATAGAAAATCTTTGGAGGGTGCTGAAAGTCCGTATTGCCCAGCGACAACCACGAAACCTGAAGGATCTGGAGAAGGTCTGTATGGAGGAGTGGGCCAAAATCCCTGCTGCAGTGTGTGCAAACCTGGTCAAGAACTACAGGAAACGTATGATCTCTGTAATTGCAAACAAAGGTTTCTGTACCAAATATTAAGTTCTGCTTTTCTGATGTATCAAATACTTGTCATGCAATAAAATGCAAATTAATTACTTAAAAATCATACAATGTGATTTTTCTGGATTTTTGTTTTAGATTCCGTCACTCACAGTTGAAGTGTACCTATGATAAAAATTACAGACCTCTACATGCTTTGTAAGTGGGCAAAACTGCAAAATCGGCAGTGTATCAAATACTTGTTCTCCCCACTGTAACTGCTCAACACGGCTCCGGGAGGTTAATAAAGGCCTTCTGAAGTGAAGCGATGATTTTATGTAAGAAAAATATCCATATTTAAAACTTTACAAACTGTAATCTCTAACTTCCGCTAACTGTCATACACGCGTTCACGAGAGACTGGCGTTCCAGCTTATCTTGTAGGACGCTCCGGTGAGAATATGCTAGTTCTCGCAAAAAAACAAGTTTTGTTTTGCTCTATCCTCTCCGCTTCCGCGTTCGTTACCGGAACTTATGCTACGCCTGTGTCCTACGTCATACGCTGGAACGCCAGTCTCTCGTGAACGCTTGTACGACAGTTAGCGGAAGTTAGAGATTACAGTTTGTAAAGTTTTAAATATGGATATTTTTCTCACACAAACGCATCGCTTCACTACAACACCTTTATTAACCCCCTGGAGCCGTGTGGATATCTTTTATGATGGATAGATGCACTTTTATGGACTTCAAAACAGAAACAGCCATTCACTGCCATTATAAAGCTTGGATTAGCCAGGACATTTTTTAATATCGCTCAGATTATATTCGTCTGAAAGAAGAATGTCATATACACCTAGGGTGACTTGAGGGTGACTAAATCATGGGCTAATTTTCATTTTTGGGTGAACTATCCCTTTAACTACGACATTTGCTACAATAAACTCCTAATTTACTGTTCATTAATAGTTAGTATGGTAGTTTTGTAGCGTTTAAGTTTATTAAGGGATGTAGAATAAGGTCATGCAGAATAAGGCATTAATATGTGTTTTATAAGTTCTAATACAATATCCTAGTAATATGCATGCTAATAAGCAACTAGTTAATAGCGAGAATTAATCCCTAAAATAAAGTGTTACCGTTAACCTTGACACTTCAAAATCCTTGGTGGGAGTTGAAGTCTGTTCAGTAGTAGTTGGATTCACTAGTTCACTCGTCTTTCTTTCACATTAAAATGATCAACTGTCACTTTCAATTAAACATCTGAGTGTAGGCCACCAGTAATGGACACTAAAGTCTGGTAGTTTTGTTTTGCCTGATTCTCCAGCGATATGCTGCCACTATTAGTTCTACTAACTGAAATAGATCAATTTTTAGAAAACCAACTGACTAGAACTAGCTTATGGATATCCTCTCTGTTAGTTTATGTGACGTCTGTACACACATCCACACTGAATCCATCAAAAACAGCTAGGAAACAAACTCAAAAATGAATCTCCCCAGCTGTGACATTTACTTATGCAGATGTTTATTTGGCAAAATATATAGACAGACTTGCCTCTATTTAGCAAGAGATGTGGCAAACCAACGAAAATAGTTTCCATGTGTTTTCTCTGACCAGACTCTATTGTCTTTATAGCTTGTGCCTTGTGTGAAGTATGGCTATTTGTTTATGACGGAAAACTTGTATAAGTCACTTTAAATATTTAAATATGCAATAAACAATATATATTATGTAGGCTACTACTACCAAACTAGGAAGCATCTCAGAGAATGTGTGATTATGTCTAAAATAGTTTGTTTTATACTAAAGATTTTGGTTTGTGTGTGAACGTGTACAGTAAACATCTCTAGAATAGGTTACATGTGAAGATACTGTATACAAATGTGCCTGTCTTATGTGAAGATTAAAGATCTGTGTGTGAGCTCAGTGAAAGGTTGTGGTCAGTTTTTTATGTACTGTCTAAAGCTGACCTTTTTACTTTAATAGTTCAAGTTATGGTTCTACACAATTGGACTCTGAGCTCCTCCAACGGCAGACCTTTGCCTCTAGTCACCAGCCTTCGTTTACAACCACCCACCACCCCACAGGTGAGCAAATGGTAACGAGAGATATAGGTACTCCTTAAAGTCACTGACAGCCTGTTATGTGCCTATGGTATCTCCCTCTTTTAGGAGTGTTTGACTCAAATCAGCACAGCACAGCCAGCAGCAACACTACTGAATCATCAGTCATGAACTTCCTCTCTGCTATTGAATCTCGAGGCCTTCAGGCTGGACCTGCTGGCTCTACTCTTCTCCCTCCATTTAGAAGCCCCTCCTGGCAAACAGGTAAATATGCATTAGGTCTCTGCTTTAGAGGGGCCACTGAGGTTTTGGCTGCACCATCTTCCCTTATACTAGTCATCCTTAATGGGTCATAAGGGCAATTAACCCTTTTCACATTTTTCAGAAGCGGAAGTCGTCATAGTTGGGTAAACTTCTATAGCGGTGAATGAGAGACTACATTAAATATGTTTTTTGTGTTCCCATTTGCTCAAATAGCAAAAGAAAAAACCCACAATAGTGTTTTCACAACTTTCAAAAAGAGAGAGATTGATAACGGCTGTCAGAAGAGAGAAAGATGTAAATTTTACCTTCCCTCGCAGTAGCGTTAACTAGTTTATTGTAATTTGATGCAAAGGTAATATAATACAAAGCATAGTGTTATAAATGTACAGTTAAAAAAATAAAAATAAAAAACTTTGCAGGATTTACGATGTTGATGACTGTTAAAATGCGTCATCACAGTCTGAAAAGGGTCCATAGTTGGGGTCATATCATCATCAAGTGTTCTTTTTTATTAAAATAAAATAAAATGGTATTTTCCCTAAGCTCCATGGTCATAAGTAGGGGTGCAACGGTTCAAATTACTCACGGTTCGGTTTTTATCATGGTTTTAGGGTCACGGTTCTGGTATGTGCTATGTTCAGGGAAATTCATTTGTCAAATAAAAATAAACAAAATAAGAACAAATAATCAAACTACAAACAACAGCACGAATATATACAATACAGCAAAGATGCACATAAAATAAACAGTGCTTTTCAGGTTTTTCAGGTACAGAAATTGAATAAAGTAATCAAATATAAAATAACATGGCATGTTATAATCTTCACTGTTTAAATTAAATAAAGATTCATCATTTTTGAAGTTAAAAAAGCTATTCAGTCAAGAGCAGTGAGTGATTTCTTTGTCATTTGTTGTTTGATTAGCATTAAAACACAGACAGCAGGAATAGGCTTCTTTCCCTTTAAGACATAATACACAGATCCAGTACATACTGTTACACATGAACACGTCTTTCTCGACTGTTTACGTTTTACTTAAGACATAACCTACTATGTTTGCTAGGATACTCGCCAAGACGGGTATGTTGAAATTTTTTGTGTGAATTTGTCCATTCAAGCGCAAGACTTGAAAAAGAACTCAATACTTGCGCACTATCTGCGACGTGCTGTGTGCGCGCTTCAGATGAGTGCACACACACATAAACGCACACAAATCTTCTCTCAGCGCGGGCGAGTTCTCTTTCGCGTCTTGCTCTTGAATGTTTAAATTGGCTAGGCTTAAATGAGTTTAGTTTAACACAATTAAGTCTCACCTGCGCTCGCGCGCTATCAACACCCGGGTGATGACGGCGTAAATGACTGGTCATGTTCAAGCAGGTGTTTTGTTTGTTTTGTCCACGCTTTATGATCATCGCTGTTGTATTGGGAAGCCAGAATGTGTATCAATCGACAGAAACGTACAGTAGCCAAAGTCTATCTGTCTGTTTTATGTTATTTTCAACAAACCATATTATAGATGCGTCGTCAGATTTGAGATGAACCGCGGTGCAAGTGCGTGCCGAACCGTGGGTGGAGAATGGTACGGTTCGATTTTTTACAGAGAACCGTTACACCCCTAGTCATAAGTTAGTTTTTTAGTTTTTCCACCCACCTTTAAAATTAAATGAGCCATTTTTTTGTTGCCGAACTCTTTTGTAAACTCGCATGTGAAATCAATTAGCTCATTGCTGCTCTCACGCATAGGCTGCAACTTTTTTCTCTTTTTTGCACTGTCCCATCCTTTAATAACAGTCTTATAGCAAAGCCTGCTTTAACTTGTGACAGGTTTACGAAACAGTCCCAAATGAAATGCACCTTTAAAACTGTTATAGACGGACTGAAAGGATCAAGTACTTTATTTCCTGGCAGGTGCTACACAGAGAAACCTGGAAAGGTTTCACATATTTTACTTATAGCATTATTTCTCCTGTTGTTTAGTAATAATAGCATCAATCCTACTTACTCCTTTTCACCTCACTCTAACAGGGCATGCCATGTTTCCAAACACTGCCACAGCTTAATAGACATCATCTTGTGTTCAATTGTGGAAGTACAGAACGATACATTTAGATGGTCTGTTTGAACTGAGGAAAGTTACTGTTTAAATGGCACAATGAACTCTTTTATCTCTCAAGATCATGGAAGATTTTGATTCTACATTATATTACCCCCTTAAGTGTTGTTGTTACAGCCTAAAGTGGTATTTTAGGGCAAAAGGAAATTAGTTTAGAGATCACATATCATTTAAATACTGCCTGCAGTTCATCAAACTTTTTTTTCTGCCACAGGTGCAAACACCTCAACAGAACTTTTTCTCACCGGAGCCCTGCATCCATCAGGAACGTTCCCGACGCCTTCTGCGCTCTCCTCCTACCAGCACCCTAGTGCCTTTCCTACCAGAAGTTTCACCACTACATCAGCACTTGCTGTTCAGGACAGCACTTTCATCTCTTCGAATGGTCTGCTATCCCCTAATGACCCACTGCTCCAGTTCAAATCCTCCCAGAACACTGTGCCAACTGCACTTGCTTTTGGTGGTACATCTCTAGGGGTTGGCCTGCCACCCCAGTCCTCCACATATCGCTCAGCCCAAGAGTCAGCCCCGCACCTCCTTCAGCCTCAGTTCAGTCTGCTGTCCACATCTTTGGGCAGTTCCCAGCAGGCCCCTCAGCCTTACGGTGGCCCGGTTTTCTCAGGCTCCATCGAACGAGCACTTCAGCGTGAATGTAGTGTGATCAAGCACCACCAGCGGCCTTCTAGCACCCAGCCAGTCCAGGAGCAGCTGGCTAGCAGGGCTCAGCACTCCCTACAGGGTTACCTGCATGACGAGGATGACATTTCATATCAACAGGAACTCTCCCCGCACACACCCGTATCCTGCAGTCCTGCGGGTGACCCTTCACCCCTAAACGGCACTGCACAACAGAAGACTTCTAATACAGCGCTGCAGCAAACTCAGGGCTACGCTTCTTCTGTCCCCTCCCCTGGGTTTTCCAGCACATCTGGAGTAAAGGTTAAAGATGGTTCTTCCAAAATAGCTCAACATCCCAATGAGAACACAGACACTCAAGCCCAGGCAAGTTCTCCAGGCCTGCAGCCGCCGAGCTACTCCTCCTCAGCCCAGAAACAAAGCTCAGTGATCGCTAGCCAATCGCAACCATACACATCCACGCAGCTTCCAGGCCTGGTGTCCGTTAGTGCCTCGCATGCTTATATCACATCTCAAAGCCTGTCGAGCAACCTCAGCCAAACACAGACCTTCTCATCTAGTTTGCCTGAGAAGCTTCCTTCCATTTACAAGACTCTCTTGTCATACACTAGCCAATCTGAAGCTGAGACATCTGTGAGCCAGTCTCTTATTTATTCCTCCAGTCAGCAGCAGGAATTGCCACCCGTGGGAAGCAGAGAAGGGTATGAGACACAAGTGCAAACTCTTTGCATGGGAAGTCCTTCTCAAAGCTATTCTTCCAGCCACTCTCAGGGCCTGCCAACCATTAGTTTCTATACCCAGGGGCCGGCATCTGCTAGCATACCTTCACAGAACTATGTGTCAAGTCAATCCCTATCCTCCGTCTCTTCTTTCTCACCCAGTCGTGCCCGAACCTTATCATCCACTAACCCAGGCCCAGACTACATCCTAATGCAGTCTTCCCCTATTAGCAAGACAGACAGTGCCCTGTTACAGCAGAAGTACTTGGTATCTGTCCAGTCATCAACCTCCTCTCCTGCCACCCACACCCAAGCCTTGCCAAATGACCAGTCCTCAGTTGAGTTAAAACCACGTCAGCAAGATGAACGAATCTTTCTTTCCTCAAAAGAGAGCTCTGGAGAGCTTCCTCTTGAGGATGTGCAGGCATTACAGAAAGGCTCTATGGGGACCTCTCCTCAAACCCTTTCAGCAACTGAAATCACAGCACTGAACAGCACAAAAAATGACGTTTATGTAGTTTCAAAGATGGAAGACAGGCACAACACCCAAAGTGTAATTCGTAGTAACTCCCGATCGGAGGAGCAGATCCTTACACATTTGGAAACCACAAAGGAGCTCGCTACCAGTGCCAATACTCCCTCAGACCCCAAGAGTAACCCTTTGTTGATGCACTCCACCCATGCACCCTTGAGTGCCGACCAGCTGAAACAGCATACTTTAGTTCTGAAAGGGTCCATATCTCAGCAGCAGAATCATCAGGGCCAGATTATCCGAGTTCAACCGACTGATCCCAGACAGCTGTCTGAGGACCAAACACAGTTCATCCGGGTTCCCAGTGCCCAAGTGCTACTCGATCCCTCTCACATGATTGTTCTGCAGCAGCCTGTGCTCACCTCAGGTCAGAATCAGCCCAAGCAGACTATGTACATGCAGTCGGTACCAGTCCAATATCTCCAAATGAACAGCGACACTGTTAATTTGACAGTTAATGGGCGTCACAACCAGCAAATTGTCTCTCACCAAGTGCCCAACTCTAAACAGGACCCAACACAAAAAGACAACTTCAATCAGTCAAATCCTCATGACGCAAAGCAGAACTTTACTCTCAGTTCTGTATGCTTTCCTGACTCCATGCTGTTGGCAGATGAGAGGAACATCCTCTCAAATGTAGATGACATCCTTGCTGCTACGGCAGCCGCCTGTGGCGTTACACCACAGGACTTTGTCAAATCCACATCATCTGATGGCGACATGTCATCGGTAGCCAACTCTATAGATTCCAAGTGCAATTTTCAGTCCACTGAGAACAGACTTAATAGTTTCCCATCTCAGCATATGATAATCGCTAACTCGCAAGCGATGACTATAATTGGTGCTCAAACGACATACTCCAAAGAAGAAACGGAGGGACACCAAGTGTTTACGCTCTCAAACTCTCATAACCAACCAGTGGTAAGAAACAACTCTGCACAAGAAATATCTGACAAGGTAGCAAACGCCCATGAGAAGAATGATGTGTTAGCCAAAGGACATTTTGTAAACTCTAGCAATTGCTCTGTTTTGAATGCTAATGGCCTTGCTATTAGTAATACAAACTCCTCTGACTTTCATTTGGCTGGCCAGGAACAAAGTCAGTCAGGACATCTGAATACTGAAAATGTGTCAAATAGTAATATAGGCCAGCTGAAGGGATCGAAAGGCCTTAAAAACAATGACAGTCTTATTGAGCATCCTACTGATGGCCTTTCCAAAAAACGATCCAGATCGAAGAGTTCATCTAAGCAGTCTGTTGAAGATGAAAATGGACAATCCAAATCTCAGAAGAAAAGCACACAAGTTAAGCGCCAGAATTCACGTGCCAGTGAGGCAAGTTCAACTTCCACCTCAGAGATTTCCCAAGATAACTACCAACAGCAGGAGAGGATGCGTCAGAAGTTAAGAGAGGTCGAAGAAAAACAGCCAGAGGTTAAAACTGGATTCTTGGGCTCCTTCCTGGACTTCCTTAAATCTGGATCCAGACAAAACCTATCATCTCCACCGATACGGTCACCCAGTCGCACCAGAAAGCCTTCGGCCTCCAAGAGGCCTCCTCATCCATTACTTATTCCTTTTAAACCTCCCCTTCCCTCAACCCCATTGATATCTCCAGACCCTCATAGTGTCATTTCTACAAAGCGACTTGATGAAGAGTTCCAGAGGAACCTGGAAACACTGCCATCGTTTTCCTCTGATGAAGATGATTCAGTGGGGAAAAACCAAGATCTTCAAAAGAGCATCACTTCTGCACTTTCATCTTTAGATGAGCCCCCAGACAAAAAGCAGAAGTTGGGTATGGAAGCTCCCTTTATGTAGACATTTTCTTTAAAAATTTAAAATATTACAGTTATGTGCCCAAGTCATATTATAATATAATATTTAGCATAGCGTCAAGGACGATATGTAAAGGTAAAGGCATGATGCTATAGCATTCTATTTTGTAAATTAATCATTATTATTGAGATACTGAAAATGTAGGTATTATGACAAGCCTAGTTAATCTTCTCCTGTTTCAACATAACATATATTCAGGTGACAATACAAAGCAGCTTCAGGCCTCCAGCACACAGCCTGTAGTTGCCAAGCCACAGGACCAACTGAAGGCTGTACAGGAGATTTCTGCAGAGGAGCTGGTGAAAGATGTGCCTCCAGACAAGCTAGCTGTTCAACTGACCGCAGTTGCTATCGAGGGCCTGATGGACGAGGAGCTGTCGGATAGTGGAGGGGAGGGCATGTACCGGGAGCGAGATGAGTTCGTGGTTAGGAATGAGGACATTGAAAGAATGAAGGTATGCTGAGATGTGCTTTTTGTGCCATTTATGAGCCCATAGAAGTCAACATGAAATCAACACTTACATGTTACTGGTCTTAATGTGAACAATTTATTCTGAACAAACAAACAAACAAAAAAAAGCTAACTGCTAGGGGTGGGCGATATGATATATTTCATATTTTTGCTTTAAATAAGGTTTTTATGATATCAAAATTTTTGATAGGCCTACCACTGAAATTTCATAATTCTTATCACCATTTTCAATGTCATTTAAAAAAACTAATACTAGCCTTAAACAACTCTCAAGCTTACTCAAGAGAAATAAACTGTGATAAAGAAAGAGCAAAGAAAACAAGATAGAACATAGAACAAAGACACAAATGAAATAGACCTACCTGAAAAACTTCAAGCACTAGAAATACTACATAAAATGTATAAAGTAATCAAATGTATAAAAATTTATTAAATATACATTTAGTCGTATTAAAGTTGCAAAAGTGATTCAGTCAAGAGCAGTGAGAGATTTTCTTTCTTTTTTTCTTATTTGATTAGCATTAATAATGACAGCAGGTAAATTTGGATGCTGTCACTTTAAGACAGGCTGGACGGATCCATTATACTCATGCGTTGTTCAACTGTTTATGTTCACTTAAGGCGTAAAAGACTGTGTTTATTTGCAAATACATGTCATTTTGACACATAAACACGTGTATTTAACCGTTCAAGCCCAATTAGGCGGCAAAAAGCACTCAGTTCAGTTTTCACGAGCTCTATGAGCAGCGGCTTCATGAAGCACATTTCTCAAAGAGCGCGCACATATACTGAAATGAGTTGTCTTTCGCGTCAACGGTTTAAAATCACCTGTTTTTAAACCGCAGTGCTTAAAAACGCATGCAAACAATAAGCTTTCATGACCGCGTAGCACAGGAACGTCACATGCGATAGAGACGATACTCCAAAATCTCTACCGGTTGACAAATTTCTACTAGTTAATCGTGTCTACCGGTATATCGCCCACCCCTACTAACTACACACTGAATTCAGTCCAGACTAGAGAAAGTCTAGGTTCAAGTGAATTAAAAGCTAGACAAGCACGAGCATTGCTTTCTTCAGTGCTCACATTACAGCAAACATTCATCCTTTTCTTTGTAGATTACCAATTAGGGATAATCAGCTGGATTCAATTAGCAAGAGTAGAACTCAAAGGCCCTGTTTACACCTGGTATTAAGATGCGTTTTGGTCAATCGGATCACAAGTAGATGAGGGAGACACATTCCTGTTTACACCTGGTGTGTCTTTTGTCCACTTTCAACCACTTCTGTCCTGATTTCTTTGAGGGGAGGGTCCATGGGCGGGTAAATGTATGGGTTTTTCAGATCTTTCGATCTCATGGACAAAATAAGCTCGCGCAATTTACATATGAACGTGCCTGGAGGCGATGGAAAAACAAATCGATAGCAGCAGCTTTCGTTTCTGCTCTGACAGCCGCAAGACCATGCCGAACGCTGTGAGTGTGTGTTAGAAGAGCATTGTGCTTGGTACGTTTTTTGTCTTCAAACTAAACTTGGGTCTCCAGCGACAAAGTTTAAATCCCATCTGGCTAGCGCCACTCCCATAATGTGTACGCATTAGGTCAGTAGGTGGAGAGTAGGCGGTCTTTTGTGGCTGTTTGAACACATTCAGTCACATGAGCGTTTACACTACGAAAGCAATCCGGTCGAATGCATTTTCGATTACCTCTGGAACTGGACAAAAGTGGACAAGCTCAAAATGTTTTAGACCCCGTTTACACCTGTATTTAGCGTCGTTCACTTGTGATCTGATCAAACAAAAAGCATTTTAATGCCAGGAGTAAACAGGGCCAAAGAGAGTATGGTACTTAACATGTATGGTACAGAACATAATAAATATACAAATATACAATTGCAGCAAATAATATTGATATTACAAATATGCAAATAATGCAAAGAAACTCCATATGTAAAAGCGCAACAATTTCTTCTAGCACAATTTATTCTGGACATCAGAATAATGACAAATATGTCATTATTCTGACATATTTCAAAGAAAAAAATGTCTGCCTTCATAACCCTTTCACCTAGCCTGTGCAGGCTATTGGTTAACTTTAACCAACTAAATCAGTGGAACAACCGCTCTTCATTGAATATGCCATTTGGTTATGGAAGTAAAATGGGTTGTTAATGCGGTTTCATGTTGACTCTAAATTGTTCAAATTACATTATGTGACGTATCTGTTGTTGCTGAGCAGTTTGTGATGTTTTCACCAACCTCCTGTCAACTATACGAGACATAGGGCAGATTGCCTGACTGCGTTTTATCAAACCCTTTGTCTCTGTAAGCCTTTGATGTGTGTTTTGGGTGTAGATCACATTGATTGCAGGGGTCGAACCACCAGCCATCTGGAAGGTCCAGAAAGCCCTGCTGCAGAAGTTTGTACCCGAGCTCAGGGACGGGAAACGAGTGTTCTTTGCCACCAACAGTGTAAGTGTCAATACAAAACAATATATGTAGCAACATAGTGTGCTTCCAAAATGCTGTGAACAACAGGCAGTGTCATATGCTCTTTACAGTATTTGGGGTACTTTGGTGATGCGAAGTCCATGTACAGGAGAGTGCATGTCAAATTTCTTGACACTGTCAACAAGCGGGAGTATGTTCGAGTTTGCAGTAGGAAACCACGATGCAAGCCCATGCATTCAATGAGGTACAGGCCATATCTGCCTTACTCTGTTAGCGTGAATTCAGCTTATTAAGAATTATGTTTATTGTGAATAATTCATCTATGCACTTTTTTTGACCTTGTAATGTGTAATCAAAATATCATGACTGGATCTCTGGTGATGTATGCAGGACTTCTCCAATCATTTAGTCTACTTACTTATGTTTCATTATGACTTTAAAGAGACTTTGGCATCACCTACCTGTCTTTGAACACAAGAATGTGTCCAGCACCTGATTTGGTAGCGCTGGGGGGCGGTTAAAGTATTTTAAGAATTAAATATTCTACTGTAATTAAATGTACCATTGTTTTTCTATAGTATCATACTGAACTGACCGACAGCTTCAGTGATTATTGAAGGAGCGCTCTTTACTTGCTTTCTGTGTAATTCTTTGCAATTTGAAGAACTTTTTTTGATTTTCATGAGACTTTGTGACTTTTCTTAACTTAATACTTCGGTACAAAAGTGTTGACAAAACATTGACAAAAATTGATTTCTTGATGATTTGATATTTTATAATAGGGATTTCATAATATCTAAACAAAGCTTTTAGTTTTTCAAATGGGGACAATACATGTAATAATATTTTTGGTCATCACATTAAAAATAAAATTAGATAATATTTAGAGCTTTGAAGTGCAGAAATAAGTGGGAAGCACTTGAAAAATCCTTAAAGAAAAGTGCTTAAATTTCACTCTCAAAAAGTTGAACGAACCCTGACATGAATAATGTAAAAACATTCGACTATTTCTGCCACAATACCATGGTTACAGTTAGTATTACTACATTAAATCCTTGGTGAATATTGGTGATTTGTGGACTGAAAAGCCTTCTATAATTTGTTCGTTCATGGCATAATGTTTCTCCTGGTTTCCACGTCAGCGCTGTTGGATCTGATATGGTTTATAACAGAATTCTGCACTGAATTTGAATGCTTCTCACTATATCTCGCTGTGACGTTATTAATACTGCAGTGAATTCAAACACTTTCTCACTGGATCTTCCAGCGATATGTAGTAACTGTGTCGCGTGATCGAGATCGGCCCGCGAGTAAACCTGTTCTGAGTTCGTGCTGCTATTGGTCCGAGCAGCTCAAACGTTTCATTCCCCTTTCGTTTCGTTTGACGTTTCTCACACGGAACAGAAATGGCAGATCTTATTAGTTGGGCAATGTGGTGGACGCACCAGTGTGACCTCTAACAATATTTAGTCTCACCGGCAGGAAAAAAGGTTGCAAAATGCGATCATTTGGTCGCAGTCTGGAGCCCTGCCCTATGTAAATGTATAAATGAACCGCAGGATGAAAACAGCGCAGATGAGTTAGCAATCATGTTTTTGCTATTCTTCTCTAAAAAATGTCATGCTGAGCCACAGGCCTCTATTGTGCAATCCCACTCAGCCAAATATTTTTCCATGGAACATCAATCTCCTGCCAGTGTGTTTGAAATCTCCAACATCAAACTGATCCCACACATTACTCTATTCCAGCCAGCTAGCACAAAATTCACAGTATTTCGGTTTTGGTCAGAACTGTTCCATTAGCTACACTATTGATAATATACATATTAGACTCCATAAATGACTAATTAATTTATCTGTGATATATGTTGTTTCCAGAGGCTCTCAGGCTAAAGCTCTTCTGGCCCAACGATTCACTGCAGTGACCGTGTCGGACTCTCCCACACAGAAAAACACACAACAGAAAGCTCTGTCTAAACCCAGACCCAAGCAGCCGAAAGCCAAGGCTGAACCGCCACCCAAAAAGAGAAAGAAATGGAAAGAGGAGTTCACGACATCTCCCTCTGACTCCTCACCAGAGGCTGTGAGTGAGGATGATGGTGAGACATGTGACAGCTGGAGAAAATTGACCTTATAACCTAGATGTGTGCACATCAGTGATGGGAAAAGCGAGGCTTTTCAGAACTTTTAAGTAATTGAACCAATTGTTTTGCTAATTGATTAAAGCGATAGTTCACCCAAAAATGAAAATGATATCATTAATTACTCACCCTCATGTCATTCCAAACCTGTAAGACTTTTGTTCATCTTCAAAAGTCAAAACGTGCTGCGTAACACGAGAATGAACTTCATTGGTTCTTGCTGAAGCTCAAACGTGTTGCGTAACACGAGAATGAACCTCATTGGTTCTTGCTGAAGCTCAAACGTGATACGTAACACAAGAATGAACTTCATTGGTTCTTGCTGAAGCTCAAACGTGATGCGTAACATGAGAATGAACCTCATTGGTTCTTGCTGAAGCTCAAACGTGATGCGTAACAAGAGAATGAACCTCATTGGTTCTTGCGGAAGCTCAAGCATGCTGCGTAACACGAGAATGAACCTCACTGGTTCTTGCTGAAGCTCAAACGTGCTGCGTAACACGAGAATGAACCTCATTGGTTCTTGCTGAAGCTCAAACGTGATGCGTAACAAGAGAATGAACCTCATTGGTTCTTGCTGAAGCTCAAACGTGCTGCGTAACACACGAGAATGAACCTCACTGGTTCTTGCAGAAGCTCAAAGTGCTGCGTAACACGAGAATGAACCTCATTGGTTCTTGCTGAAGCTCAAACGTGCTGCGTAACACGAGAATGAACCTCACTGGTTCTTGCAGAAGCTCAAAGTGCTGCGTAACACGAGAATGAACCTCACTGGTTCTTGCTGAAGCTCAAACGTGATGCGTAACACGAGAATGAACCTCATTGGTTCTTGCTGAAGCTCAAAGTGCTGCGTAACACGAGAATGAACCTCATTGGTTCTTGCAGAAGCTCAAAGTGCTGCGTAACACACGAGAATGAACCTCACTGGTTCTTGCAGAAGCTCAAAGTGCTGCGTAACACGAGAATGAACCTCATTGGTTCTTGCTGAAGCTCAAACGTGCTGCGTAACACACGAGAATGAACCTCATTGGTTCTTGCTGAAGCTCAAACGTGCTGCGTAACACGAGAATGAACCTCATTGGTTCTTGCAGAAGCTCAAAGTGCTGCGTAACACGAGAATGAACCTCATTGGTTCTTGCTGAAGCTCAAACGTGCTGCGTAACACACGAGAATGAACCTCACTGGTTCTTGCAGAAGCTCAAAGTGCTGCGTAACACGAGAATGAACCTCATTGGTTCTTGCTGAAGCTTAAAGTGCTGCGTAACACGAGAATTAACCTCATTGGTTCTTGCTGAAGCTCAAACGTACTGCGTAACACGAGAATGAACCTCATTGGTTCTTGCAGAAGCTCAAAGTGCTGCATAATACGAGAATGAACCTCATTGGTTCTTGCTGAAGCTCAAAGTGCTGCATAACACGAGAATGAACCTCATTGGTTCTTGCAGAAGCTCAAAGTGCTGCGTAACAGGAGAATGAACCTCACTGGTTCTTGCTGAAGCTCAAACGTGCTGCGTAACACGAGAATGAACCTCATTGGTTCTTGCTGAAGCGCAAACGTGCTGCGTAACACGAGAATGAACCTCATTGGTTCTTGCTGAAGCTCAAACGTGCTGCGTAACACGAGAATGAACCTCACTGGTTCTTGCTGAAGCTCAAACGTGCTGCGTAACACACGAGAATGAACCTCACTGGTTCTTGCAGAAGCTCAAAGTGCTGCGTAACACGAGAATGAACCTCATTGGTTCTTGCTGAAGCTCAAAGTGCTGCGTAACAAGAGAATGAACCTCATTGGTTCTTGCTGAAGCTCAAACGTACTGTGTAACACGAGAATGAACCTCATTGGTTCTTGCAGAAGCTCAAAGTGCTGCGTAACACGAGAATGAACCTCATTGGTTCTTGCTGAAGCTCAAAGTGCTGCATAACACGAGAATGAACCTCATTGGTTCTTGCAGAAGCTCAAAGTGCTGCGTAACAGGAGAATGAACCTCACTGGTTCTTGCTGAAGCTCAAACGTGCTGCGTAACACGAGAATGAACCTCATTGGTTCTTGCTGAAGCTCAAAGTGCTGCGTAACACGAGAATGAACCTCATTGGTTCTTGCTGAAGCTCAAAGTGCTGCGTAACACGAGAATGAACCTCACTGGTTCTTGCTGAAGCTCAAACGTGCTGCGTAACACACGAGAATGAACCTCACTGGTTCTTGCAGAAGCTCAAAGTGCTGCGTAACACGAGAATGAACCTCATTGGTTCTTGCTGAAGCTCAAAGTGCTGCATAACACGAGAATGAACCTCATTGGTTCTTGCAGAAGCTCAAACGTGCTGCGTAACAGGAGAATGAACCTCACTGGTTCTTGCTGAAGCTCAAACGTGCTGCGTAACACACGAGAATGAACCTCACTGGTTCTTGCAGAAGCTCAAAGTGCTGCGTAACACGAGAATGAACCTCATTGGTTCTTGCTGAAGCTCAAAGTGCTGCATAACACGAGAATGAACCTCATTGGTTCTTGCAGAAGCTCAAAGTGCTGCGTAACAGGAGAATGAACGTCACTGGTTCTTGCTGAAGCTCAAACGTGCTGCGTAACACGAGAATGAACCTCATTGGTTCTTGCAGAAGCTCAAAGTGCTGCGTAACACGAGAATGAACCTCATTGGTTCTTGCAGAAGCTCAAAGTGCTGCGTAACACGAGATTGAACCTCACTGGTTCTTGCTGAAGCTCAAACGTGATGCGTAACACGAGAATGAACCTCATTGGTTCTTGCTGAAGCTCAAAGTGCTGCGTAACACGAGAATGAACCTCATTGGTTCTTGCAGAAGCTCAAAGTGCTGCGTAACACACGAGAATGAACCTCACTGGTTCTTGCAGAAGCTCAAAGTGCTGCGTAACACGAGAATGAACCTCATTGGTTCTTGCTGAAGCTCAAACGTGCTGCGTAACACACGAGAATGAACCTCATTGGTTCTTGCTGAAGCTCAAACGTGCTGCGTAACACGAGAATGAACCTCATTGGTTCTTGCAGAAGCTCAAAGTGCTGCGTAACACGAGAATGAACCTCATTGGTTCTTGCTGAAGCTCAAAGTGCTGCGTAACACGAGAATGAACCTCATTGGTTCTTTCTGAAGCTCAAACGTGCTGCGTAACACACGAGAATGAACCTCACTGGTTCTTGCTGAAGCTCAAACGTGCTGCGTAACACGAGAATGAACCTCATTGGTTCTTGCTGAAGCGCAAACGTGCTGCGTAACACGAGAATGAACCTCATTGGTTCTTGCTGAAGCTCAAACGTGCTGCGTAACACGAGAATGAACCTCACTGGTTCTTGCAGAAGCTCAAAGTGCTGCGTAACAGGAGAATGAACCTCACTGGTGCTTGCTGAAGCTCAAACGTGCTGCGTAACACGAGAATGAACCTCATTGGTTCTTGCTGAAGCGCAAACGTGCTGCGTAACACGAGAATGAACCTCACTGGTTCTTGCTGAAGCTCAAACGTGCTGCGTAACACACGAGAATAAACCTCACTGGTTCTTGCAGAAGCTCAAAGTGCTGCGTAACACGAGAATGAACCTCATTGGTTCTTGCTGAAGCTCAAAGTGCTGCGTAACAAGAGAATGAACCTCATTGGTTCTTGCTGAAGCTCAAACGTACTGCGTAACACGAGAATGAACCTCATTGGTTCTTGCAGAAGCTCAAAGTGCTGCGTAACACGAGAATGAACCTCATTGGTTCTTGCTGAAGCTCAAAGTGCTGCATAACACGAGAATGAACCTCACTGGTTCTTGCAGAAGCTCAAAGTGCTGCGTAACAGGAGAATGAACCTCACTGGTTCTTGCTGAAGCTCAAACGTGCTGCGTAACACGAGAATGAACCTCATTGGTTCTTCCTGAAGCTCAAAGTGCTGCGTAACAGGAGAATGAACCTCACTGGTTCTTGCTGAAGCTCAAACGTGCTGCGTAACACACGAGAATGAACCTCACTGGTTCTTGCAGAAGCTCAAAGTGCTGCGTAACACGAGAATGAACCTCACTGGTTCTTGCAGAAGCTCAAAGTGCTGCGTAACAGGAGAATGAACCTCACTGGTTCTTGCTGAAGCTCAAACGTGCTGCGTAACACACGAGAATGAACCTCACTGGTTCTTGCAGAAGCTCAAAGTGCTGCGTAACACGAGAATGAACCTCATTGGTTCTTGCTGAAGCTCAAAGTGCTGCATAACACGAGAATGAACCTCATTGGTTCTTGCAGAAGCTCAAAGTGCTGCGTAACAGGAGAATGAACCTCACTGGTTCTTGCTGAAGCTCAAACGTGCTGCGTAACACGAGAATGAACCTCATTGGTTCTTGCTGAAGCTCAAAGTGCTGCATAACACGAGAATGAACCTCATTGGTTCTTGCAGAAGCTCAAAGTGCTGCGTAACAGGAGAATGAACCTCACTGGTTCTTGCTGAAGCTCAAACGTGCTGCGTAACACGAGAATGAACCTCATTGGTTCTTGCTGAAGCTCAAAGTGCTGCATAACACGAGAATGAACCTCATTGGTTCTTGCTGAAGCTCAAACGTGCTGCGTAACACGAGAATGAACCTCATTGGTTCTTGCTGAAGCTCAAAGTGCTGCATAACACGAGAATGAACCTCATTGGTTCTTGCTGAAGCTCAAAGTGCTGCGTAACACGAGAATGAACCTCATTGGTTCTTGCTGAAGCTCAAACGTGCTGCGTAACACACGAGAATGAACCTCACTGGTTCTTGCAGAAGCTCAAAGTGCTGCGTAACACACGAGAATGAAGCTCATTGGTTCTTGCTGAAGCTCAAAGTGCTGCGTAACACGAGAATTAACCTCATTGGTTCTTGCTGAAGCTCAAACGTGCTGCGTAACACGAGAATGAACCTCACTGGTTCTTGCTGAAGCTCAAAGTGCTGCGTAACACGAGAATGAACCTCATTGGTTCTTGCAGAAGCTCAAAGTGCTGCGTAACAGGAAAATGAACCTCACTGGTTCTTGCTGAAGCTCAAACGTGCTGCGTAACACGAGAATGAACCTCATTGGTTCTTGCTGAAGCTCAAAGTGCTGCGTAACAGGAGAATGAACCTCACTGGTTCTTGCTGAAGCTCAAACGTGCTGCGTAACACACGAGAATGAACCTCATTGGTTCTTGCTGAAGCTCAAACGTGCTGCGTAACACGAGAATGAACCTCATTGGTTCTTGCTGAAGCTCAAAGTGCTGCGTAACACGAGAATGAACCTCACTGGTTCTTGCTGAAGCTCAAACGTGCTGCGTAACACGAGAATGAACCTCATTGGTTCTTGCTGAAGCTCAAACGTGCTGCGTAACACGAGAATGAACCTCATTGGTTCTTGCTGAAGCTCAAAGTGCTGTGTAACACGAGAATGAACCTCACTGGTTCTTGCTGAAGCTCAAAGTGCTGCATAACACGAGAATGAACCTCATTGGTTCTTGCTGAAGCTCAAATTGCTGCGTAACACGAGAATGAACCTCATTGGTTCTTGCTGAAGCTCAAACGTGCTGCGTAACACACGAGAATGAACCTCATTGGTTCTTGCTGAAGCTCAAACGTGCTGCGTAACACACGAGAATGAACCTCATTGGTTCTTGCTGAAGCTCAAACGTGCTGCGTAACACGAGAATGAACCTCATTGGTTCTTGCTGAAGCTCAAAGTGCTGCGTAACACGAGAATGAACCTCATTGGTTCTTGCTGAAGCTCAAAGTGCTGCATAACACGAGAATGAACCTCATTGGTTCTTGCTGAAGCTCAAAGTGCTGCGTAACACGAGAATGAACCTCATTGGTTCTTGCTGAAGCTCAAAGTGCTGCATAACACGAGAATGAACCTCATTGGTTCTTGCTGAAGCTCAAAGTGCTGCGTAACACGAGAATGAACCTCACTGGTTCTTGCTGAAGCTCAAACGTGCTGCGTAACACACGAGAATGAACCTCATTGGTTCTTGCTGAAGCTCAAACGTGCTGCGTAACACGAGAATGAACCTCATTGGTTCTTGCTGAAGCTCAAAGTGCTGCGTAACACGAGAATGAACCTCACTGGTTCTTGCTGAAGCTCAAACGTGCTGCGTAACACGAGAATGAACCTCATTGGTTCTTGCTGAAGCTCAAACGTGCTGCGTAACACGAGAATGAACCTCATTGGTTCTTGCTGAAGCTCAAAGTGCTGTGTAACACGAGAATGAACCTCACTGGTTCTTGCTGAAGCTCAAAGTGCTGCATAACACGAGAATGAACCTCATTGGTTCTTGCTGAAGCTCAAATTGCTGCGTAACACGAGAATGAACCTCATTGGTTCTTGCTGAAGCTCAAACGTGCTGCGTAACACACGAGAATGAACCTCATTGGTTCTTGCTGAAGCTCAAACGTGCTGCGTAACACACGAGAATGAACCTCATTGGTTCTTGCTGAAGCTCAAACGTGCTGCGTAACACGAGAATGAACCTCATTGGTTCTTGCTGAAGCTCAAAGTGCTGCGTAACACGAGAATGAACCTCATTGGTTCTTGCTGAAGCTCAAAGTGCTGCATAACACGAGAATGAACCTCATTGGTTCTTGCTGAAGCTCAAAGTGCTGCGTAACACGAGAATGAACCTCATTGGTTCTTGCTGAAGCTCAAAGTGCTGCATAACACGAGAATGAACCTCATTGGTTCTTGCTGAAGCTCAAAGTGCTGCGTAACACGAGAATGAACCTCACTGGTTCTTGCTGAAGCTCAAACGTGCTGCGTAACACGAGAATGAACCTCATTGGTTCTTGCTGAAGCTCAAACGTGCTGCGTAACACGAGAATGAACCTCATTGGTTCTTGCTGAAGCTCAAACGTGCTGCGTAACACGAGAATGAACCTCATTGGTTCTTGCTGAAGCTCAAAGTGCTCTGTAACACGAGAATGAACCTCACTGGTTCTTGCTGAAGCTCAAAGTGCTGCATAACACGAGAATGAACCTCATTGGTTCTTGCTGAAGCTCAAAGTGCTGCGTAACACGAGAATGAACCTCACTGGTTCTTGCTGAAGCTCAAACGTGCTGCGTAACACGAGAATGAACCTCATTGGTTCTTGCTGAAGCTCAAACGTGCTGCGTAACACGAGAATGAACCTCATTGGTTCTTGCTGAAGCTCAAACGTGCTGCGTAACACGAGAATGAACCTCATTGGTTCTTGCTGAAGCTCAAAGTGCTGTGTAACACGAGAATGAACCTCACTGGTTCTTGCTGAAGCTCAAAGTGCTGCATAACACGAGAATGAACCTCATTGGTTCTTGCTGAAGCTCAAAGTGCTGCGTAACACACGAGAATGAACCTCACTGGTTCTTGCAGAAGCTCAAAGTGCTGCGTAACACACGAGAATGAACCTCATTGGTTCTTGCTGAAGCTCAAACGTGCTGCGTAACACGAGAATGAACCTCATTGGTTCTTGCTGAAGCTCAAACGTGATGCGTAAAATGAGAATGAACCTCATTGGTTCTCGCACATCAAGCGAACATGCTTGAGCTTCTGTTTACCACAACTGATGTGTGAGTTGATGAATGTTTATGTGAATAAAAGCCTAAATTCAATCTGTTCATCATATAAAGCGATCGAGTATCTTCAGAACAATTTGGACTAAACCGGTCAATTCATATTTGCTTTATGATCTCTTGATGAACATTTTGAAGTGTCAAAGTGGCTGTGCTGAGCTGTGTTATGGACGGACAGAAAGCGCTCCGATTTTATCAACGTCTTACGGGTTTGGAATGAAATGAGGGTGAGTAAATGATAACAGAATTTTTTTTCATTTTTGGGTGAACTAACCCAAGCTCAAATCTCTACTCACTTAGGACATCTTCTGGATAAAGCTGTGTAAAAACAGTGGGAACACAGCAATAGGTGACATAATCTACTAAATCTAAAATACGAGTAAATACCATTAAATATAAAATATTATATGTTTTAGTAAGTTTAATTTTATAGCACTTATTTTGTGCACCAACAAGTGTGTAACACTTTTAAGAAATTTTCAGATTTTAAGAAATATCTAGAAAATTCTACTCAACTTGTATTAATAAAAAGTGCTAAAACTGACTTACAACCATACATGTAATACTAGCATCAAACCACTGATATTTTTAAACATTTGCTGAAATTTCTTTTAAATTGGAAAGTACTAACTTCAAATTAGAATGATTTAAACAAAATAGTTCAGTTTGTACTGGCTAATATTTTCCTATTCAAAGTTTTTGTAATGTCTAGTTGCTGTTGCACTATAATATCTCATGAGGGATCAGTCTGTCTGTTGCTGTTGTCCCACACTCATTCTTCGTCCAATCCCATCTCTCGTTTTCAGAGTTTACGCCTCCGGTTCCGTTCGCGTCCCGTTTCCTGAACACCAGAACGATGAAGGAGACCTTTAAGAGCTTCGTAGAGTTGCTGATCAGCGTAGCCCTGGACGCGGATGTCATGAACGCGCTCGAGCGAGAGAATGGTGAGAAGTCCAGGATCTAACTGTCTGTTTTGTAACAGGAGTGTTAATGAGTGGCAGATGGTGAAGCTGACCTTTGTGGTTGATCTGCTCCTGCATTCAGATGAGCTGCTGCTGCCTCACATGAAGAGGGTGGATGGAATGATCACAGACAACAGGCGGAGACTGCTGCCCAAACTGCGCATGGGTCAGATCTTCAAAGTGAGTCACGAGTCACTGTTTTCCATTTCGCCATCAGTATATCAGAGTCCTGCTTCAACTCACAGTTATAATCACATTTAGGAAAAAAATAATAATATTAATAAAAGATAAAATATATATATATTACGCCCTATTCGGACGGGACTAGTTTTCATGGAGGACGTTAGAGAAATTCGTTTTTAATCCCGTCCAAATCTGCCATGTCTGTGTTTTTCACACACAACCTCAGTAAAAATTCCAGGCCAAATTACCTACTGTTTTTCGGCAAACTGAGAAATGTAATCCTGTCCGAATGCGAATGTCTGTGATTGCCGATGTTGTATTATATTTACACTAGGGCTGAACGACTAATCGCATTTGCGATAATATCGGGATATGATAAAAAGGCTGCGATTACACTCTGGTCACGTGACACGTGAGAGTAAAGCAGTCAGCTCTGAGGAAGCATCAACTTGGCACGCTACGCAACAGAACAGTTTATGTTTAATCTATCTAAGTTTTTGTTGGTCATACTATACAATAGAGGTGGGAGAAAAGATTGTCTCTCTAATGATTCTGGGTCGATTCTGAGCGTAGTTTTTAACCGCAGGTGCGCGATGGCACTGCGTGTAGAAACACCCGTATTCTGATGGCTTCCATTTCCTCACACACACTCACACCACTTGAACCTTCCGTAAGAAAATCTTTCATAAATTTCGGAAAGGTTGAAGTGAATTACAATGACATTCGCGCAGGCTTCATTGCACAAGATATGCGCTGCGAGTGTGAGAAACGTGCGCTTGATGTTATGCGTGTAGTGCGCGGGCCTTTCCCGCCGGTATTTTCCTTACAAATGCTCTACGAAGGCATCGTTTATGTTGTTTGGAATGCAGTGGGCTTATATATTAAAAATATGAAACTCACTGACAGAAGGCTGCTTTCAATTTCAAATACTGACGTGCGCTTTGTGAAGAGCGCTGTGAGAGACTCAGTGTACGTGGTTAAATGTACTTGCATCTCAAAATGCTTTTATGACGCGAAATTAATGTAAACACAGACAGTTATGTCAAGACTTAAGGGATTAAATAGACAGGACAAACCACATCTTATAATTCAAAAGCGATCTGTGCATTAGTGTGAATGTAGCTTATTAGATCTCCCACGGTCTATGATGTCGTCATAATAATCAAACTAATCAAAATGGAAAACGTTCAGATAGCCAGGCCACTCTTAAATACTGGAAGCACTCTTTGTTTATTGCTTGTAATATGTTTTTTTGTTCCTCTTTATTATTTACTAGCTTTTATGTTTTGAAGCTATATTAGTTTAAAATTCTTACCATGCAATTGTTTTAATTCATTTTTTTTAATGTGTAATTATTTTAAGAAGTACTTATAATTACATATGTAATTAAATAAATAAAAAGACTTTAAGTTTTGTTAATAAAATAAATAATAAGAAAAAAAAGATCAAGAATAGTTTTGGAATCGGATCGTGACTCCCAGAATCGGATCGGATCTTGAGGTGCCTAAAGATTCCCACCCCTACCATACAATGATTTATTGTTTGTCTTTGTTGAATAATACAGAAGATAAAAAGCTTAAAAAATAATCGCATATTAAATCGCAGTCGCAATATTGGTAAAAAAAATCGCAATTAGATTATTTTCCAAAATCGTTCAGCCTTAACTTACGCTTCTCTTCATGTGTTTTTTTGACCTACCCGAGTTAGTGTTTGCCCACCAATATTTTGCATACTTTAATTTCCTTTCAATGTGGATGATATCCAACAAAACATTTTAATTATAAAATTAATAAATAGAGCCAAATCGTGGAAACTGCGAAGACTGCCCATTTTAATATCAGCGTCAGGTAGGATACTTCTCTAGATTTCTCTGCTCACTATGTGGGTTTATTAAAAACACACACTTCTAAACTATACTGTTAATGTATTCAATTTAGATGTGTAAAAGTAGTGAACCATTTTTTCTTCAGTTTTATGTTTTAAAGTCGCGAAACAACAATTGATCTTCACCTTGGTCATATATCATGTAATTAGTTCATGTCATGTGGGGCAGAGGACATCTCTAGTATTTTCTGATCATCAATCGCTTTTTACTTGAAGCAAATGTTGTCTTTTCCCTTTATTTTTTTGTCAGAGTGCACCAGAATGCTTTGTTTACTTGTTAAGATCACAAAAAAAAAAAAAAAACCATCTGGGGGATGATGCCGGCCCCCCTACAGGGATTTAATTCATAATAAACATGTCACCTTCTCACCTCTTGTTAGTTTGCAGGTCTGATAATAACAATTCCAATATCAGTACTGATACTGATTTTTTATTTTTTTATCAATGTGTTTTTTCCTCATCTTTTTAACATACAAAATGACGTAGACAAACAATCAGCCAACAGTAAGTGGACATCAAATCAACAGCAACAAAATAAATAAATAAAAATAAAAAATAAGGTAGACTGGTCAGTTACTGTTACATTCCACGCCTGTCCCGGAATCCATTTCCCAGAATCCTCCCTGCCTCACACCTGAACACATTCCTGCATCATCTTTCCCGCTCTCCCTGGATTCCCTGCACCTGGCGTTCATTGTTTGCACTGCCTTTATGTTTGACTCACTTCCCTGCACTCTTTGTCTGTTCTTGATGTTGTTATGCTTGTTTGGTTGGTGGTGTATAATTTGATTAAACCCGTCTATTTTGGAAGTCCTGTTCTGACTCTTCCCTGCCACACCCACAACTTGTAACAGTTACACAGAAGGGTGAATGACAAAAACAAATACACAAAACAAATAAATGAGACATAATATGCAGCAAAATATACACAGGAAAACTTGTATATTAAAAATTATGTGAATGTATATAAATGCCAATACAAACATCTAAGGGCATGAGCATATATCTATATGACCGTATGAGTGGTAAAATCCAGATTGATTACTGCCACCCTTGGTATTTAAACCAGTAATATAATGCTGAAAGAAGTCATCATTAAATCATTAATAAAAAAAAGTTAAATAAACCAAGCCAAAAGACCAGAGGGGGGGATCTCCTCAATTCAAATCAATAAACCTTTAAGCTTCTACAAAGTTTGGGCCTAAAGTCTTGTGGTGTCCTCTCTTGCACCATGAATGCGTGCAGTGGACAGTTCGAGATACACCATGTCTATAAAAGATACTGATTATTTCTTAAATGGGCATGTGATTTTTCAAAATGATGTTCACAGTACAGGCAAATCACATCAGTCACATGACACATGCTCACTATTAATAACAAATTTATTACAAAAGCAAATATGAGCACAATTAAGTAAAATAATTTGTACCAATAGGTGTAAAAAAACAATGTAAAAAATATTGTGATTTAATAATGATAAAATAGTTTATTACAACATAAATATGAATAAAATAAAATACCAACATCATTAAACGTGCATTTTCTTAAAGATTTCTTAATAAAATGGTATTCATTTTTCACTGCACGCTCACTTCTCAGTCATGTGACACTGGCCAGCTAAATATGTCAAGCTTGTGAGTATTGATACATCGATAGTGCTGTATCAATGTGCCCATCCCTATTGAAGAAGTCCTGCATACGTCATCAGGCAGAAGTCTGTCATTTTCAGCGGAATTTTGATTAAAAATTACAAGGTCAAACTTTTTTTTTTTTTAAATGCAACATATACATGGATGAATCGTTCACTGTAACATGTATTTACAATATAGAATTTTCAATTAATGCTGACTTCAGAAGTAAAGTTAGCAACATGAGAAGAATGCTTTCCTGTCATATTTTTTCAAATGGGATGGGATGCATCTGGTGAGCATGACCCTAAACTAGCCAAATTACACGGCTTCCTTTAAATGAGTCATGTAGACAGCCCGCCAAATTGATGATTTTAAACTATGTACTTCTAAACATCCCTACTAGAAAGGGCAAAAAAAGTTCAAATATCTGAATTCTGTAGTTACCCGACTCTGACACAACCGGTGACAGAAAGTGCTGCTCTTCACATGCACAGACTTTTTGTTCAGAATACATTTGATGAATATAGAGACAAAATCAAATCAAATCACCTTTATTTATATAGCGCTTTTTACAATGGCAATTGTTTCAAAGCAGCTTCACAGTGGTAACAGGAAAATAATGCAACAGAATTTGATTCGGCTGTACAGCCGCTCTGGTGAAAACGGTGATGTCATCCAGCTCATTTCAATTATCATATAGTGTCAATGCGGGCAGATCAGTAATATAGTTGAAATTTAAGTGTCCCCAACTGAGCAAGCCAAAAGCCAAAGGCGACGGTGGCAAGGAACCAAAACTCCTTCAGGGCCAGAATGGAGAAAAAAACCTTGGGAGAAACCAGGCTCAGTCGGGGTGCCAGTTCTCCTCTGGCCGACGAACAAATAGTGTATGATTATGATTCTGGCAACATTACAGGTCAGAAGTCATATTAGATCAATATTTGTAGGATTATTCGAAAGATTGGAGTCGTCACGCCGGGGACGGGTTTAATGAGGATGTCGTGTCGATGCGGCATTTACAGGGGGGAGTTTAATTGACACGGTCTCTACAGACACTTCAGGGATGCGTTCGTCATGTCTAGGCTAAGGTCCACCATCTGGTCTGGATACGGCCCGGATCCGGCCGACTGCAGTAAACCTCGGGATAAACAGAGAGACTAACATTAGCGTAGATGCCATTCTTCTTATGATGTAACGAGTACATCAGGTGTTATGGGAAGTGTTCCACAAAACAAAACAAAGTTTGGAATGTGCCGTTGGATTTAAATGATTAGAACTAATGTAAATCTGTGCATGTAAACATAGTCACTGTATTTGCATATGATTTCAGGATATGTGACTTTTCCTGCATGTTGTTTTGTCTGTTTTGTCCGGCAGAATGCATTAGACAGCTTTCCTGAGCTGTCTGTGGTCACTGAGCTGAAAACCGACTGCGAGACCCCTGTTTTTAAAGTAAGGTTAAGTGGGAGAGCTTACAACAGGAAAACCATGAAGCCCTCGAAATCCCCCAGCAAACTTCCCCTGGTGAGTCTTCCAGGTCTAGTAGTCTAGTGTTGCTAATGTCATATATCATGATAACAACTAGTTTAATTCTTTGACCACTAGGAGGTATACCATACTGGCTTTTAGATCACTGAAAGTCTTTATTTCTCTGTTTTTCCCTCTCAATTAGGAATACACAGTGGATCAGCAGAAAACGAAGTGGTTTTCCCTATATCACGCTTTACAACACTATAAGTACCACACATACCTGATGTGTATGGAGGAGGTGAGGAATCAATGTGTATGTTTGTGTGAGTTTTTGGAAGGATAACCTACTCTACTAGTCCTTGCTAGTCCTTACTAGTATCAGCTCTGATGTGTCTGGTGAAATACTCCACCTCACGCTGTTCGCTTATGCAATATAAGACCTGAACGTTGGCCTAGTGCAGGGTTTCCCAAATGGGTGAACTGCAGGGATGACAAGCTAATAATTAAACCTAATGTAAAATTAAAACAAATAAATTTGGCTGCAGAATTCATCAAAAATCAAACTAATATCGTGATATAGCTTAGTGCAATTATCAAATTAAAGGCTGTTATTAGGGCCCGAGCACCGATGGTGTGAGGACCCTATAGGAATTGCTCGGTCTGTTATTCTTCTTCTCTGAAATGAATTGCATTTTTGAGGGCCTAAACATGCTCGAAAACTCATGAAACTGCACACGCATCAGAAGTGGTGAAAATTCATGTCTGATATGGGTTTCAGAATTAGGTGTGGCAAAATGGCTCGATAGCACCACCTACAACATTTCAATTAAGTGCCGTTCGCGCTACATTTCACGTACAAGTATGAAATTCGGTACACACATGTAACAGCCCAATACCTACAAAAAAGTCCCTGGGAGTAAAATCGGAAACCCAACAGGAAGTGAGATATTTTGAATTTTCTCTGCAAAATTTTTGCAGTTTTTGCCATTTCCAGACGTTGTACTTTAACAAACCTCTTAGAGATTTAATCAGATCATCATCATATTTGCACAGTCTAATCTAAAGGCCTTTGCGACGTTAAATTGCGAAGATCTTGAGTTTTCACTGAAGGTGTGTCCGTGGCGGCCATGAAACAGGAAGCTGTTGTAAGTCAGGCATACAATGTCCAATCTGCCCCAAACTTCACATGTTTGAGAAGAGTCCTGACCTGAACACATCTACATGCCAATATTAAGTTATAGTAATAGCGCCACCCACTGACAACAGGAAGTTACATGTTTAACACTGTGATGCACTACTAGCAAAATACTAAAATATGCTAAACATGTTAGAAACCTTCTAAAACATGCTAGCAACACTTTGCTGAGTATTAAAGCATGCTATTATCGTCATGAAACAGGAAGTTGTTGTAACTCAAGCATACAATGTCCAATCTGCCTTAAACTTCACATGTTTGATAAGTGCCCTGGCCTGAAGACATCTACAAAATGTAGTTATAGTCATAGCGCCACCAGCTGGTAGCAGGAACTGTGGCAGATACAAATGACTGACGTAGTCCTCCTATTTTTATATAATTCTTAATATAAAAGAAGTATTAAGAAGTATATAAAAGAAGTTCTCTGTTTTCCTAAAGCCACCAGGTGGCGGTGGCACGGGAGCAAGGGCCCTTTCATCGCTGCTTGCAGCTTTAATTTAAATAATGCTGCTTTCACCAACTCCATCTCCACCTAGCAGTTTAAAATGCATTCTGGGAACACTGTGCACTAGGTTCACTTTATTTGCACATTCACACAAATAAAAGTTTACACCATTTCACCAGTATTCCACCAAAATAAAAACTTGAAGATTTGAATGTTTGAAAGTTAAAGTCACCATCAAATCAAAATTAAAATAAATTATTTATCTGCGCAAAAAAAATTAATATGCCCTCGTAATCTTTATTCAAAGTAACTTCCCCTCCCTCTTGCAGCGACATCTGTTTTCTTCTCTGATGGTGTGTTTACTGCCGTGAGGGCGGGGCAACCTGTCACTCACATGAGATCGACCAATAGCAAACCACGACCATCCAATCAATTCCCCATGGACAAAATCAAGCCCCACCCTACATAATTCTGTTTAGAAAAGCAGTTTCACTCGGATTTACACCACAATAGGGGAAAAAAAGACTATCGCAACTTCTGTTTCAAGCCGACTTTAAAACATAAATATCACTATTGTAACTTGGTGTAAAATAAAATATTATTTTTTTATTTTACAGGACAATTGTCATTTACAACAGTAATATATTTAAATACGTCCTATACTTGCAGCCCTATATTTAAAATAAAAACAATCAAAATAAAACACTTACTAAAAAAAGATTCAATATTTAATCTGTTTACATCAGAGACATCAGAGAACCATGAACATGCGAATGTGTGGTTAAATTATTGAAATATTAACTTAAAATTTCAGGGCTTCTTCATGTAAATTATTTGCCTAGGGTCTAAAAATGTTTGGGAATCTCTGGCCTAGCGGATTCCGGTTTGAATCTGGTTGCTTTCACCCAACAACCACTCGGAACATATTTTTTTTCTTTAGAAAATGTAAAAATCTACTTTGTGCTTACAAGACTGATGCACTGTGATTCTCTGTCATATCCCAGATTCAGCTGTTGAAGTCGCGAGGTAAAGACCTGGGGCAGGAGGAGACGGTCCAGACTTGCATGGGCAACAGGACATGGGTAGAGGGCCTGTTCGATCGCTTCGGCGAGCTTCTGACACAGGTGCAGCAGGCCTGCCTTTAAACAGAAGCCTAGATTATGCTGATAGACAAGCATATACTGGAATGAGAATTCATAAACCTGATGAAATGCTTTAAGCACCATTGAGGATAGACATCAGTACGAAGAGACTGTAAAGGTTTTAACAAAAGGAAATAAATAGACCAAACAGCTGCCTTTTTATGACATCCACAGAGACGATGGATTTCGAATGTGGTTTTACATGTAAAAATGGTTTGGTTAAACTAGCTGTAGTTGAGTATTTTCTGTACTGAATCAATGTCGGCATCCTTTCCTCTTATCAATAAGGACCAGAACTGATGATCTGTTATGCGATACAGAGTGTCTTGCTGAGAAGTTTTAAAACACCTTCTGTTTAAAAGAATAATATCAGTCTGTAATTATGGTTTGGAGGGCTAGGTGATTATGAAAAGGAAATTATACATAGATATATATGTAAAACATCCATTTTTTTTACAACTGAATGCCAAATTTATATATGATAATGTACATTTTGTATAGAGAGCTTGTTTGTCAAATGATTCTCATGACATAATATAGAACACTTACCCGATGTGCTTTTGAAACTCTGTTATAACAGAGTTGGTGCAATTCTATTTTGTTGTAATAAAAAGCATTTACTTAAACTATTTTTTCTGAGGTAAAAATCTCTTTATACTCTGTCCTTTTTTCCTCAAAACATTTATTTTATCTCACAGATAGATGTATTTTTCACACAGAAGGAAATAGGAAATATTGTGGTCATTTGTCATACATTTGTAGATGGCCTATACGTTTATGTCATATGCACATTGTATAAAACATTTAGAAAGTTCCTTTATTTGGTGATTTTGCAGGTTTTCCACCGTTTTAAGCAAATTACTGTGCCGACAGCATTGGATTAGTTTTATGCTTTTCAGGTGTAGCTGTGTTAAACACTACAATGTTTTTGCTGACATGTGAAAATAAATTTCCTATTAAATGAGAACTTTGAGTGAGTACTTAATTTATAAATAATCAAAGTTGCTGCTTTTTTGGCTGTGAAATGTCAAAGCTCTTTCGATTCAATCCGTTTAGCACATTACAACCAGTTTTGGCACTTGATGGCTCATATAAAAGGAACACAATGTCTGCTACCGAAATCGCATACTTCCCTACTACATATTAGGCAAAAAAAACAGTATGATAAAAGAAGTATGTCTGAATTCACAGTACTCACAAAAGATGTGAAAGCTGTGATTGGAAATCAGGGTTATTCCACCAAATATTGATTTCTGAGTTAAAACATTAGTATTGTGTTGTTTAAAAATTAATATAAACTTGTTTTCTTTGCATTATTCAAGGTCTGAAAACATGGCATATTTTTTTCATTATTTTGACCAGTTGTCATTTTCAGCAAATAAATGCTCTAAACAACAATATTTTTATTTGAAATTTGGGAGAAATGTTGTCAGTAGGTTGTAGAATAAATCAAAAATTTTCATTTTACTCAAACAGATGCATATAAATAATAAATCCAGAGAAACTGCTGATTTTGCAGTGGTCTCTTAATTTTTTTCCAGAGCTATATATATATATATATATATATATATATAATATATAATACACCGATCAGGCATAACATTACAGGTGAAGTGAATAACACTGATTATCTCTTCATCACGGCACCTGTTAGTGGGTGGGATATATTAGGCAGCAAGTGAACATTTTGTCCTCAAAGTTGATTAGTTTAGAAGCAGGAAAAATGGGCAAGCGTAAGGATTTGAGCGAGTTTGACAAAGGCTAAGTTGTGATGGCTAGACGACTTGGTCAGAGCATCTCCAAAACTGCAGCTCTTGTGGGGTGTTCCCGGTCTGCAGTGGTCAGTATCTATCAAAGGTGCTCCAAGGAAGGAACAGTGGTGAACCGGCAATAGGGACATGGGCGGCCAAGGCTCATTGATGCACGTGGGGAGTAAAGGCTGGCCCATGTGGTCCGATCAAACAGACGAGCTTCTGTAACTCAATTTGCTCAAGAAGTTAATGCTGGTTCTGATAGAAAGGTGCCAGAATACACAGTGCATCGCAGTTTGTTTTGCGTATGGGGCTGCATAGCCACAGACCAGTCAGGGTGCCCATGCTGACCCCTGTCCACCTACCTAAGCATTGTGGAAACGGTATTCCCTGGTGGCTGTGGCCTCTTTCAGCAGGATAATGTTCACCTGCCACAAAGCAAAAATGGTTCAGGAATGGTTTGAGGAGCACAACAACGAGTTTGAGGTGTTGGCTTGGCCTCCAAATTCCCCAGATTCCAATCCAATCGAGCATCTGTGGGATGTGCTGAACAAACAAGTCCGATCCATGGAGGCCCCACCTCGCAACTTACAGGACTTAAAGGATCTGCTGCTAACATCTTGGTGCCAGATACCACAGCACACCTTCAGGGGTCTAGTGGAGTCCATGCCTCGACGGGTCAGGGCTGTTTTGGCAGCAAAAGGGGGACCAACACAATATTAGGAAGGTGGTCATAATGTTATGCCTGATCGGTGTATATACACACACACACAATGCTGTGATTCATCTATAAGGCCAAATATTACTGTCTATTACAACCTATATATACACTCACCTAAAGGATTATTAGGAACACCATACTAATACTGTGTTTGACCCCCTTTCGCCTTCAGAACTGCCTTAATTCTACGTGGCATTGATTCAACAAGGTGCTGAGAGCATTCTTTAGAAATGTTGGCCCATATTGATAGGATAGCATCTTGCAGTTGATGGAGATTTGTGGGATGCACATCCATGGCACGAAGCTCCCGTTCCACCACATCCCAAAGATGCTCTATTGGGTTGAGATCTGGTGACTGTGGGGGCCATTTTAGTACAGTGAACTCATTGTCATGTTCAAGAAACCAATTTGAAATGATTCGAGCTTTGTGACATGGTGCATTATCCTGCTGGAAGTAGCCATCAGAGGATGGGTACATGGTGGTCATAAAGGGATGGACATGGTCAGAAACAATGCTCAGGTAGGCCGTGGCATTTAAACGATGCCCAATTGGCACTAAGGGGCCTAAAGTGTGCCAAGAAAATATCCCCCACACCATTACACCACCACCACCAGCCTGCACAGTGGTAACAAGGCATGATGGATCCGTGTTCTCATTCTGTTTACGCCAAATTCTGACTCTACCATCTGAATGTCTCAACAGAAATCGAGACTCATCAGACCAGACAACATTTTTCCAGTCTTCAACTGTCCAATTTTGGTGAGCTTGTGCAAATTGTAGCCTCTTTTTCCTATTTGTAGTGGAGATGAGTGGTACCCGGTGGGGTCTTCTGCTGTTGTAGCCCATCCGCCTCAAGGTTGTGCGTGTTGTGGCTTCACAAATGCTTTGCTGCATACCTCGGTTGTAACGAGTGGTTATTTCAGTCAAAGTTGCTCTTCTATCAGCTTGAATCAGTCGGCCCATTCTCCTCTGACCTCTAGCATCAACAAGGCATTTTCACCCACAGGACTGCCGCATACTGGATGTTTTTCTCTTTTCACACCATTCTTTGTAAACTCTAGAAATGGTTGTGCGTGAAAATCCCAGTAACTGAGCAGATTATGAAATACTCAGACCGGCCCGTCTGGCACCAACAACCATGCCACGCTCAAAATTGCTTAAATCACCTTTCTTTCCCATTCTGACATTCAGTTTGGAGTTCAGGAGATTGTCTTGACCAGGACCACACCCCTAAATGCATTGAAGCAACTGCCATGTGATTGGTTGATTAGATAATTGCATTAATGAGAAATTGAACAGGTGTTCCTAATAATCCTTTAGGTGAGTGTATATATATATATATATATATGCACTTGGATCACTTAAAAAAGTCATGTGACAGGCATACATACAGTGGGGAGAACAAGTATTTGATACACTGACGATTTTGCAGGTTTGCCCACTTACAAAGCATGTAGAAGTCTGTAATTTTTATCATAGGTAGACTTCAACTGTGAGAGATGGAATCTAAAACAAAAATCCAGAAAATCACATTGTATGATTTTTAACTAATTAATTTGCATTTTATTGCATGACATAAGTATTTGATACATCAGAAAAGCAGAACTTAATATTTGGTACAGAAACCTTTGTTTGCAATTACAGAGATCATACGTTTCCTGTAGTTCTTGACCAGGTTTGCACACACTGCAGCAGGGATTTTGGCCCACTCCTCCATACAGACCTTCTCCAGATCCTTCAGGTTTCGGGGCTGTCGCTGGGCAATACGGACTTTCAGCTCCCTTCAAAGATTTTCTATTGGGTTCAGGTCTGGAGACTGGCTAGGCCACTCCAGGACCTTGAGATGCTTCTTACAGAGCCACTCCTTAGTTGCCCTGGCTGTGTGTTTTGGGTCGTTGTCATGCTGGAAGACCCAGCCACGACCCATCTTCAATGCTCTTACTGAGGGAAGGAGGTTGTTGGCCAAGATCTCGCGATACATGGCCCCATCCATCCTCCCCTCAATACGGTGCAGTCGTCCTGTCCCCTTTGCAGAAAAGCATCCCCAAAGAATGATGTTTCCACCTCCATGCTTCACGGTTGAGATGGTGTTCTTAGGGTTGTACTCATCCTTCTTCTTCCTCCAAACACGGCGAGTGGAGTTTAGACCAAAAAGCTCTATTTTTGTCTCATCAGACCACATGACCTTCTCCCATTCCTCCTCTGGATCATCCAGATGGTCATTGGCAAACTTCAGACGGGCCTGGACATGCGCTGGCTTGAGCAGGGGGACCTTGCGTGCGCTGCAGGATTTTATTCCATGTTGTTGTAATAAAAAGCATTTACTTAAACTATTTTTTCTGAGGTAAAAATCTCTTTATACTCTGTCCTTTTTTCCTCAAAACATTTATTTTATCTCACAGATAGATGTATTTTTCACACAGAAGGAAATAGGAAATATTGTGGTCATTTGTCATACATTTGTAGATGGCCTATACGTTTATGTCATATGCACATTGTATAAAACATTTAGAAAGTTCCTTTATTTGGTGATTTTGCAGGTTTTCCACCGTTTTAAGCAAATTACTGTGCCGACAGCATTGGATTAGTTTTATGCTTTTCAGGTGTAGCTGTGTTAAACACTACAATGTTTTTGCTGACATGTGAAAATAAATTTCCTATTAAATGAGAACTTTGAGTGAGTACTTAATTTATAAATAATCAAAGTTGCTGCTTTTTTGGCTGTGAAATGTCAAAGCTCTTTCGATTCAATCCGTTTAGCACATTACAACCAGTTTTGGCACTTGATGGCTCATATAAAAGGAACACAATGTGTGCTACCGAAATCGCATACTTCCCTACTACATATTAGGCAAAAAAAACAGTATGATAAAAGAAGTATGTCTGAATTCATAGTACTCACAAAAGATGTGAAAGCTGTGATTGGAAATCAGGGTTATTCCACCAAATATTGATTTCTGAGTTAAAACATTAGTATTGTGTTGTTTAAAAATTAATATAAACTTGTTTTCTTTGCATTATTCAAGGTCTGAAAACATGGCATATTTTTTTCATTATTTTGACCAGTTGTCATTTTCAGCAAATAAATGCTCTAAACAACAATATTTTTATTTGAAATTTGGGAGAAATGTTGTCAGTAGGTTGTAGAATAAATCAAAAATTTTCATTTTACTCAAACAGATGCATATAAATAATAAATCCAGAGAAACTGCTGATTTTGCAGTGGTCTCTTAATTTTTTTCCAGAGCTATATATATATATATATATATATATATATATATATAATATATAATACACCGATCAGGCATAACATTACAGGTGAAGTGAATAACACTGATTATTTGTAGTGGAGATGAGTGGTACCCGGTGGGGTCTTCTGCTGTTGTAGCCCATCCGCCTCAAGGTTGTGCGTGTTGTGGCTTCACAAATGCTTTGCTGCATACCTCGGTTGTAACGAGTGGTTATTTCAGTCAAAGTTGCTCTTCTATCAGCTTGAATCAGTCGGCCCATTCTCCTCTGACCTCTAGCATCAACAAGGCATTTTCACCCACAGGACTGCCGCATACTGGATGTTTTTCCCTTTTCACACCATTCTTTGTAAACTCTAGAAATGGTTGTGCGTGAAAATCCCAGTAACTGAGCAGATTATGAAATACTCAGACCGGCCCGTCTGGCACCAACAACCATGCCACGCTCAAAATTGCTTAAATCACCTTTCTTTCCCATTCTGACATTCAGTTTGGAGTTCAGGAGATTGTCTTGACCAGGACCACACCCCTAAATGCATTGAAGCAACTGCCATGTGATTGGTTGATTAGATAATTGCATTAATGAGAAATTGAACAGGTGTTCCTAATAATCCTTTAGGTGAGTGTATATATATATATATATATATATATATGCACTTGGATCACTTAAAAAAGTCATGTGACAGGCATACATACAGTGGGGAGAACAAGTATTTGATACACTGACGATTTTGCAGGTTTGCCCACTTACAAAGCATGTAGAAGTCTGTAATTTTTATCATAGGTACTCTTCAACTGTGAGAGACGGAATCTAAAACAAAAATCCAGAAAATCACATTGTATGATTTTTAAATAATTAATTTGCATTTTATTGCATGACATAAGTATTTGATACATCAGAAAAGCAGAACTTAATATTTGGTACAGAAACCTTTGTTTGCAATTACAGAGATCATACGTTTCCTGTAGTTCTTGACCAGGTTTGCACACACTGCAGCAGGGATTTTGGCCCACTCCTCCATACAGACCTTCTCCAGATCCTTCAGGTTTCGGGGCTGTCGCTGGGCAATACGGACTTTCAGCTCCCTTCAAAGATTTTCTATTGGGTTCAGGTCTGGAGACTGGCTAGGCCACTCCAGGACCTTGAGATGCTTCTTACGGAGCCACTCCTTAGTTGCCCTGGCTGCGTGTTTTGGGTCGTTGTCATGCTGGAAGACCCAGCCACGACCCATCTTCAATGCTCTTACTGAGGGAAGGAGGTTGTTGGCCAAGATCTCGCGATACATGGCCCCATCCATCCTCCCCTCAATACGGTGCAGTCGTCCTGTCCCCTTTGCAGAAAAGCATCCCCAAAGAATGATGTTTCCACCTCCATGCTTCACGGTTGAGATGGTGTTCTTAGGGTTGTACTCATCCTTCTACTTCCTCCAAACACGGCGAGTGGAGTTTAGACCAAAAAGCTCTATTTTTGTCTCATCAGACCACATGACCTTCTCCCATTCCTCCTCTGGATCATCCAGATGGTCATTGGCAAACTTCAGACGGGCCTGGACATGCGCTGGCTTGAGCAGGGGGACCTTGCGTGCGCTGCAGGATTTTATTCCATGACGGCGTAGTGTGTTACTAATGGTTTTCTTTGAGACTGTGGTCCCAGCTCTCTTCAGGTCATTGACCAGGTCCTGCCGTGTAGTTCTGGGCTGATCCCTCACCTTCCTCATGATCATTGATGCCCCACGAGGTGAGATATTGCATGGTGCCCCAGACCGAGGGAGATTGACTTCATCTTGAACTTCTTCCATTTTCTAATAATTGCGTCAACAGTTGTTGCCTTCTCACCAAGCTGCTTGCCTATCCTGTAGCCCATCCCAGCCTTGTGCAGGTCTACAATTTTATCCCTGATTTCCTTACACAGCTCTCTGGTCTTGGCTATTGTGGAGAGGTTGGAGTCTGTTTGATTGAGTGTGTGGACAGGTGTCTTTTATACAGGTAACGAGTTCAAACAGGTGCAGTTAATACAGGTAATGAGTGGAGAACAGGAGGGCTTCTTAAAGAAAAACTAACAGGTCTGTGAGAGCCGGAATTCTTACTGGTTGGTAGGTGATCAAATACTTATGTCATGTAATAAAATGCAAATTAATTATTTAAAAATCATACAATGTGATTTTTGTTTTAGATTCCGTCTCTCACAGTTGAAGTGTACCTATGATAAAAATTACAGACTTCTACATGCTTTGTAAGTGGGCAAACCTGCAAAATCGGCAGTGTATCAAATATTTGTTCTCCCCACTGTATGAAGGCATATAAATAATAACATGAGATGAGAAATGTCAGTATCCTGTCATTCATGTCAGTTGAGTTAAAGGGATAGTTTCCAAAAATAATTTACACATCATGTCATTCCAAACCTGTATGAATATTTGGTTTACTGTGGAACATAAAAAAATATATTTTGTGAAATGTCTCAGTGTTTTTTGTCTGTACAATTACCAATGGTAACCATGTGGTTTGGTCACCAACATTCTTCAAAATATAATTTTTTGTCTTCCACAGATGAAAGAAAGACATAAGTGTGAGTAAATGATGACAGAATTTTCATTTTTGGATGAACTATCCCTGTAACTTTGCGTGTCTTCTTTTATGATCACTAAACTTTGTGTTTTGTCTTTACATTTGAGTCCACTTCAGATTTCTCTGCTATCAGTGAACCACTATCAGTTCCCTGCTATTCGTGAAACACCGTCATAGGAGGTCTTGACGCAGGCAAAACAAAGACTGACAGCGTATGTTAGATAACCGGACCAAAAAAAAAATCATATTACTCAGCTTCATTATCATAAATCAAAATACAAGGACTAACTTACACCTTGACCTTAAGTTTCCAAATACATCAAGCAGTTTTTGGAGTGTTGATTAAAACAGTAAGGCAGCTGCAGTTAAAGTGTTTCTACCACATGAGCCTCAAACAGGAAGTTATATTCTATGATATATATTTTTTGTCTTGTCTGTTGTCTTTGTTCCTCTTTCTGCAGGGCAAGGCAGTGAAGCTGCAGATTTGTAAGTGGACAGTATGATGTGACCTGTGGATCGGGGTGATTTATCACGCAGCATACTCGCATACTTCCACAGGGAGAGGCTGGTTAATCTTTAGCCTGTCTTCACACAACTTCACTAGAGGAATTGTGAAGTGAGTGCATTGTCTGTGTGGTCTGTGAATTTAGAGCAACCAAATCAAGAACATCACTTATACAATCTGCAGAATTTTTCATTGATGTGACTAATGTATTATTAGAAAATAAAATGTCTACATAATGGAGTGGAACCAATCTATTTCAGATCAAATTAACTGCAAACATAGCATACAATTAAAACAACAAGTAAGATATTATTTGTCACTGGCATTAGGGTAATCATTGCTCATATGGTCAATGTAGTGTATAACTTCATGTAGCCACACACAACCTCACCACAAGCTCTACACTGTAAAGAATATTGTTAGTTAAACTTAAAAAAGTAAGTACTCTTCAGCACAATGGTAAACACTTTTTTTCTGTTGTGATTGGTCTAATCTGCTCTGATTGGTCAGATGGTCCAGTCTGTTGTGATTGGTCTACTCTGCTCTGATTGGTCAGATGGCCCAGTCTGTTGTGATTGGTCTACTTTGCTCTGATTGCTCAGATGGCCCAGTCTGATGTGATTAGTGTACTCTGCTCTGATTGGTCAGATAGCCCAGTCTGTTGTGATTGGTCTACTTTGCTCTGATTGCTCAGATGGCCCAGTCTGATGTGATTAGTGTACTCTGCTCTGATTGGTCAGATGGCCCAGTCTGTTGTGATTGGTCTACTCTGCTCTGATTGGTCAGACTACCCAGTCTGCTGTGATTAGTCTACTCTGCTCTGATTGGTCAGATGGCCCAGTCTGTTGTGATTGGTCTACTCTGCACTGATTGGTCAGATGGCCCAGTCTGTTGTGATTGGTCTACTTTGCTCTGATTGCTCAGATGGCCCAGTCTGATGTGATTAGTGTACTCTGCTCTGATTGGTCAGATGGCCCAGTCTGTTGTGATTGGTCTACTCTGCACTGATTGGTCAGATGGCCCAGTCTGATGTGATTAGTGTACTCTGCTCTGATTGGTCAGATAGCCCCGTCTGTTGTGATTGGTCTACTTTGCTCTGATTGCTCAGATGGCCCAGTCTGATGTGATTAGTGTACTCTGCTCTGATTGGTCAGATAGCCCCGTCTGTTGTGATTGGTCTACTCTGCTCTGATTGGTCAGATGGCCCAGTCTGATGTGATTAGTGTACTCTGCTCTGATTGGTCAGATGGCCCAGTCTGTTGTGATTGGTCTACTTTGCTCTGATTGCTCAGATGGCCCAGTCTGATGTGATTAGTGTACTCTGCTCTGATTGGTCAGATAGCCCAGTCTGTTGTGATTGGTCTACTCTGCTCTGATTGCTCAGATGGCCCAGTCTGATGTGATTAGTGTACTCTGCTCTGATTGGTCAGATGGCCCAGTCTGTTGTGATTGGTCTACTTTGCTCTGATTGCTCAGATGGCCCAGTCTGATGTGATTAGTGTACTCTGCTCTGATTGGTCAGATGGCCCAGTCTGTTGTGATTGGTCTACTCTGCTCTGATTGGTCAGATGGCCCAGTCTGTTGTGATTGGTCTACTCTGCTCTGATTGGTCAGATGGCCCAGTCTGTTGTGATTGGTCTACTCTGCTCTGATTGGTCAGAATACCCAGTCTGCTGTGATTAGTCTACTCTGCTCTGATTGGTCAGATGGCCAATCAGCTGTGATTGGTCTACTCTGCACTGATTGGTCAGATGGCCCAGTCTGTTGTGATTGGTCTACTCTGCTCTCATTGGTCAGACGGCCCAGTCTGTTGTGATTGGTCTACTCTGCTCTCATTGGTCAGACGGCCCAGTCTGTTGTTATTGGTCTACTCTGCTCTGATTGGTCAGATGGCCCAGTCTGATGTGATTAGTGTACTCTGCTCTGATTGGTCAGATGGCCCAGTCTGTTGTGATTGGTCTACTCTGCTCTGATTGGTCAGATGGCCCAGTCTGTTGTGATTGGTCTACTCTGCTCTGATTGGTCAGAATACCCAGTCTGCTGTGATTAGTCTACTCTGCTCTGATTGGTCAGATGGCCAATCAGCTGTGATTGGTCTACTCTGCACTGATTGGTCAGATGGCCCAGTCTGTTGTGATTGGTCTACTCTGCTCTCATTGGTCAGACGGCCCAGTCTGTTGTGATTGGTCTACTCTGCTCTCATTGGTCAGACGGCCCAGTCTGATGTGATTGGTCTACTCTGCTCTGATTGGTCAGACGGCCTAGTCTGTTGTGATTGGTTGACCGCTTACAGCGCATGTCGTAAATCAAACGCCCATTGTCATATCTGAATATCAGCTCTGGAGGCTTTCTCAGCACTGGATGCGCAGTGATATGAACAATGGTGTTGGT
Source organism: Coreius guichenoti (assembly GCA_039654105.1). Lineage (NCBI taxonomy): Eukaryota > Metazoa > Chordata > Actinopteri > Cypriniformes > Gobionidae > Coreius > Coreius guichenoti. The sequence goes on from CM077181.1 coordinate 36,176,943, forward strand.
TTTGTCGTATTCGCAGTACAGAAAATAGGTTGTTCTTGATATGTCAACAACACAAACCAAACTCTTCTCAGCTACAACTACAGTGTTTGAGGGCGAGTGAAAGTCAGCCAATGAAGACCATATGCTGGCATTATGCAAATTTGTTACATTGGTACATAGGTATGTTACAGGAAGTGAGACTGGACTGAACTGGAGTGTTACTGATGACTCATTTCAGCAGTTCAGAATTGATTCTTTCTTTTAGGCAACAATAACACTTGTGCACTTTGATCTTTAAAACTTCGCAGACCTTTTACATTCACAAACAGCTATATTACACACTGCATGAAAGGTAATATTCGAAAAAGCATAATGATTAAATTAAATCAATTAATTAATTAGAATTTTTGTTGCTGTAATAGGTTTCTTTTTAGAGTGCGTTCATGTGCCCTTCAGCAGTACAATCAAAATCTCTAAGCAGTTTCCTATATGCATATCCTTGCTGTTTTTCAGTTATCTCATGGAAAAAATATTCAGTCATGTGGCTGAGACTGTGTGACTTCAGTCCGGCTGGGTCAGTGGACTGTTGAATAAAATATGATTGTTGCGAGCCACAATGCTGCAAAATCGAACATCTCTATGGCTGAAAACAAAGACTTCAATGTCTACAAATGGCTCGTCATGAAGGAAGCCACTGTATAGTTCAATCCAGTGAGGGGCGTTGGTAGATTCCAGGCTGCACATTGCTAGGAGAACTGGATGTTTGTCCAGTCCCAAACGCTGAGACACATGAATATTGATAGGAACATGGTGTTGGGCTTGTGTGGGAGCAGAGCTGAGAGGACTCTTTGATGCTGATCAACTCAATGTTCTGGTTTCACTGAGAATGGAATTTGTTTATGGGGACAGTTGATGGGCAATTGATACAGTCCACCCGCTAACCATCCATCCATCCTGGAGATACTTGCAACAGACAGGAACTTCAGCGTAAATGATTTCATTATAACAAGATCAAATTTGACCAAGCCAGCTGTATTTAACATGAAATGTCTATCTATCTATCTATCTATCTATCTATCTATCTATCTATATGTCTATCTCTCCATCTGTCTGTCTGTCTATCTATCTATCTATCTATCTATCTATCTATCTGTCTCTCCATCTGTCTGTCTGTCTACAGTATGTCTGTCTCTCGATCTGTCTGGTTCAATCTTAGCTGTGCCAAAAAGAGTCATTTGTCAAGAACCATTTTCTTTTTAAATTCTTTTGATTTTAGGGGGAATGTGACCTAGACAGCTCTTCAAGAGCTCCAAACATTCCAGAAGACATTCCATTCATGTGATGTGTCAGACATGACCAGACCAATAAACCTGACAAAAAGCGTAACATCCTGGTCATCATTAATTACCCCTTTAACATGCAATGGCTTATCACACCTCATGTGTTCCCATAAAGCCCAGGTGATAAACCACCCTACATACAGTGCTCAGATGGGCAGTTTAAAGGAAGGAAAGGTTACTCTGGATGCTTGATAAGAAAACCGGATCAACAGCCAGGTACAGTGACCTTGCCAACAGGTTCTACAGCATAATTTAACCCTGGGTTATAGGGCTGTGTTTAATCAGAGGAGAGAGAAAATGCTTTAGCTTGCGACACAGGTTTACACAACAACATCACCGCACACCAGTATAGGACGCAGAAGTGGCAGAACCAGCTCTGGTGACACACGTGTGTTTTTTGTTGTTGGAAGAGGCGCTTTTACAAAGAACTTATTTTCTTTTTATAGACTTTTAATATAATATATTTGGCATGGGCTTGGGCTAACATTGGAAACTTTTCATTGTTTGTTCTTCTGAACAGGTAAGTAAACTTCACTAAACTTACCCAACCACCTTCTTATACAATTAGTACTACCATTTATCTTTCGGTAGTATTTAAATTTAGGAAAACCTTTTATTTATGTCTTTTAAAAGATTTTTGGGCCAGTTCATTACAAAATATGAAGCTTATAGTTAGTTGACTCATATGGAAGATTTACATTGTGGATGTTTGACTGGCATATACTGTTTAAATGTGTGTTGTGTGTATTGGAACGCAAAAGTGCTCCGTGGCCGGGAGGGACAGTAAAAGGGCTAATGACTTGGGAAAAAGGAGTGAATGAGACCCCCTAAAGAGTGTGAAAGCTAGCATTGAGAGGCAAATTCTGTCTTCAATCCGTTGGCCTGGAATCTGTGACAAAGCATTATGAGATGATGACCAAGGAAGAGCCTTAGAGAGGGACTTTCTAAATAGATCCCATCCCTCCCCCTGTCTAACCGGTTTCTTTACACTTACATACTAATAATACAGACAGTCTAATCTGACTCTTTCTTTGATGCTGAGGACTAAAGTCTGGTTAAGATATTGTTGATGAGCTTTTGTACTCAATACTCAATACTTCTTAATCTCTTACTCTGAATGTTTTAACAAAAATCACATGTTCTCATGGCGTTTTATATCCTTTGTCAATTGCATGCTCAATAATCTCATATGTTCTCAAATTGTTGTTACTGAATTCTTGTTCATGCTGGATTCATCTCTATTTGCATTATTCCAATCAGAGTTTCATGTTGTCCCTCATAACTTCCATTTAAAGGTTTTTATGGGGATGTCATAGACAATGATTTACATTGGCGGGTGAACTATGACATGCAAATGCATACAATCAAGAAAGGCTTGAACCAAGTTGGTATACTAAGCAGAGATTGCTATATGCAATGATGCATTAAATATGATATTTGCATATTAAGTTACAGCTTTCTCAAACCTTATTAGCCACAGTCTGTTAACGTTTCCAAGTAACTTAAATCCTGGATAAATTCCTCGAACTTGAAACCCTTTGGTAGATTTCAGTGTTTTGAGTGAAGTTTTCTAAGAACTGAATGTCATTTAAAACCACACACAATGGTGTGAGAGCTTTGTTCGTTTCATGGTTATCAGAATTCTTTCTGTTCAAAGTTTTAACAAGGTCTTAATAAGCACCAGCATTTATTCCAGTGATACATAAGACGACTCATACAGAATTTCATTTGACCTCTTGAGGTTAATACACTGTAGCCTATGTTCTTTAGTAGCCTATGTTAGTCAACACATTAAAATAGACGTACTTCTTTAAAGCATAACACTAAGTGCACATTCAATAAAATTAAGCACACTTTTTTCACAGAGTTTTACAGTATGAACGCCAAATGTAGTCTGTGGTATTTTGGCGGGAACTATGGTTTCTATTGACATTTTTTGTAGACCTTAAATCTTAACATCTCTAAAAAGCTTTTTGTCTTTATAACTGCATTATTTACATTTAGTGGCGCTTGTTTATCATTTGCAAGTTTCGGGGACTGCTATAGTGTAAATGAAATCATTATAATGCTAATGATCTGTCGACTGACTGCCCTCATGACGTCACGAGGAGGGTGTGAGTGAGAGCGCGCGGGCAGCTGCCGCTGGCTTGTGTTGTGTACAGTGTAGATGAGTTCAGAGCGCGCGAGTGTGAACATTATTTAAAGCGCGAGACTAAAAGGAGATGCTTTACATAGACATCCAGCTTTAACCTGAACTACACACATCACATGCACAGACCTCCAGGTAGGTTTCTGCCTGTACAACTGGCTGTTTTGATTTCATTAACTATAAATTATATTGTAAATCGAATATTAAGGTTTTTTTTTTTGTTTGTTTTTTTTTTAAATCAAACGTAATTAAAATTTAAGTTAATATTAAAATAGTATGCATATGATTGCATTTTATTTCTGAAACTGTATGCTTTTGTCTTTGTGTTTAAGATTGTAATTGTTGTGTAGGCTATAATGGTTAAACTGATTTTCACACTATTCAATTTACATGCTAAAGTGAATTTAGGCAGTTTAAATAGGTAGCCTAATCCTATTCATTTAAGTAGGTTTAGCTGGAAAATGTTTTCATTACATTTTTTGCATTTACAGTAGCCAGAGGGTAAAACCGTTTGGCTTGTCTGTGCTTGACAAACTAGTAGAGCTCTTATAGTACACTTGCAGTACACTTAAGACAAATGAGTAGAGTTTGTGTTTGTGCTCAGTTGTTTTCAACCTGTTTTGTGTCATAATAATAGCCTAGTGTAGATGTGCAATCATTAGGTGTTCTCCCCCTGGGATTATTTATCTGAGTGTTGGGCAAACACAGGAGCATGTGCTGCCCATCATGAGAGGAGTGAAATCCCATCAGATGCCTTCTGTCCATCTATGGGGACGAACACCATGGTGACTCTTCTACTGTCCCCTAATGGATAGATCTTGGATTCTAATTTGAACCATTATGATACTGCAGTACTGCTATTATTAATGCACTCTAACAAATGAACAAAAAAAGTATCATGATATGACCATGATATGTTAGAGTGGTCATTGTGGACATACCATGGTAATTCTCTTCTGTTCTAATGGAGTTATGACATTGTGTTATGAAACAACTTTTTAACTTTAGCCTTTCCATACCAATAATGTATCACAACAGCGTTTTTTGTAAGGTTCAGTGACATCTATAAGGAATAAATCATTTTAAATGGTTAACTTAACATTAAAATCTACTTTACAGTTTTTACTAGCGGCATGCAAATGAACTAAAGCCTACATGACGTGGTGAACATGACAAGGAAGATACCTTATCAACTAGTTTATCAGATGGAGCGATTATTGATGCATCTGACGAGTTTAGTCAAATCTAACTGAATTTTTAGTTTCTGACTTGATAAATATGGCTTGTCCAGGTTTGTAAGTTTGAAAACAGTGTGAAAAAGAAATGTGCTTAATTGTTTTGAATATGCATCTGTAGTACAGCCTACTTCAAATTTTAAGGGTATTTGTAGATCAAATAATATCAATGAAATAATGGCCACTTAAGTGTACTTAAAGAGAGTCCACTTTCATGACTATTTTTACTAACACACTTAAGAACACAAGTGCACTTTGTAATAGTCAAATTAAAAGTTTTACATTAAAGTACATTTTAAATCATGTTTTAATCATCTTTTGTCATGCTTTCAAAAAGTACACTTATTTTGATTGACTAACATACTAAAGTACACATACACATGTAAAGTGTTTAATTATAATTTTATCATGGTGTGTTCAATATTACATTTAACTTGACACAAGTTTCAGTAGAAATGACATTAAAGTATATTTTAGTTTACCATAAATGCTTGTCAGCACATTTTGCAGTACACTTTCACCATATTTCAAAGACAATAAAAGTAATTATGAAATTATAAATAAAGATGTACTTAAGTACTGCTTAAGTGGGTCAAAAAGCACTCTTAAGTGAAGCTAATTTAATATAAATTTAAACTATAATACTTTTTCATTAAATTGTAAAAAATAGGGATGCACGATATATCTGCCACCATATCGATATCGGCCGATATATGTTCATTTTCAATGTTATTGTTATCGGCCCGATAGGAGAATTTGCTGAAAAAAAGCTGGTAAATAATGGATTATTTCCTTCAGATGCGCACTGTTTGCCATGATGGTTCTTGATATATGATTGGAGTCACTTCAAAAAGGAAAATACAGTTAAGTACAAGATCTGTCATATAGGCTACATAAAATTATTATGAAAACATTATAATTGTGTGCTTGGGACATGGATTTTTGTTTTTGTAATTAGGCTCATATAAAAATTTGGATGTAGATTTATCGGCCAATATATCGGTTATCAGTTATCGGTATCGGCCAAAATGTTCATATCGGTGCATCCCTAGTAAAAAGCATGTAGTTAAGTGTCCGTAAACAAAACATTCAGTTTGTTTTCTTGCATATTCTTTTATTGTTTTCAAAAATATGCTAAAGTATGCTTCTTTTTCACAAGGGCAAACAATGACTATATTCACACAACTAGTTGCTGCATCCCAGACTCCCAGGAAATCTCCTGAACTGCTGTTTCTAGAGAGAATCTTTTATATTGCAGCCAGCTGTTGTTCACTTGAGCCTTCATTGAAGACTAGGCGTGCGTGTGTGTGTGTGTGTGTGTGTGTGTGTGTGTGTGTGTGTGTGTGTGTGTGTGTGTGTGTGTGTGTGTGTGTGTGTGTGAGGGGAAACTCTATGTAATCACAACAGTCGTCCTGGAGGTTTCAAGCCACCCCTGGTAAATATCCTGATCCCTAATGGGTAATTTAGACCTTCATCATTACCTCAGGGCTGCACATAAAATTCTGTAGGAAACGCTTCTTGCGAGAAATGATCAACCTCCCCCGTGTCATTTATAAGGCTAGTGAGGTATTGATCTTGGCAGCAGATGCTTTTTGTGTTGGAAGAAGGATCTGTAAAAGCTTTCACTTTAGTCCAGGATTACACCCGTGAGAGAAAAATATTGGAAACTCAATGTTCTGCAACCGTAACGTTGATTAAAATGATAAAGTGGCGAAATTAAATATGGGTCAACTGAAACCTCTTGGTCCAGTTTCAAAAGTCTGAAGAAGCTTCCCTTTGTAGACTTGTTCCAGTATTAACAGACAGTGCCAAAGTGTGTGTTTAGGGGAGAGCAGGGCACAACCTAACGCCTTTTGACTTTCTCAGTTTGTGTAAATCCACTTGTGGTTCAGAGTAATTCTTTTTTCCCACATTAATTTCACACGTCTAGTACAATTACGTGGTTTTGTTTCATTAAAACAGTGTATACTTTTTTCTTGATTTCCCCCGAAAGAATGGAAGTGAAATGTGACAACATGCCCCATATGTGGGGTACATTGTAACATGTTAGGTGTACATTGTAACATGACCAAATGACAGCTTAAAATATTATCTGATATAATCAAAAAAATATCCAAGACAAACTAAAATATTTTGTCAATAAAATACAATTATTAACTTTTTCAAATAAAATAATGGCATTTTTTAATCATTAAAAATAAACTAATTTTGGAGTATGACAACAAACACCTCAAAACACAGCTATACAGCGTAGTTCAAAAAATAATAATAATTAATCATATCTGAACATTGACTCTCAGTCTTTATTCACCTTTTTCTCATGGTTTCTCAATAGAATTAATAAAAGTATAGAATATAATAGCTTAGTTCTAATAGGGGCACATTGTAACGCAGTGTGACAACATGCCCCATCTGCGCAACTGGGATTTAAACCCGGCTCGTGTCTTCTGCTGGTTAGATCAGCATTAAAGAACTATCTCAACTCTTAAATAACAGATATAAGATTAAAATAATATCAGATTGTCTTATTTTAAATAAACACAAAAAACTGAGATGAAAAATGAACTTAAGAAATTAACTTTTGCTGGTTAAATAAATGTTCAGTGATATCTTTCAAATATTTTTTAATTTTGATGCAATTTTTTCTCTAAATAATGTTGATATGGCAACTAGTAAATACACTAAGTTTCGTCATCCTGGCATGTGTGGAAAGTTTTAAACCATGTGTGTTACAACTAACCCCACGTTAGGTTGCGCCCCGCTCTCCCCTAATGTATTGTTATAATTGATTTTAAACTGCATTAAAGTGCAAAACTCATCAATATTGGCATATAATGTCTAGTTTGTGTCCACCGTGATACATAATGTTATATGAAGAAACTTCCAATCAATCTGACGCATTAAGGACGACCAAGGACGATAATGATAATGATAACTATAAAGTTTAATAATGATCCTAATTCGATGAGAATAGGTAAGTCCACACCACAAATATAACGATAATGACAGAGGAACAATATCATTGGAATCACTTTCAGAACATTGTTTTTCCGGGTAATGAATGATAAAAACATTGACAGCCAATCAGAATCAATTCTGCTTTAAAGAGCTCAAGCATTTAAAGATGCAGACAACAACTGCAGTACGTGCTTGTACTAATCAGAATGTCATCGTCCGTCGGTGTTGAGGCTAATATAGTTATCGTTCTTGGTGTAAACAGGTCTTAAACCTATTAAATGTTCCAAAATGTGTGTCCTTTCAGTCAAAAAAAAAAAAGCTAGCTTATTTAATGTGTGGGAAATCAGAAACCCAGGAATGGAGGCTGAGATCATTATTCTGGAATAGCTCTGGTGTTTCTCATCCAGTCCATCTCTCGACAGACACAGGGATGGCTGGGAAGCCATTCCGAGCCACGTACATCTGGACTAACATCATCAACAACCTTCAGACGCAGGTGGAGGTGAAGAGGAGACGCCACAATCTGAAAATCTACCACGACTGCTTTCTGGGGTCCGAGGCCGTGGACGTGGTTCTGGCTCACATCATCCAGAGCAAAGTCTGTGGGGATGCCGAAGTGCCTCGTTCCAAAGCGGTTCGCCTCTGCCAGGCTCTCATGGAGGCCAGGGTCTTTGAGGCGGTGGACACTAAAGTGTTTGGGAAAGAAAAGAGGCAAGGGAAGTTTGAGGACAGCGGCTGTAGTCTGTACAGGTTTCTAAACAGGCCGACTCCCAGCACATCAAGCTCAGAGACCATTGAGAGTGGATACAACTCTCTCAGCATACAGAGGAACACGTACAGCCCACCCTACAAAAGGTGGGTATCTCACAACTACTTCTGCATATAGTCAGATATGTCCCAAATGAAGAAACTTGTAGACTTCTGTTCTGAAAATTCTGTATTCATTTACTCACCTTCATGTTGTTCCAAACCTGTGTGACTTTCTTTCTTCTGTGTAATATAAAATGGTAATTTAAAGCCAATGTTAACCAAAACTGTTTGGTTACCAACATTATTCAAAATATCAACTTTGTTCAATACATATGTTGAATATACACAGTACTGGTCAAAACTTTGGAAACAGTACTATTTTAAATGTTTTTGAAAGAAGTCTCTTATGCTCATCAAGAAAAAAACTGTAATATTGTGAAATATTATTACAATTTGAAGTAATTATTTTCTATTTTAATATACTTTAAAATATAATTTATTTCTGTGATTCAAAGCTGATTTTCAGTATCATTGCTCCAGTCTTCAGTATCACATGATCCTTCAGAAATCATTCTAATATGACGTTGATGAATAAAAAGTTAAAAAGAACAGCATTTGTTCAAAACAGAAATCTTTTTTTAACAATATAAATCTTTACCATCACTTTTTATCAGTTTTACACTTTCTAAATAAAAGTATTAATTTCTTTCAAAAAAGAAAGAAAAAGTGTACTGACCCCAAACTTTTGAACGGTAGTGTATATTGTTACATAATATTTCTATTTTAAATAAATTCTGTTCTTTTTTAAATTTTTATTCATCAAAGAATCCTGAAAAAAGTAAGGTTATAAAAAAAACCTAAGCTGCAAAATGTTTCCAATATTGATAATAAATTAGCATGTTAGAAAGATTTCTGAAGGATCATGTGACACTGAAGACTGGAGTAATGATGCTGAAAATTCATCTTTGCATCACAGAAATAAATTATATTTTAAAGTATATTAAAAAAGAAAAACATTGTTTTAAATTGTAATTATATTTCACAATATTACTGCTTTTTCTGCATTTTTTATCAAATAAATGAACATAAGAGACTTCTTAATGAACATAAGAGACTTCTTTCAAAAATATTTTTAAAAAAAAAACATAAAAAAACATTAAAAATAGTAATGTTTCCAAAGTTTTGACCGGTACTGTATATATATACACTCACCTAAAGGATTATTAGGAACACCTGTTCAATTTCTCATTAATGCAATTATCTAATCAACCAATCACATGGCAGTTGCTTCAATGCATTTAGGGGTGTGGTCCTGGTCAAGACAATCTCCTGAACTCCAAACTGAATGTCAGAATGGGAAAGAAAGGTGATTTAAGCAATTTTGAGCGTGGCATGGTTGTTGGTGCCAGACGGGCCGGTCTGAGTATTTCACAATCTGCTCAGTTACTGGGATTTTCACGCACAACCATTTCTAGAGTTTACAAAGAATGGTGTGAAAAGGGAAAAACATCCAGTATGCGGCAGTCCTGTGGGCGAAAATGCCTTGTTGATGCTAGAGGTCAGAGGAGAATGGGCCGACTGATTCAAGCTGATAGAAGAGCAACTTTGACTGAAATAACCACTCGTTACAACCGAGGTATGCAGCAAAGCATTTGTGAAGCCACAACACGCACAACCTTGAGGCGGATGGGCTACAACAGCAGAAGACCCCACCGGGTACCACTCATCTCCACTACAAATAGGAAAAAGAGGCTACAATTTGCACGAGCTCACCAAAATTGGACAGTTGAAGACTGGAAAAATGTTGCCTGGTCTGATGAGTCTCGATTTCTGTTGAGACATTCAGATGGTAGAGTCAGAATTTGGCGTAAACAGAATGAGAACATGGATCCATCATGCCTTGTTACCACTGTGCAGGCTGGTGGTGGTGGTGTAATGGTGTGGGGGATGTTTTCTTGGCACACTTTAGGCCCCTTAGTGCCAATTGGGCATCGTTTAAATGCCACGGCCTACCTGAGCATTGTTTCTGACCATGTCCATCCCTTTATGACCACCATGTACCCATCCTCTGATGGCTACTTCCAGCAGGATAATGCACCATGTCACAAAGCTCGAATCATTTCAAATTGGTTTCTTGAACATGACAATGAGTTCACTGTACTAAAATGGCCCCCACAGTCACCAGATCTCAACCCAATAGAGCATCTTTGGGATGTGGTGGAACGGGAGCTTCGTGCCCTGGATGTGCATCCCACAAATCTCCATCAACTGCAAGATGCTATCCTATCAATATGGGCCAACATTTCTAAAGAATGCTTTCAGCACCTTGTTGAATCAATGCCACATAGAATTAAGGCAGTTCTGAAGGCGAAAGGGGGTCAAACACAGTATTAGTATGGTGTTCCTAATAATCCTTTAGGTGAGTGTATATATATATATATATATAATTTTTGTTTTTTTGTTTTTTTTCTGTCATACTGAAGAAAGAAAATCAGAATTATGACAATGTTCACTTTTGGTAAACAAAGCCTTAAAGAATATGAATATGCAATATCTGAAAATATGTGACACAGATAATAGAATGTATGAAAAAAAGCAAAAAAATGCATCGTGCTTCCACTTACAGTAGATCACCTACTAAGATAGAAGTGTTTTAGCACCTTGCAAAACTAGTTAATCATTTACTTGTCATTAGTTTTGTTTATCTTTCACAGGAAAGAGATCTTACTGAATGCTGGGTATTTCTCTGAATTGTTTTCTAGAAAGGCCCATGGCATGTCAACATCACACAGTGAATCATGGACTACAGCACATATATAGGCTGTGTCTGAAATCACATACTCTCTTGAGTATGTACTTATTTTGAATAAGTACTTTGTGAGCGCTAAAAAAGTATTTTCTATATAGTATGAATGTGTGTAGTATGGAGGTATTCAGGATGTACTATATTCATTATTTTGTCATTATCATGTGACCTACCAATGTCAGTCGCTTCACCTCCATTCACAAATATTCTCCCGTGGCCTCATGGGATAGTAAAGTGTCCATCATATGCACAATTCAGAATCTCACCTGAAGTAGTAGGGCATACGGGTAATTTTTGCCTCCTCTTTTATGAGTACTGTGAATTTGGACATACTTCTTTTGTCACATACTGTTTTTCGCCTACTATAAAGTAGGGAAGTATTCGGATGCAGCCTTGGTGATTCCTACAAGAATGCATTAAACTTGTTCAGTTTAGTTGTAAACAATTTCAGACTTATGATATTCACAATATTGCCTGATGTTTTCTTCAGGAAAGAGGATTCTGCGTATTCAAACAACTCGCCAGGCAAAACGGAAAAATCTCTGGAGGATGTCTTAGGAAATCTGAACATGAACACAACCATCACACCACAGATGACGAATCTGGGGTTATCACAGGAGTGTAGGTTTTCATTAATGTCATGAAACACAGTTTGACATCTGACATTTTTTTGACAGTTTGACATTTTTAAGTTTGTGTAAACACCCCAAATCACTATACGTACGTGTGTTGTGACTGTCTGTGTCAGTGATGGATGAGATATGGCGGCAGCAGACGGTACTAAGGCTCCTGCAGTTGATTGAACTGCCGCTTCTGGAGAGCCTGTTGGAGGGTCAAGAGAGCCCTCGCCCGCCCCTCCACAGCATGGACAGCGACCCAGACCTGCTCTACACCAGCAGCTACCTGGACCGCGAGATCCTGAAGGCCTTCAGCGAGGCTCAGTATGACGATTATTTCCATCTCTTTTTTCTTCTGGGGTGTTTTAGTGTTGCAATAAATGACAAAACTAGAACTGACATTTTATGAAGGAAATATGAGTTGTGTTTGCTACGCCGCAATGCAAAAGTGTTTAAGCATAATTTTTCTTATCCCTCACCATAAATGTTGAAGTGATGAAGCAGACTATAACTCAATGATGAATCAGACATGTTTAATAGACTCAGGGCCCTATCATACACCCGGCGCGCAAGTGTTTTTTGCTAGTTTAAGCCCGGCGCAGTTATCATTTTCACATCCAGCGCCACGTTGTTTAAATAGCAAATGCACTCGCACCCATCTGTGCGCCCATGGGCGCGCTGGTCTGAAAACCAGGTGTGTTCAGGGGCATTGTTGGAACTGAAAACGACTGCACCATTGACCAACAAAAACCTGATCTAAAGTCAATAGCGCAGTATTTTTTTGTTATTTAAAGGGTGCGTTAGTAATATGCGCATATAGGCGGGTCCACAACGCGCGTACACTCTGCTTATTACACACACAGGGACGCGCAGCACACAAACATTTTAAGGATTCCTCTCTGGAGAAGCATTCAGTCTTTCCACTTGCAAATTCTGCAATGTAAATAGCGAATCCACCATGGTGCAAGCACAACTGGCTTTTAAAGGGAATGGGAGATGAGACTCTGATTGGTTTATTGCATGTTACGCCCAAAACACACCCATGACTCATTAACAGACTAGGTACAACCCTTTTGGACCATGCGCCTGGCGCGCCGACCATTTTCTCCGTCGTTAAACTAGCAAAAGTGGATTCGGACACGCCGTAAGTGCACCTGCGCCATGTGCTTCAGACCATGCGCTCAGATCGTTAAAATAGGGCCCACAGAAGGATATATAAAGTATTTAAATCTATATAATTACAACTACACTATGAAACTTGTGGCCCTCTAGCGGTTAAACAATAAAACTGCATGCATCTTGCAGAAGAGCATTGTTTTGGTTGTGCTTCGGCTCTGCTCCTCTATGCAGAAGAAATGTGGTTCAAGGCACCGAAGGACAAATAAATAACAGTTTATTTTATTTAGGTTTGCGTTTGTTTCGTGGTTAATTTTCTTGTTCGTTGTGACAACAAACTTTCAGCTTCACGCTAACCAGAGTGTCATGACAAATTGGGTCCTCCCTCGAAATCGGGTCAACTATCAGTTAACGATTATGCTAAGTACATATGAACGATATTAAATATGTATAGCTTACTATATAGTGCATAATCAAATTAAACATACTTTTTTTCATTTGATAAACTGTTAAGTAATTACTAATAATAATTGCATTAAGTGAATAACTGAACATCATTACATTATTTTTATAACTAAAATATTTAAACATTTAACACTTATTTTAACAAAAATGTTTAAGGTAATTATATTAAAGATGATTGCGAATATACATGTAGAGTAAGTGCAAATACGTGTATAAATAAGCTCCTTTTTATGTAAAATGCGCGAATGACGTATGTATGCGATTTCCCACGAAACCCATCCCGACAGCTCTAAAAATATAGATTATTGCAGGTTAATCAAAATTAATTTGGATAAAGATGATTTTTTTTGCACTCTGGCTCTGACTGGCCTTTTAATTGGATTTGTGTACGACTGTATCTGATCTCTCCATCATTTTCTTTCCTTCTTTATCTCTTTAACAGAGCAGATAGCTGGTTGTCAGCAGCTGTGGACTGTCTGGAGTTTCTTCCGGATCAGTTGGTGGTGGATGTGAGCCGAGGGCTGGCCAAGTGTGCCGAGGAGACGTCCCAGTACAAGCAGCTCCTCTACGGAGTCCTTGTTCAGCACTACGGCCAGTCTGAATACCCACCGCTGCTCAGCAACCACGTCTTTGACATCCATTCAGGTGTCTCCGAGCTGCTTGGTAAGACATCTGTCCAGTATATGTTAGCTTGACTTGACTTTTTTTTACTTAAATTTGGCGTACTAGTGGCCCTTGTGAAAAGCAAGTATACTTTAGCATACTTTTAAAAAGAGTACTTATTATGCAAATAATATACTTAAGTGTGAACTGAATGTAATGTATTCGAACACTTAATTGCATGTTAATTGCAGTGAAATTAAAATGTATTACAATTAGCAGTTAGTTGAACTTAAAGGGATAGTTCACCTAAAAATTTAAATTCTGTCATTAATTCCTCACCCTCATGTCGTTCCAAACCCGTAAGACCTTCATTTATCTTCGGAACACAAATTAAGATTTTTTTGACATCTACCACTTTGACGCTTCAAAAAGTTCATAAAGAGATTGCAAAACTAATCCATATGAATTGAGCGGTTTTTGTCCAAATTTTCTGAAGAGATTCAGTCGCTTTATATGATGAACAGATTGAATTTAGGCTTTTATTCACGTATAAACATTCATCAACACACATATCAATTTTGGTAAACGGAAGCTCAAGCATGTTCGCTTGACGTGCGAGAACCAATGAGGTTCATTCTCGTCATGTTTGAGCTTCCTCAAGAGGTTTTCCTCTCAGATTTCATCAAAAAGATCTTCATTTGTGTTCTGAAGATGAACGAAGGTCTTACGGGTTTGGAACGACATGAGGGTGAATAAATGGGTTTTTGGGTGAACTATCCCTTTAAGAGTGCTTTTTTGACCCACTTAAGTAGGACTTTATATTTAATTTCATAATTACTTCTATTGCCTTTGAATATGGTTAAAATGTACTGCCAAGCATTTATGGTAGACTAAAATATACTTTAATGTCATTTCTATTGAAACGTTTGTCATGTATTTAAATATATTTGTAATTACACATTTGTGATGATGAAGTTGCAATTTAGTACATTTAAAATATTTAAATGTAATACTGAACATCACATTACAGTCATTTTTTTTGTCATTGAACACATTAAGTGTTTGAACACATCATTGATTTAAAATGTACTTTAAAGTAAAACTTTTAATTCTACATTATTACAAGTACATTTTATTAATAGTATCTTAAATTATAATTTTTTAAAATATATACTTGTAAGATTTGAAGTACACCACAAGTATGAATTCAATACAGTTGAGCACACTTCTCTTTCAACTGGAAGGCCACTGGAATGTTAGTATGTTACGCTTCATTTTATTATTGCACTGCTATATTAATTATTGTGTATGTGTGCAGTGAACGGGAAGCAGGAGCAGGCACTGGAGTCTCTTCAGCTGTGTCTGAAGCTGCAGGATTCACGCAGTAGAGAGGAGCTCCGCAGGTTACTGCGCTTTATGGCCCTCGCCGCCGGCCCTCAGGAGATCAAACTACACAAAGAGGTACGAATAATCAGGAGAGGACTAGTGGAGACTGAGAATTAAAGTTTGACTCTGGCTGTGTTAGTGGTGGGCGATATACTGATCAGCTGGTAGAAATTTTAGACTCATCTCTATCGCGGTTACACTCGGTTGGTGTGCTGCGCGGTCACATAAGCTTATCGTTTGCTTGCGTTTTTAAGCATTGCGGTTTAAAAACAAGTGATTTTAAACCATTGAAGTGAAAAATTCTTTTTGCCGCATTTTTTGGGTTTGAACGGTTAAATACACACACTTACACTCACCTAAAGGATTATTAGGAACACCATACTAATACTGTGTTTGAACCCCTTTCACCTTCAGAACTGCCTTAATTCTACGTGGCATTGATTCAACAAGGTGCTGAAAGCATTCTTTAGAAATGTTGGCCCATATTGATAGGATAGCATCTTGCAGTTGATGGAGATTTGTGGGATGCACATCCAGGGCACGAAGCTCCCGTTCCACCACATCCCAAAGATGCTCTATTGGGTTGAGATCTGGTGACTGTGGGGGCCATTTTAGTACAGTGAACTCATTGTCATGTTCAGGAAACCAATTTGAAATGATTCGAGCTTTGTGACATGGTGCATTATCCTGCTGGAAGTAGCCATCAGAGGATGGGTACATGGTGGTCATAAAGGGATGGACATGGTCAGAAACAATGCTCAGGTAGGCCGTGGCATTTAAACGATGCCCAATTGGCACTAAGGGGCCTAAAGTGTGCCAAGAAAACATCCCCCACACCATTACACCACCACCACCAGCCTGCACAGTGGTAACAAGGCATGATGGATCCATGTTCTCATTCTGTTTACGCCAAATTCTGACTCTACCATCTGAATGTCTCAACAGAAATCGAGACTCATCAGACCAGGCAACGTTTTTCCAGTCTTCAACTGTCCAATTTTGGTGAGCTCGTGCAAATTGTAGCCTCTTTTTCCTATTTGTAGTGGAGATGAGTGGTACCCGGTGGGGTCTTCTGCTGTTGTAGCCCATCCGCCTCAAGGTTGTGCGTGTTGTGGCTTCACAAATGCTTTGCTGCATACCTCGGTTGTAACGAGTGGTTATTTCAGTCAAAGTTGCTCTTCTATCAGCTTGAATCAGTCGGCCCATTCTCCTCTGACTTCTAGCATCAACAAGGCATTTTCGCCCACAGGACTGCCGCATACTGGATGTTTTTCCCTTTTCACACCATTCTTTGTAAACTCTAGAAATGGTTGTGCGTGAAAATCCCAGTAACTGAGCAGATTGTGAAATACTCAGACCGGCCCGTCTGGCACCAACAACCATGCCACGCTCAAAATTGCTTAAATCACCTTTCTTTCCCATTCTGACATTCAGTTTGGAGTTCAAGAGATTGTCTTGACCAGGACCACACCCCTAAATGCATTGAAGCAACTGCCATGTGATTGGTTGATTAGATAATTGCATTAATGAGAAATTGAACAGGTGTTCCTAATAATCCTTTAGGTGAGTGTATGTGTCAAAATTCCCGTCTTTGCAAGTATCCTCGTAAACAGTCATTTATGTCTTAAGTGAACCTAAACAGAAAGAAAACACGTGTAACAGTATATTGGATCCGTGCATTTAATCTTGAAGTGACGGCAGCCTAATATTCTTGCTGTCGTCTGTGTTAATCAAACAACAAAAGAGAGAAAATCTCTCACTGCTCTTGACTGAATCACTTCTGTGTTTCTTATTTCTAGTGCTTGAAGTTTTTCAGGTAGGCCTATTTCATTTGTCTTTATTCTATTGTAGTTTTTCTTATTTTATCACTGACTATTTACTTGTCTTGTAAGCTTGATTTTTTTTTACCTAGGCTAGTAGTTTTTTTTGTGATATTGAAATTGGTGCCAAGAATTATGGAATTTCAGTAGTATCAAAAATTTTGATCTCATAAAAGCCTTATTTAAAGAAAAAAATAACTATATCATGATTTATATCGTTATCGTGAAATAAAATGACATATCGCCCACCCCTAGGCTGTATGTTTTTATGCTAATCTAACTCAATTATGTTATAAAACCGATAATAGAGGATATGAAGTGCCGGTGTATGATTATGGTTTATGAGCACATTTAATTTCAGAATGATATGGATGAGCATCATAGTTGGAGTATGTGTTTGGAGATGTGGTAATTAAAAAAGAAATAAAATGTGGAAAAAATGCCCCTACTGGAATTGATGTCGACTGTCTAGCATGCTTGCTGCTAAATTAGACTAGTGCACAGTGTGGCAGTGTTGACATCACACAAAAGTGTCATTGTTAAAAAACATGAAAACTAAAGTGATTTGCAGTTGTCCTTCTTAGTAGAAAAGACACTGAATTAAACAACAGTCGCTTTTCTATTTTTTACACCTACATGAATACCATTCCTATATCCGTACAGACAATTAACAAGCTGTTTGTTTGTTTTGTTCTGTAGATAGAGAACAGAATGGCAGTAAAGAGGGCGTTCTCCAATGCCATTGTGTATGGAACCAAACTAGCCAAGGGGAAGGTTGATCTTCTGGTTCTTTTCATGATGGACAACCACCATGACCTCTTCAAGGTGAGGCGACAGCTCAGACTGACCTCTGAAACCCAAATACACACTATTTGCACTGTGTGTGAGACAGTGGTTAACTAAATACAACCAGTCATATATGGTATAATATACACTAGTTTGGTGTTAAAGCAGCACAATCGTTATCAACATTGATAATGTTTCTTTCTGAAGGATCATGTGACACTGAAGACTGGAGTAATGATGCTGAAAATTCTGCTTTGATCACAGGAATAAATTACATATTACAATATATTCAAATATAAAACAGCTATTTTAAATTGCAAAAATATTTCACAATATATCTGTTTTAACTGTATTTTCGATCAAATAAATGCAGTCTTGGTGAGCAGAAATAACACAAAAAAAAAATTCCGACCCCAAACTTTTGAATGAGTTTATGTATAACAATCATAATTGTCCTCATGTTTTTTGTCATTGTGATTCTGCGCCTAAAGTAAACTGACAGCATGGACCCTCAAACTGTTTGTGATAATAATTTGATTGCCTTTTTGCCCTAGATTCCCGTCACATTGCACAACCTTGTAAGTGATAAATTGGCCAGTATCATCAAAGGAACAGATCCTGATCTCATCACAGGTAAAACTAGAAATAAATGTTGAAAAATGTATTTACGTTAAGTTTTTCATGCTGGTTATTTTATTAAACAACCTCATTTACCTGGTAATCAAGGTAATAACTTTAACCAGAAATCTTAGTAGATGTTTGCCAGCTGTATTTGTAAGTTAAACACTGCCAATGCATGATCCTTTATTTGCTAAGAAAATAAATGTCAAATCTTCCCTCTTGTAGGAACAACATACTGTCGCCGTCTCACTGGAAAAGATTACATGGAAACAGTTCAGAAAACGACCAGAGAGGAGCTTTGGACATTACTAAAAACAATTCACGAGAACACTAAACTCTCTTTGAAAGAGAAGCGCCGTCTGCTCGGACAGTTCTACAGAGGCCATCCTGAAATATTCGTGCAATATTTTGGAAACAGAATATCCAATGTTTATATTTAATAGGATCTTAAATAATATTCCAAATATTGTATAATATGTAAAGAGTATTTTGTGTGTTGTAAATATGTACATATTATAGAAAAAACTGAATACTACATCTCTTATGTCTGTATTAATGAGAGAATGACATTTGTTGGACAATTAACACATTTTCTTTTTCTTCATCAAAATTATGACATAATATTATCACTTATTATCCTGAAACTGCCTGTCGACAGATTCCAACTTAAACTTCCTATAAATCAGACAGACAAATTATTATGTCTACAGAATACAAAATAGGCTACAGAATGGAAGTTAAGAGTCCTATCTTTTTGTCAGCACTGTTAAGATATGAAAACGAAATCAGGCAACATCAAAGACAGCCTTTATCCTGAAGGTCCTCTTTCTGTATTTCACCTGCTCCGAGTTCATCAAGGTCACAGGCTCTGGTGAGATTTACCATTTCTAAAATAATAACCATGATATGCCGACTCTGTCATACAAATTGTTTAGAAATTGTTTGGCATTTCCATTTAAAGTCGCCATGAAACGGAAGCTGTGGTAGTCTTTTCTTCCCTATTGTGACGTATATCTGAGTGAAACGGCTTCTTGAACAAGAAAAAATATAGGACGGGACTTGATTTTGTCCATGGGGAATTGATTGGAGGGTTGTGGTTTGCTATTGGTCGATCTCACGTGAGTGACAGGTTGCCCCGCCCTTACGCCAGTAAACACGTCATCAAAGAAGAGATGCAAGAGGGAGGGGAAGATATTTCGATTAAAGATTACGAGGCACATGAAATAAAAGAAAATAATGCACAAATAAATCATTTATAATAAACACTACAATATTCCATAAAAAAAATAGGAATTGTCAATTTTGGTTTCTTGGTGACTTTAAAGGGTTAGTTCAGCCAAAAATGAAAATTCTGTCATAATTTACTCACCCTAATGTTGTTCCAAACCCATAAGACTTTCGTTCATCTACGCAACTACCACTTTACCCTTCAAAAAGTTTATAAAGAGATCGTAAAACTAATCCACATTAATTGAGCGGTTTAGTCCAAATTTTCTAAAGAGACTCAATCGCTTTATATGATGAACAGATTGAATTTATTTCACATATAAACATTCATCAACTCACACATCAGTTGTGGTAAACGGAAGCTCAAGCATGTTCGCTTGATGTGTGAGAACCAATGAGGTTCATTCTCGTGTTACGCATCACGTTTGAGCTTCCTCAAGAACCAATGAGGTTCATTCTCGTGTTACGCATCACGTTTGAGCTTCCTCAAGAACCAATGAGGTTCATTCTCGTGTTACGCATCACGTTTGAGCTTCCTCAAGAACCAATGAGGTTCATTCTCGTGTTACGCATCACGTTTGAGCTTCCTCAAGAACCAATGAGGTTCATTCTCGTGTTACGCATCACGTTTGAGCTTCCTCAAGAACCAATGAGGTTCATTCTCGTGTTACGCATCACGTTCGAGCTTCCTCAAGAACCAATGAGGTTCATTCTCGTGTTACGCATCACGTTCGAGCTTCTTCAAGAACCAATGAGGTTCATTCTCGTGTTACGCATCACGTTCGAGCTTCCTCAAGAACCAATGAGGTTCATTCTCGTGTTACGCATCACGTTCGAGCTTCCTCAAGAACCAATGACGTTCATTCTCGTGTTACGCATCACGTTAGAGCTTCTTCAAGAACCAATGAGGTTCATTCTCGTGTTACGCATCACGTTCGAGCTTCCTCAAGAACCAATGAGGTTCATTCTCGTGTTACGCATCACGTTTGAGCTTCCTCAAGTACCAATGAGGTTCATTCTCGTGTTACGCAGCACGTTTGAGCTTCAGCAAGAACCAATGAGGTTCATTCTCGTGTTACGCATCACGTTCGAGCTTCCTCAAGAACCAATGAGGTTCATTCTCGTGTTACGCATCACGTTCGAGCTTCCTCAAGAACCAATGAGGTTCATTCTCGTGTTACGCATCACGTTCGAGCTTCCTCAAGAACCAATGAGGTTCATTCTCGTGTTACGCATCACGTTCGAGCTTCCTCAAGAACCAATGAGGTTCATTCTTGTGTTACGCAGCACGTTTGAGCTTCTGCAAGAACCAATGAGGTTCATTCTTGTGTTGCGCAGCACGTTTGAGCTTCAGCAAGAACCAATGAGGTTCATTCTTGTGTTACGCAGCACGTTTGAGCATCAGCAAGAACCAGTGAGGTTCATTCTCGTGTTACGCATCACGTTCGAGCTTCCTCAAGAACCAATGAGGTTCATTCTCGTGTTACGCATCACGTTCGAGCTTCCTCAAGAACCAATGAGGTTCATTCTCGTGTTACGCATCACGTTCGAGCTTCTACAAGAACTAATGAGGTTCATTCTTGTGTTGCGCAGCACGTTTGAACTTCAGCAAGAACCAATGAGGTTCATTCTCGTGTTACGCAGCACGTTTGAGCTTCTGCAAGAATCAATGAACTTATACCGTAGACATCAATCAAGTACAGTTGAGCTTCTGTTTATATTCGAATTAAAGACTAAATTCAGTCTGTTCATCATATAAAGGAGTAACAGAAGGCTCTCAGATTTAATCAAAAAGTTCTTCATTTGTGTTCTGAAGATGAACAAATGAATGTCTTATGGGTTTGGAACGACATGAGGGTAAGTAATTAATGACAGAATTTTAATTTTTGGCTGAACTAAGGTCAGTCACCCAACATGTCCAGTTACAGTTAAAAATCTTGGTGTTTTCAAAATGTTCCCCAAAACTGAATAAATGTGATTCTCCCTGTGTGTGATACTGTAACTCTCAGTGTCTAACATGCACCGGCTGCTCAGTTAGTGAACAAAGGACAATTACTGGTGGCATGACAGTTTTGAAACAGCATCAAACACCATGAGCTGCTAATGGTTAACCATCAGACTAATGACGGTGGATTATAAGAGACAAAAACACATCTGCATGTGTTCAGAATAAGAAGGCAGGAAATAGGTGGGTTGGTAATTATAGACAGATGTTGAAGTCTGTATTGTAAGGGGAACATCCATGTGCATGTCAGTCTTGAGATTGTATTAGACTTTTCAAGGCACGATAACAACAGCCTTTGAGGTTAAGTTTGTTAAAAGCTTATTTGAACTTATTTACCACTGACACAGCTTTAATTATGTAGCGGAGGGGGAAATAAGACTGTGGAATGACAAAATAACCGTATAAAATGTATACACTACACAGTTGAGTACATAGTGTATAAGTGCATAGTATAAGTGCATAACTACTGTTATAATTCAACAAATGAAATGGCTTAAAAATGACTTCTTTTACACAAAATATATTTCTTTTAATTTTGAGGTTAAATCTGACCTGTTTTTGTGAGATTCACACAATGGTCCCTTATAGTTGTCTTCAAACTAACTCTCTGTACAGTAGTGCACAAACAGCTTAACATCTATTGCACTATAGTGCATCCTAGTGGTTGCACAATAAATGCACAAGTTCATAAATGCACTGAAGTTTGTTTCAAAGCTCACTGATATATTTGGCTCACTGCTAAAACTGCCAGACAGCAAAGTAACACACATCACATACAATTTTTATAATTTTGTTTTATTGGAAGCAAGTTGTGTGTGATCATCAGTTCACTACAAAAGAAGTTTCAACTCTTCCATCACCAGCAACTACACATGGCAAGTTCAGAACTATGAGGCAAATCAGAATAAAAACTTTATACAGTATAAACCACCCAGTTTTAAAAAATAAAACTGTTAAAAAAGAAACTTTGAAAGCACTGAACCAAAACGAGATCAGCGATGACGGGTAAGAGATGGACTTGTGATCTCTAGCGATGAGTCTGAAAGCCCTCTGAAACACAAGTCAACACTGAGGGACACGTTTCGGTCTCGTCCACTGGCTGTAGGAGTGCAGGTACACATTAAACCAGGGAGGAAGCTGGAGTCTGTACGGCTTCAGTGAGCTGTGACACACGGGTGGGCTTGGGTTCAATTGTCCTTTATGATGTTCAGGTGCGTGTGTTTGTGTGTTTCCGGGTCAGCTCATCGGATCCTCTTCTGCTGTCGCGCTCGATAGATGTCGTGGATGGGAGGGGCGATAGATCCTTTGTCTTCCTCCTCGTCTGAATCGGCGTTAGGCCTTTTCAAGGACTTGTTTGCAACAGCGTGGTTTTCCACAGGCCCGTTTCCTTCGCTGGTCATCTCTAACTGTTTCCCAGTGATCAACTCTACAGCAGCATCTACAGCTACAGAGAGAATGAGTTTGTGGAATTAGTGCATAATCATTATAGTTGACGATATCTCAAAAAAAAAAAAAAAAAACTTCAAGAGCATGTACGTGGCATATCTCACCACAAACCATGTTTTGCATCATGACATTATTTGAGACATGCCACCTCATGTTAATGCCAAAAAAATATTTTATTTATATATATATAAATTACGCAGTGAAACATCAAAATATATCTATCAAAAATATTGAGAATTTCATTATTTTACATTTATTTATCATATTTGTGACAATTAAGCCCCTCCATTCTCATTACCATAATGCAAAAATACAGTATATAAATGTGTCCGGGTGATTATCATAAAACCTCTCAAGAACATACACGTGTCATATTTTACCCCAAAACATGTTTTGCATCATGACATTATTTTTCTTTCCAAAAAATATATATTATTTGTACAGTGAAATATCTATCATATCATAGTTTTTTAATGTACTGACTTTATTGATTTTAATTACAAAAATATTTTATTATATTAGCTTTGCCATAATTTTTACTTCAATAAAGTAAGAAAACAATAAAAAATAATTACATTATTTTACTTTTTTATATAATTTTCATGACAATCAAGCCCCTCCATTCTCATTATCATAATGCAAAAATATAGCATACAAGTATTTAAACAAAAATATATAAAGTGTACTCTACCGTTTAAAAAGTTTGTTGTTGGTAAGATTTACAGTAGTATATAAGTATATAATTCCAATTGAAAAATGTTTCATACCGTTAGGACAGCAGATGTAATGGATGTTCATTAGATAATTTATTTTAAGGTGTTATTGTTACAGTGTAATTCTACCATTAAGTACTGAGTAATATTAAGTAACAACACGTACTTACTATAAAGCTAGGGTTTGAGTTAGTTGCTTGTAATTATGCATAATTTACTGTTATTACTATAGTATGTACATGTAACGTACAACAAGGACACTGTAAAATACAGTGTTACCAAAGACCAGCACTGTATTACTGTAATAAGTCCGTATTGAGAAACGCCATTGACCGGTGAGTGAGATGATGATAGTAATGATATTCTGTGATACTTACTCTCTGGCAATACACATCTTCTGAGAGAATCCATCAGCTCATCTACCTGAACAAAGGGACCCTGAAAACAAAAACACACACACGATGACACTGTCCTGTACAATGACAAGTCTTTGGTTAAATAACTTGAGAATACTCTAACAGACAGTCATGCTACTGTTTTGGTCTAATTAAAGCAGTTAAGAGAAGACGAGGTGTTGAACTGACTGTAAAACAGCTGGGAGGAGGCAGCAGCTTCATGAGGATGACAGCAGTGGGAGGGACAGGAAACACTCCTCCAGGAACAGGATGTAGTCCGGGGGCTGTCAGGAGGACATCACCAAATTTAGCAAATTTACCTCAGAGTATGCATACCACAGTATGCAACTGTACAATGCTTTATTGACATGATTTAGACCAGGGAGACTCAAAGTATGCAGCCTCAGGTTTAATGTTAAATGGATGTGAGGTGTTGATGGAGTCATACTCACGTGCCAAATGACGCGGCTGGAAAGGAACCATCTGGCTGGTGTCAGGTTTGGGGTACTCGGGTTTGCGGTCGGCCTCGTCTTTTTGCGCAGGAGTAGAAGGAGTGACCACCGCCTCCTGGATCAGTGCGTATTTGGCACGAGACACATCCTGCCAATCAAGATGACGAAGAATGTTCAGATGATTGTTGCACCATAAGTCAGTGATGTATTAAAGGGGTCATCGGATGCAAAATTCACTTTTATATGGTGTTTGCATATAAATGTGTCTTTGCAGTGTGTGGACACAACCACCCTAAAATAATAAAAATCCATTCACTCCTTTTTTTTTAATCCTCAAAAAGCCTAAACACTGCCATATTGCTCATGCTCCGCACCCATGACTGCTGACAGACAGTCCCACATTAGCATATTTGGGCAAAATGGGCATCCGATGACCCCTTTAAAGGCCCAGATATACTTCAAGCAAAACCAAAGAACAAACTGCTGTGATGTCATTTTGATCAAAATCTGGCCAAAATGAAGTTCGCTTGGAGTTTCTGTAGAATAAAACAGCTTGCCAAAGTAAACTTTCCGGAAATGTTTGCTATGGCTGGTAAACACCTTCGAACTACCTTTGGTCTGTGGCGATTATGTAACAGGCATGCTCTGAGGCTCCGCCTCTCTGACATGGAAATCTGTTCAAATCTTCTGTTCAAGTGCTATATAAATAAACATGGCGTGACTTGACTGCAGAGCTGGTGCAAACATCCACATCGCTATGATCAGATGCTTTCTTAACTGCCGTTTTCTCACCGCTGTAATTTTGTAATGTGTTTATAGTTATTAAGAGGAAAGCATGTAACATATTTACATATAAACGTCGTCATTCGCTAACTGTACACTGCTGAATAGGCATTTCAAACTTTTAAACGAAGAACGAAAAAGAACTTTTCCGTGAGTATATAAGGGCCTTTACAATGACAGTGAATTTGTGAATTAAAATGATTACGTCTCCTATCGTACCTTGTAACCAAGGGCTTTGAGCTCACTGGGGGAGCAGGGATACAAATCCATGAACTTGTATCGGTCCACCAGTAGAGCCGTCTCCTTTCCCTCATATTCATCTTTAAAGGCCATGAAACGGCGTCGCTCCACCTTCAGGATACTGGCCAAGTCCCCGATGTTGCTTTCAAAGGCCAAGAAACGCGCCCAGATTTCCCTGTTACACAAAACCACATGTAAATGTGCAAGCATAATTGCTGTTTTTGCCTTGACGACATTTCTAAAATAAATAAATAAATAAATAAAAATTATATATTATATATATATATATACACACACATACATACATACATACATACATATATATACACACACACAGTGGGGAGAACAAGTATTTGATACACTGCCGATTTTGCAGGTTTTCCTAATTACAAAGCATGTAGAGGTCTGTAATTTTTATCATAGGTACACTTCAACTGTGAGAGACGGAATCTAAAACAAAAATCCAGAAAAATCACATTGTATGATTTTTAAATAATTAATTAGCATTTTATTGCATGACATAAGTATTTGATCACCTACCAACCAGTAAGAATTCCGGCTCTCACAGACCTGTTAGTTTTTCTTTAAGAAGCCCTCCTGTTCTCCACTCATTACCTGTATTAACTGCACCTGTTTGAACTCGTTACCTGTATAAAAGACACCTGTCCACACACTCAATCAAACAGACTCCAACCTCTCCACAATGGCCAAGACCAGAGAGCTGTGTAAGGACATCAGGGATAAAATTGTAGACCTGCACAAGGCTGAGATGGACTACAGGACAATAGGCAAGCAGCTTGGTGAGAAGGCAACAACTGTTGGTGCAATTATTAGAAAATGGAAGAAGTTCAAGATGAAGGTCAAACTCCCTCGGTCTGGGGCACCATGCAAGATCTCACCTCGTGGGGCATCAATGATCATGAGGAAGGTGAGGGATCAGCCCAGAACTACACGGCAGGACCTGGTCAATGACCTGAAGAGAGCTGGGACCACAGTCTCAAAGAAAACCATTAGTAACACACTACGCCGTCATGGATTAAAATCCTGCAGCACATGCAAGGTCCCCCTGCTCAAGCCAGCGCATGTCCAGGCCCGTCTGAAGTTTGCCAATGACCATCTGGATGATCCAGAGGAAGAATGGGAGAAGGTCATGTGGTCTGATGAGACAAAAATAGAGCTTTTTGGTCTAAACTCCACTCGCCGTGTTTGGAGGAAGAAGAAGGATGAGTACAACCCCAAGAACACCATCCCAACCGTGAAGCATGGAGGTGGAAACATCATTCTTTGGTGATGCTTTTCTGCAAAGGGGACAGAACGACTGCATCGTATTGAGGGGAGGATGGATGGGGCCATGTATCGCGAGATCTTGGCCAACAACCTCCTTCCCTCAGTAAGAGCATTGAAGATGGGTCGTGGCTGGGTCTTCCAGCATGACAACGACCCGAAACACACAGCCAGGGCAACTAAGGAGTGGCTCCGTAAGAAGCATCTCAAGGTCCTGGAGTGGCCTAGCCAGTCTCCAGACCTGAACCCAATAGAAAATCTTTGGAGGGAGCTGAAAGTCTGTATTGCCCAGCGACAGCCCCGAAACCTGAACGATCTGGAGAAGGTCTGTATGGAGGAGTGGGCCAAAATCCCTGCTGCAGTGTGTGCAAACCTGGTCAAGAACTACAGGAAACGTATGATCTCTGTAATTGCAAACAAAGGTTTCTGTACCAAATATTAAGTTCTGCTTTTCTGGTGTATCAAATACTTATGTCATGCAATAAAATGCAAATTAATTACTTAAAAATCATACAATGTGATTTTCTGGATTTTTGTTTTAGATTCCGTCACTCACAGTTGAAGAGTACCTATGATAAAAATTACAGACCTCTACATGCTTTGTAAGTGGGCAAACCTGCAAAATCGGCAGTGTATCAAATACTTGTTCTCCCCACTGTATATATATATATATATATATATATATATATATATATATATATATATATATACACATATACACACACGCGAGAAGAGATTGTTTAGTAAATATTTAGTATATATACACTGTATATTCAGTCCATTCAAAAGATGTAAAGAAAAACACACGCATGGTTTGTAAAACATAAACTGTATGTAAACATCTGCATCATATGGCATATTTTTGAATCCAACTGAGAAGATTAATAGATTTATCTTATTAATCCAATTATTACAGATCAACACAACCCCTTCCAATCCGATCGTCATTTCAATCGGATCGAGGCATTTACATGAAGGCTTTTCAATCCGTTTGAGCCATCAATCTGATTACTAACAGATGATTTGGTTGCATGTAAACGTAGCTAGTGTAAACATTAAATGTTAATAATGATTATGTTCAGGGCTTGACATTAACTTTTTTGCTCACCAGCCACTAGGGCTAGTGGTTTTCCAAAGTTACTAGCCACTCAGCATTTTCACTAGCCACAATTATGACATCGATATAGTGAGGAAAAACTGCCATATAGATATTTTTTAATATCACCTCATAATATCACCCTAATATACCTGCTGTCACTTGAAGACCTGAAGCACAGATCCATTATACTGTTACACGTGTTTTACGTGAACTGTTTACGTGAATATTCGCAAAGACCGGCATTTTGACATTATTCTGTGTATTTCACTGTTTAAGCGCAATAAGCAGCGAAAAAGAACTCAATTTAGTACTGAGAGGTGGCTTTATGTGCTCGCACTTTGGGTGTGAGCACAAAATCTGCGTGAATGAGTAAAATGATGCGCAATACACGCAATCCCACACCGAAATTCAAGCCCAGTAGCACCAACAATATTCATTCGGAGCAAATGAAACAAGTGAGTGAGGGGAGGCGGGTTTGTGTGTCAAGTTGCCATTACACGCCACTGCTGAAATCCACCTGCATGTGGCAGGTTGGCGGGTGTTAATGTCAAGCCCTGATCGTGTCAATCCAGGGTTAAAATAACACAGACTTTAACCATTTTAAAGCGTGAAAAGCCCAGAAGATAATTAGCAATGTTTAAGCAAATTAAAAGAAACGGATGGTATATTTGCGTGAAATAAAAGAATCAATAAAATCCCACTAACCCAGATTTCTCAGGGGAAAGACTGCCAGACGTCAGGACTCTCTCAAACAGGACTCTGGTGTTGTTGTCCTCTGTGATGGAGGGAAGGGTAAACAGCTCAATAATTCAGTCATTTTTGAAAACTCATTCCTGGCCAGGCTTTTTACTTCTTTTTTTTTTGGTAATAGCCTAGCAACAAGATAAACACGACCAATGTTTACTGCAAGGCAAACACTGTCTCCTAGCTATCTACTTCATAAAGCAGACGGATGGATTGTTTGGTCTGATAAGCACTCCTGAGTCAGATATCATCCTGTGTGTGTGTGTGTAAATAAACAGCCATCTCAAGGATGTGTCAATGATATGCACTCTCACAATGCTTCGGCTGAAATGGTTTTAACTACAGTGTTTCATCTAACATGATACAGATTGTATGAAATGTGACATTACAGCAGTACAGGCTTAATAAATTGCACTGATGGTTTGAATTCACGAATTGTATTCTTACCGTTTAGGTGAGAGAGGTAATCAATGTATGCCAAAATGTACTCAGGAATGTCACCGTATTTCTTCAGTCCAAGCTCAAATATCTTAAAGGCCACAGATTTGTCCTGTCGGTGAGGGAACAGTCATTCAGATAGTCGGTTTGGTGTGTCTGGATATTTATTTAATTAAAAGGCAATTTCTGAATTGATGTTTGAGGGGCAATACGTAAAATAAAATACAGGTGGTGTAAAAAAATGTGAAGGGTCTCATTATGAAAAAAGGGTATTTTTTAATCAGCAATTAGCCTTTGATTAAAAAAGGTAAAACTATAAAAACAAATGAATAACATTTTTTTTTTTTAAAAATGACATTTGTTTGGCCAGTTTTTTCCTTTAAAAGAATAGACACGGTGTTAAAATATTACTAATATTTCATCAGTTTTCCTTGAGTGGGGTGGTAACAAACATCCAGGATGCTCTCATGTTGTCAAGTAACAAGAAAACCATAAAAAAAGGAAACCATAAAAAAATAATTACAGAGATTTTTTACTTGGTTTACCACCTGACATTTTCAGTTATGAAAAACGTAAAAAAAATAAATAAATAATAAAAAAAAAGGTATAAACCTTTATATAAAAAAAAAAAAACAACAGGAATACCGTTAATAGTATTCAATGTTGTCACTGACCTCAAAACATATGCATTTCATATATACACCACCTGACATTTCAGTCATGATATCGCACAGCAACGAAAAAAAACTAATTAACAACATGAATACTGTTAAGGTTATTTAATGTCACTGACCCCAAAATATATGCATTTCATATATACAGTTTTTTTGTCAAAGAAATTGATACTTTTATTCAGCAAGGATGCATTAATCAAAAGTAACAGTAAAAGACATTTATCATTCATGTTACAAAAGATTTCCATTTCAAATGCTGTTCTTTTGATCTATTCAAAGAATCCTTACAAAAAAATCCCCCAAAAAATATGTATCAGAGTTTCCACAAAAATATGAAGCAGCACAACCATTTCCAACATTGATAATAATAAATATTATTATGTATTAATAATATTATATACATAAATGTTTCTTAAGCAGCAAATCAGCATATTAGAATGATTTCTGGAGTAATGACGCTAAAAATTCAGCTTTGACATTTTAAAATATATTTAAATAGAAAACAGTTATTTTAAATTAATATTAAAAATAATATTTCACTGTATAACTGTATCTAAAGACTTTTTTCAAAAACATTTTTAAAATGTTACCGGCACCAAACTTTTGACCTGTAGTGTCTATGCTACAGAGGAGTGGTGTTGATGTTACCTTGCTGCAGTAGTATTCCATCAGAGCAGCAGTGACGTACACATGATGCCGTGTGCGAGGATCCTCTCTGGCCTTCTTAAAGATGGAGCGGCCAGACTTAATGCCTTCAGCTCTTCTGGCGAATTTCATGTACTGTATATAGACCTGAACGATTCAAAAACATCAAAGGGTCAGTCTCTATTAGCAGAGACAGCAAAACAAACACACGTTATAACTCATTCATTCATGACTATGTAAAGTTATATTTCAGGCATCCCACATATGTGTGAATGATAAATTTCCCAGATATGATTAGTGAAGAGGAATCAGACTCACTCAGAAATCAGACTATGGGTTGTGAGCAGGTTTTACTCTACAGCAGAACTTTATTATTGCTATTTTTCCATAACATTCCCTGGCATTTGTTTCCAAAGAGAGCTGGACTTACCAAAGTAGGGTCGATATCTTCTATCGCCAGGAGACGGTTGTATATACTATGAACCTTCTCGTGCTTCATGCGACTCTGTGAATCAAGCACAGATCAATACTATGAATGGTCAAATGCTGAATTGTAAGATTACAGGGGACATGATATTTTTTGCACCTTTGAAATAAAGGCCTGATTTCACAGACAGGGCTTAGACTAAACCAGGATTAGGCCTTAGTTCTATTAGGACATTTAAGTAGCTTTTATAAACATGCCTTAGAAAAAAACATTACTGATGTGCATCTTGAGACAAAACAATGGCACTGACATATTTTAAGATCTGTTAGTGCAAGTTGCTTTCAGTTAAAACAGCTCAAACATGCATTTTAGTCTGGGACTAGCTTAGGCCTTGTCTGTGAAACTGGTAGAAAGAGTTTGATCAATTAAAGCCACAATATGTAATTTTTTGCCACTAGAGGTCGCTTACTCCGCTGAGCTTTTATTATGCCGCAGACGAGCACTTCCGCTTCTTCCGCTCATGCGTATGTGGGGTAACGCAGCGCTGTTTTATCATATTAGATACATTATTTGAGTGTGTTGAAAGTTATGTTATAATGCTACTCTGTAAATAAAACTAAATTCTGACTCTTTTTGCTGCAAGAGACCTTGACTAACATAAACAGAAGGCTTTCAAAAGCATAAAAAGTGAAGATTATGGCTTTTTAAATGTTCAACAGCTCAGGTCATCATTAGATCAGTTTAAAAGGTCTTACCTCCTCATAGTCTGCAAAAGAGAAATACAGCAGCATGTTCTTCTTGAGCAGAGTTCCTATGGCACGCTCGTAGATGTTAGCTGCCTCATCACTGAACAGCTTGGCATTGTTCATGTCCTGAATGAGGAGATCATGAGTGAAAGAAAGAGATCATGGAAATGTGCGTCAATTGCATGTTAATGAGACACCTAATACAACCAAAGAGAAGTCATTTCAAATTCAAGCACACAAAGCACTGGCAGTAAAACAGTGTTTTATATAAACTGATGTGCAAACCAACCCCTTTTTCTGCCAGCAGTTTGCTGGATTGTTCCAGGTACTGGGCCGCTTCGTACCAGATGTCAGGGTGATGCCCGAGTACCAAAAGGCATTGCTCATAGGCGAACATCACTGCAAGTGACAAATAATTTAGTTAGATACAAAAAATGGCCTGATTTAACAACAGATAACATCAGACACTGTCCTCCAGCATTCAGCCTGTGACTAAATTCTACCCGAGAAGATTTTAGACTGAATTTCACAATTCAGTACATTTATATCTGTTTATCAGTACTTTTATATGTGTATCATTTAACAATTTCTTTGTATGACATCCTTGCCGAAAATCATGTCTGCTCAATTTGGCATGTTTCATTGTGTTCACAAATAAAACAACTGACTCCAAGCACAAGTATGCAATACAAATTAATAATATTTGAAAAGGGTAAAGAATGAAGGCCGGACATCACTTTTGGCCACTAATGTATATTATATGCAATTTTATCCACATACATATAATACACTCACGTAAAGCAATATATGATATATAGCAAATCTCATATGCCTGATATTTATTTTGTTGTAAATTTAAACTTTTATCGGCCAGCTCTTTATATAAAGTTCAATGTATTAAGTGTCCAACTTAATACAGTATACTCACATAGGGCGATATACTGTATACTATATAGCAAATCTCAACTGCTTGATTGTTTGTATCATCTCAAAATGTGAACCATATTATTGTCCAGCTCTGATCTGCTAAAGGCAGGAAGATATTAGGATATTATAAACATAAAATCATGATTTTCTGTAAAGCTGTTCTGAAACAATGTATACAGTGAAAAACGTTAGACAAATACATTTGACTGGACTAGTCATGCTCGACAGGATTGAAACAGCAGTTGGTCTATTGTCAGAACCTGCTGATCATTATTTATGAATCTACCTCTCTTGGTGATGAGAGTCTGATCTTCGGTGCGCAGTGGGTTGCTCTTCTCCCATTGGATGTATTTCTTCCACATCTCCACCTGCTGGGCCTCCTGTGGGGAGTTCTGGGGTGGCACTGAGGGGGCGTTCCGGTCCAAACCCTTCATCACAGTCTCATACTCCTGAAAAAGGGATTAAAATCGCACCATCAGCATACAGTAAGCGACGAGAAGAAATCTAAAGTTTTAATGACTTAAAAACAGTTTTCAGTATCAGATAAAATAAGGCTACGTCTACACTAATCTGGATACATTTAAAAGCGCATCCTTTTCTTTGAGACTGCGTTTTTGTCCTGTGAAAAAAAAAAGAGCTTTTTGAAGATGCTCTCCCAAGTGGATACATTTGAAAACGCCATTTGCGTTGTAATGTGGACTGTGAAAAGGGAGATATCTGGAGTGGGCGTGGCCAAATTATTGCACCAAGCGAGAGCGACCAATAGAAACAGGCCTATCATTCTGGAGCTTAAGTTATACCGCCCACTGAAGTGCAGCTTCACTTGAATTTAAAACTTTTCAACTCGCAAGCAAAGGTTTTAGAGTCGCAAACAATGACAGCAGAACGGAGAGCAAATTTGTGTGTGCGTGATGAACTGCACACAAAAAAAAGATTTACTCGGACTGCAAAGAGTTTTGCTATTAATTATTTTTGTAATCAAAACAGCTTTAAGAAGACTTTTATTTGCAATCTTTTATTTTTTTTAATTACAATATAATTATTTTTGCTCTCGAACAGTGTTTAATTGAATAAAAAAAAGACACAAAAGAAATTCAATAAAAACGCTGATGCAAGTTTAGTCATGTGACGCATATTGTACCGACAGATATGTTTATATTGGCATGTGCCTGCTATGTGCTATTCATTTTCAGTGTTGCTAAAGATAAATGTTACTTTGTTCAATCTTCATATTACATTCCAGCAAAGATGACAGAAAATTTGCTGTCCTGCGTCAAAACAAGGGCAATTGTGTTAGACCATACAATGAATGGTGATTGAGTGCAACTGGAACACACCAGTAAGTGGTGAGATATTTTGTTAATAAAGTGATTGTGCCCGATGAATAGTGTGAGAACTTTATTATGTGTGGTCTCTCGGTATCATCTCTGTGAGCTTTTATTTTACACATACGCAGTAAGATGATTTAAGCATCTTCCGACGTTTCAGTGTAGACAAGAAACTTTTGGAAAATGCTTAAACACTAGTGTGGGTGGAAAGCGTTTTGAAACAAAAATGCCGTTTTCAAATGTATCTGGATTAGTGTAGATGTACAGTGGGGAGAACAAGTATTTGATACACTGCCGATTTTGCAGGTTTGCCCACTTACAAAGCATGTAGAAGTCTGTAATTTTTATCATAGGTACACTTCAACTGTGAGAGACGGAATCTAAAACAAAAATCCAGAAAATCACATTGTATGATTTTTAAGTAATTAATTTGCATTTTATTGCATGACATAAGTATTTGATACATCAGAAAAGCAGAACTTAATATTTGGTACAGAAACCTTTGTTTGCAATTACAGAGATCATATGTTTCCTGTAGTTCTTGACCAGGTTTGCACACACTGCAGCAGGGATTTTGGCCCACTCCCCCATACAGACCTTCTCCAGATCCTTCAGGTTTCAGGGCTGTCGATGGGCAATACGGACTTTCAGCTCCCTCCAAAGATTTTCTATTGGGTTCAGGTCTGGAGACTGGCTAGGCCACTCCAGGACCTTGAGATGCTTCTTACGGAGCAACTCCTTAGTTGCCCTGGCTGTGTGTTTCGGGTCGTTGTCATGCTGGAAGACCCAGCCATGACCCATCTTCAATGCTCTTACTGAGGGAAGGAGGTTGTTGGCCAAGATCTCACGATACATGGCCCCATCCATCCTCCCCTCAATACGGTGCAGTCGTCCTGTCCCCTTTGCAGAAAAGCATCCCCAAAGAATGATGTTTCCACCTCCATGCTTCACGGTTGGGATGGTGTTCTTGGGGTTGTACTCATCCTTCTTCCTCCAAACACGGCAAGTGGAGTTTAGACCAAAAAGCTCTATTTTTGTCTCATCAGACCACATGACCTTCTCCCATTCCTCCTCTGGATCATCCAGATGGCCATTGGCAAACTTCAGACGGGCCTGGACATGCGCTGGCTTGAGCAGGGGGACCTTGCGTGCGCTGCAGGATTTTAATCCATGACGGCGTAGTGTGTTACTAATGGTTTTCTTTGAGACTGTGGTCCCAGCTCTCTTCAGGTCATTGACCAGGTCCTGCCGTGTAGTTCTGGGCTGATCCCTCACCTTCTTCATGATCATTGATGCCCCACGAGGTGAGATCTTGCATGGTGCCCCAGACCGAGGGAGATTGACCTTCATCTTGAACTTCTTCCATTTTCTAATAATTGCACCAACAGTTGTTGCCTTCTCACCAAGCTGCTTGCCTATTGTCCTGTAGCCCATCCCAGCCTTGTGCAGGTCTACAATTTTATCCCTGATGTCCTTACACAGCTCTCTGGTCTTGGCCATTGTGGAGAGGTTGGAGTCTGTTTGATTGAGTGTGTGGACAGGTGTCTTTTATACAGGTAACGAGTTCAAACAGGTGCAGTTAATACAGGTAATGAGTGGAGAACAGGAGGGCTTCTTAAAGAAAAACTAACAGGTCTGTGAGAGCCGGAATTCTTACTGGTTGGTAGGTGATCAAATACTTATGTCATGCAATAAAATGCAAATTAATTATTTAAAAATCATACAATGTGATTTTCTGGATTTTTGTTTTAGATTCCGTCTCTCACAGTTGAAGTGTACCTATGATAAAAATTACAGACTTCTACATGCTTTGTAAGTAGGAAAACCTGCAAAATCGGCAGTGTATCAAATACTTGTTCTCCCCACTGTAGCCTAAGACTACTACTTGTAAATTGCTACTGGGGTTCTCAGTCAAGGATAACAGAGATGCAGATGGGAAAGTGTGAGACATCTACAAATGTTCTGTTATTTATGGTGAATTTTATTCATGGGTGGTGTGTTTTTAATTATGGGTATAGGAGTAGTGTTTTTGTGAATTTTGCAACCTAAAAATGCATTGAGGACCAACATAACGACAGGTCTTTATCAAAAACCCTGTTGCTTTATCCCATTACACACGTCAACCTGTGCTGAACTCACCTTGGCGACTCTCCTGGCGTTCATGTAGTCTCTGCTCCGGTCTTCAATCATCTTTTTGGCCAAGTGCACATTTATGCCCTTTATAATGGAAGAAAAGCAATTTATGACAAACAAAAACGATACATGCACATTACAACCAAAAGCATTTCTAGCCTTTCTGTACTGAGACACAGGCCCACCATCAAAAAGTGTCCTCATATTTTGGTACTCTTTTTTAATACAGTTTTGGATATAAACTGTGTGTGTTTCTGATTCACAAGCACCAATCGCAATAAAGAACTGCTTCATTATGGACAAATTATAGAAAACATTTGAGGGTTTTTTTTTTTCTTCCATACAATGGATTGTAGGTAAATATCACCTCATCCAGCACTTTCTGTTTTCTGAATTAAAGTATCCCATTACAGTGTGAGAAACCAATGCAAACTTTTTCAGACCTTTTGCAAACCTATATGACTGATTAGATCAATAACGATGCATTTGCATTCATTCTGACTCAAAACAGCTGATGGAAACTCACAACATGATTGCTAAAATACTATCAGTTAACATGATTATATATGGTTGGATTTGATAATCTCCATCGTTAGACAAGTATTTATCAGTAATATTTTATTGGGGCACAGCTGTATTTCCCTGGTGCTCATGCCCCAACACCCCTGATTACAACCAATTAAACAAAAAAAATTCCTATTCGATGTTAAGAAGAAGTTTCTCATAACAAATCTGGCAAACTATTGCCATGTTCCAAAACAGCGCCCTCAATCAGAACACCACATCCATGTGCTCACCTCTTCATATTTGCTGTAGTCCCTCCAGAGCTGCTCAATGTTAATCATGGGGTTGACGCAGCCCCTCTGGTACACGCGTCTGACGGCTGTGATCCGCTGATTCTCAGCGTACGACCCCACGGCCTCTCTAGATGACACGTACAGAGAGCTCGTCAAATGCCTTTCCTCCAATTATCAACTTTTTTAATGACCGTTAAATGAGTTGAGAACACAAATGGTGTACTTACACTCCTTTGAGGAAATTGATGTAATCCACCCAAATCTAAGAGAAGAGTTTTAAGTCAATGTTTATGATGCCATAGGACAAATCAGAATTAATAAGGACTGACAAAACCTCACCTGATAGGACATAATCTCCATCCCAATCTTATCCAAAGCAAAATCATAAGCTTGTGCCATCTTTTCCCTGTCAAAAAACAGCACATTTAAAGTCGCTTCCTAACTATGCAACAAGAAAATATACAACTCACAATGCACTAGAAGCTTGTTTCTGCCACAGAATAAAAAAAATAAATTTAAAAAAAAAGGTACTTGTGACTTCCTCTCACAATTCTGGCTTTTTT
This sequence comes from Coreius guichenoti, assembly GCA_039654105.1. NCBI lineage: Eukaryota > Metazoa > Chordata > Actinopteri > Cypriniformes > Gobionidae > Coreius > Coreius guichenoti. Next base: position 36,214,640 of record CM077181.1, read on the forward strand.
CCTTGCAATTGTGAGTTTACATCTAGCAATTCTGGCTTTATAACTCACAATTGCGAATGTATATCTCGCAATTCTAACTATTTCTCGCAATTGCGAATTTATATCACGCAATTCTGACTTTTCTCAGAATTGTAAGAAATAAAGTCAGAATTGAGAAACTCACAATTGCGAGAAAAAGTCTGTATTGGGAGTAATATAAAATTGCGTAGATATGAACTTGCAATTCCGACTTTATTTCTCGCAATTCTGAGGGGGGAAAAAGTCAGAATTGCGAGATGTAAACTCACAATTGTGAGATAAGTAGCAATCACCTTTTAAAATGTTTTAAATTCTGTGGCGGAAACAAGCTTCCATAAGAAAGCGAAAAAGTGAGGTCTGTTTAGAGTAGTGATAGACCGATCATTAACCAATAATGCACAGTTTCCTGTATTCAAAATTTGTTGTGAAGTACAAGTCACACCATAAAACAATTGTTCTGTTTTGTCTTATTTGCAATAATTAAATAGTATTATATGCAATGGGTCCAGAAGTCTGAGAAAATAAAAATGCATTCTATAGTAAATAAAATTTCAAAGTCAGTTTATTTATATAGCACATTACACAAAAGTGCTGTACATACACAACAAGTTTAAAAGAAAAATTACATTTTATAATTTGGTAGTTGGTATGTCCCTCCTTTACTTTAATGGAAAAAATTATTTGAGGATGTTTCAAAGAGCATCTTGTGCTTAAATGGAAGCTGACAACTGGACATGACAATTGGCAAGATCATTGTCAAATTTGAAATTAGGCAGAATCTGAAAAATTGCTTATTTACATCAAAGTTTACTTTTATAATTCTAAAACTAATTCTTTCTAGATTTAAATCAAGGACCAGAACTATCCGTTTTATAATTAATTTTGAATTGTGGTCTCAGAGTTTTTGACCCCAATGTATATGGAACATAAATCACACTTCTCTCTATAGATATTGCCATTAGGCATTGAAAAAGGCAGTTGATCGCTACTTTAAAGCCATGGAAACACAATCATGTCACATACTTATAGCTGGGCAGTTTTCCTTTGGTTTCCCGGACATATGAGAGGTAGCACTTCCACAGGTCAATGTGCAGAACCTTCATTAAGCACCTCTGAAATAACTGAGCAAGAGATTGAACAGTGAACAAACCCTTCTGACGCACAAGACAGCACATCAAATTACAGTACAGCTCTGACTCATGCATACAAACTATACTGGGACAGTAGCACTGTTACAGATCATGATGGCGGTTAAATACAAAACAAACTCTAGATTACACTCCAATTATATAAAATACATTTAAATTATAATTCTGCGTCAAATTTTGTCAGATAATCTGTCATCAGATGACAATACAATGGTATTTTGACATAACACTGAATAATTAACATTCATATTTACATGGTACTGCAAAGAATCAGCATTCTGTACTTTCGTGTTTTCAGAAACAAAAGGGTCATGTGAGATATCAAGCGACTCAATATTGACCCAGTATGACTGATGTTTTGTTGCCAAACTGCATTAACAGTGAATTGCTCTCTGAAATGGGATCTAACAAACTCAGATAATGCATTCTCCATCATGAAGAATCAAATCAAACATTTTTCACCTCATATTTTAATGTCTGAGTGCCTGTTTTCTGGATTTGGTTAAGCAAACAGTATATTTCTAGTGGAGCAGGGTGTTATTTTATTTCACTACACCATCCGTGTGTTTACTCTCCCTGAGCTTTTGAGTGGTGACCTAGATAAAGCTCAGCTTTTATGGTCTTACAACCATGTATGTGTCCATCACAATAATTTCATACGATCAATAAATTCTAAATGTGGCTTCCATGCGATAACAAATGCTTACCTTTTCAACCTTGTCATAGTTTTTAGCCTTGATCTGTGGACACATTTGGAAAACCAATATTATTAAAAAAAAAAAAAAAAAAAAAATGATTGTCAGTAGCGTGACTGCAAGTTTCTCCACACGCATGCACACACAACCCTTTTTAGGTCAACGATGTGACATTCACACAACCCTGTATAATATTGTGTCAGTTTCATGACTGTCCTCCTCTATTAACTCTGCATGTGAGTCACAAGATTCACGAGCTACAATTTGAAGAATGACTCATTTCATGTGCGTATGGATGGGCCACAAAGCTGCAAATGGAGTAATGGATATTCCCAGTTTCACAGACAAGGCCTAAACTAGTCCCAGACTAAAATGCATGTTTGAGCTGTTTTAACTGAAAGCAACTTGCACTGAGGGATCTTGAAATGTGTCAGTGCCATTGTTTTGTCTCAAGATGGGGTTTTTTTTAATAAAAGCTACTTAAATGCCCCTAATTGAACTACGGCCTAATTCTGGCTTAATCTAAGCTCTGTCTGTGAAACCAGGCCATGTATTAGTAAACATTACTTTTTGGAGTGGAAAAACCCTGGGAAAGATTTTACATTGTCCCTATGGTTTGGATCTGAAGGTTTTACAAAGCTAATATTTTAGACCAGTTGTGGCAGAGTAAGAAAAAACTTCTATAAGAATTTGGTATGCGTCAAAAATGAAACATTACACTCAGACAATTACAATAATTTAAAACACAGGTTTAATTATTTATTTTATTCACCAACTTCCTTTGAGCAACACAAAAATCTGTTTAGCAGAAGTTGCTGCTGTGAAGGAAATTGTGTAAGTGTGATGCAGTTAATCAACATTTATTCGTTTTTGCAGGAAAATCTAAACTTAAAATACTTTGCTTTGAATAAAAGCCAACAATAAACAGCAAAAAAATTGCCATAATGTGTATTAATATAGTTTAAAAAAACAAAACAAAAGAAACCAATTTCTCAAAGCATTTCTCACCACGAAGTCAAACACAGAAATGAAACGTCAGGGCTAACCAATAAGGATTTTTCTCTGCTGGTGCACCACAAATGAAAAATTGCTACGTCCTGCACCATCTTTTTATACGTGTGAGCAATAATAGTACTATGCCATCACCAAAAAAAAAAAACAAAAAAAAAAAAAAAAAACACTATATTCTAGCACCATGACAGCTATAAACTCATAAACACACTTTACAGTGCAAAACATTTATTTCTAACCAATTTAAAGTGAAGCGCTTAAGTCTATCATTGGTCAGTCTGGCAAAATCCCATTAATCCTCTTTTATTACCCGGCTAGATAACATTACCTTGGTGACAGTAATCAGCACAATTCGCAACAAGTGTTCAATAAATCACGGAATTTCAGATGCTTAAAAAACATAAGATCGTGGGATGCATGATTTAGTGCTGGACTGAGCACTGACCGAGTCATGCATTTGCACGTTTCAGTATTCTGATAAAATATGAATGCAAATTGAAGCAAGTGCACATTTTCCAGAGAACAAATAGCAGGTAAATATGAAAATTCTCAAAGATTTTATAGATTATGACTGGAGTCATTCAGTGGTATTGTGACTGCAGAGATGCAAATTATGATTTCATAATTTTCATTTCTAAATGTCTTAAGAGTCTGTGTGGACTAACTCCACATCAAGACAAAAGCTCAAATGTGTCTTGAGGAAAAAAGTCATGGTTAGATTGGACAAGGGAAGGGATTAAATAATCCTATTTAAAAACAAACAGAGATTAAGCAGCATATGCCATCAGGGATTGATGCATTTTCACTGATGATATAAGAGGTAAAGTCAGATTTTTGCTGAATGAATTGTGTTCATTCTAAAATCAATTGTACTTCACTCTAGGGTAGTGCTTTAAGCACACAAAGCCCTTTGTCCACTGCTTTCCCCAAATAGCAGCAAAATAGGACTAATTTGACATAATATCACTGTTATCATTAAAGGCATAGTTGACTCAAATTAAAATTCTGTCATGATTTATGTCATTCCAAACCTGTATGATTTAGTTTCTTCTGTGGAAGACACACACACACACACACACACACAAAAAGATATTTTAAAGAATGCTTCATCTGTTTTCGTCCTTAAAGAAAGTTAACGGGGACCAAAACAACATTGGTCCCCATTCACTGTCATTGTACAGAAAAGGTCTTCATTGTTCTCATACAGGTTTGAAATGATATGAAGGTGAGTAAATGACAGAATTTTCATTTTTTTGGGATCAACTTTCCCATTAAGGCCATATTTCAGATTAGCTCTGTGATTCTTGGTAACATTAAATCACATTAATATCACTAAGGTGAGCTGTAAGAGGTTGTTGGTAGTGTGTCTGTGCTTCAGGGCAAATGGTGACAGCCTGACATACTTAACCAACCACTCAACAGCTCCAAACGAAATCAAAACTCAGCATGACAGTGTGAAAAATACTGGCACTGATGCAGAGTCGCTCTGGGACATGATCACTGTGGTACTGCCGTCTCCTTGCCTCGGACACACGCATGCACGCACACTCACTGACACAAGATTACAACGCACATTACAACGACAAGCCAAACTTGTTACAGTGCATTTTATTACGGTAGGGGTAAAAAGAACAGTTTTGACTAAGGGTTGAGAAGCTTGAACAATAATTAAATGATTGGACATGCTCAAAACAAGAACCAGATGAGTGTATAAATACTTAAAATCTGATTGGTCCCTGATTTTTTCCATTATACTATTTCAATTAAATATACTGAATCAAAATAAATATGATTTCAGACCCTTTACACTTTTGGCTTAAATCCAGATGACAACAGAAAAGTTTGATTAGCAAGAAATCACAATTGGGGATCTGAAAATAGATAATATTTACAACCACAGCTCTTCAATTGATTTATCCATGGTGAGGTGTATTTTTAGAGAGGAAATTATTTTATGGCTATGTGATTGCAGCTCCAATCCTAATTGGCCCTTCAATAAGCTCCACTCCAATTGGTTAATGTTTCTGCGACCAGCTGTACAAAACATCCAACAGAAAGGATCATTAGTAAACGGAATGATTATCAATAAAATGTGGTAAAAGGAAATTATTCTCACTTGGGCTGAAATTAATTTACATTCTATCCACTTTTGGAAGCTATTAATAAAATTAGAAGTCTGCAAATGAGAAGTTACCTTTTTCCCCCCCAAGTGAAACTTAAAAATAATTTGAAAGTGATTACCAATGCAAGCTACCAGACTAGTAACAAACTCTTGTATTGGATTACTACGAAAATTACATCCAAGTTGAACATTATCTTGGAGCAAATGTAGGTGCTCTTACTGATATTATACATATTCATTTGGGAATGAGAAAATGGCAAATAGTTGCAAAGGCAGGACTGGTCAGTAATTTTACAGGTCAAGGCTTAGTAAAGGGTCAATTGTAACGATCAACTAAGCATATAGAGGAAAAAAAAATAATAATAATTCAACCACCCTCCACCAAAAAGTTGTAAGAGTATTAAAAAAATAAAATAAATAAATCACACATTTAGTTTTCTTAGCGTTTAATCATTTATACCCAGAGAAGATTTTTTTTTAGCAATTTAATGGGCAAAAGAAAGTCTAATTCTATTAGGAATATTTATTAAAAAAAAAAAAATAAAAAAAAAAAAACACCTTACCATTTAAGTGACTACACTAGTTAATTTCAAGTTAGTGAAATGTAACGTGTGCATCTAAATGTTACTTGTAAGATACTTACCATTACAATCTGTCCCTAAACTGCACTCCTACATATAAATGTCATATGCCTATTTCATAATCACCTCCAGAAATAATTTTATAGTAAATCTTAAAGAATGTGAGCAGTGTGTGGTGCAAGTGTGTACTTGTAAAATGCCATTTAACTCGCCTCAGGATTTAGACAAACTAGACTTTGTTGATGTGTGGACTACGACTCACATGTATAATATGGAATGAGGGACAAGAGAGAGATAGACGCTAGTATGGACCAAATCTTGAATAATTAATTACAAACAAACCACAACAACCTCAAAGAAATGACACAGGAGGCAAGAAATTGACACAAGTAATAAAGGCTAAAGCACTCCAATACCATTAAAATTGTTTTAATGCTGTTGCAGATAAAACATGCAACAATATCACCTCATAAAACTGCAAAGTATAAGGAAAAGAATAACTTGAGAACCTCTAAATGATACAAGCTATTGAGTTTCCCTTGACGCCCTGCGATTATTGTGCATTGTTGGTGTTGTGTGAATATCACATTGTTGATCAAAATGGGGAGCATGACATGCACAGATATGAAAATGTCATTAAATTAAAATAAAGTTTAACCTCAGCTTCAATGTATAGCTTCCAGAATCTGCCCGAACTGGGAAACTGGGCGACAAGTCGCTCATATGTCTTCCTTGCTTTGTCTATGGGTTGATTCTAAAAGAAGTAAAATTCATTTACATACAGAATCATAATGTACGTCCCAAAGACCGTTTACACGAAACAGCATCAGATTCGCCCTCCCGTCCCCTCCCAAAACATGTTACCCCCGGGTAAAAAGGAATGCAACCCTGTGTCACTAAACCTGTGCTTCACGAATCAGTATGCTCCAAGCGTCGAGGTCGTATGGATTTTCTTCCAACTTCTTCTCTGCTTTCTTCACCTTCTCTGGGATGTATTCTGCCGTCTGTTGAGGGGGAAAAGAAACAACAAATGTGAAACCGGATTATCCTGAAATGAGTGCAATATCGACATCTGTTCCCAAAAGACATCACATACTAGTGCATATTCATATTTCGGATATATATAACCATAAGCTGAACATCAACAGTTCTTAATCTTAAACATAGGAATTGTGCAGTGTACTTGAAACACAGCTGTAATTTTGTTGTGTTTCAAAACTTTGAAAGCTGCCTTCATAGACGGCATTGACACAAAGTCATCTTAATATGCTAAAGGATAAAGTACAGTTTAATGGTTTACTCAGCATAAATATATTAGTAGTAATAAACTAGATAAAGTTATCAGACAAACGTCAATGTTGGCTCGAGAAAGCCTGGCTAAAAGTTTGAAGTAGTTTTAAAATCTTGAAGGTTTTCAGTTTAGAGTGTTAAGTCTGTTTAAATAGCTTTAAGTTTGTATTAGTTTTTAAAAGGTATCCTAGAATTTAGCCTAGACAGACAAATATGATATAATGTGTGGTTGGTAGGGTGTTGCTAGGCAGTGTAGTTGCTTAGAGGTTGCTGTGTGGTTACTACAGCGTTGCTATGGTTTCTGGATGGTTGCTAGGGTGTTCTAATAGGTCTCTAGGGCATTGCTATGGTGTTCTGGGTGGTTGCTATTATTTGAAGGATTTACAGAAAGACAGATCAATAAATAGATAGAAATTAGAAATATATTATTTGGAATATAATTTGACAAGTGTGATTTGAGCATTCTGTCAGTGTGTAAGTCTATGGAATTTTTCCAAAGTTTTGGTCGCCAGTTTCTGGATGGTTGCTAGGGTGTTCTAATAGGTTTCTAGGGCATTGCTATGGTGTTCTGGGTGGTTGCTATTATTTGACATTTTACAGATAGATCAATAAATAGACAGAAATATTAGCTAGAATTGAATTTTGACAAGTGGGATTTGAGCATTCCGTCAGTGTGTAAGTATTTTTTTCCGAAGTTTTGGTCGCCCGTTTCTGGAAAATATTCCGATCGGTTAGAAAACATACGTAAACCCGAGTCTGAAGGTCTTGTCCGAGTTTGGTGGTGTAGCTTTAAAGCTCTAGGAGACGTTGCAGCCAACAAGTTGTTGTAGAATGAAGAGTTAAAATAAAATAATAGTACGATGGCTTTCTCAAGCCAACATAATAAATCAATAGTGTTAGAGTGTTGCAATAGTAAAGGTAATCAATGGCATCGTGGTGTGTCGTGCTGCAGTCATACAATCGCCAACACCTAAGCAACAGCATTACGTCAACACTCGTCTATCCTACTACCTCAAATGTTTCTCATTTATTACAGCAGTACAAAGCAAACACTGCACAAACACTCGACGCATACTGTGAGAGACGTGTAATAAACCTTTAAACATCGACATTATCCTGCTTTAGAAGCGAACTCAACAGCTAGGCCGCAAACACGAGCTCTTGATTTCACACACTCCACAAATGTCTTTACTTTACCTGATCCGGTGGAGTCTCGGTGGACATGATGGAATATGAGTGCGATCCGAGCAAAGAAACGCCGACTGCTCTAATATCACAAATAACCGTAGACCGTGACTATTGCAGCATTGTTTATTTGTGCAGACTCTTTGTGCGGCCGCTTGTCTCTCACCGCGCACTAAAATGGCAGCAGCGTGAACGAGCCGTTGAGCCACGCCCACCGGAAACTACTCATTTCAAAATAAAGGCCACTACAATAATAACAATAATAGAAAATAGTTTTCTTATAACAAATGCAATTTTGAGTGCCATAACCTTACAGACAGATTCACATTAAAATCAAAAGAAAAAAATGATTGGATGTGATTTATTCTTTAATTTTAATAGAATTTAGTGATGATAAATAGAATCACTAAAAGTAGTGAAGCTGTTAGATCAATTACATGTGTCACGTTTTAAATCAAATCGCTTTTTAGTATAGGGAAGCTATTTTAGTAAGTAATTTTAAGTAGCGGCATACAACGTTGATAAAAGATGTGTGTACTGTCCCAGCTAACAGGGAGCGTTCCCATTCACTTTCACTAATGTTCTTTAAAGGGGCTCTATGTAAGTTTTTGACTCTACTAAAGCATAAAAATACCATAATATGTTTGCAGATATTTTAGAAACATGCTAAGTTAACATAGTTTATCTAAAAAACAATGCTATAGTCAATTATTCTCCAGTGAAAATGTGCGTTCCGTGTCGGAACTTCTGTCTTTGTTTTGGTCTGTGCAACACACCCACTGTCAGTTTATCCAATTGTATTTCGGCAACCCGGGTTGCCAGTTGGCGGCAAACACGGCGTATTTCATTTCAGTTTAGTCCAGTCATGGAAGCTGCCAAACGAAAGGGGTCAGAGTCAGAGAGCGAACATTCCTGCCCTAAAAAACCTCGGCATCCATCCAAAAAAATGTATGATGAACGTTATAATAAAAGCCGTATAAATATTGGAGATGCGTTTGAGAGATGAAGACCACTTAAAGCAGACAAAGGCTTCAAAATGAATGCTGAGATGGCTAATTTTCTTCTTGACAGGTAAGTAATTAGCCAAAGTCAGTTAGCTAATGTATCCTGGCTACTAGTAGGAATATTTTAAGTAAATTCAACATTCAGACAGTTTCGTGGTACCTGGTTGTTAAGACAGCGTGTATTCGAGAGAGTGTCCGACTAGTGCGGAGGTGCAGACGGGTCATGGCTGTTTATCACATCGTTAACAACCGTGACAGAAAAATACGGAAACTACGAATACAAATTTTTATTTAATTTACGAATGTATACATTAGCTGATCAATTTACAGTGTAAGGCTCGCTGCTTTCCATCGTCAGGTGCGCTCGTTCCTGCTGGTGTCGTCAATCTGGCAACCTGCGTGTGCTTCAAGTCTGAGGAGGAGGGGGCCGGGTGAAAAAAACCCACTTCAATATTTTGAATTTGGATTGCAATACCTAGTTCAACCACTGGGTGTCCATCCTACATAAAGCCCCTTTAAAAGTTATCTAAATGTTAGGACAAAATGTTCTTAAAGGTGTAGTGTGTAATATTTATGAGGATCTATTGACCGAAATGCAATATACATAACTATGTTTTCAGTGGTGTATAAAGACGTTACATAATGAACCATTATGTTTTTATTACCTTAGAATGAGCCATTTCTATCTACGTACACCGTGGGTCCCTTTACATTGAAGTCTCCATTTTGCATCGCCATGTTTTTACAGTAGCCCTAAACGGACAAACTTCTCTACAGAGCGCTTGCTACTCTGCTGTCTCAGACGACGACATCTTTGTCCTGTGTTGGCCACCGTAGCTTCTCTATATGCTTTGAAAGGGAGGGGTGAGCAGTGGGCGGTTGCAATTCGCAACCTCACCGCTAGATGCCGCTAAAAACTTACACAGTGCACCTTTAAAATAATGTTTATGGAACGTTCTTATAATGTTATTAATAGCAAGCCTTTATATATAGGAAGAGAGTGCACATCGATTACTTATGAATGGGAGAAAGTGCATCGCCCAATATGGCGAATAAGCGCCTTCTAAATGAAAGAGCCAATCGTTGATTAGTAAAGTCATTGCATCACTGCAGCTGCCGTTAGAAGCTCTGGTTGCTATAGAAACAGGCAGTGTTCTGAGACACGCATTTAGGATTGCGCATGCGCATTAGCTTTGTCCAGGCTGAAAAATGCTGTTTGTTTTGTGATCATGACTCGAGCATTTAGAAACAAAATTTATGAGACAGTTGTAGTCAGATTTCATTGGTGATTTCAAATATGTAATGTAATCGTAAGCTTGGCGAACAGTTTTGGAGAATTTGATGTTTCCTCATTCAAAGAGATAGGAGCTGCACTTGCACACCCAAGAGGCGTTTCAAAGATTGCCGCAAAGTGAAATGACTTGTCTGAAATGGACTTTGTTTATAGTTAATATACGTTCTTGTAATGTTGAGAGAAAATGTTCTTAGAATAGCATTTTTGGAACGTCCTTTTAATGTTATTATTATTTGCTAAATGTTTTTGGATTGTTTGCATAAAACAGTGTGAGAACAATTTTAATGAAACATCCTTAGAGTGTTATTTGTCAAAGTCAATTTTTTTTGTATAGTGCTTTTCACAATACACATTGTTTCAAAGGCAGCTTTTCAGAAAATCATGATGTTATAATGTTTATAATATCTTAAAATCTTCATGCCTTATAGTCGCTTTTAGCAGACAGGGAACATTCTCAGAACTTTGGCTAACGTTCTGGAAAGGTTCTCTCAAAGATATGAACAAACTTTTTTCTATCTGGTCTCAAAAGTTCTCAAAACGCTAGAACAAAAACGTTATTTATATATTGTTTTTTTTGGAATGGTTCATCTAATATTTTTTAAACATTACTACTTTGATCATTAAAGAGAATTGAAGAGAACATGAAGTCACAAGGAATGCATAAGGAACAAACAATGAATGCAAGTTGTAGACTATAAAATATACCAGCAAGCAGGAGTAATACACTGACTTCATCCCTGCTAAACGTATGTTCTTAGTATGTTTTGCTAAAATTCCCAATAAGTTATGAAAATGTTATTTCTGAATGTTTTTTAAATATGTAAAACGTCAATTTTTTAATAATGTATTAAGAAAGTTTTTTCTTGGTTTATGTGAAAATTCCATTGAAAACATTGTTTCTGAACATTCAAAACATCCACATTTTTTATTGATTTATGAATGTTTTGTCTTAATATTTATATAACTTTTAAAGAACGTTAGTGAAAGTTATGGGAATGTTCCTTGTTAGCTGGGAGGCAGAGGGCCGCCAAATGGGGATCTCGTAGGGCGCCAAAATGGTCAGAAACGGCTCTGATTGTGAGAAAGGGATAGCTGCAGGTCGGAGTAATGGCCATGCCGAAAGGTACACAATGCTACAACAGAAACTAAGGCTGCATCCAAAATCGCATACTTCCCTGAAAAACAATATGTGACAAAAAAAGTATGTCCGGATTCACAGTACTCATAAAAGAGCAGGCAAAAAAGTAGCCGGATGTCCTACTTCCAGTGAGATTATGAAGTGTGCATATGATGGACACTTTACTATCCCATGAGGCCACGAGAGAGGATTTATGAATGGCGGTGAAGCGACCCAACTGATGCTGGTAGGTCACATGATAAGGCCAATATGGTGAATAACGTCCGGATTACATACATACTACACACACTCATACTATTTAGAACATACTTTTTAACGGTCGTGAAGTATATAAAATAAGTGCCTACTCAAGAGAGTATGTGATTTCGGACGCAGCCTAACCTCAAAGGGTAACTGTAAAGACCTTTTGGCACGCCCATTACTCTGACCTGATACCCACACTTGCTGATTGTTGCATCAAAATTTTCATATGGCTGAATTAAATGTCTGTGAAATGAATTTTATCAATTGTGGCAACAGACTAATGGCTCATTCTGAACCCAACCATGTTGCAATTAAATAGGCTATTTTAAATTGTAGTAGTAATGTTTTCTCTTTTTTACCTTATTGAAAATGAAATCTGCAAAGCAGTCTGAGTAGTAACCATTATAATTGTTTAAAATGGATCGCTCAATTGCAAGCATTTTTGTTCAAGTTCATTTAATGTGTGCATCAAATACAAGTTTCCTCTGAACTAACCCTAGCTTCTAGTTCAAGATCCTCCAACATTTTCTCCTGGCCTTGTTTGTGCAACAAAATTGTCTGGATAAATTACTACGAACACCTACTTTATAACAAGCAGCAATTGTTAATTTATGAAATACCTCCATTTACACGTTCACAATATTTGGTAGCCTAATTGAATGTTTATTTAGTGTTATAAAGAAGTAAGTACTGATATCACTAAGAGAAAAGAACTGGCTGCAGATCCAAATCATCGCTATAAATAGGTTCATTGTTGTTATAAATATGTTAATTTATTTGTAGTCAGTCTCCTTGTAGGCTATGTGAATGTTTATGTGCACGTCTTTTTGCGCTTTGTTAACATAGCTTTTTAAGGTATATAAATAAATGTATAAATAAATAGAATTTATTTGGGAAAAGGTGATCTATATGTCAGAAAATACAATTGTTAAAAAAACTAATTATTAAAAATTACTTGAACACATTTTATTATTTAATATTATTATTATTACGACTACTACTATGTTGTTGATGATTTAGAAGAAACTGGAAAAGTGGTATAATGTGAATGCGGGGGGAGCAAATCGCGTTTAAAACGCTTTAATTTCAGTCAGGCAGATTTTCAGACACCGTTGCCAACATTTTCCCAGCATTCTTTGCGAGCGGCCTTTTCCTCCATTTTTGAGATTGAGTCAGGTGAGCGTTTTAGAGCTCGACTTTTAAAATGTGACATTTTAGCCTTGTGTGATGTAAAGTAAACCACAATTTCTACCATTATTGATAAAAATACCAATGAAGTCCATATTCCGCTGAGTTGTGCCATGTACGACATAAGATGTTTAGGATTTTAAACGGATTGTTTGAGCCAGTCGGCTCAGGCTAAACTGGTCCGGAGCTCATTTCTGCTCATTACTGTCAAATCTTATGTCAAAACATAGCTTTTTGTTAATAATTCATGGTGTTTACAACGCTGGTTAGCTTGTTTCGAAGACGTAGTAATAGCTATAAACTACGTTTAACTTTGTGTAAGAACTGTAAGAGCTACATAGCATTGAGGAAGATAAACATGCTGCTGCTCCGAAGCTGCTGTGGATATAGTCAATATAAATATATGAATGTAAATATATGAAATCCTTGACCTGCGAGGGGCTGCATATTAATTGACCCTTTGACTAAATGTTTATGTAATTTTCCCATTTTAGGTTGGTTAGCCTGGTCAAAGTATCATCATGCCCGGAAGGTAAGACATGAGAGCTGTCAGCATTGTAAATCTGTGTGATATCTATGCTTGGCATATGCTCATAGACGTAACCCTCTTTTTCCCCTCTTTTAGGCTGTGGAGCAAGGCTATCTTTGCTGGCTACAAGCGTGGCCTGAGGAATCAGCGTGAGCACACTGCTCTGCTCAAGTTAGAGGGAGTCTACAACCGCACAGAGGTCGACTTTTACCTGGGCAAACGCTGTGCCTACGTCTACAAGGCAAAAAAGTAAGTGATGGCACAATATGTAAGATTTTTGGATTAAAATATCCAAAAACCACTAGAAAAATGTTATATATTTTGTTGACTTGTGTACTTGCACTTATCCAAATTCTTCCAAGAACGTTTAAATCGAGAGAAATAAGCAACTTTAACCAGGACACGGTCCATGTCCGTGCATCGTCTATCAATGACATACCTGCGTTACCATCGATTTCCGGTTTTATTTTGTAGAAATCATGGAAACACCAAAGATGCTTTAATATATTATGTTTTATTAGACAAGGAAACACCTGTCTGGAGACATTTATAGACACAAAACTAATTATTGTACAGTAATGCAGCAATTTCTCCATTATACAATGTTTTAATTTAATTGCATGCCATTTAGCAACACAAGCCTTCCAGCATTTATTAAAGGGTAGGGGTGTAAGGATACACCTATGCCACGGTTCGGTTCATATCACGGTTTTGGAGGCACGGTCTTTGCTGTGGAGGCAGGGTTCATGGCAGGGCACCAGCAATAATAACACTAGATTCACTTTTAACTTAATAATAACAACAACAATAATTTAACTTATTAATTAACTTTATCTTTATTAACTTTATACATTGGCTTCACGTTTTCTTTAGAACAGTTAGCATACCTGAGTAAACTAAAATGAAATAAATGCCTCCACTGTAGACTAGTCAGAAATAATCTACTCATTTTACCATAATGTTTTTTATTTTTTTTTTAAAAAACAAGCAAATTTAATAAAAATTGACACAAGTAATGTCCCACTTTAGCCCATTTAAACACATAAATTGTATGAATATGACTAATACTGATGAATAAATAGGCCTATAAGTTAAAGCTATTAAATAGCAGTTTTTGTTAATACAATAAAGTAGCCACCACACTAATTTAAAAATATACAAAATAACAAAGTGAAAATAAAGTGGCATTTTGGGGTTATGGAAACAAGTTACCATGGCGAATACACAATACTAACATGAACTGTTAATGAAACATGGAAACTGCTCCTGATGAACAGAATGAACATCATACCTGCATGCAAATCCATCCCAGCTAACACACATCGTACCAGTTACGTGATTTATTGGTACTTTACTTTTATTTCATGACTTACGAATTGATAGCGTAACGTTGCATGCTCGTAGTTTCTCTTACGCTTTATATATGAAGTGATATACAGCGCACGGCGCCGCATTTGCGCGTGTAATTGTAGAGTGTGCGCTACAAGCACAGTATAACGGTTTGAATATCGTTACACCCCTATTAAAGGGGGTGTAACATAGTTTCAGCCAATCTCATGTTAATCTTGAGTACCTATAGAGTAGTATTGCATCCTTCATATCTCAAAGTCTTTAGTTTTATTACAAACCCGATTCCAAAAAAGTTGGGACACTGTACAAATTGTGAATAAAAACAGAATGCAATGATGTGGAAGTTTCAAATTTCAATATTTTATTCAGAATACAACATAGATGACATATCAAATGTTTAAACTGAGAAAATGTATCATTTTAAGGGAAAAATAAGCTGATTTTAAATTTCATGGCATCAACACATCTCAAAAAAGTTGGGACAAGGCCATGTTTACCACTGTGTGGCATCCCCTCTTCTTTTTATAACAGTCTGCAAACGTCTGGGGACTGAGGAGACAAGTTGCTCAAGTTTAGGAATAGGAATGTTGTCCCATTCTTGTCTAATACAGGCTTCTAGTTGCTCAACTGTCTTAGGTCTTCTTTGTCGCATCTTCCTCTTTATGATGCGCCAAATGTTTTCTATGGGTGAAAGATCTGGACTGCAGGCTGGCCATTTCAGTACCCAGATCCTCCTCCTTCGCAGCCATGATGTTGTAATTGATGCAGTATGTGGTCTGGCATTGTCATGTTGGAAAATGTAAGGTCTTCCCTGAAAGAGACGACGTCTGGATGGGAGCATATGTTGTTCTAGAACTTGGATATACCTTTCAGCATTGATGGTGCCTTTCCAGATGTGTAAGCTGCCCATGCCTCATGCAACTCCATACCATCAGAGATGCAGGCTTCTGAACTGAGCGCTGATAACAACTTTGGGTTGTCCTTGTCCTCTTTACTCCGGATGACATGGCGTCCCATTTTTAGGAGATTTAACGTTAAGGATGAAACTATCACGTTAAACATGACTTCTCATGGCTTCCCCCACTCACCCACTTTTTAAAACAAAGTTACGCCACTGCATCGCATTATGGATAACTTTCGATTCACTATAGGTTATATGCACTTACACGCCGATTGCCAACAAAACAGACATTTGATGGTTTCACTCACCGCCTGCAATGATCTGAAAATCCAACGGGCCTTGGTTATAAAATATTTGTCATCGAAAATGCCAGGAACACACTTGAAAAACAAACTGCATCCACTGTTCCCTTAACGCTGGGTTCTTTGGGAAGCTGAACAAGGTTATCTTTCCCTCACAACCAAAAACACACTTCTTTGGTGACATTGTTAAAAAATCTTTGTCAGCTTGCGTTACCTGAATTAAGGGGCGTGCTCTCTCCTGCTCTGATTGGTGTGTGCGCGCTTTTCCAGGAGAAGTGTCCATACAAGGATTTTTCGCCCTCTATTGCGACATACAGGGCCATACTCGAAAAAAGCTTTCCGAAACCTGAGAAATTTTTGCCACAGAAATACTGAATACTGGCACAGAATTGTGCAACAAGCGTCTCATAGTAGCCGCAGAGCGAACGCTATAACATAATTTAACACTCAAATGTATCTAATATGATTAAACAGCGCTGCATTACCCCACATACGCATGACTGGAAGAAGCGGAGACTGTGGTATGATAAAAGTTCCGCTGCTGTCGAGCCGTGTTTCACGCTCGTCTCTCATTAGCAATCGCTCCAGCGGTCACGTTGTGCTCCAACAGCACTCGGCCCTGCTCTGCTTCATACTACAGTAACGTTAACCTCATCCATGAACATGATTCTGTCCGCGTCCCGTCCCGATTCTTTTCCACTGGCTGTGAGGCTTTAAGTGTTTATGGGACAAGTGGCGTGTGAGGAAAGGTTTGACTTCATGCTGCAGTCTGTAATATGTTTGTTTGACCATGCTGTCAATGATATGACATCATAATGACAAGTATATTCACTTTTATATGAAAGTTGCCATTTATTTCTGTTTACTTGGAACACATTTGTTATTTTTAGTTAGTTTAATTAATTGTCATTGACTTACCCTTAAGCTGTTCCAAATATGTACGAGTTTTTCTTCTGCTGAACACACAAGATGATATTTTGAAGAATGTTGGTAACCAGACAGTTGATGGTAGCCTTTGACTTCCATAGTAGGAAAAAAATACTATGGGTGCCGTCAACTGTCTGGTTACCAGCATTCTTCAAAATATCTTGTTCAACAAAAAAAAAAAAACTTGTATGGGTTTGGAACAACATGAGGGTGAGTAAATGACAAATTTTCATTTTTGGGTGAACTATCCCTTTAATATTTGAAGTTTATTTGATGTATTTTATTAACCTGTTAACTGTCACCCCCCTTTTTGAGTATATATTTGAACTTAAATAGTTGTAAATAATAAATGCTTTTGAATACAGACCTGAGGTTGGTCTTTTTTTTTTTTTTTCTTTTTTTTTAAACTAAGTGCAAAAAGTTATACAGGTTTAAATTTACTGTAAAGCAAGTGTACTACTGACAGTTAACGAGCTATGATGTAATACACATGTATACATTCTTAATGGTTTATGATTGAATATTTATTGAATAAAATTTAATCTAGTTATGTTTTGATCATCATTGATATTTGGTTCATTGAATGAGTGTCACATGGAAATGTCAGATTATGGAAGTAAAATGGTTTGTGAACTGCTTTTCATGTTCACTTTAAATACAAAGACTGTGAAGATGATCATGAAACATATTTTGACCCTTCCATGCAGAGACATGTTTCATAATTTCTATTGATGGTCTTATTTTGGTTTTTGTCCATAGTCAGCAATGTGTTAAATGTGAGTTCTGTGTGTTGTCTAAAGGACCACTGCAACACCTGGCGGTAAACCCAACAAGACACGCGTCATCTGGGGTAAAGTCACACGGGCTCATGGAAACAGTGGAATGGTTCGTGCCAAGTTCATGAGCAATCTTCCTGCAAAGGCTATCGGGCACAGGATCCGTGTGGTAAGGGTCTTAAAGTTTCTCTCCAGCTTTAAGTATCAATGTTTATCCCTGGTTATGCTTTGTTTGCTAGGCCATTTTAATTTGCCCTCTATATAGTGTTAAACTGGATTCAAGACATTGCTGGTTTATTAACATTACCTGCCAAAGGTCTTGCAGGGTTTGCCCTTAATGCCATCTTTAAAGGATTAGTTCACTTTAAAATGAAAATTACCCCATGATTTACTCACCCTCAAGCCATCCTAGGTATACATGACTTTCTTCTTTCTGATGAACACGGAGTTATTTTAATAAATATCCTGGCTCTTCCAAGCTTTATAATGGCAGTGAACAGGGCCCATGAGTTTGAAGCTCAAAAAAGTGCATCCATCCATCATAAATGTACTCCACACGGCTCTGAGGGATTAATAAAGGCAAAGCAATGCGTTTGTGTAAGAAAAATATCCGTATTTAAGACTATATAAAGTGAAATATCTAGCTTCCGGCGGACTGCCTTCCGTATTCAACTTATGAAGAAAGTGTAACGCCTCTCGCAGTTCAAAATGCTTACTCTTCGTCATACGTCGCATAAGTTAAGCTTTTTTCGTAAGGCTTGTGTGAGCAAATCATGGGATAATTTTCATTTTAAAACTGAATCCTTTTAAGGGGGCTTTCACACTGGGCACGTTTGCTGCGGTCTGAGTCCGAGCGTGATCGTTCCCGGTGCCTCCACAGCGTTGGTCTGGTTTCACACTCAACTTTATTCTGTCGAACCCTGGTGCACTTGCGTTCAACTTGCGTCATCACAAATGTGCGCGGCACATGACCAAACGCGGGTCAATATATTGTTTATTAATTTGCTGCTATTATGCGCAGCAGAGTAAACGACATTTGGGTTTACTGTATGTGTGTTGCATGAAGGCAGCTTTCTGCTGCTTGCGGACACTCTTTTGATTAAACCGTTAATGCCATTCATTTGCCACCCTGATTGCACTCGCTCGAATACACTGCATGCTCACTCTCGCTTGTATTCAAGGTAGATCAACACTATCATCCCTTACACGTGTTATATTGAATTAAATGCATCGATGCATCTTCAACGGCTAAAACGCATGCGCAGTTTACTTTACTTCCTGAACAAGCGTGCACCCGAGTCTCTGTTCCTTTCACATGAATCGCGCTACAGTTCGAGTGCAACCAAACTCAGACCAGACCTCGGTGCGCACCCAGCTCTGCATGACAGCTTTCACATTAGCAATTTTTCATGTGAACCGCACCTCGTTTCAAACTAAACTTCCAGTGTGAAAGCCCCATAAGTTTGAATCACTACTGACTTTTGTTCATTTTGTATGTTGCAAAGTTTTACGTTGTGATGTCTCATCAGCTTTATTGTGAAGGGCTGTCATTTAAAGATGTATTAAATTATCTTCATGAAGTATAATTAATCAGATTTGGGAATTTAGGCTAGATAGCTAGAATGGAAGAACCTTAAAGTTTCCATTTCCAAAATCACTGATTGCAAGAGCAATGAAACTAGAGCATCTTAGACTCTTTGCCTTCCTCGGGGTCACAGAAGGGTTTTTGTAATTCTCTCACATGTGGCAGCTTTATTTGCTAGTGTAACAAGCACACACGAGAAGGGATTTTAACCTTTTTACTTGATGTGATGTTTGGGCACAAACGCGTTTTCTCCTTTTATAATGTGCTTTAAGGGTACGTTTACACAACGATGTATTAAAAACGGGAATGTTTTTTGCATACAGACAACAATGTAGTCAAAATGATGCCCTTTCACATGCTGTATTCAGCTGCCAGGCCAGTAGTTGGCGATGTCACTATGTAAAGATAGACGATAACAGTATCATTTTCAAAAGTTTGCGTTTTCAGGCCCCAAAACGGCATTGTCGTGTAAATGAACGACCAAAACACTTTAAAGGTTTTCCAGTTTTAGTTGAAAACGGTGTCGTGTAAACGGCCCGTTTCAAAAAAGGGAAGGTGTAATTGTCCATGTATGTCTTGATGCAGGTACCATGGTCGGTTGACTTGTTAAAAGTATTGAACGAATTACTAATTTTTTGCTTCCTTTTTTTCAGATGCTGTACCCATCTCGTGTGTAACATGCTTTTGTGTACAGACAATAAAAAAATTGATCCCAAAATTGCCTCTGTGGTCTTTTCACAACTTTTTTTTTTTTTTTTTTTCTCTTCAGTTTACAAAGTGTTCTGTTCTCTGCAACCGCTTTGGAGTCTTTTGCAACTTATTTTTTCAGTCGAGAAATAATTTAAGCAACACCTAAGAAATGCACAGTTACATCAAGCTGGAATTACAGAGGAACTGATGCTCCAGTAGGATCATTTGTAGAAGAACTGAAAGGAGTGCAATTAAGGGAAATGACAGCTTTCATAATTAACACTTCCTTACCCAACACTGCCCCGTTTACAAGAACACTTTGTCTGGGTTTATTATAGATCAGGGCTGAATTTGGAACCACATACTAGAATACTCAGCAATGGATACAGAGGAAAAGTAGATCTAGAAATACTGAAGACATTGTCATTGGGTGAAGATAAACTGCTGAGCTTATGATTTTAATTTATACATTTATCTGAACTAAAATAATAGTTTGAGTTTTCAAGTATAGCTGGGAATTGGCATTAGTAAAATAAGCCTTATGTATCTAATTCCAGCTAGTGTATTCATTGTGTATTTGTTTATGTATATTTACACGTATATTATTAAATGTTGCACGTCTATATTATAAATGTATACGCACATGCAGTCACTTGGTTTTAAAAGCCAGAATCTAGTGTTAATTTATAACATTTTCTTGAAATAACAGTAAATCCAGATGGAAAGTTATATGGATGATGCTACTGTACAGAACAACTATTGAATATTAGAAATAACTATTAGAATATCAAACTGATGAGTAGTAGAAATATAGCATGGGCATATTTTTGGTTTCTACATAATTTACCTTTGAACGGGTTAATGTGTGTCAGGTGTAGTTTCCGATGAAACCGTAAAACGAGGGGAAATATGTCCGCATATTATGCAGTATCATCGCACTGTACTTTCTTCTATGGTAAAATTCCATTCCAGTTCCTCAGGTTTATCATCGTGTTGTAATACTAGCGTTTGACTGCAGAGGATGCGCGTCCCTTTTACTCGCGCGTTAAGCCCCGCCCACTTACAGAGCTCTGACGCATTCAGTGCGAAGTGAATTGTGGGTGCTGTAGTTCCAACGTATTGGCACTTGAACGATGTGAACTTTGTAGTAGAGTTCCACTTCACTACATTTCCCAGAACGACCTCCATCCGAATCCTTCAAATAGCTGGTTTATAACGAAGTTGTTTTGCTCCATCCGCTGTTGAAGATCCGCAGACCTACCAGAGGAACAGGTATCTGCTGCAATGGACACTTTTATCTTTATTCAATAAGCAAAATAAGATTTATTATAGTATGTTTTGGATGTTAAAACAACTGTAATTTTGTCACCCTACTTGAAAAATATTTTAAAATGTTATTCGTTTTAACTTAATTTGACATGTCCTAGCAAATAATTATATTGACTCTTAAAAATACTAAAACCAATAATAAAAAAGCGTCTTGCATGTGCATATTGCGCTGTTTTTATAGGGCAACGTCTTGCTCGGTGTCTTGTATCCTGATGTAGGTGACATCTATTGTCTCAGTACGTTACAGTTCTGATGATGCACTCCGTTTAGACGGGATATTGATATATGCAGTAGATATTATTGTTGATGACACATGATGTATAATTGTAATAAATGAGACATAGATACTTGCAGAATAAGTGGGAAAATTATCTCTAACAAAGGCATTATTGGGATTATCACAACAAGAATGGGATTATTTTTGCCATAATAAAAAGACAGATACTGTCTGATTAGGTAATGTTAAATATATAAAAAGGCAGTAGATGTCCCAGTATGAAGCCCGTGTGGTCTGTTGTTTTCAGTATTTTCGGAACTGTTTGTTCTCTTCTGACTGGAGGAGATGCGAGGCCTATTAACGTTACACCCAGATAAACAGGATAAAGATTTAACGCCTTATCCTAGCGTTGTCTAATGTAGGCGTCATTTGTACTTTTGTTGTGTCTTCCGAGAATGTAGCCATTAGTCAAAGTGTAATGGAATATTCGCCAGATAAATGCCGCTCTCACTTTAAATAAATCAATGTATTGATGTGTATAGTCATTCACGGCCGCGTCATAATTGTTCAAGATATTCGCCGTGTCTCAACATCTAGCGAGCTGCCTGTTTAGTCAACATGAATAGCAACATTTGTGGGCATCATAGGCGGGCGAGTCACGTGATTCCTGTCAAGAACTTGTCCGGACATATCACATAAAAGAAAGAAGAAATACACCATATTTCGCCTAAAGGACATGAAGTCTATTTTTAGCACCGCTAAGATGTTTTGCATTATGACAATGCTTCATGAGAATTGAGCACATTTTCACTATAATGTGTAAGAATAAGTGTAAGTTTGTATTCTAAATAGTTTATTTATACATCATCATGGCAGTATTTGTGGAACTGCTGTTCATTTGCTTATTCAAATTAAATAAATGGTATTATTTAAATGTATGTATTTACTGTAGTTCAGTAAAAATGGCTAATGGGAATTGCAAAACTTTGGGATGCATTTCATGATTATTTTGTGGTAAAAATGTGGTTGTCATGAAAATAAATATCTTAATGGTCCCTTTGTTTTGACTTTATATTAAAATGTAATGTTTAGGGCTGTTGCGATTATTCAATTAAATTCGAGTACTCTATTTTAAAACATCCTCGATTGCGATTTACCTGTGTCGAGTAACCTGAAAAATACCGGAAGTGACATAACCACATTATTATAACGTTTTATAAAGGTCTATTTTTATTACCACAAAAAAATTAACCGATTAATCGTCAAAATAATCGACTGATTACTCGATTACCAAAATAATAGTTAGTGACAGCCCTAGTGATGTTTTGTAAAATTCACCAAGGCATGTACAGAGTCTGGCCAAAAATAAGATCTAGGTAGGCGGCTTAATATGCTTTGTGACAACTAAACGTTCCTACTAAAAGTGCCTTCATGCTGACAACATTTACTGGAATTAATATTGGACAGTCTGGCCAGTTATATGTTTGTCCATACAATTGAAGTCAGTGAGGTCTAAAACAGCAGTGGACTACATTGACTTTTATTGTATGGATGAAAAAACACTGACATTTTTCAGAATATCTTCTTTTGTGTGACAAAAAAGTCTTACAGGACATGAGGGTCAATAAATGGTAACAGGGTTTTCATTTTTGAGTGAACTGTGCCTTTAACATTAAAATACAATAATTTACCTACAACAATGCCATCCTGTCAGACTTCAGTGGAAGACTTAAAAGGGGATTTGTGCATATAATGTGCTGAATCGATGCTGACTAAATAAGAGCAACATTTCCATTCATGCTAATAACCCATCTCTTCTCTCATCTGTTTAGATTTGGTGAGTTTGACAAGATAAAGATCAGAGTTGAAGCAACAAAAGCGCTCCTATGTTGGTAAAAGAAGATGAAAGGACATGATTTGGGAAAGGACTGTCTGGCATCTGGTTCTGCGTACAGGACTGTATCGTCCAGAGAGACCTTACCCGGACCTGAAGAGGACCATTATGAGCTGTCTAAAGTGCAGGTTAGTCCATCATACGCTGCATTTATTGTGCTTTTTCAGATTTTTGATTGGAAATCAAATGTTTGAAAGTACTTGCCTTCTTCTTGAACTTCAACTCGTGATACGAAACAACTTGTGATTTTTTTTTTTAACACGTTAAAATATAATGCACACAATATAGCCTCTCAACTCTTATAAATGGAAATCAATTCTTACTTGTAAAGATTCCATTAAAAAAAATACTGGAACCAATTATTTTCATGATGTTTTTAATATTGAATCTTGGATGCGACCAGAGCTCTTTGCCTTAAAGTGTGGTCAAGTTTACTGTTGCCTGGTTGAAATTTTGCTGGCGTAATCCAATAGGAATCCATGCAATTGGGAGTTTCGCGTGAGGGCGAAAGATTTTGCCATCCAAGTTGGTCACACAAATTTGCCACGTTGAGCTGCTTGGTTTGAAAGTGACTTCTGTGTGAATGGAATTTTGCAGAAATTTTGTTAACGTGAGTGACCTTGCCGTCAGAAGTATTAAAAGAGTCATTTAAATAACCGAAATTGTTAGGTGGAATCCGACTTTTTAAATTCCTTGCAAGAGTCCATTCTGATATAATCTCCTCTTCAAATATACTCTAGCAATTTTGAAAACACCCACCTGACCTCTAAATATATTGCATACAGAGCTTAAAAATACTACTCTGTTAAACACAATAATATTCTGTTTAAGATTGATTCGGTTACTGTACTAAGAGGTGTGGTTCTGTCAAACTGTGATGTTTTCCCAAATATGTGCAAGTGATGTGTTGGCTGGGATAGTCCACCCAAAAAATTTAAATTTAATCATCCAAATATTAATGTTGGTCCAAACCTGTATGATATTTTGCATGTTTCAACTGTTTGTCCATATAATTGAAGTCAGTGGACTACATTGACTTTTATTGCATGGGCGAAAATTTTTTTTTCAGAATATCTTCTTTTGTATGACAAAAAAAAAGTCTTACAGGTTTGGAACGACATGAGGGTGAATAAAAGGTAACAGGGTTTTCATTTTTGAGTTAACTGTGCCTTTAAAGGGATAGTTCACCCAAAAATGAAAATTCTGTCATTAATTATTCACCTTCATGTCGTTCCAAACCTGTAAGACTTTCGTTCATCTTCAGAACACAAATGAAGATCTTTTTGATGAAATCTGAGAGCTTTCTGTCCCTCCATTGACAGCTACGCAACTACCACTTTGACTCTTCAAAAAGTTCATAAAGAGATCGTAAAGCTAATCCATATGAATTGTGCGGTTTAGTCCAAATTTTCTGAAGAGACTCGATCGCTTTATATGATGAACAGATTGAATTTAGTCTTTTATTCACATAAACATTCATCAACTCACACATCAGTTGTGGGAAATGTAAGATCAAGCATGTTCGCTTGACGTGCGAGAGCCAATGAGGTTCATTCTCGTGTTACGCAGCACGTTTGAGCTTCAGCAAGAACCATTGAGGTTCATTCTCGTGTTACGCAGCACGTTTGAGCTTCAGCAAGAACCAATGAGGTTCATTCTCGTGTTACGCAGCACGTTTGAGCTTCAGCAAGAACCAATGAGGTTCATTCTCCTGTTATGCAGCACGTTTGAGCTTCAGCAAGAACCAATGAGGTTCATTCTCGTGTTACGCAGCACGTTTGAGCTTCAGCAAGAACCATTGAGGTTCATTCTCGTGTTACGCAGCACGTTTGAGCTTCAGCAAGAACCATTGAGGTTCATTCTCGTGTTACGCAGCACGTTTGAGCTTCAGCAAGAACCAATAAGGTTCATTCTCGTGTTACGCATCACGTTTGAGCTTCAGCAAGAACCAATGAGGTTCATTCTCGTGTTACGCAGCACGTTTGAGCTTCAGCAAGAACCAATGAGGTTCATTCTCGTGTTACGCATCACGTTTGAGCTTCAGCAAGAACCAATGAGGTTCATTCTCGTGTTATGCAGCACGTTTGAGCTTCAGCAAGAACCAATGAGGTTCATTCTCGTGTTACGCAGCACGTTTGAGCTTCAGCAAGAACCAATGAGGTTCATTCTCGTGTTACGCAGCACGTTTGAGCTTCAGCAAGAACCAATGAGGTTCATTCTCGTGTTACGCAGCACGTTTGAGCTTCAGCAAGAACCAATGAGGTTCATTCTCGTGTTACGCAGCACGTTTGAGCTTCAGCAAGAACCAATGAGGTTCATTCTTGTGTTAAGCCGCAGTCACACTAGATTTTGAGCATACGAAATTTCTTCGGACACTGCAACGGTCGGGATATGACGTTACTCTCTGAAGCGTCTTTTTTATAAACATGAATTCAACATATAACAAATAGTAATACACTCAAAATGTAAAAAAATATACAATCTACTCGACTTCACTGCAAAAATATCGTTCTTTTAATTCAGCCAAGAGGTCACGCCATGACGCGTCGTTCTTCTACTGGTCACGTCTTCATGTGATGCGAATTTGCAGGTCAGAGTTCGCAGGTCAGAGAAACTTTGGAACACATGCAAAACTTTTTGCATGAGCTTGCGTTTCTAGTCTGACGCATTTGCATGCGCTTGAATGGAAGTCAATGGAACGAAAAGTGCAGTGTGACCGCCCCTTTACGCAGCACGTTTGAGCTTCCGCAAGAACCGCAAGAAGTTTGTTCTCGCGCATCAAGCAGGTTCAGTTGAGCGTCTGTTTTGATCAGTGTTTATAAAGCCTAAATTAAATTTGTTCATCATATAAAGCGATTGAGTCTCTTCAGAAAATTTGGACTAAACCGCTCAATTCATATGGATTAGTTTTACGATCTCTTTATGAACTTTTTGAACCTTCAAAGTGGTAGTTGTGTAGCTGTCAATGGAGGGACAGAAAGCTCTCAGATTTCATCACAATGATCTTCATTTGTGTTCTGAAGATGAACGAAAGTCTTATGGGTTTGGAACGACATGAGGGTGAGTAATTAATGACAGAATTTTCATTTTTGGGTAAACTAACTCTTTAACATTAAAATGCTGCAGCTGTTGTTTGTTCAGTAAGGTAGCCAAGCCCTTTGTGTTTGTTTTGTCTGTTGCACTCCTGCCGTCAGCATTTGTCAGCATGTTAAGAGAGAGTCCTGTGCTGCCCACAATTTTCTTTGTCTTGTTCCATCACACTACCTTTCTCTCTCTCTCTCTCTCTGTATCTCTCAGCCACTCAGTACATCACTAGGGAAGCCGTGTGTGTGCAGTGATTGGCTGCTCACCCTGTATTTAGAAGCTGGGTCTGTTTACATAATCTAGTCCCACCTATTTTGGCACTGACAGCCAATTGCAATCCTGGGTTCCGGTGATGCGTGCAGCAGCCTTGCCTGCTGATAGGCTGATGCCCCCCCTCAGAGCTCAGGCAAGCTGTGTGTTTGTGCAACGTGAGTGTATTAGAGGGACATAGGAAGAAGAGTGGTGAAGACAGGAGGGGAGGGGGACATCCTGCACGTGCTGAGGAGCATTGCGAAACGCTTCATGCGAGGATTCTCTCATTCATCTAATCCAGCCAGACATGTCAAATTCTTCACCGTCTCTCTTAGGGTTTTTTTTAGCGCAAATCTCACATCTAGGCACTTAAACATAAGTGTTACGTAAATAATGTGATACATTGCTGTGTAAGTGGCGTAAACAAAAATACATTTAACAATTTACTCCATTTTATTACCTTGTGTTTTCCTGTAGCTGAGCTGTCGTTCTCAGTGTGTCTTTGGTTTCTAGATCAATCTGTTCTCGTTCCCTCATGCATTCTGATCAGTCCCAGATAACTTTTTTTCCCAGCCTGTTTCCCATGAGAGCTTGTGACAGAAATGCTAAAGCTGGGCTAATTCATGGGGAGACTGGCTGAGAAGAAGAAAATTAGCTGTGTGTATTTCTGCATGTTTTCTCTGCCCATTTCTGCAAAAATCTTGCTTAATATATCACAGACATCTGTGAATGTATTATGTTGTCTGTAGCTAATATGTTTTACATGAAACTAACATGCTCCCAGTGTTTTAAACCCTTGTAACGCTTCAGTATCTTACTAAAGATAAACGGATCTGCTCCTATAGACAGAATAATTTAAAATCTGCTTCATCGTTAGTTAATGCTTGAAACAATCAAACCTTTTTCAGCTCATGATTGTGAATGTGACATGTTAATGTTGTAAAATGCGAACTACGTTTGACATTTAAAAATAAAAGTTAACATTAAACCGCATTTAACTTTTACATTTCCAAAAGGATCAGCATATTCAACTAGAAAAATGGTTTGGTTTTTATTCTTAAATACTACTTTTTTTCTTCTTCTTTTTTTTTTTTACAGTGAAATATTATAATAATAATATTTCTTATTTTGTTTTGTTTAGTCTTTTTTATTTAATAGTAGTAGTAGTAGTAGTAATAATAATAGTAATACGTATTATTATTATATAGATAGAACTGATATATAATCACAAAATTTTGGCCAAATTGTGCAGCCCTACAATAAAGTACAGCAAACCTGGAATTGTTTTTTAAATAGCGTTTTGTAAGGGAAATGTCAGGGTTAGTTTAGTTTCTTGTGTTTTGTTGTTATTCTACCTGTTCCCATTTGCTTGTGTTCTGTTTTCCTAGTTAGTTTCCTTGGTTGTTTATTAGTTTTACGTTTCTGTACAGCCGATTACCTCTCCCTATGTAATTTAAGCCCTGAGTTCCTTCGGTTCAGTGTTCGGTCATGTCTGCATTTATGTGTTATGGTTGTAAGTTATTTCCTAGTTATTCTCCTGCATGTTTCTCTTGGATTTTGTTTAATAAAAAGGACTATTGTGAACTTTCCATCGTCGTGCACTTTGTTAAAGCCACACGCTTCGTGACAGAAGACTGAACCAATAACAGATTGTTTTTTCCGGCCATTCACCTGCTTTGTTTAGAGCAAGGGAATAATAATCTCAAGGACCACACCAGTGACTTTCTAGATTTGGCGTACCAATTTCCCCAACCGCTCCCTGTGTATTTTTTTTGATCAAGCCTAAACAAGTGGTGCAAGGCACGTCTACCTGGTGTTGGTCCTCAAGAGGATTTCACTGCGTTTGTGGAGTGGGTGCTGGTGAACAATGGATCTGCTTGCACCAACTGCCCCGAGGAGGACGTCACCAGCCCCACTCAGCCATCTCCCTCACTCTGCACGGAGTGAACGCCTGAGCCCACCGCAGACTGAGAGCCCTTCAGCTCCTTGGCTCCTCCTTTGTCTACTCCACTATGCTGCATGGATGCATCTCAGATCTTACGGTCACCAGCTCCGTCTATTCAAGAGGATCCACTGGCTTCGCCTCCAGCCACCGAGCCCGTCGCTCCACGGTTCATTCCTCTGGCACCTCGGATGCTCGTTGTTGCGCCAAACTCCCGCGTGGCAGAAGAACACTGTCATTTTTACAGCTGTGACAATGAGCACTTACAAGGATCAACTAAAAGCTGGATTTTCAAAAGTATGTGAAGTTTGCAGCTCCATTGTTGCAGTAAAATTGCACAATGTTCTTGAATGAATAATTTATAGATGCATGCCGGTCTGTTATTGCAGGGACATCGACTTTACAATTTCACGCCCCTAAACATGACGCGGAACAAAACGAACTGTGATTGGTTGCATTACATGTCAGTCAAACGTCCTCTTGGCCAGTCCTTGGCCAATGAAAGCTGCGAAAAAGTCCAGACCTTCTGCCGTCAGTCTAGGGTCTCCATTTCCTTCGGCTCAGTCTCCGTCCATCTTCACCATAGTTTCATCAGCCAATGGCTCCTCCCTTCCTCGACTCCACCGTGGGCTATCATCCTGGCTGTTCTCTGGGTTCCCACCTGGCTCTTCCTGCTCTCCTCTCCTCCCTGGCTCCTCCCGCTGTGGTCTCTCCCGCCGTCATCTCCTCCAGATTTCTGCCATTCACCTGCTTCACATCCTCCTCCTGAACCCCCACCCTTCCTCCTCAGTTGCGGTGCGAGGATGTGCCTTCCCGGAGGGGTGATGTCAGGGTTAGTTTAGTTTCTTGTGTTTTGTTGTTATTCTCCCTGTTCCCATTTGCCTATGTTCTGTTTTTCTAGTTAGTTTCCTTTGGTTGTTGATTAATTCCATGCACCTGTTTCTGTTCAGATGATTACCTTCCCCTATGTAATTAAGCCCTGAGTTTTTTTCTGTTCAGTGTTTGTTCTCGTATGCATTTATATGTTGTGTTTGTAAGTTATTTCCTTGTTATTCTCCTGCATGTTTCTCTTGGATTTTGTTTAATAAAAAGGACTATTGTGAACTCTTCATTGTCTTGTGCTTTGTTAAACAAACCCATCTGTGACAGGAAAATCGCAATTAGATATTTTTCCCCCCAAATCGTGCAGCCAGCTCAAAAGCATTTATTTATAGGAAAATTCATTTTACTTTAATTGGGCCCCCATTAATTCACTGTGAAAAGAGGAGATTTTCAAAAACTTTCCTTGTGCATTTTAATTAGTATATCTTTAAATGTTAGTTTCAAGTCTGTCAATGTGTTTTAGTTGGTTATAATTATTCCACAAACTCTTAAAAAACTCTTTTGATAAAACAAAATAATGCATGAAGTTAGAATACATTTGTTTGTTTGTTTGTTTAAAAGCAGAGGCGGCTCAGTTCTTTCTTTTGATATATTGCATGTTCAGATATTCATACTGGGAACCATGTAAGTTTTGTGAAAATGATCAAAAATGCTGGTGCTGGCTGGCAAAGCTGGCAGGGAAAGAGTTAATTTGTGTTCATTACTGTTGAAAACCATTAAACATTCAATAATACGAAGGATGCATTATGTAGGCATTATGAGGATCCTGAAACAATGCAGAAATGGCTGTTTGGCTATTGGTTCACACTGTTTTCTATTCTTGGTGATGTCTGTCAACGGAAAAAGTTAGATGTAAAGACAATTACTTTTTATATATATATATATATATATATATATATATATACACTGATCAGGCATAATGTTATGACAGGTGAAGGGAATAACACTGATTATCTCTTCATCACGGCACCTGTTAGTGGGTGGGATATATTAGGCAGCAAGTGAACTTTTTGTCCTCAAAGTTGATGTGTTAGAAGCAGGAAAAGTGGGCAAGCGTAAGGATTTGAGCGAGTTTGATAAGGGCCAAATTGTGATGGCGAGACGACTGGGTCAGAGCATCTCCAAAACTGCAGCTCTTGTGGGGTGTTCCCGGTCTGCAGTGGTCAGTATCTGTCAAAAGTGGTCCAAGGAAGGAACAGTGGGGAACCGGCGACAGGGACATGGGCGGCCAAGGCTCACTGATGCCGTGAAGGCTGGCCCGTGTGGTCCGATCAAACAGAGGAGCTACTGTAGCTCAAATTGCTCAAGAAGTTAATGCTGGTTCTGATAGAAAGGTGTCAGAATACACAGTGCATCGCAGTTTGTTGCGTATGGGGCTGCATAGCCGCAGACCAGTCAGGGTGCCCATGCTGACCCCTGTCCACCGCCAAAAGCACCAACAGTGGGCACGTGAGCATCAGAACTGGACCAGGGAGCAATGGAAGAAGGCCTGGTCTGATGAATCAAGTTTTCTTTTACATCACGTGGATAGCCAGGTGCGTGTGCGGCGCTTACCTGGGGAACACATGGCACCAGGATGCACTATGGGAAAAGGCAAGCCGGCAGAGGCAGTGTGATGCTTTGGGTAATGTTCTGCTGAGAAACCTTGGGTCCTGCCATCCATGTGGATGTTACTTTGACACGTAACACCTACCTAAGCATTGTTGCAGACCATGTACACCCTTTCATGGAAACGGTATTCCCTGGTGGCTGTGGCCTCTTTCAGAAGGATAATGTTCACCTGCCACAAAGCAAAAATGGTTCAGGAATGGTTTGAGGAGCACAACAAGAAGTTTGAGGTGTTGACTTGGCCTCCAAATTCACCAGATCTCAATCCAATCGAGCATCTGTGGGATGTGCTGAACAAACAAGTCTGATCCATGGAGGCCCATCTTGGTGCCAGATACCACAGCACACCTTCAGGGGTCTAGTGGAGTCCATGCCTCGATGGGTCAGGGCTGTTTTGGCAGCAAAAGGGGGACCAACACAATATTAGGCCTGATCGGTGTATATATATATATATATATATACTTTGTCATTATGGGAGATTCTTGTATATTAGCAGCTGACTTAAGTTGGGCGTAGTTTGTTTGATGATATGATGATATCACTAGCGGTGTTTGAAGATTCCCACTCTGTGAAGCTTTAAAGTACATGCTGTTCCCTTTAGAGGGCTAATCCGGCTGGCTTTTTCTGCCTCCATGGGTTTTAAAAGATTTTAGCGTCTGCCTTTGCTTACACACACATATAAACAGACATACACTCTGACTGCTCAGAACACTTAGCCTGGATGTCAGCAGAATATGCCACAGTGCTCGTCACCAAGGGCAACGGCCCATATAATAGGCTGTTGTCTCAGCTAGCTGTGGGCAGCACAAACTTTAATGTTGTCTGGCCTGTAATAAAATATTTTTTATTAGAGTGGTCATTGGCACATGTCGCAGTGTGTATCTGCACGTGTGGTCAAGTACATTTGATTAAGGCAAGACTCTACAAGCGAAACCACTGTTTTTATTTATTTTTTGGCACTGGTCAATTTTGATATTTTGGGTTATTTTGCTTCCATAATGTGTTATTTCAGAAAAGTGGAAAGAAAACATCCAAAATACACATTTAAGTGTTTATAGTATTACACTTTATCTATTTGCGTCTGTAGATTTCAGTTCGACTTTTTCATTTGCCTGATTTATATACTAAAAAAATGGTTAAAATTTATATTTTTATGGCTGTTGACAGTATTTTCTGATTTATGTAATAAAAGTGATAAAAAGAAATATCCAAAACCCCCTCTGCAAAAATATTTAACTCTAATATGTCAACAAAATGAAACTAATTAATGCATATCTAATTAGATAATGCCTCATTTCAATATTTAAAGACACCATGAAATCAAAATGGACAATTCTTGTTTTTTATTTATCGAAATTTATTATCAAAATAACTTCCCCTCCCTCTTGCAGCGACATCTCTCTTCTCTTCACTCACATGAGATCGACCAATAGCAAACCACAATCATCCAATCAATTCCCCATGGACAAAATCAAGTCCTGCCCCACATTTGTTTTGTTCAAGAAGCCATTTCACTCGGATATACATCACAATAGGAAAGAAAAGACTATTGCAACTTACGTTTTTAACAACTTTAAAGGGTCATGAAACCCCAAAACATTTTATTTATTCAATATTTTTTGAGATGTGAACAGATATATACAGGCTGCACATCGCTGAAAACACTAAAAGCACCCATACATTTTACCAATATGTGGAAATTGGTTATGCGTTTTTCTGAGCAATTTCGTTCTTCTGGGTTGAAAAGCAAAGTCGAAGCCACGTCACGGAATGTGAGGTAGAAGCGCGCCTTTGGAGTGTGTGACTGGCTGCGGGTACGTTTCTACGTCAGCCGGTCCTCTGCATTTATTCATGAGAATGAGCTCTTTTAACCCAATCAATGCGCTGTATTACGCATGAGATTGCATTACAGTAGAGAGTTCAAACAACATGCACATGAGAATGGTTTTTGCGCTGAACGCCGCGATGAGTTTAACAACGCTCCCCAAGTGGCTCATATAGATAAGGTACAGACCGGAGCGAGCACATTTCAAGATTGTAATGGACATATTTCACATACTCTAGTGCTCTAAACATGGACCAGCACCATGTATGCGCACATACTTAACTCACTCATTTTTAATTCAAGCCGTCTTCAAATGAAATCTATGTGCAAATAAGGACAATGATACAGGCGTACGTCTGATCATGAACGCGATGACATGAGGGATTATGCTGATACACGGAAGACCGACAATTCAAAGAAGAATGGGCAAAAAATGAACTATGCCTTCATTCTTTCTGTGTTAAACTGACGTGTGCCGTTTGTTTAGAGACTGTAGTGCTCTTAAATGTATTGAAAATATTTATTAGACCTTTTAAATGTTCTACCGCGTTTCTCCATCGTTTTGTCAGTTTGTTGTCATATAGGGTTATAGGGTGCCCTCAACCTTTTCTCTCCGTGGTCATATTTTAATATTCATGTGTCTGTATAATGAGTGTGTTGCAGGTCTGTGTTTTATTGGTTGTTGTCTCCCCTCTTCCCCCTCTCTACACTCCCACTTTTCCACAGCTTTACACGCCCCTTTTCTAGAGACTTTTTGCAACTCTGAGGTGTGAACGACCAGGCTAAAACAGGGGGGTTTCATGACATTTTAAACATAACATTTCACAACTTATAATACAAAACAGTTGTGTAAATGTACTGATTAATCAGCTGGGGAAAGTATGGTGGTATCTATTAGTTAAAATTTTTACTGTATTCACCTGTAGTGTCATGCCTTGTCATGTCATGTCATGTCTTCTAAACAATTTTGCAGTGACTTGTTAAGCCAAGACACATGACTTAAACTTACAATTATGGTCTTCATCAGCTGCCTGTGTTTAATGCCACGTGTAGCACGAGACTGGAGGTTCCTTCCCATACTGTGGTGTGTTTTACCCTAGGAATTATTGGACATTATGAGTTGCATGGTTTCAGGAGTCTGACTGGTTTCCTTCCTCTGTTTTTTTTTCCGCTGATGATATTTGTTCTTGCCCAATACTTGCTGACAAACATGTCTTCTTTCATTTCCTGTCAACATTTTTTTTGCATTGTCACATCTTTCCAGTGAAAAGTGCTGAAATGCAATTAATGCATTTTTTAAAAACCCAAACAAACTGGCAGCTAAACACCTGATCTGCTGATGTTTCTCCCAGGATGCTTTTGAAACGGCAGCGAGAGCTGAGGGTGGCCTCTCATTGGATGGCGGCAATGCCGCTGATGCAAAAGAGTTGGAGGACGAAGTCGGGAGAAGCAAATACCACCACAGTGTCGGTGTGCTCAAGCCCATCCGCTCCACCAGCAAGTACGTACTAAAGTTACAGCTCATTGTGCCTTTCATTTCAGTAAGCAAATCATGAATTGTAACACTGTGTCCATTTCCAGATGCCTAAATGCTTTTGGAGGTCAGTCTCTCAAATGTCAAAGGCTCAGTAGACCTGAGAAAGAGGATGCCAATAGAAGTTACAGTTACATAAAGACACCACATAAATCATAGTTTTTTAATCTTTTTTTTTTTAAACACATGGTATCCTTGCACCACACCTTATTAATCACTGTCAAAATGTTTGATGTGCCAAGAAAACAAATGATCTTATTTTTAAAATATTGAGTTTAGACAAGGCCAATATGAGGGCAAAAGCAACTGAACTGAACATCTGTAAAATAAACTAACTTTTGTTTGAACCATGTTCTCAGTCTTTCTCAAATATTGATTATTTTTAAAGGAGAGAAGCAAATTGAGCAAAAGCTTTTTAGAAACTACTACATAAGCCTCAATGGTGATTTGCCCTGTTAGAATCAAGAATAGAAAATTAACTTTTTGATTCTTGAGTGCAAATCACCATTGAGGTTTGATGCAAGTTACATGGATTCACACTCCAAAATAAGACAACAAAGCACATGAGAGCGCACAGTATAGACTTCTTTGTTGAATTTCAACAAAAGCCACATTTAGGTAATAACCCTATTAAAATGTCACGGTGCAGTGTTTAAGTTCAAATACAGTTTCAGGAGAATAGGTTGTGTATATATACACTGTGTCCCTGAGAAAGGCACATAGGACTCGCATTGGGTGGCCCTAATAATATTGTGTGCAGATTAGGGACTAATACATGTCTCTTGTCTGTTTCTCGTTGCCATCACAGGCATCAACATCCAGTGGACAACGCCGGCCTCTTCTCTTTTATGACATTTAATTGGTTGACCTCGTTGGCTATACTGGCCCATAAAAAGGGTCAGCTGTTTCTGGAGGATATATGGGCTGTGTCACAGTTCGAGAGTTGTGAGACCAATCGCCGCAGGTCAGTACTGATATATCCTATCAAAGCACTCATCCAACTCAAATATATGTAATTCAGGCCTGGCAGGGGCAACCTCCTCATATAGTACTACGGTGGTACCAAAGTGGTAATACCATGGTACCAATACCATAGATACAGTAGGGCTGGGTATTGACACAGTACGTACAGTACTAATCACGTACAGTACGTGTCAACTTGTTAAAGTCCCCCTGTAGTCAATAATATCCCTTAAAACTTATCTTTGATCACCAAAATTACATATTTAAACGTTTTTTTTCTGTGAAAAAAAATTCTTTGTGCCTTAAAATAGCTTGAATGTAACTCTACAGCCTTGCTTCATTTAGTATACGCAGATTCATGAATATGCAAATTAGCCCATCTTAAAGGTTCGTCTTAAAGCATATTAAAAACACCACGTAGACGAATCTAGAAAAATATCTCTCTCAATTAAAGCTGTAAACAATACAGGGGACCCTGACAGTTGATGCATATCTATATTATTTAAGATTAAAATTAACAATAGAGTCCTAATTATTAAATTGCTATGCATTCAATTGTGATCTGTATACAAACATTTAAATTGCACATAACAATTAGGGTTTTTTTGTTGGTATATTTAATGACATAATTATGATTCTACTCCAATTTGTTGTTGAAATATAAACACTTCAATCATGAAAACTCTCAAAGTAGTTTTGGCTTTTTAATGAGCATGGCAGTGTTAATGCATTTGGTATTGGCAAACTAGGGACCCTATTTTAATGATCTGAGTGCATGGTCTGAAGCGCATGGCGCAGGTGCACTTAGGGCGTGTCCAAATCCACTTTCGCTAGTTGAACGACAGAAAAAACAGTCAGCGCACCAGGCATGGTCCAAAAGGGTTGTACCTAGTATCTTAATGAGTCATGGGTGTGTTTTAGGCGTAACGTTCAATAAACCAATCAGAGTCTCATCTCCCATTCCCTTTAAAAGCCAGTTGTGCTTGCACCATGGCGGATTCGCTATTTACATTGCAGAATTTGCGAGCCGAAAGACTGAATGCTTCTCCAGAGAGGAATCCTTTTATTTTTAATATTTAAAAATGTTTGTGTGCCCTGTGTGTGTAATAAGCAGAGTGTACGCGCGTTGTGCACCTGCCTATAGACACATATTACTAACGTGCCCTTTAAATAACACAATAAATACTGCGGCATTGACTTTAGACCAGGTTTTTGTTGGTCAATGGCGCAGTCGTTTTCAGTTGCCTCAAAATAGCAACAATGCGCCTGAACACACCTCGTTTTCAGACCAGCACACCCATGGGTGAACACATGGCTGCGAGTGCATTTGCTATTTAAACAACGTGGCGCTGGACGTGAAAATAATAGCTGCATCGGGCTGAAACTAGCAAAAAACACTTGCGTCGCGCCTGTCGTCGCATTGCACCGGGTGTATGATAGGGCCCTAGATCTGTTATGCATGCTGCTTCTGCAAAGCAAGTATGGACTCACTACTGCTATTAGATGCAAAGATATGCTGCTGCTGCATGAATATGCATTAGGGCTGGGCGATATGGCCAAAAAATCATATCTCGGTATTTTTTGGTTGAATGGCGATACACGGTATATATCCCAGTATTTTTCTATTTGGATAAAAAAAAAATCTGTATTTATTTTAATAATAATTTTATTTCACATCCTGCCCAATGATGTCCTAAAAACAATGTTGATATTGAAGGCTATAAACAAATACAGTGAATGTAATGTAGGCTATGCAATATATTATGTGCAAAAAGAGGGTTTACAATCTGAAAACAAAATTAATAATTTTGTTTTTAAATTCACTAAACTAAAAATGAAAATAAAAACAAAAGCATATTAGCCTACATTTGATTACCCCATTATAATGGTCACTTTCATAAAAATATACTTACTTGTAGGTTTAAAATTCCACATATGGCACATTTGTTGTCCAACAACAAATATTTTAGAAATATGTATACTTTAGTCAGAATTATTGCTTTCCTATTGTATTGCGCTCCGTCTGTTTGCCGCGCATGTGCGTGGCGGCGCTCATTCACGGAAGCCTAAAATTTAGTGGAGATTCACTTGCAGAAGGCTCGTCCTCTCCGGACAGCAAAATGGACATATTTGCATGACTTTCTAACATTTACAGATGGAGAATATACCTGTGAAATGTAAGTTATGCACTGAGGAAAGCACCACATTTTAAACGCATTAAACACCTTAAGTATTTCTGTCAGCACGAGTCTATCTCTCAGAGCATCTGACAGGGCAAGCTGCTTTAAACTATACGTGTTAACTATATCTTACCAGGTATTTTGAAGCCCTTAATATAAAGCATGTGTCATGTTGAGGACAAATTGTATCATGCACTTTCCCTGCATCAGCTCACTCTGCGTACTCCGCTATTTTTCAGATGCGTTCGTATCAATCTACTGTATATCGATATAAACGGTATTGCCTCATCCCATATCGTTTATAAAAAATATATCGATATATTGTACAAACTCGATATACCGCCCAGCCCTAATATGCATACATAAATCCTGTAGCAGATTTAGGCAGGTGGAGCTGGGGGAGGTGGAGGGTTTCAGAGGAACTCTGATGTAGGAACATGCCTACAGCAAACACTGAACCAGACTATTTTATGTTGAGCAAGCAATCTCATTGACTGCAGAATCAGCGAAGACTAATCAGCTTGTGGTAATGGCGTGTGATGGTGTACAGATTGCAAGTAAAGGACCTATCAGCCTGCATCATCTAAAGTTTATCTAAAGTCATCTAAAGTCTCTAAGTCATCTAAAGTATCTAAAGTCTAAACTAGATATCTAAATTGTGGCTGTCATAGAAACTTGTTTTCATAACAGATATATTCAAATATACATTAAATAATCAAGACATCACTAACAGGTTAAGTAAAAATATAATGATATAATGCTAGAGTTGTTGTTTTTTAGTTGACTAATGAGCTTATCCTGAGGTAAATGTGACGTTATGTGACATTGTTTATAAGCTTTTTTTACTGATGTCTTTTGGCGGCTGAAACTCTCAAATCAAATGGTATTACAGTGGTTCTTCTTGCCACTTTTGTTAGTGCTAAATGGACCTGGAGCCAGGCCTGATGTCATTGGTTTTATATGATATCAACATAACTCCTTCATTTCCACAGGCTGGCAGGGTTGTGGGATGAAGAAATCAGGACACGAGGGGACGGGGCGTCTCTTCGTCGTGTGGTCTGGCATTTTTGCCGCACGCGTCTGCTGCTGTCCATCCTCTGCCTTATGGTTACTCAACTCGCAGGCTTCAGTGGCCCAGTAAGTAACACCATCTCAGCTCTGTTGTGTCTTTCTGGTGTCTTTTCCTCTTCTCCCTCTATCTAGATCTCCCGCTCTTGCTCTATCTTTCTCTATCTGTCTCTGTGTATTATTAGCTTTGTAGAACCACCTATCAAATACCTGCCCCCCTCAAATGCTCAGGTGAGTGTTCAGATGGGGAATTGAAGGTGTTACTGTGTTACATTGTCACTGGACATCAGAACTGATCTGCTTTACATCTGTGATGTTTCCAGTGTGGCTCCCAAAACCATTTTATCAGTTCATTAAACCATTAGTGCTATCTATAAAGTGCCTTAATGATGACTTGTGCCAACACCAAAAGAGTATTACAACTTGTCCGCTGCTTTTTGCCAAATAGTTTGACTTTCTCGTCATAAAAATTGGGGGAACTTTAATAATTTAGATGTTATGGTGTAATGTTATTCAAGTATGTAATTTCTATGCCACGAACGGCACCAAATGGAATTGCAATCTATTTGAACACCCCAGCCGGACGTAACGACATTAGCTCAACCAATAGAGTGCAAAAGTCGGGTTCTGGACGTAAAAACTCCATTTATTTTCTTCATAGGGAAATTGATTTTTAACAACATCTGAATTTGTGGTGAAAAACTACATTACCCATGATGCTCTACAGAAAATTCCACCAATCAGAGAGTTGCGGCGAGCAAATCGCACCAACACTTCTTGGGAACGCCCACTCCCATGAATCACAGCAAACAACGTAATTGAGTCGGTCTATATATATGCATATTTTGTAATAAACTTAAAAGATATAGTTTCTATGGATATAATCAACAACTTTAAACAAATAATTGTTATATTCCTCCATTTTTAATTCGATTGTCATTCGCAATGCTTCACGGGATTGTAGCTTTTAAGTTCACAGTCTTGTACCTTTGTAATGTTGTGATTAACCTCATAGCTGGTTGGTTCGGTTCATGGCTAATAACTCTTTAACGAAAATGCCTATGGAAAAAATGAATGGAAAAATACTTCCGGAATCAACACCGCTGAAGATATGGGTGGCAATGAATGGTGTAAGTTAGGGGAGGGAAAGTATTTTTCAGTTCTGTTTGGTGCTGCCAGTTGTGTAGAAGTGACACACTTCACCTTTACTCAAGTCTATTAGTTAAGGCCAAATGTTATTAATCTTAAATGTCCTGTAACTTTAAGAAAGTTAAAGATAAACGACTCAAAGCTTTAGTCATCAATTACAGTTCCAAGAGTTTCAATTCCAAAAACAACAACAAATTTATTACACCTGTTCAAAAAAACTGCTGCTCTATGAATGTGAAAGTTTCTGTTTGTCTGTTGCCTTCCAGGTACCAGGTGTTTTATATATGTGGTGTTATTATCGGGTAGATAATAAGGAAAGTATCTGTTCTTATGGCCCGCTATGAAATGATAGATTTGGGGTAAAACTAAACTTAAGTTTAGGGGCATTGCATGTAGCTCAAGCGTAGTCTAGAGAGAAATCTCCTTAGATCAGGAGGATAGGCTAACATTTTCTTCAAGGAGAGCTTCTGTCACTGTCCCACCATGGGCGACACAGCAAGGCTCTGTCTCCTTCAACCCTTTGGAGAAAATCGGGCTTATCAAAACGCTTGGATTTCAATCTGTCTAATCATCAACTGACTTTTTCTCCCTGTTGTCTATATTTAGCAACTCCCGTAGAACATCTCCTTGAAGAGATACCTGTCCTTGCTCTGATGACTGAGGTCAGGGGTGGTTTGTAAAGGAAGGTGGGTGTCTATGGGGGTGGGTGGGGGTTCAGATTGGAGTTAGGGGTCAGAGGTCGCTGGGTCCCCATGTGTGTGACATGTGACAGAGGCTATTCTTTAGACTCCACAGGGTGTCCATTTAACCTGCGGGGAGAGCACACGGCAGGCAGAGCCGGTGAGGATTCCTGGGAGGTAAGGGCATGTTTCTTATGCAGGGCTGGATCAAGAGTTAATGCTGTTTGCTGCCCTTCTCTCTCTTTCTTTCTGTTTCCCCTCTCTTATTTGATCTCTGTAATTATTCGCATCTCATGTGTTATGAAATGATCCGGCGAAAAAATGTGTCCAAGGTTGGGTAACTGGTTGTCAAACTGTGCAATGTATGTCCGATGACCAATGTGGGCAAGATTTTGTGCCAATGGACAATTGATTCAGACTTCTTCAGATATCTGTCCTATATACCAGCTCCTTTGCTCAATGGAAAACGGACTTGTGGGGTTTTTATATTGCTGGGGTTTCTTGTTTTGGACTGAAACGCTCTCAAGTTTGAGAGATCCATGGGCGTACAGGCAATTTTCAGACCCACACCTCTTGTCCTCAATATGTTGCTGGATTTTTGACCAATTTCATGGACACCTTTTTGGGCAACTATGTGGTGTAAATGGGTCTCGTAAGATGTGCGTCATTCAGGGAGGGATCGCTGCCCCACTAACCTCGATTAAAAGTAAATGGGACAGCTTTTAAGTGATGACAGCTTGCAAATGGACTCTCAAAGAACTAGATGTGCTTTTTCTTTTGACAT
This sequence comes from Coreius guichenoti, assembly GCA_039654105.1. Classification (NCBI taxonomy): domain Eukaryota; kingdom Metazoa; phylum Chordata; class Actinopteri; order Cypriniformes; family Gobionidae; genus Coreius; species Coreius guichenoti. The sequence goes on from CM077181.1 coordinate 36,256,008, forward strand.
CATATCTGAAATCATACTTTTATGAAACAATGTCTTTTGTTTTTCCTCTCACAAGTAATGATTTGCCTGATCCATGTTTTTGTTCTTGCTCAAACGTCTTTGTAAATCTGCTGAATGTTTCAACTTTCAAGGTTAAATATTCAAGGTTTCTTTTAATAAAAACAAGCAGCTGTGTTGAACCACATGGGTTTGCCCGTATTCCCAGTTTATGTGTGCATATCCTTGACTGCGTATGTGCATGATATTTGAGAACGGTGTGTGTGCGACTGTGTGTGTGCGACTGTGTGTGCTTGTATGAACCGTGTCAGCTGTTAAAAGTTTTCTGTGTTTTGTGCTTCCGCACACTCTGCTACTAACGATTGATTCAATTGATATTAATTTTCAGGTGTTAAAACAAAAGTACGTCTCCATCCTGTACCCCCAACCTGATGTGACTGTAGGTAAAAAGTCTTTGAATCCACAAACAAGGGGCATTATGTCCATGATTCACATTGCTAAAGTACAATGTCTCGCACAAATGGTACTATCATTGTCTCTCTTGTTCTTTTCCAAAGGCTAGAGAAAAGGGCCAAATAAGGTAAACTATTAGAACACAGGCCGACATTCTCTCTCAGTAGAAGTTGCTCCAGTGCTTATGATGACGTCCCACACGTAGCATACAATGATCTGCATCTCTTCACCTTTTTCTGCCAAATGATGTAGTAATGCCAGATGTTTTATGATGAGGAAGGTCACAAAATGTTGTCGAACTGTAAATATCGCAGTGGTGGTGCAAGCGTATGTTTGTATCCTCAGTCACGCCTGCTGTGTCCTGTCGCCCCCTTGCTCGTCCTCCCTCTCCCCAGGCGTTTGTGGTGAGGCGGTTACTGGAGTATACGCAGATGAGCGAACCCGACCTGCCCTACGGCCTGCTGTTGGTGTTGGGCCTCTTGGCCACCGAGCTGATTCGCTCCTGGTCCCTCGCCCTCACCTGGGGGCTGAACTACCGCACCGGCACCCGCCTGCGTGGAGCCGTCCTGACTATGGCCTTCCACAAGATACTGCGTCTGCGCAGCCTTCGGGAGAAGAGCATGGGACAGGTACGGTGTTGAGGGACAGACAAGGAGTTTTTCATATTAATGAATTGGACATTTAGGAAGGTTAGGAGCAGATATCCTAGGGTGTTGAATGGTGAAGAGATGAAGAGTGAAAGAAAAAGAAGGTGATGCCCGCAAATATATTTTATGGTAGTATACGGTATATGTCGCACATCTTGCCAATGTACTTGTTGCTTTTCTCTTTAGCTGATCAATATGTGCTCGAGTGATGGGCAGCGCATGTTTGAAGCGGCTGCGGTGGGCAGCCTGTTGGCAGGAGGCCCCCTGGTGGCCGTGCTGGGAATGGCATACAACTTATCTGTATTGGGGCCGACTTCTCTGCTAGGCTCTGCCGTTTTCATCCTCTTCTACCCTACCATGGTGAGCTTTTCGGTTCCTGCTTGGTCTTGTTTTTCCACTGGGAGTGTCCGTTGTAATGCCACTGTTTTTCCTGTGCCGGTAGATGTTTAGCTCCAGGCTGACGGCATACTTCAGGAGGAAGGGAGTAGCCGTGACTGACCAACGTGTTCAAAAGATGAATGAGATTCTGAACTACATCAAGTTCATTAAGATGTATGCCTGGGTCAAGGCGTTCTCACAAGCTGTACGAAGTAAGTTGTTGTTTTTTTTGGCTTGTGTGTTTGGCTCAGTGTTATTTTAATATCATTGATATACTATTATTGTTTTTGTTAATATTTGTTTTAATATTTTTTTTTTTTAGTTATATTTATTAGGATAAAAATTTATATTTTTAAAAAATATGTCTATATATTTTAGTATCATTGATTTATTTTTTTTTACTTGTGTTTGTATCATAGATATACTGTTATAGTTTTTGTTAATATTTTGAATATGTTAAAGTTTTAGTAATTTTGTTGCTTTTGTCATTTTTATTAGTTTTTAAAAATATGTCTATATAGTTTTTATTATATTATACTTCACTGATATACTTCAGTATTTTATTATACTTCAAGTTAAACTAAACAAAAATGAGAAATATTGCCTTGGCAACTAGCTGAAATAAAATAAGTTTAAGTTTTTGTATATTTTATTTCAGTTAATGTTTATTTTATTTCTAGTAATGTAATGGTTTTGTTTTAGTTAATGATGATAACCCTGGTTTGACTTATTTCTATGCATACATTTTTGCTAAACATTGTGTACCTTTAAACAGGAATAAGAGAGGAGGAGCGTCAGATCTTGGAAAAAACAGGATATTTTCAGAGCATCACAGTTGGCGTGGCACCTATCGTCGTGGTGATTGCCAGTGTGGCAACATTCTCCACCCACATGTTGCTAGGTTATGACCTTACCGCTGCACAGGTAGGGTTACATTACTTGTTTTGTAGTGTAGTCTCTAGCGCCAACCATAGTATTAATAAACTCATGCACTGACTCTTTACTTCTTCTTTGTTTTGTCCAGGCATTTACTGTCGTCACTGTTTTCAATTCCATGACCTTTGCCTTGAAGGTCACCCCATTTTCTGTCAAATCACTCTCTGAGGCATCTGTCGCCATTGATAGGTTCAAGGTGAGCTTTCTGTGCCTCTTTCTACAAATAGTCACTTTCACTTCTGTCAGGATTTTCTCTGTCCTATAGTGTGTGTTTTGCCTACTGTTATCAAGGGACCCCCTGTAAATCCAGGTGTTGGAGCAGGTGGTGTCATTCAGGCGTGTTTGATTTGGCCCAGATGGATGATCTTCAGGATTTGGCTGAATAAGATGGGAATTGGGCTGTTTTTGTCAGAATAGTGCCACATTAAAAAGCTCCAGTTGCCACCCAGCTCACCCCCATCACTCATATAATCATGCAGATTATATCTTTGTTGCGTCTCTTTCTAATTTCAATGTCAGAGGATGAAAATCACAAAGTCATGATCTGCGTCACAGCTTTCATATCAAAAGTGTTGGCGATACAGTCATAAAAGGGTGATTAAAAAATGGTGAAAACTACAAACAAAACATTGTTGCGAGTGAAATTCCCTTAAGAGTGAATAAAATTACATGAATACTAAAATATGCTGACATGCAATCCTCAGTTGAATTAAATAGTTTAAAAGCAATAAAAAAGACTAACAGGCTCTGTGTTCTGTGTTATATTTAGCAACTGTAACAAATTTTACAAATTTAGTAATTTTCCCTTTGTTTCTTCATTTTCCTTCAGAGTTTGCTCCTGATGGCCGAGGTCAAGATGATCCGTGAGATGCCAAGGAATCCTTCCGTTGCAGTAGAGATGACTGGTGCCAGCTTGGCTTGGGAAACGGGCGGTCACAGCGCACAGCCTTCGCCCCGTGGTACACCCTATATAGGCCTCGGAATGAGAGGGTGTCGCAAGAAGCGTCAGCAGCGTGACGACCCAAAACATCACGGGATGTTGGAAGAGGAAACGCAGGGACAGCTGTTGCATGATGTGTCTGGAGACATGGCGTCCAGTCCTGAAGATCACACCCTTCAAGTGCCAACCATCAGCCAACGGCTGCAAAGAACTCTTCACTGCATCGATCTCTCTATACAAAAGGTCTTTGCCTTTCTAAATGCTAATGGTAGAGATGACAAGGAATAATCATACTAATAATCATTCCTGTGTTTGAATCTTTAGGGGAAGCTGGTCGGTGTGTGTGGCAGTGTGGGAAGTGGCAAAACATCTCTCGTCTCTGCCATTCTTGGCCAGGTGAGTGTTTATTGTCTGATTTGAAGTGTAAAAAAGAGCTGCTGTCATTCATTGATCCATTAGATGTGTTTAGAAATCCTCAGATCCACTGTTGTGCGTATATCCCAGATGACTCTTTTAGAGGGGACTGTTGCTGTTGATGGAGATTTCGCATATGTGGCACAACAGGCCTGGATTCTCAATGCATCCTTTCGTGACAATATACTGTTTGGCAAGGAAATGGAGGAAGAGAGGTGAGCACCAAATAAAAGGAATGTGCAAAGGCCCTGATATACTCGCAGCAAAGTTTTTTCCGTTCTTCGCTTAGGGGTGAAAAGAAGTTGGAAATAGCGTTAAACTGTTAGAGAACATCCTGACGCCATCCACACTGCTGTTTGGATGAATATGTAAATATGTGCTGTGCGCGTTCCTCTTAATAACAAAATGAGCACAACAAAAATGACAGCTGTGAGAAAACAGCAGTTAAGAAAGCATCTGATCATAATGATGTGGATATGTATGCTGTGCAATTCGGTCACGTTTATTTATATAGCACTTTGTACAATAGATTGCTTTAAAACAAGCATTTTTACAGTATTAAACATGAAAAAAACAGTGTCAGTGTCACTCAGTTAGAATTACATCTTCAGTTTGTGTTCAGTCCATCAAGGCAAAGTCCCTTTTATGGAAAGTTTGTTCACTCGGCGGCCATATTTGCAACACCTCTGGTCAGCTAGTTCATGTTTTTACTTGCAGACGCCTGACCTCGACGTAAAGACTTTAGATATACAAAGAGGGTGCACTCATATTACTTATGAATGACAGAAAGTGCAGCGTGCAATATGGCAGAATAAGTCCCGCCTTCTAAATGAATGTTACCGAATGTTAAAGTCATCGCATCACTGCAGCTACTGTAAGAAACAGTCAATGTTCTGAGACTTGTACTTAGGACTGCACATGCGCATTGGCTGGTCTAGCCTGAAAAATACGCTTTTTTAATGCTATTTGAGCATAAGAAACAACATTTATGGGGCAGTTCATGTCAGATTTTGTTGCTTATTTGAAATATGTTATTTAAATGTGAGTTCGGCAGGCAGTTCTTGAGATTTCATGATTCCCCCATTCAAGTAGATAGGACTTGGTCTTGGATGCCCAAAATAGCTGACCGGAGGTGTTGCAAATATGGCCGCCGAGTGAACAGACTTTCCATGAAAGGGATTTTGCCTTGACGGAATTAACAGAAGAAATGAAAATTTCCATGTCAAAAAATGCGGAGCCACAGAGCCACACCTATTACATAATCACCACAGACCAATGGCAGTTTGAAGGTGTTTACCAGCCAGAGGAAACTTTTCTGGAAAGTTCATTTTGGCAAGCTGTTTCGAAACAAACAAACTTGGTTTTGGCCTGATTTGGTTTGAAATGATGTCACACCTGTTCGTTCTTCAATTTCACCTGAAGTATATCGGGGCCTTTGTAGTGAAACACGTCAGTACTTTTTGGTTTGCCAAACGGCTGCACTATAGCAGTGTAATGAATAATGTGTTTGAGTCAGCGTGAAGTGGACTAAAGGGCTGAGCAAGTGAAAATGGGCTGCAGGTGGACTGGTGAATGTGGTGCGTGACTCAGCACAGAGATAAAAATGAGCACAGACAACCTTGAGCACTTGTGCTTTGTCATTAAATAGCCTCCACACACTTCCTGATGAAATATAGTCAGTGTATTTTATAGCTGTAATGGCACCTTGATATTTTACCTTAAAGCGTAATCATATATTAACCTCCTGCATCTTTAATATGTCTTCTGCAGGTATCAGGCTATTCTGAGTGCTTGCTGCTTGAGACCAGACTTGGCCATCCTCCCTTGTTCTGACCTGACTGAGGTAACACATCCTACTAGTGTTGTCAAAAATACTGACTTTGGTCTGAGTCGGTACTAAAATTTTAAAAATGTGACACTGAGCGGAATTGTAAACACCTCTGATTGCCCATTGTGCTCACGTGCTCATCAAATATGTCTGTGATTGGCTACAATGATCAGCGCTTGTTGAAACATGTTGTAAATATACATCAATGACGCTCTTCACCGATCGCTAACACAGATACACACGGGAGTGTTTGAAAGCTGGTCCGCTGATAGACGTCTGCTTGTGCTTTCAAACACTCCCACTTTCAAACACTTTCGTGTGCTTTCCAACGCTTCCGTGCGTTGATCATTGTAGCCAATCACAGACATATCTGATGAGCGCGTGAACACAATGGCCAATCAGAGGTGTTTACGATTTTGCTCAACAGCAGTCAAAGCGTCACATTTTTTAAATTTTAGTACCGACTTGGTACTGAAGTCGGTCCTTTTGACAACACTACATCCTACAGAATAATCAATAGTAGTGATGCACCGAAATGTGAGTTAGAATACTCAAAACCTCCCATTCAGTAATCGTATGTAAGCTTATGTGCTTTGCTACTATTGAAATGAAACAAAGTCTCAGCTTTCAAATTCTTAAAATATCACAAAATTCTAACAATAAATGTAGTTTTGTTACTCTTTAATGTGCTGTGAGAGATCGCTGTAGCCGCATCAGTTCAAGCAGCTCGTGAACTGATCATCTCTTCCTTTTTACTAGTTATAACACAAAAAAAACATGAATGAACATCAGAAGGTATGTTGAAAGAAAGAGTGCAACAGTCTCATGTAATCGCTCAAACAGTGTTTCAACTGTGGAAAGATGTAAATAAAATGTAACATTGCATTTACCTCATAAAAGCCATTCAATGTCCTCAGCTAGAAAAAAAAAACTCTTAGAGAGGAGCTTTTTGCTAAATATATTTACTGTATCACATATTCATTATATTTTTATTTAACCTGTTAGTGATGTCTTTATTATTTAATGTATGTCTGAATAAATAAATACATTTGAATACATATGTCTAGCCACCGTTGTATTTATTTCAACAACAAATAGGAGTAGAAAACATAAATATATTATCAAAAATTTGATATAGAAACTGCCTTATGTGCAATTTAAATGTTTATATATATATGAGTATTGAGTATTAAATCAATTTGATTAATGCACTGATTATTAAATAAACTTTACTTTTGGTTTTTCGGCTAACTGAAAACTTTAATGTAGGCGTTTCAGTAAAAAAAATACTCTTAGACCTGAGCTACAAATAGAATAATAATTTGATACAAACACTGATTTCCCCTTTAAAATGAACATATAATCGGAGCCAGTCTTTTATACATGGTGTGATTCCCTCTGTCAGATTGGTGAACGTGGTGCCAACCTGAGCGGTGGTCAGCGTCAGCGGGTAAGCCTGGCTCGAGCTTTATACAGCAACCGGGACATTTACATTCTTGATGACCCTTTAAGTGCCCTGGATGCTCATGTCGGAAATCACATCTTTAACAACGCCATTAAGAAGCAGCTGCGTGGCAAGACCGTCATCTTTGTCACTCACCAGCTACAGGTGCGTTACAATGTCATGCCCAGTCATGTGAGATTTTTGAGCCATGTAAGCCACTTAATTATTCGCAGTTGATTGCGATCACAGCATATGGCAATGGGCGTTTCTGTTCTCAGTATCTGGTGGACTGTGATGATGTGATCGTCATGCGTGACGGCAGCATCACAGAGCAAGGCAGCCATGAGGACCTGATGAATGTGAATGGAGACTACGCCGCCATGTTTAACACCCTTCAACTGGGAGAAACACCCATCATTGAGGTCAGTATCTCTTTAGTCAGCCAAAAATGAAAACTCTATCATCATTTACTCATCCCCATGTTGTGACGAACCTCATGGCGTTTGGTCACATGACGTGCCAATGAGTGATGATAGTTGATTTGAGTTTCAAGGAATAAAGGCTTAAATTTCAGTCTGTTCATTATACAAAACAATCACGCCACTTCAGAAGACATGGATTATACCAGATGATTCTGGATTAATTCATTTGACTCTTTGTCATTTTTGGAGCTCAAAGGTTTTAGGCTTCTTATATAAAACATCTAAAAAATTCTGGAAAAAAAACGTCCACATAGTAAAGAAAGTCATGCAGGTTTGTAAATGATAACTGAAATATCATTTTTGGGTGAACTATTCCTATTCCTTTCATTTCTAAACAGATGAAATAGGGAAGATGGTGAAATAGTTCACAGACAGTTCACCAAAAATCATCCTCATTTGCCTCACATCATTCCAAACGTGTATGACTCTAAAAGGAGAAGTTTTGAATGTTTACTCAGCTCTTTTTCAGCAGCATCATCGGTTTTTGCTCATTCTGTGTTTCTTGGAAATGCACAAATGAGATTGAAACCACGGTGGAGTTCTCTAATCTGTTATATTGTGTCATCTCAGGTTCCGAATAAGAAATCTGGGAGTTCCCTCAAGAAACCCTTAGAGAGCAACAAAGCAGGATCTGTCAAAAAAGAAAAATCAGCCAATCAGGACAATGGTAAGTATGAGCATGATAAACACAGTAAATTATACTGTGCTCTACATCAGTGGTTCTCAACTGGTTTGGCCATGGGACCCACATTTTCCCATGGTCATTAAGCCGCGACTTGGCAGAGACCTTATTCCTAAAAAAAAAAAATAGCAGGCCCAAACTAGTTTGTTAATACAATAAAGTTAGTAAGTTGGTATGAGCCACCACAGTCATTTAAAAAATATACAGAAAAACGCAAAGTGAAAATAGGGATTACAGAAACTACAGTTACCATGAATACTAACATGAACTGTTAATAAAACATGGAAACTGCTCCTGATGAATAGAATGAACATCGTACCTGCATGCAAGTCCTTCCCAACTAACACACAACGTACAAGTTTCATTATTTATTTGTACTTTTTGGTAATTTCATTACTAATTGACAACATAACTACGACGTTGCATGCTCTTAATTTCATTTGCACTTTATTTATAATTAAGTGTTATACAGTGAGCACTGCCACATTTGCGCGTGCAATTGAAGAGCATAGTATAACGGCTGACCAGACAGGAAAGTTCGTTTTTCTGAGGTGAGAGACTTTTTTTTTTTTTTTTACTTTTGTAACGTTTGTCAGGGTTGTGGTAAAGGGATAAGGACTCAATAATGCAGTGCAATGGGATTTATAATAAAACATAAAACAAAAACAAAAACTACCCCAAGGGGGATGACTTGACTTGACGCATGGAAACACACACATAGGGGAACATATGACGGGTAGACATAAAACGATGATCTGGCTCAGTGGCCGTATTCACAAAACATTTTATCTTACCATTAAGAGTTCTCCTAAATAGCAGTAAAAGTTCTTAGTTAAGAGTTTTCTCTTAAAACCTATTCACAAAACTGCTGAGACCAACTTTTACTAAGGAATAGAGAGAAGTCTTAGGCTAAGAGTAAGGGTGGGGTTGACCTCGTTGCTATGGATGATGTCAACACGCTTACTAACAATGCACTCAGTGACTGGCTGATAGGGGAGGAGTCTCTGTCAGTGATTTAATTATAGAAATATTTTGTTGAACGAGGTTTCATGTTGCCATATTCAAATAAAATTTATAAAATAAGAATGTTGCCATATTCAAATAAAGATTTTAAAAAGTGTCACTAATTAAACTAGTATATGCTCAGCTAATTGTCAGCCTCTTACATGTCTGCATCTCGATAGATTGCAGAATTCAAGCGAAAATTATGTTTTATAAACAAAGTTCGTGAGGAGCACGTTCAAATGGTATATCTAATCAGCGCGAGAGGAGGTATATACACAGCCGAGAGCCGACTCACCAAGTTACCTCGACAGTTTTCCGCATCCCTCCGCCACCCCGACTCCTCACTCTCGGTTGGGGATACGGGGCAGAACTCTGGGTATGGGCTAAATTCCAAGCTCGGAGCCCTCGATCCCCTCGGACAGTGCCTAATACGCTTATATTCTTTTACTCTATTTGATCATTTGTAAGTGTGAACTCATGAAAACAACTGCCACAGGTAATCTGACATTATTTTTTTTATTAAAGATTTATTGTTGGCATAGATTAAAATCTATAAATTAAAATATGTATTGCATTTATGAAGAAAAGGTTCAGCACTCAATGTTGTATAGTGTCTTTGGGCGGATTGCGGCAACATCCATTAGGATTGTTTAGTGATTTGGTATCCTCTTGACTACTCCTTGCGTTTCACAGATTTAGGAGCTAGTTTTAGTGCTAAAATGCTTTGTGAAATACTCTTAGAGCAAAAATTTAGGAGTCCTAAAATTAGGACTGACACACCCATTATTTTTAAGAGTTTCTCCTAAATCGGCAAGTTAGGAGCTAATTTTAGCCTTAAGATGTTCTGTGAATATGGCCCCAGGACTGCAAACACAAGGAGAATAAATAGGGAGCAAACAAGGCAGGTAACGAGGGAGGACAGGTGGGGCAAATGAACCAATAATCAGGTAAAACATGGGTGGGGTCAAGACAATAGACATGAGAGCACATGGCACACGGAAACATAGGTGCTTCTTAATTCTTATTTGTGCATCCTCGTTTCCTTTCCTCGCTGCCTTTCCTCGTGTCTTAGTTCCACCCCTTCAGGATGTGAGGGAAGGACGCAATTAAGGAATTGAATCAAGTGAAATTATATATCCTCGCTCCCTTTAGTGTCACTTCAAAGCGTCGTCAATTAATGATGACTCTACATTGCTGGATTTAGCTTGCACGTCAGGATTCTTGAACATTAGAGATAATTATTTATATTGTAATAGTTTCAACTTCCACAAAATACCACATTTGTCCGTATTTTTTTTATATTACTAATTATCATTAACAATGAATGATTCCCAGTTATGGTAAGGTATATCCTCGCTCATGACTCCTCAGGAAGCCTCCTCACTCCTCGATCCTCGCCTCTTCGTAGTGCAATTAGAGAGTTGAGATGTCCTACAAGATGGCTGAGCTCGATCGGTTTCCAGATCATAGGATGGAGGACGGAGGAGCGAGGAAACGAGGAGGGATAATGAGAAGCACCCATAGGTGACATGCCATGTGCTCAGACCAAACTTGACTAAAACGCAAGCACATGGCCAGTAAAAACAATCACAAGCCATGTGTTCACACAAAACGAGACATGAACACGCAGCTAATATGAACAGTCATAAGCCGCGTTCACACAAAATATGACAACATGAAAGCACGCATCCAGTGAAAAACACAAGCCACGTGCAACAAGCACAAAGACACAACATGAAAGCATGCAGCCGATGTAAACACAAACCGCATGCTAAACAGAACACAACAACACACGCGGACAGAAAAGCGTATGGCCTGAGCGAACTCGAAACCGCACGCTCATACAAAAAGACAGAGCGCACGAGAACGAGCGAATGCTCACCTCGTGTGCTCACAACAGAAGCGTGGAGCATGAATGTCCAAATCCCGACACAGAACCAAAACCAAACTAGACATGAGTGCCTGAATCCGAACACCACGCTCCAAACATGAAAGGAGTGTCAAGGCTCTGTCACAAAACCAAGAATAAACTAGACTGAACCCTGACATTAGAATAATGACACTGACATATAGCCTGACAACATCTCATCTGAATCAGGACGTGTTTTTCTCAGGCACTCTTTACTTAAACTGCGTCTGACAGAAATGTCGGCATGTCTTTCAAAACAAAAGTCTAGCATCAGAAAAACAGAGAAGTATGTTAGTTGTTGCTTCTTTGACTGCACACTCCACAACCCACTCAAAACGTGCCTGCGACCCACCAGTTGGGAAACACTGCTCTACTTTTTTTATTGAACAAAACATAAATTGACAGCAACAACTTGACATAGTAACTAATACATAAGAAGAGACCAGTAACGGATATATACACACACATACAAGAAAAGAGAGAAAGAAAGAAAGAAAGAAAGAAAGAAAGAAAGAAAGAAAGAAAGAAAGAAAGAAAAAAGAGCATAAGCTATAGATATATAGGTGTGGTAGTTTAAACAGGTACAGTGGTAAGTTAAAGCAATAGGTTCATGAACTGTAATAGAAATTATTATTATTATTAATAATTACATTTTCTGGTGTTATTGTGGGAGAAATGAAAAAAAGTGTAGATGTAACCGCACCCAGTGATAGACTGACATCAATACAATCTAAAGCAACTGCAACAATAATAATAACAATAGTAGTGGAAATACGAGTGGATATCAGGATTATCATCTGGGTTTTATGGGATTTTGGACCAGTCAGTAGCTTGGTTTCCATTACAGATTTGCGCAAAACTTTTGCGATATTTTCTAAATGTCGATAAAAAAAACTATTGCGTAATGACACGTTTCCATTAACCGATGTTATGCGACTAAACATAATTTTTTTCCTCTCGCGATAAGTCATTCCAAAAATCATGCCGACGGATGCTGGTAGGTTTACGTATATCGCAGACACCGCACTAGCCATTATTTTTAATCGAAGGAGACATAGGCGGTTTATCCAAGCATTAATTCTGTTTGAGAGCTTTCCATTTGGAGCGTAATATTTGCCATGGCTCCTAGAAGCCCTTCTACCTCATATTTGCTTCGAGGTCTTGATAAATTGTGGCATTTCTTTGTTGTTTAGAATCCAGTATTCCCATAATTCTTTTGTCTTTTATGAGTTTAATAAAGAACTCTGTCTCGTCTTCTGTCCAAACATACCGCGCCACCTTTAAAGAATGATCATGTGACTTTTACGTACGTCAGATGACCTGTAAATGCGAAAAAGCTTCCTTTGCAGTTTTGCGAAATATTTCTTTTTCGAATTGCCTGAAAAACCACCTCATGCAAGCATAAAAACTTTTTTTGCGATACATGGGAGTTTTGCCAAATTGACGTGTTTCCATTGGGCGTATTTTAAATTTGCGCAATTTGAAGGGTAATGGAAACGCAGCTAGTGAGATGATTGCAGATAATCCCATAACACTCTAGGTCCTGCAGCCATTCCACCCCTGCCAGCGAGCACAACCAACAGAACCACTGACATAGACACCAACCCCACCTCCAATCCTCCTTGTCCCCCCTCCCCACCACTAGCAAAACCCGACCCCCACACCAATGGTAACAGCTTTGTAATCATTTTGTCTTCCTCCCCAAAGGGGTGCTGAGCCACCATGACAGGTACCTCCAGACCAAGCTCACCTAGTCTGGCTGTCCTGACGGACAACTGTTCATTGTCATTATTTGCATGTATTCCAGGTGTTCATATGTTAAGCCTGTATCAGTTGAGCCCTTTTTAGGAAGTGGCTGGAGTCGTGGTGTGCACCAGTTAGCTCACACTGCTCTACATAACCTCCCTGCAGGCCTCACGTTTAATCATGCTTACCCTTTTGACCTTATGATTTACCTGACTTCTGTCCTGTTTTCTTTCAGGTCAGCTGATGCAGGTGGAGGAGAGAGGGAAAGGCTCAGTGCCCTGTGCAGTGTACAAAGTGTACATCCAGGCTTTAGGAGGGTGGCCCGTCTTCCTCTTTATCCTGGCCCTCTTTATTGTCAATGTGGGCAGCATAGCCTTCAGCAACTGGTGGCTCAGCTACTGGATCAAACAGGGCAGCGGGGTAAGAGACGCTGGTCAGTTAGGAGCACAGGAAAGCCAGAAAGACTTCATTTCCATGAGACCAGAGTAGAAGTGCTTAAATATTTTATGTGCTTGTGACCTTTACTGCTGGTTTGTGTCTTTTCTTTCTGGAGCTATTACTGTTAGTGTGTCACACTTTTGGAAATTACAAATCACAAATGATTCATTTGTTTTAGTCCCAACTTGTGCATTGAATATCGATATTTAAAACATTATTATACATTTTTTCAGCACAGCTACTCAGCCTTCACTTTGATCTTTACTGGTTAGGTGTAATAAGCTTGATCTTTGCGTCATATTCATCAGTATTTCTGTAATAAATAAATATCAATTGGCTGTTTACTTAGTCGGCAATTGGCGATTCTTATTTTTCATGGAATATTGCAGTTTATTATTATAAATGATTAATCTGTGCACATCTTTTTTTTTTGTTAAATTCACATGCCCTTGTAATCTTTAATCAAAAACATTAACTCTGCAGCAATTGGGAAACAAAAACGATTTGACAATCCGATCAGAATCAGAAAGAGCTTTATTGCTAAGTGTGCATTTAAAAGGAATTTACCTTGGTATTGAAGCTTCCAGTCCACATATATAATATAAATAGGACTGTGGGAAGAAACTGTTCCTGTGCCTAGAGTGCCTAGTGATCTGAAGCACCGTCCGGACAGCAACAGTTCAAATAGTTTGTGGCCGGGTTGAATGGAGTCTGTGATGATTTTACCTGCCCCTTTCCTCACTCTGGAAGAGTACAGGTCCTGGAGGGTAGGCAGGGGGGCACCAATAATCCTCTCAGCAGTCCGGACTGTCCGTTGTAAACTTCTGATGTCTGATTTGTTGGCTGAACCAAACCAGACAGTTATAGATGAACACAGGACAGACTCAATGACGGCGGAGTAGAACTGTGTCAGCAGCTCCTGTGGCAGGTTGAACTTCCTCAACCTCTAATCAGTTCCTGATGGGCAAAATCAACTGCCACCGTACATTTTCTTTGTTCTAGAATCCGTTTCATTTGGATATACACTATATTGCCAAAAGTATTGGGACACCCCTCCAAATCATTGAATTCAGGTGTTCCAATCACTTCCATGGCCACAGGTGTATAAAATCAAGCACCTATGCATGCAGACGCTTCTTCAAACATTTGTGAAAGAATGGGTCGCTCTCAGGAGCTCAGTGAATTCAAGCGTGGTACCGTGATAGGTTGCCACCTGTGAAATAAGTCAATTTGTGAAATTTCCTCACTACTAAATATTCCACGGTCAACTGTTAGTGGTATTATAACAAAGTGGAAGCAATTGGGAACAACAGCAACTCAGCCACGAAGTGGTAGGCCATGTAAAATCAGAGCAGGGTCAGCGCATGCTGAGGCGCACAGTGCGCAGAAGTCTCCAACTTTCTGCAGAGTCAATAGCTACAGACCTCCAAACTTCATGTGGCCTTCAGATTAGCTCAAGAACAGTGCGTAGAGAGCTTCATGGAATGGGTTTCCATGGATGAGCAGCTGCACCCAAGCCTTACATCACCAAATGCAATGCAAAGCGTCGGCTGCAGTGGTGTAAAGAACGCCGCCACTGGACTCTAGAGCAGTGGAGACGTGTTCTCTGGAGTGACCAATCACGCTTCTCTGTCTGGCAATCCGATGGACGATCTGGGTTTGGCGGTTGCCAGGAGAACGATACTTGCCTGACTGCATTGTGCCAAGTGTAAAGTTTGGTGGAGGGGGGATTATGATGTGGGGTTGTTTTTCAGGGGTTGGGCTTGGCCCCTTAGTTCCAGTTAAAGGAACTCTTAATGCTTCAGCATACCAAGACATTTTGGACAATTTCATGCTCCCAACTTTGTGGGAACAGTTTGGGGATGGCCCCTTCCTGTTCCAACATGACTGAGCACCAGTGCACAAAGCAAGGTCCATAAAGACATGGATGAGTGAGTTTGGTGTGGAGGAACTTGACTGGCCTGCACAGAGTCCTGACCTCAACCCGATAGAACACCTTTGGGATGAATTAGAGCGGAGACTGCAAGCCAGGCCTTATCGTCCAACATCAGTGCCTGACTTCACAAATGCGCTTCTAGAAGAATGGTCAAAATGGCCCATAAACACACTCCTAAACCTTGTGGAAAGCCTTCCCAGAAGAGTTGAAGTTGTTATAGCTGCAAAGGGTGGGCCAACTCCATATTAAACCCTACGGGTTAAGAATGGGATGTCAATTAAAGTTCATATGCTGTAAAGGCAGGCGTCCCAAAACTTTTTGCAATATAGTGTACGTAACAATAGGGAAGAAAAAGCTATTACAACTTTAAGCCGTCTTTAAAGGTTAAGACAATAAATATATGCCATACTGTGATTCAACTTCAACATTAATATTGTATTAATTAAGTTAATATTGGCAATACGCACCCCTAAGTAGGCCATTCATTTATTTTATAACTTGAATTATTTATATAAATAGATTCTGGACACAAAAAAATTAATTACCTTTTACCATGTTTTACTATATAATGCAAAACCCTAACCCATGCAAAAAATGTTTTAAAATTGTGTACACATTTATGTGTCTATAATTGCCCAATGGTTTCTTGCTCAACAGAACACCACAGTGCAGGTGGGAAACAGTTCAGTAGTGAGCGAGAGTATGCGAGACAACCCTCTGATGCAACACTACGCTGCTGTCTACACCATGTCTATGGGAATCATGCTCCTTCTCAAACTACTGAGAGGCACTGTGTTTGTTAAGGTGAGATTTTACATGTAGTTGGTTTTATAGCATCTATAGTCTAAAGCAAGCTGTGGGGAGAGGTCCATGTTTCATTGCAATCTTCTTCTTTTTTTAGGGTACTCTGCGTGCCTCCTCAAAGCTCCATGACGAACTTTTCCAGAAGATTCTACGTAGTCCCATGAAATTTTTTGACACAACACCCACGGCTCGCATCCTCAACCGATTCTCCAAAGACATGGATGAAGGTGGGAACTGCTGGAGGGTTAGAATGTATCATTATCTTCAAATGGGGTGTGCGAAATTGACCAAAAATAACATCTCTGTATTTTTTATGATTTTAATGAAATTTTAATGTGTTAGACCTGTTGTGGACAGCTGACTACCAAAGCTTTTCATATTCTTCATATTCTGTGTGGTAGTCATTTTTACAACAGGGACAGAAATGAACTTTTTAATTAAGTGGTGATATTTACCTTTTATAGATATATGCATTATATTTAATGCAAAATTCTTACATTTCATCAATGTATACTACAATAATAAGACTGTATAGACTGTTACCAATCATATGAAATCAGTATCAACAAAATCCTGCACTGCAGAAGTGGCACACAAGCTGCATCTAAAGCAACATTTAGATGTATTTACACTGCAATTACAATTGCATAAATAATGCTGTGAGATTAAACAGCTGATTTATTTAGGATCAAAGCAAGTGACTAGCTGTGTCCGAAATCACCCCCTACACCCTTAAATAGGACACTATTTGAGGGGACAGCCATTTGTAGTGGTGTCCAAAACCATAGTGGACGTTATCGAGTGCACTCATTCAATCCCACAATACACCGCAATAACGAGTTTACAACCAATGTACACTCAACGGCTAGAGAATACCCATAATGCACTGTGACGGTCGAGCCGGATGAATTCCCATGTCTCGCCAGAAGATGGCGTCCGCAGCTGAATCATCCATCCATCCATTTTCCAAACCGCTGGTCCAATTTGGATACAGCATAATATCATACAGGTATAAATTCCTTTTTAATTGATTATTAAATCGTTTAATTAAGATTTATACAGTTTTCATGACAGAGTTCAAGATAAATCTTTTCATTTCTACTGGAGATGCCAGTTTGCTAAGTTTCAAATAATTTTTAACAAGTACAAACTATGCAAAAGCATCAGCCCTTCCGGCGACTCAGTGTCCAAATTCACTCACTCGTTGTCATTCACTCCTTCAAGTGGACTATATTAATGGACTAATGTAGGGAATAATGAATGAGGGTATGGGGGGCGATTTCAGACACAGCTACTGTCTTTTTGAATGCATCATTGGGTCATTGATTCGTTCAAAAATGCTGATTCATTCAGGAACGAAACACTGCTGTGTTTCCCAGAGATGCACAGCAGTTCTGTTGCAGCTTGGTTTGGAACTATTCATTGCCGAAATAGAGCAAAAACAGACAATATTGTTAGTATTGTGACTAACTCACAATATTAACTTTGTTTATTTAACTGTTATATAAAATTAATATCACATTTGCTGATATTCAGGAAAATCAACACGCTTGCTTGTGTGATACTGCTAAACTATATCTTATACAGGGGCATTTTTGCCCCCATATATTGAATTTTGGGGGCGTTTTACATCACATAATGAAAGCAGTTTTTCAAAGTGAGTGACACTCAATAATGTCAGCTTCCACATCATTAGAACAAACATTACAATATTATTGTAGATGATACATATCGCACACCCCTATTATCAGACAAACTCTCTTACCTGTCTTACATTTCTTAACGCTTCCCTGTCTTCTCAGTGGACACACGTCTACCGTTCCAGGCTGAGATGTTCATTCAGAACGTCATTCTGGTGCTCTTCTGCCTGGGTGTGATTGGCAGCGTGTTCCCTTGGTTCCTGGTGGCAGTAGGGCCGCTGGTCCTCCTCTTTACGGTGCTGCACGTGGTTTCCCGGGTCTTCATTCGAGAACTCAAGCGATTAGACAACATTACGCAGTCACCTTTCCTGTCCCACGTTGCCTCCAGCATTCAGGGCCTAACCACAGTGCATGCTTATGGAAGAGAGGACGAATTCCTTCACAGGTGAATGCTGAGATATCATTCTGCATCATTTTATGTACTGTTTCTTTTAATGCGTTATACGATAAGTTTGCGATAAGACTTCGAGTGAGCTCACTTAATAGACTTTGTGTCTTTGATCCCAGGTATCAGGAGCTTCTGGATCAGAACCAGGCTCCCTTCTATCTGTTCAGCTGTGCCATGCGCTGGCTGGCAGTGCGTCTGGATGTGATTAGCGTGGCTCTCATTAGCATAACGGCTTTGATGATTGTCCTCATGCACGGCCAGATCCCTCCTGCTTACGCCGGCCTGGCCATTTCCTATGCTGTACAGGTGAGGGGAAATTGTGCAAAACGTTTCTGTCATCTTTTGACTCTTTCGGTGTCAGCCATTCAACATTTGGTCTGAGCTGTTTTGGGGCCCTTTAGAAGTTTTGACATGCTCTGACATTTGTGCTTTTTTCAGTTGCTTATAAACACATTAATGGCAAAAGTGTAATACACTGTGCTCAGCACAAACTGGGCTACCATAATATGTGAGCAACATGTATGTACATGCTTGTATTTTTGAGAGAATAATGTGTATGCGTGATTTTTGAAAAAACTAAAATTTTTGTTTTAAAATTAAGGCCTCAAAACACACAATAGATATGTGTCCACAAGACTTTAGACTAATGGGTGATGTTGCCTAGAGTTTTTGCTTCAAACTGATGTGAGAATCATTGTGCCTACTTATTCCCACAACACAATATATTGATTTACATTTTGTAAGACACTTTTTCTTTACAAAGGCTGTATGCGAAGAGGCGTGTGATCATGAATAATGCTGTGATTCACACCTGAGAGAACAAAAGACCCGCATAATGAGCCGCATAATGAATGAGCCTCAGGTATGTGACTGAGAGCTAAGCAACAGGACAAAGGAAATATATTTTGTTGTAGTTTATTTAGAATGTAGTCAACAAAGGCACATTATAAAGGCCTATTATATTTTAAATTATCAAAAGATTTGACTACACTGCAAAACATGCTCTTCTTATGTAGTATTTTTCCTTGTTTCCAGTCCAAATATCTAAAAATTCTTAAATCAAGATTCATTTACTAGATAAGTAAAATTTTCTATGGGGTAAGAAAAATAATCTTATTTCTGTTTGGGACAGACACAAGAAACAAGATTTCAATCAGAAACAAGACTATTTTTCTTCCCCATTGGCAGATCATTTTGCATGTTTTAAGCAAACACTCACTTCATTTTGATTTTACTTTCAACAAAACAAGAAAAAATATCTTATGTAATTTTACTTATCTAGTAAATGCATCTTGATTTAAGAATTTGTAGATATTTAGACTAGAAACAAGACAAAAATACTAAGAATAACATTTTTGGCAGTGTACTTTTTTTTTTTTTTTTTTTTTTTTTTTAAATAAGTCTCATGCTAAAAAACAGTAATATTGTGACACTGAACACAATTCAGTATTCAGTAAATACAAATAACTGAATAATTGGTAATGATGAATGTTATAAGTAAAATATTTGGGATTTAAATGCAATGCAATTATGATTTCAAAGAGTATAGGGTGAATTCAGGTTGATTGGGACACTTTTTCCCCAGTCATTTCAATGGCAAACATTTTCTGAATCATTTGATTTTGTAAACTATCCGATACACACAATACTCAAATATCATTTCAAGCGTTGGTTCATTTATGAGACATGCGTGCAATGCATGATCACGCCAGCGCTAAGGCTATTGTCTGCTATGCTATCTTATTAAATAAGAAGCAAATAAATTAAAAACATTGATTAAAATTAAGATACAATTTATACAAAACAAAATTCACTTTAAATAAAGGCTTTCTACAAAACAAAACTTAATGAAGTGGTCAAAATCATTTCTGACAAACTCCATGTCTTCTGATATATTGCGCATCAAATGATGTGTCCTTTATTACTCGTGCTGTTCAATTTTCACAATCAACATATATTAAATTAAAAAATACCATTAGGCTATAATATTTAAACATCAATATGAAACAAAATACGTTTTACTGGTACTATATTTATAGCATCTGAGCAGACATTTGCTAATAAAAGATGTATTGATGTGACACTAGGCTATTTTACAGTAAACACTTCATAATCTGTCCAAAACAGGCCAAAGAAATCTTGTCTAAACAGTCTTACGTCTATGACATTTTATGTTGCAGCAGGATTCATATTTAAACGGTCTTTTTGCGTTTAATATTCACAGAAAACTAACAGAATAAACTTACCTCACAATCAGCGCTGAATCCGTTGCTCTTAGAAATAAACAGTTTTCATGAGGTAAATTATTCTAGGATTATTCCTCAACGTGTCTCAAAACGATGTAGCTAAAGTATAGCACTACACTTAATGTGTTTATTTGAGTTGATGTGGGCGTTGACTGCGCTCTCGCGTGGATCGGTCAGTGTTTGAATCTCAAAAGAACGTGCGCTCCGTGGGCGTGGCGCATTAGCGGATAATGAGACGATAATGAGACACTCGCGAACGACTGACATCTCTCTCTTTTCAAACAGATTACATAAACACAGAATATTTGTTTTCGATTTTATTTACATTATTTAAAACCTGACATTGCAATGTTTCTTTAGACATATGTCTCATGTTTGTGTGACAAGTGTTCACTAAGTTAGAGTTCCTTTTCTGAAGACTTTCTGAATGAACGTCTTTGAGAGAGAGGCTGCAGATTGCGCATCATGTTTGTTTTCTTTATTTTGCAAAAAGCACAACAATCTGTTTTTATTGTGACTGTACACAAAAAATAGAAACTTAACATATTATAATGATGTATAACACTTGCCTGAATTATAAAAATTGACAGAGTTATTTGAGTCTCTTTGGCACTGATAAGAAAAAAAGCGAGTTGATCACGCCGGCGCGACGGCCGACTCCAGGGGGTTAAAAATGACTCTTGAAACTCTTAAAAACAGGCTTGAGATATTGTTCGCAGTAGTTATAAAAGCAACAACCACAACTGATGATAGTAGTCGACCGAAATATCGCCATTGCTGATATGATCATATTATTAGCCGATGTTGGAAGTGGGACTTTTATTTTGACAGCCGCCTTTAGTTTTCTCTCTTTGTTTAACAGTTCTTTCTAATAACTGAAAAGCAAATGCTGTAATTCTTTTTATATACTGCCGAGCTTCAGTAAATACTAATTTAAAAAAAATGTTAAAGTCATTTTAAAAAGTCTTTGAATGTCTAATAAATATTTACTGCTACAAACCTAGCAAACTTCTTGCATCCATAGTAGGGATGTACCTGAAGCCGAATACTGTATTTGGAAAGGAAATGACGCATTCTACCGAGCCCCTAAAGGGACATGGTGATGGGAAAAAATATGAGATGTGAGGAGAAAATATATTTCGATGCTTTTGCGTTTTTGAATGTACACTCGCTTTTTTATTTTCGCTTTCCAAGTCGCGACCACCCATACTCTGTGTATAGAGAACGACGGGACAGGTACTACTAAGATATTTGTCATTGACACTCAGGATCTGTTGCGCTCCAAATCCTCCGTCAGCGTCCTGTCAGTCATCTCTCCTTGCTAACTTCATGTGATAAGTGAAATCTGATGTACTGTCATGTAACCGACCACCACAGCAAGCCTAACCATGTCCCTTTAGGGGCTCTGTAGAATGCGTTATTCATTTTCCGTGCCTTTCTGAATTCGGAATTAGGCTTTGGGCACATCCCTAGTCCATAGCCTGCATAAAAACGCTTGTTCTATGTTTGTGACAGTCCGTCCATGTGAACTGGATGCAGACAGGAGAGTTCTGGACACGCATGAGCGAGCAACTTTAAATCCTTGATTACAGAATCAAGAAGTTTCTATCTGAAGTATAAATCTAATTATTTTACAGATTTTTTTAATCGTTCAAATTATTTTTTCAAATTGATTCATGTTCAAATTAAGTAAATTATTTAGGTAATTATTATGTAAAACAAATATAAATTTAATTGCAGAAATTGTTATGTACAGTAGCGTTCAAAAGTTTGGAAAGAAGTCTCTTATGCTCATCAAGCCTGCATTTATTTGATCAAAAATACAGAAAAAAACTGTGATATTGTGAAATATTGTTAAAATAATGGTTTTCTATTTTAATATACTTTAAAATATCATTTATTTCTGTGATGCAAAGCTGAATTTTCAGCATCATTGCTCCAGTCTTTAGTGTCACATGATCCTTCAGAAATCATTCTAATATACTGATTTATTATCAATGTTGGAAACGGTTTAATATTTTTTATAACCTGTGATACTTTTTTCAGGATTCTTTGATGAATAAAAAGTTCATAAAAATACATCTTTTGTAACAATACTACCGTTCAGAAGTTTGGGGTCTGTCATTTTTTTCTTTCTTATTTTTTGAAAGAAATTAATACTTTTATTCAGCAAGGATGAGTTAAATTGATAAAAAGCGATAGTAAAGATTTATACTGTTGGAAAATATTTCTATTTTAAATAAATGTTGTTCTTTTTTTAACTTTTTATTCATCAGTAAATCCTATAAAAAATTATCACAGGTTCCAAAAAATATTAAGCAGCACAACTGTTTCCAACATTGATAATCAGTGGCGTCAGTTCACCAAAAGCCAAGGTGTGGTAGACCCTGATGACGTCATCCAATCTTATTCCCTTGACGTGACAGTCCCACTTTCTTCACACAACTTTTTTCAGCACTTCAAAGCTTAAAAGTCTGAATATTATCCAATTTAAATGTTATTTTTAATGATTACAAAAAACCTTTTAGTTCATCCTACAAAGATTGTCCTCATTTGTAAAACTAAAAGTCAATTAATCAAAAACCACAACCAATCAGAACAGCGTGTGGGCGGGCTCTCCGCTTTGTTATAATGAGAGGATCTGTGCATGTGCAGATTCATAACACTTGCGCTAAATATAAACTCATTCAGAGTTTTGAGAGCTACTGAACGGATTCTCACTACCGGTAATTTAAACACCTCTGATTGGTCATTATTTTATTTAACAATACAAATTATGTGTTACACATAGTAATTTAACTCCGTTAATCCTGCATGCAATGAATAAAAACATAGTTGCATTGACTTGACTAGGCCTGCCATACCCAACTGACGCCCCTGTTGATATTAACTGAGTATGAAATCAGCATATTAGAATGATTTCTGAAGGATCATGTGACACTGAAGACTGGAATAATGGCTGATGAAAATGCAGCTTTGCATCACAGAAATAAATTATATTTTAAAGTATAATAACATTTAAAAAAATTTAAATTGTAATATTTCACAATTTTACAGTTTTTTCTGTATTTTTGATCAAATAAATGCAGGCTTGATGAACATAAAATGCTTCTTTCAAAAACATAAAAAATAGTTTCCAAACTTTTGACTGGTACTGTATGTGTTATTTACTGTCTTTAAATTAAATTGTGTAATATCATATAGACCTATATCGATTTTACATTGGTCATTGACCACCCTGCTCTTTAAGGTATCAGCATTGGCCATCGAAAAAAATCCATAGTAGTCGTCCACTAACTGATGATGTCAAGCAGGACGGATGGCCTGCAGGCAGAGCGGCACATTTCCCATTGCTGCTGGCTTCTGCAGAAGTTGAAAATCCCATGTTCTTTGCATCTTCTGTGCTTCAATGGCAGATGGATGCAAATGCCATTTTGTGCATGTTGTGCGTTTGCCCCTAAAAAAGTGAAGTGAGAACAATGCTTTCCATTTTTAGCGCCTTCTCCTCCTGAGTCATTACCTAGCTACCCTGGTAAACTAGTGCCACTAGTGCTCATGGTGGTATTCGTGTTGATGACGCAAATGTATTGTGGTTTAGAGTCAAAGAATACAATGTGAAAACAGACCTGCGGTGAAATAGGAAGGGAATCAGACTCGAGTTTGGACCAAACAATCAAAACAATTGTGGAAACAGCATTAGACATGATTGACACGTGGAGAACACATATATTTGCTTCAAATGAGATTGAATAGGGTCATATTGTCAGTTAGCACAACAGAGGCTATTGTATAAAGGAAGTAGATTTTACCTGACTGAACATCTCTTTCCTCTCTCACAGCTTACAGGATTATTCCAGTTTACTGTTCGCTTGGCCTCTGAGACCGAAGCGCGGTTCACCTCAGTAGAGAGAATCCATCATTACATTAAGGTACTAGTCTTACATCATTTTTTGACTGACAATTTCAGCTTGACATTAAGAATTTCTCATAAAAATTTGATGTCTGTCAGAATAGAGAGGATAAAGTTCAACATTTGCTTTGTCACCTCTCTCTGTCTTAGTCTCTGTCTCTGGAGGCCCCTGCAAGGGTGAAAAACAAGGCTCCTCCGTCTGACTGGCCCCAGGAGGGTGAGATTGTGTTTGATGGAACAGAGATGAGGTACAGAGATAACCTCCCACTAGTACTGAAGAAAGTTTCCTGCACCATTCGACCGAAAGAGAAGATCGGAATTGTAGGACGAACAGGCTCAGGTCAGTCACTTCTCGTGTCTTTTCTCAACAATTACGATATTCAATTTAAGGAAACTTTTTGAATCAGGGACCTCATTTAATAAACACATGTACCATCGGATTTGATCCTAAAGGTCATGGATTTTATCCTATGTCAAAAGTGAGGAACAGATCAGGATTTATAAAGGCAAAAACTGAACTGAAAATGTTCTTATGCGTATGCCAACTGAAGAGCATGTGTACAAACTTTTTGAGCTCATATATCCCAGTAATTACAATAATCCAGCATTGTTTATTAAAATGTAAAGATAAATAGACCATCACAATATGTATTAATCCTTTCCCTGACAGCGTTTTTAATTTTTAATTTTATTTTTTTAAGTTGCAAGCCACCGCAAGCAATTTTGATAATTTTCACAAAATTTTCATGGCCCCCAGAATGTTTTGTTGTATGAATATATGAATATGTAATATATCAAAAGAAAGAACAGAGCCTCTGCTTTTAAACAATTTTTTTATTCTAGCTTCATGCATTCTTATCTATCAACATTTGAATGTGGGTAAGTTTCATAAAAAAGGAACTTTTTGAGCGAAAAGCTGAGAAAATTTTTTGTCAAAAGACTACATCCAGATCGGATTCAGAACGATGATCAAAACATAGATGTCTATCGCTTGATACTGCATCATCTTCGCATGTGTTTTGATCAGGAGATTCAGTAATCTTTCAGAAGATGTGTCATAGCGCCCCCTACCATATAACAGTGAAAACACAGAAAGCCGGAAATTTCCGTCAATGGCGGGAACGCGTTGTCTCATAAATGACGGAAATTTCCATTAATGGCAGTGTCACGTGACGGGTATGGGTGAAAGGAGCGAGGACTCAAGTGCAGGAGAATATGGGCTTTATTAATTACAAAAACGTAACA
This sequence comes from Coreius guichenoti, assembly GCA_039654105.1. Classification (NCBI taxonomy): domain Eukaryota; kingdom Metazoa; phylum Chordata; class Actinopteri; order Cypriniformes; family Gobionidae; genus Coreius; species Coreius guichenoti. The sequence continues at coordinate 36,281,536 of CM077181.1, forward strand.
AAAAACTAAAACAACCCACGAGGGGGAAAACTAGAACATACCAAACACAAGGAACCAGGAAACATGAAGCAGGAATGGGAAATAATGACAACGAACCAACACAGGACTGCAAACACAAGGAGACTAAATAGGGAGCGAACAAGGCAATAAATGAGGGAAGACAGATGGGGCAAATGAACCAATTATCAGGTAACAAGAGGGGCGGGGTCAAGACAATAGACATGAGAGCACATGGCACAAAGAAACACATGACAAGCCATGTGCTCACACAAAACATGACAATATAGCAGTGTCAGGGCTCTGTCACAAACCCAAGAGCAAAACTAGACCGAAGTGACAGAACCCTGACACTACCCCCCCTGAGAGACACCGAAAACAAGACAGGAACAAAACACAAGACATATACAGAACTGAAAACAACAGGCAGAAAAATCATTACACAGAGACAACGAGGGGAGGGAGGGAGGGAGGGGATCAAAATCAGTGTCGAAGGGACACCCCAGAAAGTTCTTAGAAGGGACCAGGGAGGGGCGGGAGAGTTGAGCCAGGGAGGCTCAGGCGGGCCTGGAGTCCTGGCAGAAGGCCAGGGCGGAGCTGGAGGGAGGCACCAGGGTGGCGCCGGCCGATCAAGAACCCTGGCAGATGACCAGGGCGGGACGGGAGGGACGGACCAGGCAGGCTCCGGAGGCTCTGGAGTCCTGGCAGAGGGCCAGGGCGGGACGGACCAGGCGGGCTCCAGCGGATCTGGAGTCCTGGCTGAGGGCCAGGGTGGGTCAGGATGCTTGACAGGGTCTGGCTGGGCAGGAGACTTGAGCGAAGACGGAGTCCTCGCTGGGCTCGTGGCAGGAGACGGAGTCCTCTCTGGACTCGTGACAGGAGACGGAGTCCTCTCTGGACTCGTGACAGGAGACGGAGTCCTCTCTGGACTCTGGTCACGGGCTGGAGCCCTCTCTGGTCACGGGCTGGAGCCCTCTCTGGACGCTGGTCAGGGGCTGGAGCCATCACTGGACGCTGGTCAGGGGCTGGAGCCATCACTGGATGCTGGTCAGGGGCAGGCCACGGCAGGGCAATGCACGTGGGCAGCTCTGGGACAACCTCCAGGAAGGCCGCGGGCTGTTCTGAGACGACCTCCGGGACAACGGCGGCCTGCTCTGGGACGGCCTCTGGAGTGCCAACAGGACTGGAGGAAGCCAGCTGTGACGTGTATACTGCCCAGGCACGCAGGACCGCCACTACATAAAAAGTGAATACCACCCTCTTAGCCAAGATCAGACTGATGGGAACAGCCTCTGTGACAGGGAGTGTGGGAGGTCCTGGGATGACCTCCGGGCCAACAGTGGGCTTTAGGACAGCCTCCAGGTCGGCAGCAGGCTCTCGGACTGTCTCCGGGCTAGGGAACACTGCAGTCGGGTCCTCCCGGACCACCAAACCTGAGACCACCGAAGTCGGGTCCTCCCGGACCACCAAACCTGAGACCACCGAAGTCGGGTCCTCCCGGACCACCGGACTCAAGACCACCGAAGTCGGGTCCTCCCGGACCACCAACATCTTGGTGCTAGATATCACAGCACACCTTCAGGGGTCTGGTGGAGTCTATGCCTCGACGGGTCAGGGCTGTTTTGGCAGCAAAAGGTGGACCAACACAATGTTAGGTTCATAATGTTATGCCTGATCGGTGTGTGATTCCAAAAAAGTTGGGACACTGTACAAATTGTGAATAAAAACAGAATGCAATCATGTGGAAGTTTCAAATTTCAATATTTTATTCAGAATACAACATAGATGACATATCAAATGTTTAAACTGAGAAAATGTATCATTTTAAGGGAAAAATAAGTTGATTTTAAATTTCATGGCATCAACACATCTCAAAAAAGTTTGGATGGGAGCATATGTTGTTCTAGAACTTGGATATACCTTTCAGCATTGATGGTGCCTTTCCAGATGTGTAAGCTGCCCATGCCACACGCACTCATGCAACCCCATACCATCAGAGATGCAGGCTTCTGGACTGAGCGCTGATAACAACTTGGGTTGTCCTTGTCCTCTTTAGTCCGGATGACATGGCGTCCCAGTTTTCCAAAAAGAACTTCAAATTTTGATTCGTCTGACCACAGAACAGTTTTCCACTTTGCCACAGTCCATTTTAAATGAGCCTTGGCCCAGAGAAAACGCCTGCGCTTCTGGATCATGTTTAGATATGGCTTCTTTTTTGACCTATAGAGTTTTAGCCGGCAACGGCGAATGGCACGGTGGATTGTGTTCACCGACAATGTTTTCTGGAAGTATTCCTGAGCCCATGTTGTGATTTCCATTACAGTAGCATTCCTGTATGTGATGCAGTGCCGTCTAAGGGCCCGAAGATCACGGGCATCCAGTATGGTTTTCCGGCCTTGACCCTTACGCACAGAGATTGTTCCAGATTCTCTGAATCTTTGGATGATATTATGCACTGTAGATGATGATAACTTCAAACTCTTTGCAATTTTTCTCTGAGAAACTCCTTTCTGATATTGCTCCACTATTTTTCGCCACAGCATTGGGGGAATTGGTGATCCTCTGCCCATCTTGACTTCTGAGAGACACTGCCACTCTGAGAGGCTCTTTTTATACCCAATCATGTTGCCAATTGACCTAATAAGTTGCAAATTGGTCCTCCAGCTGTTCCTTATATGTACATTTAACTTTTCCGGCCTCTTATTGCTACCTGTCCCAACTTTTTTGGAATGTGTAGCTCTCATGAAATCCAAAATGAGCCAATATTTGGCATGACATTTCAAAATGTCTCACTTTCAACATTTGATATGTTATCTATATTCTATTGTGAATAAAATATAAGTTTATGAGATTTGTAAATTATTGCATTCCTTTTTTATTCACAATTTGTACAGTGTCCCAACTTTTTTTGGAATCGGGTTTGTACATACAACACACATTTATAAAAAAAAAAATTATAATAATAATTTACTAATTTATAATAATTTATTAATGTGTGTGTGTGTGTATAATTATGTTTTATAGATCATTCGTAGGAACATTTCAGAAATTGCCATACGTTCACATTTAGGATCATTTGACGCACGTCTTTATAAATGAGGCCCTTAAGCCTTTTATGAAATATGACTTTCATGACAAAAGTAGAAGGGGAAATCAGATAAACAACATATCATATAGAGAAAAACATTAAATCTGCCCTCTTATCTGTCCTCAGGGAAGTCTTCTCTGGGAGTGGTTCTCTACCGGCTGGTTGAACCATGCGGCGGCTCCATTAAGATTGATGGTGTCAGCATTTGCGACATTGGCCTTGCAGATTTGCGCAGCAAACTGTCAATCATTCCACAGGAGCCAGTGCTTTTCAGTGGTACTGTCAGGTAAGCATACGCTCCTTTATGCTTCATTTCAGCTGATTCCCAAAGACCCTTTCACACCAATCATGTTAGGGCTTCATGCGTCATGCGCTATTATTAACTTTCACATGACAAATGGGTAACACTTTAGTTTAGGGTCCAATTCTCACTATTAACTAGTTGCTTATTAGCATGCATATTACTAGTATATTGGCTGTTTATTAGTACTTATAAAGCACATATTAATGATTTATTCTGCATGACCTTATTCTACATCCCTTAATCCACCCAATACCTAAACTTAACAACTACTTTACTAACTATTAATAAGCAGTAATTAGGGATTTATTGAAGCAAAGTCATAGTAAATAGTTAGTTAATAGTGAGAATTGGACCCTAAACTAAAGTGAGACCGAAAAATGTTTCAGAAGGATGATTTTACAAAATTGCTAAATTAAAATCAGACATCGTAAACAGAAAAAACGGTGAAATCAGACAAAAGAACATATTTGAACAGAACAGGAAATATCTTGCTTTGATTTTTGCCATCTATGTTGAGTAATCCAGTCCAGTAATCAGGCTGTGCTTTGAAAGGTCAACAGCAAATGGGGTTGAATTTGAAATTGCTTGCATTGCAAGCGTTGCATTACAAGGCTTGATCTGTGCACAGTGATTGCCACTTCACATCATAGAGTTCAATGCATTGAGAACAAAATTTGAACTGAGCTGGATAATGACACTAACTTCGCCACATCGACACTGTTATTGAACTGAATTCAATCAACATTGAACTGAATTGAGCTGAATAATGACACTATTGCCTTCTGTAGAGCTGCTTTACTGCTGAAATTGAATTTGTTTCATAATTTGAAATTCATGCTTCATATGAATGTATTTATTTGTCATGCTTTTATTTCCTTATTTAGTCATACATCTGTATTCTGTATTTTCAAACAGATCCAACTTGGATCCATTTACCCTGTATTCAGAGGAGCAAATCTGGGATGCCCTGGAGAGGACGCACATGAAAGAATGTGTAAGTCAAAGACACACCATGTATAGCGTTTACAGGCAAAGTAGTTTCAGGTCACCAACTCTTTTACATAGCGGCTTCTCATTTTGTCTACCTAAGTGCAAGTATGATATCTCGGATGACTTGTTGTTGCTCTTCCCTCCATCTTATTACTGTTTCTTTTATTCTTTCCATGGCCTTGAATCTTTGTAATTCAGTGTTTGGCATCTCGTCTCTGTTGTTCAGGTGTCTCAGCTGCCTTTAAAGCTGGAGTCTGAGGTGGTGGAAAACGGGGAAAATTTCTCGGTGGGTGAGAGACAGCTGCTCTGTGTGGCCAGAGTTCTTCTGAGACAGTGCAAGGTGAGTTATCGCACCTGACTTCGATCTTTTCCATGTGAGAGAGAGCCAATTGGGATTAGCAGATAAAGCAGAACAGACTTTGTCTCATTTAACCAGGTCATCCACTTTGTTTCCTCCTAATTTTTAGATCTTGATCCTGGATGAGGCCACAGCGGCTATGGACACAGAGACCGACTGTTTGATTCAAGAGACGATTCGCAATGCATTCGAGGACTGCACCACTCTGACCATTGCACATAGAGTTCACACAGTGCTCAACTGTGACCGTATTATGGTGCTCAATCAGGGCCAGGTACGGTGAAAGGTTGTTGCTGTGGGAAGTAGGGATTTTTCCAAATTTTGATCATATTCAAATCTTTGCATCAAGGTATATTGATTATTTTTGCATTTCCTCTCAAAATTTTCAAAAGTTGATTTTATTGCCCATCCAACTCCCCCACCCATGAAAATTACATGATCTGGAAATAATCTAGACATAGTGACAACTTTCTGCTTTTTACGCAAAAGGCACATTTAAAATCATATTTACTTGAAGGTACCAATATAAAAATAATGAAATCTAAATATAAAAATTGTAGTCTTCCTACTCAAAGTTGTGGTAGTTGCAAGAACAAAGCTTTTTGAAGAACAAAGAAACATGAAGATCAAAGAAATACAACAATAGAACTAGTGGCTGGTCTATTAATTTGCATTTGAAAGACTTAATGCACTGATGTAATATAGTATCAGTATACTGTATATTTTTTTGTCTTGTCCATTTCTATGGTTATCAGGGCTTGACATGAACTTTTTTGCTCACCAGTCACTGTGGCTAGTGGTTTTCCAAAGTTACTGGCCACAATTTTGACATCGATACCATGGGGAAAAATTGGCATATAGATATTTTTAATATTATCAGATAATTTGGCAGCAGGTATATTAGGCTGCTGTCACTTTAAGACCTGACGCACGGATCCATTATACAGTTACACATGCATTTCGTTTTTTTAAGTCTGTGTTTGAAGCTGCTTTTGATTTTCATTGATGGCTGATTATTGTGCTGTGTTCTGACCTATTAGGTTTATATAATTTTAGTTGCTGTTTTCACCTTGGCTTAACAACTGTTTAAGAATGATGCGTCTCTTTTATAACAAGGACTCTTGACAATTTGTGATTAGATCACCTTGCAATTCAATTTTGATGTGGGATGTAGTTCTGTAGTCTGTTTTATTGAGGAGTCCTCACTCCTCACGCGTGTCATTGTCGCATGTGTGGTTATGTGGTGATGTCTTATGAAATTCGGTAAGGCAAATTAATTAAATAAATGGGATCGCCTTTTGGGTGAAATATTTCTATGCAACATGACATTTTCCTCATTACCAACTCCATCTTTGCTCGCAAAGTCTCTCATTTCCCTCGATAATAAAACGAAGTAAATAATGAATAAATGAGTAAATAAACTAGTAAATTAAAGGGTTAGTTCAAAATTCTGTCATTAATTACTCACCCTCATGTCGTTCCAAACCCGTAAGACCTTCGTTTATCTTCGGGACACAAATGAAGATCTTTTTGATGAAATCTGAGAGCTTTCTGTCCCTCCATTGACAGCTACGCAACGTGCTGCGTAACACGAGAATGAACCTCATTGGTTCTTGCTGAAGCTCAAACGTGATGCATAACACGAGAATGAACCTCATTGGTTCTTGCAGAAGCTCAAACGTGATGCGTAACATGAGAATGAACCTCATTGGTTCTTGCTGAAGCTCAAACGTGCTGCGTAACACGAGAATGAACCTCATTGGTTCTTGCAGAAGCTCAAACGTGATGCGTAACATGAGAATGAACCTCATTGGTTCTTGCTGAAGCTCGAACGTGCTGCGTAACACGAGAATGAACCTCACTGGTTCTTGCTGAAGCTCAAACGTGCTGCGTAACACGAGAATGAACCTCACTGGTTCTTGCTGAAGCTCGAACGTGCTGCGTAACACGAGAATGAACCTCACTGATTCTTGCTGAAGCTCGAACGTGCTGCGTAACACGAGAATGAACCTCACTGGTTCTTGCTGAAGCTCAAACGTGCTGCGTAACACGAGAATGAACCTCACTGGTTCTTGCTGAAGCTCAAACGTGCTGCGTAACACGAGAATGAACCTCGTTGGTTCTTGCGGAAGCTCAAACGTGCTGCGTAACACGAGAATGAACCTCATTGGCTCTTGCTGAAGCTCAAACGTGATGCGTAACACGAGAAGGAACCTCATTGGTTCTTGCTGAAGCTCGAACGTGCTGCGTAACACGAGAATGAACCTCACTGGTTCTTGCTGAAGCTCAAACGTGCTGCGTAACACGAGAATGAACCTCGTTGGTTCTTGCGGAAGCTCAAACGTGCTGCGTAACACGAGAATGAACCTCATTGGCTCTTGCTGAAGCTCAAACGTGATGCGTAACACGAGAAGGAACCTCATTGGTTCTTGCTGAAGCTCAAACGTGCTGCGTAACACGAGAATGAACCTCATTGGTTCTTGCTGAAGCTCAAACGTGCTGCGTAACACGAGAATGAACCTCATTGGCTCTTGCTGAAGCTCAAACATGCTGCGTAACACGAGAATGAACCTCACTGGTTCTTGCTGAAGCTCAAACGTGCTGCGTAACACGAGAATGAACCTCATTGGTTCTTGCTGAAGCTCAAACGTGCTGCGTAACACGAGAATGAACCTCACTGGTTCTTGCTGAAGCTCAAACGTGCTGCGTAACACGAGAAGGAACCTCATTGGTTCTTGCAGAAGCTCAAACGTGATGCGTAACACGAGAAGGAACCTCATTGGTTCTTGCAAGTCAATGGAGGGACAGAAAGCTCTCAGATTTCATCAAAAAGATCTTCATTTGTGTTCTGAAGATGAACGAAGGCCTTACAGGTTTGGAACGACATGAGGGTGAGTAATTAATGACAGAATTTTCATTTTTGGGTGAACTAACCCTTTAATAATCAACAGGCTGACGATAGGATATGACTGGAGAATATCGCCCAACACTATTGCTAATCTTCGATGTATCGCCCAGCCCTAGTGGGAGGAAATCCATTGCTCCATGGTTCCTTCAAACGTATTTGTTGAAAGAAGCCTCTTTCTGTGGTTCCTCTGTTAAACTGACTCAGTCTCCCCCTTTTTTTTGACCCAGGTGGTGGAATTTGACGAGCCGTCCAAGCTCTTGGCGAATGAAAACTCTCGCTTCTGTGCAATGCTGGCAGCGGTGGAGAACAAAATCTCTGTAAGAGGCTAGAGGATATCCGAGCCAAGGTTTCACTCCCGAGGACTGAAGGGAACATTCTCCATTAATATTCCAGTCATTGCTGCTTCAACGTTACTCCCTCCTGCAAACCTATAGGGAACTGGGGAGGGAGATTATTGTATTTCCATGAAACTCATGGGCTGTCATTAGGGGCATGCCTGTTAAGATGTACTACTTGTCAGTTTAAATGGTTAGGTCAAGAAACACTGATATTGTAATGATATTTACATAATGGAGAGGGGAAATCAGTTTTCATGTAGTTTAATTCATGCAAACTGGTATGTTTCACAGAGGACATGTCTCTGTTTATATGAGTATATATATATATACATTTACAAGGTGGTTGCAGAGTCCTTTTGTATTGATTCTGCAGGTCTTTGTACATTATGTAATATATATATATACATTCAGATGTATCATCTTTCATTACAGTTTAATATTTTTGACAACTTGACTGTATTCAGTACTTCATGTGTAAATGTTGTCTTGTGACTTGAACCCTAAACTTTGGCACAGGTGACGTTGTCCACAGGATGCTGTACGAGCACTGAGTTGGTGGGACTCTTTTAAGAGACACAGTGCTGCTTATTCACTGTATCCTTGTTCAGCACACCAAGGATTCAGTCTTATTTAGCTAAGAGGCCTTTGTATATTTTTAGCCTATTTACACTGTTAACATTTTTGCCTGTTCCTTTTATTTTTCCTCTTATGTGGTATTTTTTGCTCTTTTACGTATGGAAGCATTTCTCATTTTGGCTTGTTTTTGCACTTTGTATCTACGGAAGAGTTCGCCTCAGTAGGAGGCAGGAGGTCTCTGACTTTGTTTGGATTTTGTCCCAAAAGAGATGCTCGTCGAGCATCGTCTGAATGGGCCTTTTGTTTTTGTGTGTTATGTTGTCTATCACAGCATTGGTGCAAAGAGATCATGCTGAATGGACCTTCTGAATCAGGTTGTGATGGTCATTTGCGGTCTGTATGAAGGGGAATCTGATTTTGTAGACCCTCGTTCCCTCATCAGACCCTGTGAAAATGTCAGTGTCGTTTCCATTTTTTTCCATAGCCTTAGCATGATTTCTTAATTGCCTTGTGAAAAGGGTGGAAAGAGAGCAGGAGAGCGTATGCTCTCCGCTGTCTCAATAAATTTATTTTAGGTTTACCCTTTCTGTGTCTATGTTTCTGGATTACTGAGAGAGGATTAACTCTAATAAAAATGTGATACCAGAGAGATATACCTAAGACTATAGAAGGTCATTTTAGTCACTATAGACCGCAGCCAAATAATAATCCATGTGCTTTCCCATAGATTCACTCATTTTTACTCCAAAACATCCTGTTATTCTGCCATTTCTTAATGCCATAATTATCTCCAATACATTTTTGCAAAAGAACATTGCCATTTCTGAGGGTGACAAAGACCCAAAGAATAGTCATACAATGAATGAGCCCTTTCTTTTTGCTGACATGATATTTTGTTGACTGTATGAAGTGCTTGTACCTTAGGAGAAAGTACAAACCTGATTCCAAAAAAGTTGGGACACTGTACAAATTATGAATAAAAACAGAATGCAATGATGTGGAAGTTTCAAATTTCAATATTTTATTCAGAATACAACATAGATGACATATCAAATGTTTAAACTGAGAAAATGTATAATTTTAAGGGAAAAATAAGTTGATTTTAAATTTCATGGCATCAACACATCTCAAAAAAGTTGGGACAAGGCCATGTTTACCACTGTGTGGCATCCCCTCTTCTTTTTATAACAGTCTGCAAACGTCTGGGGACTGAGGAGACAAGTTGCTCAAGTTTAGGAATAGGAATGTTGTCCCATTCTTGTCTAATACAGGCTTCTAGTTGCTCAACTGTCTTAGGTCTTCTTTGTCGCATCTTCCTCTTTATGATGCGCCAAATGTTTTCTATGGGTGAAAGATCTGGACTGCAGGCTGGCCATTTCAGTACCCGGATCCTTCGTCTACACAGCCATGATGTTGTAATTGATGCAGTATGTGGTCTGGCATTGTCATGTTGGAAAATGCAAGGTCTTCCCTGAAAGAGACGACGTCTGGATGGGAGCATATGTTGTTCTAGAACTTGGATATACCTTTCAGCATTGATGGTGCCTTTCCAGATGTGTAAGCTGCCCATGCCACACGCACTCATGCAACCCCATACCATCAGAGATGCAGGCTTCTGAACTGAGCGCTGATGACAACTTGGGTTGTCCTTGTCCTCTTTAGTCCGGATGACATGGCGTCTCAGTTTTCCAAAAAGAACTTCAAATTTTGATTCGTCTGACCACAGAACAGTTTTCCACTTTGCCACAGTCCATTTTAAATGAGCCTTGGCCCAGAGAAAACACTTGCGCTTCTGGATCATGTTTAGATATGGATTCTTTTTTGACCTATAGAGTTTTAGCCGGCAGCGGCGAATGGCACGGTGGATTGTGTTCACCGACAATGTTTTCTGGAAGTATTCCTGAGCCCATGTTGTGATTTCCATTACAGTAGCATTCCTGTATGTGATGCAGTGCCGTCTAAGGGCCCGAAGATCACGGGCATCCAGTATGGTTTTCCGGCCTTGACCCTTACGCACAGAGATTGTTCCAGATTCTCTGAATCTTTGGATGATATTATGCACTGTAGATGATGATAACTTCAAACTCTTTGCAATTTTTCTCTGAGAAACTCCTTTCTGATATTGCTCCACTATTTTTCGCCGCAGCATTGGGGGAATTGGTGATCCTCTGCCCATCTTGACTTCTGAGAGACACTGCCACTCTGAGAGGCTCTTTTTATACCCAATCATGTTGCCAGTTGACCTAATAAGTTGCAAATTGGTCCTCCAGCTGTTCCTTATATGTACATTTAACTTTTCCGGCCTCTTATTGCTACCTGTCCCAACTTTTTTGGAATGTGTAGCTCTCATGAAATCCAAAATGAGCCAATATTTGGCATGACATTTCAAAATGTCTCACTTTCAACATTTGATATGTTATCTATATTCTATTGTGAATAAAATGTAAGTTTATGAGATTTGTAAATTATTGCATTCCTTTTTTATTCACGATTTGTACAGTGTCCCAACTTTTTTGGAATCAGGTTTGTACATAAACTAAGTTTATATTTGGTTATTCATTTAGCAGACACTTACCCAAGAACAACCTGGGATAGTTTCAGACACCATACATAATGTGATTCATTAACTATCACTATTGTTCCTTAAGCAAAATAATAAGGAATAGTTCATCCAGAAATAAATATTTGTTCATCATCTAATCACCCTCATGTCACTTGAAGCATAAAGAAACATTTTTTTAGCAAAATGTTGGGATGCAGAAATGTATGAACTACTTGTATGATACTTTCTGTCAGTGGAACTTAATAAACACAGGCGTTTTTTCACTTTCATTTTATTGAAAAGAGCAACATAGACACTTGCAAGCTAGATAACTATTTCATACAAAAACTGTATGTACGAGCCACACGATGGTAAACGGATGACAGAATTTTTATTTCAGGTGAAATATTCTTTAAACGTCCTCCTCAAGGTCTTTTTTCATGAATAATCTAGTCTGGGATCTGTAGGAAAGGTATATAGTACTTGTCATACACAATGGTAATTCAAAGTGCTTTACATGAAAAATTATTTTAAAAAATTGTAGTCATAAAAAGTTACAAAGAAAATGAATAAAAGTAGCTACCGTCCTACCCCTGACATTTTCTGGAAGCATGCCAGCTGCGGCATGTTTTAAGTGAATCCTAGGTTATTCTAGCAGCATATCTGCAAGGTATTTGGGTTCTAGGCCATTACGGCATTTATATACAATTAAAAGTGCTTTGCTTTGAAATTAAACTTGAAGCCAAGCTAAAGACTGGTGTGATATGCTCAGTTTTTTGGTTTTGGTCAGGTGCCTGCAGCAGTGTTTTGTATGAGCTGCAACTATCTAATAGTCTTCCGGAAGGCCAGTAAGAAGTCCAATTCCGTAATCTACCCTGCTGGTAATGAATGCATGAATAAGCGCCCCTAGGGCCCTGTTTACACCTGGTATTAGGATGCGTTTTGGTCGATCGGATCACAAGTGGACAACGCTAAATACAGGTGTAAACGGGGTCTAAAACGTTTTGAGCTTGGTGTAGTGGACAGCACATTCCAGGGCCCAGTTTATGGCCGGACCCCTCTCTGCCCATAACAGTGGACAAAGGTTTGCTACATTACTTGTCATTGGTCCACATGCAGTTTCTGCCCTTCACCCATCTAGAGACTAATCCCTAATGTCCTGGTCTGTGACTGCCATAAAAATTCCTCAGGACCTTAAGCAGTAGTGGGTGAAACAAAGAAAGACCATAATGATCCATCTAAATCCATTCATAACTATGTTTGGAAACCTTAAGACTGATGTAAACTAGACACATCCATTTCATACTTATTCAGAGAAATACGTATTCTCAGTGACAGCTATTTGTAATGCAACATCTTACACAGATTCAGCTGTTAATGAACAAATGAATGAACGCATGACAGTTCAATGTTTTTCCATCATGTTTGGTGTCTATTTGTTTAGAATATTGCCACAGGTATTCTGATGGTGGTTTGGAAAGTGAGAAATGCACTGGTAAACTTTAAAGACTTCTGTGTACAGTATGCAAATGAGTTCCACAGGGGAAAGAAGGGTGGGCCTCTTCTGATGCCAGCAACCAATCACAGCACTGGAATGGAGAAGCTCCAAATTGCAATCTCCTCCTCGGAAGGGGATAAAGGTAACCTTTCAACAGACACTCCGAGAAAGACAAACAGTTCACCAAGTTCTGAGTCTCCCCTCGAGAGAGACAAACAGTTCACCAAGTTCTGAGTGTGTCCACCAAGGATGAGACAACAGATACACCGTAACATTCTAAGCCTCTGGTTAATCCAGAGCGACAACAAAAGATCAGAGGATCTGAGTCTACAGCTTGTGAGTCAGCAACAGATATGACCATGTTCTGAGCCTTCAGCCTGTGAGGAAAGAGACATTAAGAAACACTACGTTCAGAGTTTTAGTCCAGCGAGACAGTGACGACTACAGCACCTCCCGAGTCTCCATACCAGAGAGACCAAAGTGGATTGACCAAGTTCTGAGTGTCTGGCCCAGAGAGGCAGAAGACACAGAGACATTTGCAACAATGTTAAGCTCAGGAGAGCAAACCTTCACTTCAAGGTTCCTTCGTCTGCGTGTTCCAGATTAAGGACCTTCTGCACCTACTTCAGGGCCTCATCTGCGTGTTCCAGATTTTAGGACCCTTTGGTGCTCCAGGAGATCAGCATCCCACAGATCTTCGTGTTCAAGGCTGTTGAAAGCACAACCCGTGGAAGTAGTCACCGCCATCGGACTGCTTACTCAACCATGTGGACCGTAAATATCACTTAACCAACCTTTCCAGAGACCTTGGCATTGTTGTATATTATCAGTATATGATTTTCTAATTTACATTAGAGGTAATATAACTGATGCTAGTTAATAATCTTTCGTTTATTTGTTTGATGCATAATAAGGTTCTTCACCTTAGTTTCAGAGAAACAACAGTTTATCTTTCCATAAGATAACGCAACTCTTCCATAGCCACACTCAACTTAATCACATGTATTTTATGCACCTTATGCACTTTATTCCTTTATCATTCATTGTATTCATTTAGTAGTTGTGTTAGTTATTCTTGTTTATCTTTGGTAATAAAATGTATTGTATTACAGTTGTGTCTTCCTTGTGCTGATAATACAGAAGGGGCTCTACAAGTTAGAAATCTCACCAATCTTTCAGATAAATCAGCTGACCAACTCTCCCCACTTTACATTCATTCTAAATGATTGGACAGCCTCCTGTTCGGAGTGTCCTCATACAGCCAAGGTAAAAGACCTTGACTAGTGTCCCAAACTAAGAGAGGGGGAAGGTGGTCATCTGATGTACTCATAACCACACCTTAAGGTGACGGGTGATCCAAAAATCACAAAGTCAGCGGTGACGTGAGTACCAATCACTACCTTACTTAACGTCCTTGGATGGACGAAAGTAAAATCACTACATTGTCCACTTTCGACCACTTCCAGAGGTAGTAGAAAACGCGTTCGTCCAGATTGTTTTCGTAGTGTAAATGCTCATGTGGTCAAATGCATTCGAACATCCACAAAAGACCGCCTACTCTCTGCCTACTGACCTAATGCGTAAACATTATGGGGAGCGCACTAGCCAGACGGGATTTAAACGTTGTCGGATGAAGACCCAAGTTTGGTTTGAGACAAAAGACAAAAAACATACCAAGCACAATGCTCTCACAATTCCTGATTTCTAACAGTCGTCTACAGGCGCGTTCATGTGTAAACTTTGCAAGCTTATTTTATTTTCCATTGATTTTGAAAGATGAAAAAGCCCATACATTTACCTGCCCATAGCCCCTCCCCTCGAAGAAATCAGGACAGAAGTGGTTGAAAGTGGACAAAAGAGACGGATTAAAACACCAGGTGTAAACAGGTATGTGTCTCCCTCGTCTACTTGTGATCTGATCAACCAAAACGCATCTTACCAGGTGTAAATAGGGCCTAGGTCTTTGGGCGAAAAAGATCTGATTAATGCTATGTTTTTAGATGGTTGTAGGCAGTGTAGGGGAAAGTTAAAGCAATGTGTTACAATATTGTGTTACTCCCTAAAAAAGTAACTAATTGCATTTCTTTTTATGCAAACTTTTTTTCACCTGGGCTGGGCTTGCTTGTTTTGTAATAAAAAAAGTTGTATTTTTGGCAAATGTAAAAGCCCTTTCACAGCAAAACAAATAAGCTCAGGCTGAAGGAAATGCAAATTCACGCCTGTACAGTACAGGGTGCAGCTCAAACAAACCTTTCAGCTGTGCTGCCATTCTGGATTGCAATTGACATTGGTTAATAAAGTGAGATTAAATGCATAAAGTATATTGGTGTTATTCATCATTTCACTGTTTTTATTCATTTTGAGGAATGCTGAATCTGTTTTTGTGCAATTTCTGCACTTACGGTTTCTCTCAACATGGGGACAGGAGAGCTGTCAGTAAATAAATGGAAAAACAGTGACTTATGTGTTACTTATTTGAACAAGTAACTCAGATATTTTGTTGTAAATGCATTACTTTACAAGTTACTTGAAAAAAAGTAATCTGATTATGTAACTCATGTTACTTGTAATGCGTTACCCCAACACTGGTTGTAGGCTGATTTAGTTATTGCTTTTATATGGCTTCTGAAACTAAGATAATATTCCAGAATGACACCAAGACTCCTGACTTCACTTTTAGTTTATAGACCCCTGAAGTCAAGTCAAGGCATTCATCTTTGATATTTTATCTTTATTGCCACATACAATGACCTCTGTTTCTCTTTATTAAACTCGGCACAAACAGCTGTTAATTTATGCACTGGCACAGGGAGTCTATGGGACGGAAGTCGCTTGGTGGTAGATCTGGGTGTCATATGCACATCAGTGATAAGCAATATTGTTGTTCTGAATTATATGGCCCAGTGGGAGCATATACAAACTGAACAGTAGTGCTTGTGAACAGGCACAAGGATTGAAACTGGTGGAACTTTGTTTCATGCCAGCCCAGTTAGATTCATAATTATTCACAAAGTTACCCTGCCTTATAAATATGACCCACCTAAGCACTGTCTCAGAGAATATACATGGGTATATTGTGGTCAGCAGCACTGAGATCTAGTAAAATCATTTTGGATGATAGAGATTTTTGTAATTTATAGGTATCTGTTGATATTGGATATTTGTTCACGGTCATTTTTCCTATTTTTACAATTAGATTGCATACCTTATCTAATAGGGAGCTTTTAGATGAGGCAAACCAGTCTTCAAAAACACTAATACATAGGTCTTCAGCTCTGCTCCTGGAGGCCCACTGTCCTGCAGAGTTTCACTGCAACCCTAATCAAACACACCTGAAGCAGTTAATCAAGCTCTTCAGGATCACTTGAAAATCACAAGCTGAAGCAGATTGGGGCCAATTCCAAACAGCGTTTTTGCACTCTTGAAGGGCACACCATTTGTAGGGGTGTTCCAAACAAAAGTGAGGGTCCTTTAGCGAAGGGAACATGTGATGGTCACTTCAAAGAAGTAATTTAATAGTTTATGGTCATGTGATCCAGGGTGACAAGTCCTCACGATTCATTTTAAATCTAGATATGGTGAGAGAGTTGGGGTTAATGTATAAACAGAATAATATAGAATAGAATAATAGTTTTGTTTTGGTGTGATATATTACACACATTTTCGTCATGCACTTAATATTAAGTTTAAAAAAAGTTTCATACGTAAGAAATGTGTTTAATGCTTTATGTTTCTTAACTTAACTTACAAAGTTAAGAGCAAATCAGGAACACACAAACACACACACACACACACACACACACAAAGCACATTTTAAAAACTTCTCATTGTATCATATTAACAGCAATGAGAAAATTACATGGTCTTTCATTGCTCCTTCACCAAGTGTGTTCCAAACAGCTTCATTATGACACACAATTGCCCTGCTCCCTCCAAAGTGCCTACTTCAAGGGCTCTGCCCTTCATAGTGAGTGTAGGGCTTAGGGATGCTCACTTACGATTGGAATTTGCCCTTTTAATAACTGTTTTTAGCAAAGATAACTGTGAATAACTGTTTTTTAAAGAATTTTAATATCAGCCATTTATCGATTACTGGCCATAACATAAAAAAAATTATTGTTTTATCAGCATTAGCCACAATTTTAATATTTGTGCATTGCTAGTTAGCCAGGTTTAACCCTATGCACCACCATTCATAATGTAGGCCTATGGTTATCGTTACAATACTATCAATAGTACTTATAAACGCTACATTGTACACACAGAACAGTCGTGTGTTGTTGGGTTTTTTGGTGCCATTTGTCCACTGGACAGTGTTTTTGAGGTTCATCAGGAGCTCCGCAGCGCCCCCCTGCAGCTTGAAAACTTTCCCGTCTCGAAGTGATTTCCTCCCCTGTTTTTACTTCCTGTTTTCTAAGGGAGTCACTTAACTCAGATCATTTGTGCTCATCAGGGCTTCACTATGCGTCTCTTCCTCTACCGGTAGTTTCACCGATCTCTCCGTGGGCTCTTGGGACCGGATCGACCGCGGGACATTCACACATATATTCTGCTTTAGATGGAGGTCGGAGGGCTGAACTCAGTCGTGTCTACGGCTCTAATGGATTTTACGTAGACTTGCGTTTTGTTTTAATGCCTTTACTGTCTTCCTGTCCGTTTTATGATCATTTCTTGCATTCGGGTTCCTCCTCGGCTGAGTGTCGACCGCCCCTTTAACTCCAGCAACAATGTAACAAACTCGATCGCTTGTTCATCTGTCTTCCGCCGAGCTCAGTGCGCGTTCGCCGCTTTTAAAGTTTCACGCTGTCGTCACGTTATCGCGTATTTATTCGCCAAACTTTACGATGGCCGAGCTACAGCGGCCGACGCTGTGTTGCTGTCGCAAAGTGCTGACCGTGCCCGGTAAGTCCTGCGAGGGCGGCCGGAGTCTGGCACACTGTCGCCTGGTGGACGTCGCGTCAGCGTCCAACTTCCACAGCTTTAAACTCCGACATTTCCATCTGGACCTCCACTTGAACTTCGCCGTCAAGAGGATGACGGGATGGCAGGTTCTGGAGCTCACGCCCGTCCAGCCCGGCGTCCAATCCCTCATTCTGGACACGCACCCTTCGTTATTAATTCATTCCGTGGACTGTAAGGTGCCCGGCGCGTCCGGTGCTCCAGACGTGTTTTTGTCCCTCACCTACCGAGTAGAACCGTTCACCGATTACGGATCCTCTCTGCACATCAGCCTCCCGGCCGCGGTGATCCGGCCGCACCGGGCTTTCCGTGTCACCATCCGCTACACTACCACAGACGGCCCTGCGGTAAGGTCAACACGGTGACAGCTGACGACCTGCCACTGATACACGCTAATAATAACTTTGTTGCACAAGACAATTGTACACAGAGCCAATACCCACTAAAAATACCCCTGCAGTGGAACCTTAACGTTGATAATCACCTCTTCTGTCACGTTCGCTTTCACGCCTTCGTTTTGCCTGATTAAATGGGTTTTGTGGGATTGTAACATGCTTGTGAAATCACCCTATTTATTTATTTATTAGATGCATGTAAGCATAGAGCAGTGACTCTTCTGGAGCTACACTGATAAGAATGACCTCAGTGTAGTGACATGTCCCCTTAAGTAGATAACTAGAGTTATCAGGTCATGATTATGACTGCATGTAGGCTAATTACTGGAAGGTGGGCTGTATTAATGTTTCCCTGTAGAATTAAAGATGGGTAGATATCTGTGTTGATCACGAAAACAAACCTATTTATTGTTATTTATACTGTAACCTGTACATCTAATTGCCCAGGGGTTCATTTTGAACATACCTTATGCGCTTCCTTTTGTGTTGTTTTTCAGTTTTATCACTCTGTTCAATGTCTTCTATAGACTTGAACAACAAAGCCTTTTAGCAAATAAGTTTTATATGTGCCAGAAATAACATTTAAATGTTTCATTTAGTTTTCTTAACTAAAAAAAAAAAGAAAAGGAAAAAAAACAACAACACAAGGTTCTTAATTTGCAACAATAATAAGAAAATATACAGCTAGAATGTGTAAGCATAACAGCCATGTTTTTGGGGAAAATATTTCAACCCAGCAAAGCAAAACATAATTCTCACTGATGCTTCCAAAACAAGCCATTATCACAATTTTGATCAAACATCACCTATAATAGCCAGCTAGATAACATTTGCTGCATCCCAATTCACCTAATTATTCTATGCCCTAAAAGTATGTACTTTAGGAATGCTTTGGGACATACTACTTCGTCATAACTGCGTCTTTAATGGACAGCTCTGACGCTTAGTTACATGCATCCTGTCAGTGTTTAAACCGCCCTGTCAATCATCTTGTTACAGTTAAAATCCTCCACGTTCAATTTAATTTAATTTCCTACCATTTCAGAGAGAAATTTAGTAGCACGTTGATCTGCCAGTCGAGGGTCTTGCAATGTGTTTGCAATTTGCATAATGATGCATTTAAAAGTTAAAGACCAAACGTATCATTACAAAAGTTCACAGTGCTGTTGCAGATTAAATATGTGGATAACATTTGAATAAATATCTTTTTGCCAGGTTAGATACTGATAATTAATCCCTTTATCTGAACCTCTCTACTTAACCTTCGGACTCGCACATCCACCCTGTTTGTAGTTTTTTTTTTTTTTAACACTTTTTATTCATGTTTGTAGTTCTAATCAAATCCTCGTCCAACGTGCAATGGATTGTGGGCAATATCAGCCGTTAGAGTGTGCACGAATCTGCACTTCAGATTTTAACCAGAAAAAGTAGACCATCCGGGTATCTTTAGAATACTCATTTTAACATACTACGATTTAGGATGCGCTAATTCTAATACGGATAGTTTGCAAATTGGGACGCAGTGATTGTCTTGGTGAACAGTTGAAATCAGCATAATTCTTAACAAATTGAACAACAATATTCAACACATCACAGAGAACCAAATATACGAACTCAAACTTTCAGGGAAAATATTTTTAAACAGACTGAAAGAGTTGTCAAAAGCTTAATGATGGTAACGTTGAAGTCGAGCGACCGGAGTGTAGTTCATTTATAGCCTACGTTTAGCTTTTGACTTCTGATGATTGTATTTGCAATTCATAAAAGTTGAGTTCATTTGTGAAGATTATCACAACGAATCATAAGCTTTTGTTAGTCACAGACCTTTTTTTCTGCAATAATCCAAAAGCCTATGGAAAAATCCTATTGGGTATTTGTCGAGGGAACCAGAGGGATGCTAACTTCTTGGTTGGCCTACAAAAATATGTCATCCCTGCACCACTCTATAGAGCAAGTGACAATTCTTCAAGCTTTCTTACACTGGCCTCTGGCTATCGGGTCATTCTTATTGCTGAGCCTTGATTACATTTTAGTGGTGTAATACACACACAAAAGCATGGGATTTTAGCTGCTCACCTGTACATGGGTAGTTGTCTTTTGTTTCTGCAACTTCATCAAGAACTTCAGTTTGGATTCACAACTGCTTAAGCTGTAGCACTGCAACAATATAATGAAATATTTGTGCTTCATTGGCTATCTATAAACCATGAAACTTCAACTATGAAAAACCCTTAGAAAATTTGATTTGTTACTTTTAATATTTAATCATGTTCACATTCAAAGTGCTTCTCTCAGAAAACATTTGTCAAAGGTTCTCTCTCATCTCATTGTTCCCTGGTCCCTACATCAGATTTGGTGGCTGGATGCAGAGTTGACATGCGGACAAACCCGTCCATTGGTCTTCACTCAGGGTCATTCAGTCTGCAACCGGTCGTTTTTTCCCTGTTTTGACACGCCGGCCGTCAAAAGCACCTACTCTGCCACTGTCAGGGTAAGTCTATCTAAGCTGCTCAGATCCACCAAAATATCTTTGTTGGCCTTCAGTGTTCTTTTTTGTTTTTAGATCATGTGTATTGTGTAAGCGTGACATACTTTTCAGGGGGCGGATCTCCTATGTTTGTGGATGTATGTGTTTGCATTACAGGTACCAGAGGGTGTCACAGTGTTGATGAGTGCCTCAAGAAGTGCATACTCTAAACAGGACAGGGTTTTCCAGTTTTCCATGGAGTACCCTGTCCCAGCCTACTTGGTTGCCCTGGTGGCAGGAGACCTACAGCATGCAGACATTGGGCCCAGGTAATTACGGATGGAGTATCCCTGCTGAAAAGAACAAAATAGCTAGATACATGTTGTTTTGGAGAGGGTTTTGTGCTGGTTTGTCTCAAATAGGCTGCTTAACTGAAGTTAATGGTGGCAAGACCACATCAGCTGACTAGCTTTATCAGCAAAGAAATGCGGAAAAACAGAAAAACAGGTTCTCAGAAAAACCATGCTGATTGGCCAGCTTTACCAGCTCAGTTTTGCTTGCGAACTGCATGGCTATGCTGGCTCATCAGATTAGATTAGAACCAAACCAGTACTATTAAGCATAACCAGTCTGGAAATGCTGGTCTATGCAGGATTTTCAGCTGGTTTGTGTGCCAAACATCTCAGGATCATGCAAGTCCTTGTAACATGCATTGCTTTCATTATTCAGTGCTATACCTCGGTCACAATATCTTTGCTTTCAGGAGTCGTGTGTGGGCTGAGCCCTGCATCTTGACGTGTGCGGTCAGTAAACTGGGTGGCAGTGTGGAGCGCTGGCTTAATGTGGCAGAGGGGCTCTTTGGCCCTTATGTATGGGGAAGGTCAGTTCTTTTCAGTCATATCAGTCTTGTTCGCCTTGTTGCATCAAGCCTCTTGTCATGTTCAGGCATTAACCTGTCTCACTCTTAACAGGTACGACATAGTGTTCCTTCCTCCTTCATTCCCCATCGTTGCCATGGAGAATCCTTGTCTCACCTTCATAATTTCCTCCATACTGGAGAGTCAGGAATTTCTGTTGATTGACGTCATCCATGAGATTGCTCACGGCTGGTTTGGCAATGCAGTCACCAATGCTACCTGGGAAGAGATGTGGCTCAGTGAGGGTCTGGCCACTTATGCTCAGAGGCGCATTACCACAGAGGCCTATGGTATACACATCCTCACACATAATCCACAGTTCAAACATAGAGACGCATCACCATGTAGGCCTCTTGCAAATATTTATGTATACATTCCACAAAGATGCCAGTGTTATGCCCCAGCAAATGCAAAACCTCAGTGTGCAGTGATTCACATATAGGCTTATCCATATCCCACGATGCTCTCCTTATATTTATCTCTTTAATTCTCTTATTCAGGAGAAGGCTTCACTTGTCTTGAGACAGTGTTCCGTCTAGATGCTCTTCACAGACAGATGCGTCTTCTTGGAGACAACAATCCTGTCAGTAAGCTGCAGGCCAAATTTGAGCCAGGTACAACCTTTTTAATACTATAAACCAGCTCTTGTATGAGTCTGAAAGGCATATGGTGCTTCTTCCACACACCTGAAATAGCTGTATGGTAAATGCATCTAAAATTCCTTGTTACTCAGATTTCAAAAAGACAGAAGCAAGGAAAATCCTCATTTGCAAAGTTCAGCCTGTCTGGAAAACGTGCCCAAGTATTTATAATGTACTTGTGTAGTGTCAGACCCATGATTCTTGGGTCAATGTACCAAGTTATCCATTTTCCTTTTACTCTTTCTCCAAAGGTGTAAACCCCAGCAGTTTAATGAATCTGTTCACCTATGAGAAAGGCTTCTGCTTTGTTTCTTACCTCTCACAGCTGTGTGGCGACATCAAGAGATTTGATAGCTTTCTTAGGGTAAGAAACATGTCAAACATTCACATAATTGGCATAGTCCACATGCACACATGAATGTTCTGAATCCTTCCACCATGCACTGTATAGGCCTACATTGAGAAGTTCAGATTCACCAGCGTAATCGCTCAGGATCTGTTGGACTTCTTCCTTGGATTCTTCCCTGAGCTGAAGGAGAGCTGCGTTGCTCAACGAGAGGGTGAGTTGCGACAACTGTCAGAGATGATGATTAACACACAGAGACACTTACAGTTACTCATCTCACTGTGCTCCATTTGTCCTCAGTTAGGAATTTCCCTGTTGAGCCAGTCATAACACCCAGTGAGGGGTCAAAGAAACATTAGTAGTGCGAGAGACGGAGGCTAAATAAACAGAAACGTGACACTTCTTCACCTCCTTCTGCTTCCCTTCTTGCTCAGGACTGGAATTTGAGCGATGGCTAAATGGCTGTGGTCCTCCGTTATGTGAACCGGATCTCTCTGCGGGTAGAGGTCTAACTGGCCCTGTTCAGCACCTGTGTGACCTCTGGGGCACAGACGCTCCTGACCCCCTAGTGATTGCTACATTTGACCTCTCCTCCTGGAGCACCTTTCAGACCGTCCTCTTTCTGGACCGACTTCTAGACCGCTCACCTCTGCCTCAAGGTATTATGAATCCATCCTGCAATTTGTAGACATTCATTTTAGTATGCACTTGGATGTTAGACACTTCTCTTGTAATGTGAATTGTGATTGGCCTTTCAGAGGTGATGAGTCTTTTGTCAAGCTGCTACTCTGCATTGTTGGACGGTATGAACGCTGAAGTCCAGATTCGATGGCTGCAGATTGTAGTGCGGAACAGCTTTTATCCTGATCTGCCTCGAGTCCGCAGCTTTTTGAATAAACATGTGAGTTTTGTGAATGAAGTAGCTACTTGCACTGTAACTGATACATTATCAGTTAGCATGTCCATATTGATTTTAAGGTTGTTTTGTGTGGCCTGATATTAGTGAGCCGAGATAAAGCAAGTCAGTATATTGTTTTGCCTGTGTTTAGAGGGCACAAACACTATGAAGCTAGGGACTGATACTCTCGATTTCTCCCCCACGCCTCCACTCAGTATAATCTGATTTTTCCTTAAAGGGCATCCACATTACACTGTTTCTAATAACCACTCTCAGCTAGTCTTTGACTATTGACTGTTTGACGTCATGTCCCTTTTCAGAGCTGTGAGATCACTACCAGTTTGGCTGGTTTCCTCGTTTGCTTTATAAAAAGCATGCTGTATTGATTACTGTTTTCTAAAGTGTATCGTGTCAAGCATGGTTACAGTTCAACTTCAGAGATTGTAAAAAGTTAATGAATTCCTCTTGTTGAATTCTAATGTTACCATGATCTGCCATACCTGGCAAACAATTAATTTGAAATGTATAAAATAAACCTCCAAAGTGGAGAGATAAAACAGTTCAAACACTAAATTCTGATTGGATGAGCCTTGTTTAAAGGGTTAGTTCACCCAAAAATGAAAATTCTGTCATTAATTTATCACCCTCATGTTGTTCCAAACCCGTAAGACCTTTGTTCATCTTTGGAACACAAATTAAGATATTTTTTTATTAAATCCAAGAGCTTTCTAACCCCTGATAGACTGCAACGTTTATTACCACTTTCAAGGTCCAGAAACGTAGTAAAGACATTTTTAAAATAGTCCATGTGACTACAGTGGTTCAACCTTAATGTTATGAAGCAACAAGAATACTTTTTGTGCGCAAAAAAAAAACCCAACAAAAATAACAAATTTATTTCATAATTTCTTCTCTTCCAGACTTGAATTTACTGGTGTGCTGTTTTAAATTAGGAGTGGGGCAAATGTATTTCTCCTCTGTTTTAGCACTGGGTTGTCTATTAACTTTCCTCTTCCTTTTTTCGTTCTAGACCTCAAGGATGTACACAGTGCCTCTTTATGAGGATCTGTGCGGAGGAGTGATGAAGTGTTTTGCCGTGGAGGTATTTTATCAAACTCAGGCCCGTTTGCACCCTAATCTACGTAGGACACTTCAGCAGATACTGTTCCAAAGCAGCGCCCTCAACACCAGCACAGCTTCATCTCTACTCGCATCACCACCCTCTGCCCCTTCCTCACCCACAGATCCCCCTGCCAACGGGACCATCGCCCTGCGAGACGTCAATGTGTCTGCATGAGATCAAAACTTCTATGGAGAAGCAGAAGGGTTGAGGTGAAAAGCCAGAAGGGCAGGAACAGGACAGGGCTTGAACTCCTTGGCTGAGACTGGGCCATAGCAATGCATTGTGGGAGGGCAGCGCTGATGAGTGTACACTCTCACAAACACTGGGATGTCTATTTGAAAAGGCAGACACTGATTTTCATAAGCTAAACCTAAAGCTGCTCAGGACTGTGAAACAAAGATAGAGGACGGATGTTTGCGATGGTTATTATGCCGTGACCCGAGAGTGAGTGCGTGTGTGTGTGTGCACATATGGCTATGTCAGTATCAAGGTTACTTGTTTCCATCTGTTAGCCATTACCGTTTTGAGTGTGTGTGGATGTGTCTTTGTTAATTTTTGTGGGTGTTTTGCATATGTTCCTCTGGCCTATGCACATCATCTCATATGTTTTGTTTGCATCTGTCCTCCAATACAACTGAGGAATCAATTGGAGGGTTTGACAAGATTTCAGAGACTTTCTTCTTGCTAGCTGCACAGATGTGCTCTGTGGAGGACCAATCCCTGGCGAATCCCCTTCCTGGACAGTGTTTGAGAACTGGTGTGAATACACATACAGTCTGTACTCATTGTTCAAATCCAATCATGGCCTAATGAAGACCCTACAGATTCCAAACGCTCTCAGCCTTTCGGCGATAAATGGATTGTTTCCTTTTTGTTTGATTTTCAGTAACTGGAATCTGTCTTTCTCAAGCTTCTCTTTCCTGGTGCTAACCAATCAGCATTGAGTCTCAGGTAAATCAAGACAGAAGAAGTGGAGCCATGTTAGTGCCTTTCAAACCTTTCAACACTGTGGGTATTTTCAACACTCCTGTCCAAATGAACAGCCTGTATTTGTTATTTGAGCCATACTAGGTTGACATTGGTGACCACTGTCCTACTTGCAACATTTGTTAAGATGTTATTTTCAGGAATTGAGATGCTGTGGTGAATCTAGATGCATTTTTTGGAAGAAAATGTTTCCTTTTTATTTTATAATAGGCAAATATCCCTTAAATGAGTAACATTTGAAGAGAAAGCAACAGATTATGATTTGTGAGAGTTACAGGCGGATGGGTCCAAGCTGATCATCAGTGGCCTTAATCAAGCACCGTGGAAGACAGTTTCAGTTTTACAGGTAATAAGACATCAGAGAGCACATTGTTTGTCGTGTCTGAGGATCCTACCCTGGATTTCACCGTCTTGCATAAGAGGTTATATGACAGACACTCATCAGCAAGTGAAATAGTTTCTCTAATTTATAGAATCATAGCTTTTGTTGATTGGAGGCTTAAACTGCACAGCCAATAATAAAAGTGTTTGTTTTCCACCCTCATCTAACACTGTCTACCTTACTGAGTAAATGGCTGTGTCCGAAATCGCATACTCTTTTGAGTACATACTTATTTTGAACAAGCAATTACTTCACGACAGCTAAAAAAAGTTCTATATAGTATGAATGTAATCTGGACATACTACATTTGCCACATTGTCATTACCATGTGACCTACCAGCGTTAGTTGCGTCGCTTCACTGCCATTCACAAATCCTCTCCAGTGGCCTCATGGGATCAGGGTTGCCAACTCTCACGCATTTGGCGTGAGACACACGCTTTCAGGCTCTGTCTCACGCTCTCACTCTGCCCAAGTAAATCTCACGCCAAATTGCCAAACCTGCTTTTGATATGGAACAAAGTCTAAGCTTTTAAATTGAAGTTTTAATACGAAATTCAAACAATAAATACCGTTGGCGCACCTAATGTGGTATAACAGTTAAAGCCAGAGCCGTTGAAAAACAGAGTTGCGACCGGTTGCGACATGCTTTTATCTGCCGGCGGCGCGCGCGGTCACGTGGTTCATGGAGCGCGCAATAGTTCCAAACAAACCAGCGCTGCCAATACATTTGAATAGACAACAGCTTCACTATACAGGTATTTGCAGCAATTTTTGGTAAACAGTACAGCATAGTGTGCATTGATTATTACGTCAACCACATTTACAGGATCATTTTATTATGGAGAGTGATGTTGATGCAACATTGTTAACATTAATGTTAATGTTTTTCTTGTATTTAGCCCTCAGGTATTCCTTACTAATTGGTCACACTCATACTCATTGGTGGTCAAATGTGACCATACACTTTAACTATTTTTCAATTAAATGTTCTATATTTTAGTTCAATAATATTTATTGAATATTTTGAGGAGATCTTTTGGTACTAAATACTATTTGTGCAATAATTATGGTCCATTAATGACCACTTAATATTTTTCTTCTAATATTTGTATTATTTATATTACAATTAGTGTAGTAATTAAGGTTAAAATAGATAATTCCAATGCAAAGAGGCAAAATAGTCATTTTGTGGCTGGAAAAAAAATAATTTTCATTTGTAATGCCATTACCACTAGGTTCCTGTATGGCTCTTTAATAAATATACATGTAGGCCTATCTAGTCTAGTTGCTCAAAAAAGTATTGCAGATCATAACTGCTTACATATTTTTAGGTTTTGGATTTGAATAAATATTTAGACTGATCAAACACTAGATTTATTTAAATGTGACATTTTAAATTGTTAATAACTTACATCCTAATATTTTTAATGATTCTTATATAAGCACACACAAGTGAATATTAATGAATGCGAGCAAATATAATTTAACCCAAGAAAAGTTTAGAGATCGAAATCGATATTTGATCATTGATCTTGTTTTGGAAAAACAGTAACATTGATACTACCATGGTAATGAGAAGTAAATCATTGTTCCACGTGTGGTTAATATGGAATTATATCTGGCTACTATGCAAAAAGTATGGTAAATTTGCCAGAGGCATAGACTATAACTCCTGGTTTCACAGACAAGGCTTAAGCTAGTCTCAGATTAAAATGCATGTTTGAGCTGTTTTAACTGAAAGTAACTTGCACTGTCATATCTTAAAATATGTCAGTAGCCTATTTTTTTTTTTCTAAAGGCCTCCTGGTTTAATCTAAGCCCTGTCTGTGAAACCGGGCCTAATAGTCAAACGCAACTTTAATATTTGAGTATCAGAAAATATTTATACACGTTTCAGTCGTGCAATAAAAACAATTGCCTACCTTTTGTCAGTGAGACGGATGGGCCTGTATTTTTGTTCATCAAAACTGGGAGTTCTCGTCCTCTAGTCTTTGTCAATGTTTGCTCATGCCTCAGTCTCTTCAGGTTCCCTGTCTTCTTCAGCCAACTGTCCATTTCAAGTGACTCGAAATGCAAGCTTCTGTACGCGAATGAATTAACTGTACGCTCGCGCGCCAATTATGAAAATGGGCGGAGCTATTTGGCGTCAGAGGCGTTCGGATCGCCAGAATCAAAGAACCCATTTAGTATACTGCGATTAGATATTTTATTAAAGTTATAGGGTCAAACGGATTTTTTTTTTTTTTTTTTTTTTTTTTTACTGAAGCCAGACATTATATTTCATGACAATTAATCACCCTGCCCCTCTTACTATAATAAAAGGTTTTATTTATTTAACAGCATAAATTAACGGCAGTAGGCAACAAATACTTTACTTGTAGGCTTATAAATACTTAACAGTATTTCACAAAGGGAAGGTGCTTAATTGTCATGAAAATGTGACAGTGCAAAAAAAAAAAAAAAAAAAAAAATTCGTAATGACCCTAAAATAGAGAGGAAAAAAATACATCTGACATAATTATTTGACATAATGAGATTTACCTCATGTCTGATATAGGTATATTAGGACAGGGCTTTTCAAAGGCCAGGACAGGGCTTTTGCCACGGACCCCCAAAGATGAACATCCTCGTGTGAGGAACCCCCATCCTGAAATTTAAAAGATATCTGTCTTTTATAAACACCCAATTAATACCCTAAAAATTAACATTATATACACTAAAGGATTATTAGGAACACCTGTTCAATTTCTCATTAATGCAATTATCTAATCAACCAATCACATGGCAGTTCCTTCAATGCATTTAGGGGTGTGGTCCTGGTCAAGACAATCTCCTGAACTCCAAACTGAATGTCAGAATGGGAAAGAAAGGTGATTTAAGCAATTTTGAGCGTGGCATGGTTGTTGGTGCCAGACGGGCCGGTCTGAGTATTTCACAATCTGCTCAGTTACTGGGATTTTCACGCACAACCATTTCTAGAGTTTACAAAGAATGGTGTGAAAAGGGAAAAACATCCAGTATGCGGCAGTCCTGTGGGCGAAAATGCCTTGTTGATGCTAGAGGTCAGAGGAGAATGGGCCGACTGATTCAAGCTGATAGAAGAGCAACTTTGACTCAAATAACCACTCGTTACAACCGAGGTATGCAGCAAAGCATTTGTGAAGCCACAACACGCACAACCTTGAGGCGGATGGGCTACAACAGCAGAAGACCCCACCGGGTACCACTCATCTCCACTACAAATAGGAAAAAGAGGCTACAATTTGCACGAGCTCACCAAAATTGGACAGTTGAAGACTGGAAAAATGTTGCCTGGTCTGATGAGTCTCGATTTCTGTTGAGACATTCAGATGGTAGAGTCAGAATTTGGCGTAAACAGAATGAGAACATGGATCCATCATGCCTTGTTACCACTGTGCAGGCTGGTGGTGGTGGTGTAATGGTGTGGGGGATGTTTTCTTGGCACACTTTAGGCCCCTTAGTGCCAATTGGGCATCGTTTAAATGCCACGGCCTACCTGAGCATTGTTTCTGACCATGTCCATCCCTTTATGACCACCATGTACCCATCCTCTGATGGCTACTTCCAGCAGGATAATGCACCATGTCACAAAGCTCGAATCATTTCAAATTGGTTTCTTGAACATGACAATGAGTTCACTGTACTAAAATGGCCCCCACAGTCACCAGATCTCAACCCAATAGAGCATCTTTGGGATGTGGTGGAACGGGAGCTTCGTGCCCTGGATGTGCATCCCACAAATCTCCATCAACTGCAAGATGCTATCCTATCAATATGGGCCAACATTTCTAAAGAATGCTTTCAGCACCTTGTTGAATCAATGCCACGTAGAATTAAGGCAGTTCTGAAGGCGAAAGGGGGTCAAACACAGTATTAGTATGGTGTTCCTAATAATCCTTTAGGTGAGTGTATATTTAACATTAGTTTCTATTAAGTTACTTTATTATATATCGTTTCTACTCACTATAATAATGTACTGTTAAAAGTATAATTTATTTATTTAAATCCAAATCGTATTAATTTATAATTAATTGATTGATTTAAAAAATTAATTAACGTTAATTTAATAGATTAATACAATTTTTTTTATTTTAATCACATTTTTATTGATTTATTTTAATCTATTTATTTTAATTGTATTTTTTTACATTTTATTATGTTAATTTAATCACTTTAATCTAATTTATTTATGCACTTTATGTTAATTTAATCACTTTAATTTATTTATGCACTTTATATATATATATATATATATATATATATATATACACTCACCTAAAGGATTATTAGGAACACCTGTTCAATTTCTCATTAATACAATTATCTAATCAACCAATCACATGGCAGTTGCTTCAACGCATTTAGGGGTGTGGTCCTGGTCAAGACAATCTCCTGAACTCCAAACTGAATGTCAGAATGGGAAAGAAAGGTGATTTAAGCAATTTTGAGCGTGGCATGGTTGTTGGTGCCAGACGGGCCGGTCTGAGTATTTCACAATCTGCTCAGTTACTGGGATTTTCACGCACAACCATTTCTAGAGTTTACAAAGAATGGTGTGAAAAGGGAAAAACATCCAGTATGCGGCAGTCCTGTGGGCGAAAATGCCTTGTTGATGCTAGAGGTCAGAGGAGAATGGGCCGACTGATTCAAGCTGATAGAAGAGCAACTTTGACTGAAATAACCACTCGTTACAACCGAGGTATGCAGCAAAGCATTTGTGAAGCCACAACACGCACAACCTTGAGGCGGATGGGCTACAACAGCAGAAGACCCCACCGGGTACCACTCATCTCCACTACAAATAGGAAAAAGAGGCTACAATTTGCACGAGCTCACCAAAATTGGACAGTTGAAGACTGGAAAAATGTTGCCTGGTCTGATGAGTCTCGATTTCTGTTGAGACATTCAGATGGTAGAGTCAGAATTTGGCGTAAACAGAATGAGAACATGGATCCATCATGCCTTGTTACCACTGTGCAGGCTGGTGGTGGTGGTGTAATGGTGTGGGGGATGTTTTCTTGGCACACTTTAGGCCCCTTAGTGCCAATTGGGCATCGTTTAAATGCCACGGCCTACCTGAGCATTGTTTCTGACCATGTCCATCCCTTTATGACCACCATGTACCCATCCTCTGATGGCTACTTCCAGCAGGATAATGCACCATGTCACAAAGCTCGAATCATTTCAAATTGGTTTCTTGAACATGACAATGAGTTCACTGTACTAAAATGGCCCCCACAGTCACCAGATCTCAACCCAATAGAGCATCTTTGGGATGTGGTGGAACGGGAGCTTCGTGCCCTGGATGTGCATCCCACAAATCTCCATCAACTGCAAGATGCTATCCTATCAATATGGGCCAACATTTCTAAAGAATGCTTTCAGCACCTTGTTGAATCAATGCCACATAGAATTAAGGCAGTTCTGAAGGCGAAAGGGGGTCAAACACAGTATTAGTATGGTGTTCCTAATAATCCTTTAGGTGAGTGTATATATAAAAAACATTAAATCATTTATTTATTTATGTATTTTAATCTAATTCGTTTATTTAATTTATTTTCATTTTTTTCTCTACATTTTTAATCAAATTTATAAATAATAAATTAAGCAAATGTATTTGTTTACTTATTTTAATTTAATTTTTTTTTTACATGTTTTATATGTTAATTTAACATTTAATCACTTATTTATTTTAATCTTATTTATTGGAATCTTATTTAATTTACTTTTTTTTTCATGGTTTTTCTCTAGACTTTTCCACAGACCCCGTCACTCCTTTGCGGCCCCCTGGGGGTCCCCAGACCCCAGTTTGAAAACCCCTACCACACATACTGTATATCAGGGCCGTAACCACCATAGACATTGAGGGGGACAAGTCCCCCCCAATAATTAGAAATGGCCAAATTGTCCCCCCCAATATTTGAAATTCTTGCACTGCACTTCATTACGCAGCTCTCTGTATGTTAAGATGACAAAAAGGTTTAAAAGTTACATTTTTAGTCTGGTCTGCCTCAGCAGTCTAACGGCGCTCGTCGATGTCAAAATGATTGAGCTGGCCAATCAAATCAAAGTAGGCGGGGTTTATGTTCTCTTTTGGCTCGTGCACAGTCTTCACACAGACGATTATGTCATTCTATCCAAGTATAGGTCTCTGCAGGATAGTAATAGGAGTTACTAGATCAGTGGGCGAGGCCATAAACAGAGGGGCGTTTTTCACTGCGTTACCTGATTTGCCCACGTCACAGTGTGGGTAGGGTTTAGGGGTGGGGTCGGGTGAAGGGGATCATTTTCATTGCATGGTTTATAAACACCCATCAGTTTGAAAACACCCACAAATTTAGAAACGCCCACTTTTGTTCCACAGAGACCCCATACTCAGTCTATCGCTTAATGCTGTTGCGGGGACTCTATTCTTTCCGGTGAAATCACAAAACAAAATGCACACAAACGTGTCCCTGTTCTTAATATACAATCATTGAACATCTTTGATTTTAATGAAGAAAAAAACGATATGAGGGCGGATTAGAACCTGGAACCTTTGACACGGTTTACAAAAGTTTTACCACCAGACCACTAAGGAATTCAAATATTAATAGCGGATCTATGTATTTATTCACTAACAGAAGAATCTCGATACTAACAATATATTTAATGCAAATTAATGCAAATATTATTTGCAAATAGTCCCAAAATGATTATTTTCCAACTAGCATTAGACCTAGAATTTCGTTTACTGTTCTGTTTCTTTATGCTTTATAAAAATAAAAAAACTGATCCCCCCCAATGTTCAAGACATGGTTACGGCCTTGCTGTATATATATGTATGTGTGTATATACAGTATATATACACACAGAGACATATATAATATATAAATCAAATAATACACACAAGACAAAGACTTTTGTTAGATGCAATTAATTGCGATTAATCGATTTGACAGCACTAAAATAAACAAATAAATAAATACTGTTTAACTATTTTATTTTATTATTTATATATTATTATGAAAATGTTGCCAACTATTACTCCCATTATTACACTTCTTTTTTCATGTGTTGCAAGAACACATTAATATGCAAATTAGATACAGTGTATAGATACATTGCATTGAATGGGGAAACTCATGTATGGCCATTTTACCCACATATTGCATAAAGTAAAATGGTATATCAATTCATTCCGTTATATCTTTCATAACATAGTTGATAATCATCTGTAAACAAAGTTTAGTTTAAAAAAATCCTGAAACCTAAAAATTGATTGGTGAATGGGGGAAAAATCCCATTGTTTTTGCCTATACATGTCATTTAAACATTTTTAAACTGGTGTCCATTTAGAGGACATAGCATAACATATGAATAAAATATAATTTTTCATTTTTTTCCCGTTTGTTTCTTATGCTCTAAACAATGTAATGACATGAAAAAATACTAAATTCAAAAAACTTTTTTCTCCTTATAGGAGGTTAAAATATGTTCCTTTAAAAAAATACCCCGATGCGCGTTTAGCCCCGTTGTACGTTAGCAACTGGACGCAAATGTATGCGTAAACCAGATATGAATCTATATTTCATGAGGTAATTCATTCACCTCACTTGCTTCTGAGTTTCCACACAACCAGTCAGAAATTTCGTTAAGTAACGTTTCACGAGCATTCAGTACACTAGTTTCGAAACGAGCATCGTTGAACGATAACTTGCGGTTCAGTGAGTCAAATGTTGATTCAGTAACCGTTTCGACGAATTCCTGAAGGATTCGTATTCGTTAGACTGATTCAAACCAGCAACGTGAGTGAAAATAAGATGAATCATGAAAAGAAGCTGCTCAAATGAGTCATTTGTTCGCGAATCGGACTACACTATCTGTTTGATTGGACGGTGAGCTCGTGAGGACAGCTCAACAGAGCGATGTTTTTGTCACCACATTCAATTCAGCCTTTAAAATTACATTCTCAAATCTGGTAAATATGTTTTTTTAATATTGTGTCGCGCTGGAGAGTCCTCATCGCAAACACTGACATAACCGCAAACAGAAACGATACTCGAAAACTCGTAAATCACGATATATTGTTGCCTAAGTTACCTCTAAGGTGATTGAAATCGAGTCAGTAAACGTAATCCGAGTACAGGAATTTGTGTTAAATTATTTAATTTATATTAATAATAATATATAGATCATAGAGATTCAGCGACAACATAAACGTTGAGCCCTGCTGCTACAGCCGAACAATCCGTTTCTATGGCAACAATGGAACGTCATGAGCCATGAATGATTACATCACAAACATGGGATTCTGATCCAGATTAAATTTTTTGAACAACTGGCCCCTGGAGTTTTAATCCGTCTCTCTTGCCCACTTTCAACCACTTCTGTCCTGACCAAACTTGGGTCTCCAGTCAAAGTTTAAATCCCGTCTGGCTAGCGCGCTTCCTATAATGTCATTAGGTCAGTAGACAGAGAGTAGATGGTATTTTGTGGCTGTTTGAACACATTTGACCACATGAGCATTTTGCTTACATTACGAAAGCAATCCGGTCGAATGCGTTTCTGACTACCTCTGGAAGTGGAGAAAGTGGAGAAGCTCAAAACGTTTTAGCCCCCGTTTACACCTGTATTTAGCGTCGTCCACTTGTGATCCGATCGACCGAAACACATCTTAATACCAAGGGCCAGTTGTTCAAAAAGTTTAATCTGGATCAGAATGATCTGGATTTGGAAATCCCATGTTTTGCTATCTAGGATCAGGTAATCCGTTTTACTTTTGTGCCGTTTTTTCAAAGCAAAATTGGATTGGATCACCCTGATCCAGATACACACCTTTTCAGATTACCAAATCTGGATTACTAGTGCTCTACGGAGCCCCTGAAGTGACATGATGATGGAAAAAATATGAGTTGAGGGGAAAAAACACATTTCAATGCTTTTGCATTCTCTCAGAAAAGTTTTGTGTTCACCCGAGAAACCTTGTGTTCGCTCGCAAAGAACTTTGTACTGGTTCATCTCTTATGATTGTGCCAATGTAGTTTACAAACAGTGATAAAAAAACACTTTGAATTAAATATAATATTTTTGTTTGATATTCAGCTGTTTGGGGATTATTTTATGGTGCCAAAATGTTTTACTTTTACTGTAGGTTACCGGAAGTCTTAGTAATGTCTACTTCTAATTTATTACTTTAACAGTTAAACTAATCGAGAGCAAAATAAAAAATATGTGTGTGTATGTATATTACATGATACAATTGTTGTATTTTTTTGACCAGTTTTAAAGTTTTATTACATTTTCTTCCTGGAATCCACCTTGAAATCCTACCCCCTGTTGGGATCAGGATAATCCTGTTTTTTTGGATCAAAGTTATCCAAATCCTACTGACAAGTTTTGAACAACACAAACTGAAGGTTTGATTCAGATTAAAACTAGGATTGGATTCCGTGATCTAATCTGATTTCAGATTCCTTCTTTCCCTTTTGAACAACCCATTTTCAAGATTTGATCCAATCCGATAACCAAAATCCGATCATCTTACCTTTGAGCAACTGGCCCCAGGTGTAAACAGGGCCCTGGACACAGTCGCCTCTGATAACAGATTACCCTACATTGTAATGTAGACACATGTCTACAAATAAATGTGGTCAAATACAAATAAACAACTAAATGTGAATTGAATGTGAATGTCAACAGAGCATTTGAGGTGCAACATTACACTGAGATGCAAACAGAAATGTCTTTAAAGTCAGACTAATTATACATGTCTAATCTTTGGTTAGAGATGTTTCTAATAACATATTCTTTGTTTCTCTTTTGTTTTTCAGAAAGTACCAAAGTGTGGATAATGAACAAAATTAGTGGATTCTTTCAAATGCTTTTTTGGGAGGAATCCGGCTGTTCCAGAGCCATTAGGCATTCCTGAGCCAACATCTGAAATGGATCTGGTTGACATCGAGCAATCAAGTGTCCCAGTTCCTGAACCGGAACCTGAATAGGATCCGGTTAGCATCTGGTGGCTAGGGAGCAGCAGTGGGATCGATCAGGGTGGCATGGATGCTTTTCCTGAAACCCCTGAAAAGGAATTGTGTGTCCCGGTTCCAAGCGTTCCCGAGTCGGAATCTGAATTGGATCTGGTTGATTCAGATGAATCGTGTGTCCCAGGTCCAAGGAGTATTGAGCCAAAACCTGATGCAAGCACTTCCGAGATGGAACTATTTCGAGAAGAAGACTATTTCCTTTTGGAGGAGCGTGTGAAGGGCTGTACACAGCCTCAGAGACCTGTCACTGAGGTCTGGAACAACATCTTCATTGGAAATGAGTAAGTCTACAACACATTTAGACTAATATAAACCATGTGATTAATAATGTAATGCAGGAGTATGAACAGGAATCAAACACAATTATATTTGTACATTGTAAATCCTCTTTAGTGAAAGACTAATCTAGGCTGTTGTGTTCTCGTGCAGAGAGATAGCAAGGGACCGAATGAGACTGAAGGAGCTGGGTATTACTCACATCCTGAATGCGGCTGCGGTGAAGAACAAACTGAGGGTCTTGTTGGGACTGTCATGGGAGAAAGACCTGAGAGAAGCAGTTAATACAGGGGCGAGTTATTACAGAGGCATGAACATCACTTATTGTGGCTTGCCAACAACACACGCACGTCTCAACATCAGCAAATACTTCTTGCCAGCTGCCAAATTTATCCACAAGGCCAAGAAAAACACAGAAAGTAAGATCTTTTATCAAGTGTTCTGGAGTGACAAACTCTTTGGGACTTTTTTGACTGTCTTTCTGTTTTTATTTCCACAGATAAGGTGTTCATTCACTGCACAGACGGTGTCAGCTACGCCCCTACACTTTTTCTGGCATACCTTATGATCCACCATAAGATGATTGTGGAGGATGCCATTGATTATCTCATAAAGGTGAGATACATCAAGCCCCACATTGAGTTCCTGAAGCAGCTGGCAATCTTCAATGAGGAACTTGTGCACATGTGAAAGCAACAGCTACAGGATACACAAGCAGGCAGCCAAAATGAAGTCCTGCAGAGCACCGATTACAAATGGTTACAAAAAAAAGTGCACAGATAAACAGTTAATTTTTTTATCTGTGCACTTTTTGAAATATAGCACTGATTAAAAGGGCGGGGGGGCAGTCACGGCAGCCGCAGCACCTGGGGGTAAGACGAGGCGAGAGAAAAGGAGACGGAAGGATGAGGAGAGACAGGGACGAGAGAGGGAAAAAAAATCTTGGTCCGGTTCCCAAAACGCAATGCCATCCGGTCCTCCACCAGCTTGAACTCCGCGATGCCTGGCAGTGGCGCTGGATAGCCCTCGGTGGACGGCCCTATGACTCCGCCGCCTGGTGGACGGCGACGGCTCCTCCGAGTTTGAGCAGCCGGCAGTGAGTCCCCCGTTCTCTGCTCCTCCCCATCATGGCGGATGGCAGCAGGCTCTGGCCTCAGGCAAACGGCGGCGATTCATTTGCTCCCTCTCGGACGGCAGCCGCCCCTCCAGAACCCAGGCGGCTGGCAGCGAAGTCGGTTCGTCCCCCTGGCAAGTTACTCCAGGCCACCGACTCGAGCGTCCATGGCGGTAGTCTGCTCCGCTCGATGGCACCGCGGATTCCCCAGAGCGACTGCGTTCCTCCTTCCTCCCTGGTTTCGGCACCAATGTAACAAGATTCGTTGATAAGGGAAGAAGGAGGCGGAAACCGGCGAACTTTTTACACAATACAGTCCAGTCCGGAGTGAATTTCGAGGGGGGACGGCGTTCCAGTTAAAAAAAAAAAAGGTTATATATATATATAGGCTATTTTTTTTTTTTTTTTTTTTTTTAAATTAAAAGGATTTCTATATTTTATCCACTCAATAGTCTACAATATAATAGCCACATAAACGTAGCGTAATATATAATCATAAAAACGTAGCGGGATATTCTGTGATATTGGCTGCGCAATGTCGACTTTTGTGATTGGCCAATACCGGCAGACTGCAGCCAATGGAAATGCTTCTCCATCGGTGCGCGTCTTATTCCTCACAGAACTTAAAAGCAGACCGCTTAATGTAAATGATCTGGAATGATGAACTGTGACCGAAAATCTGAATAGAAACCGTTACTTTAACAGATGCCATAACAGAAACTTTGAAATGGATAAAACTGTGTTAACGTAACTGAAATTATCCGGTCTACAAATAATAATAATAATAATAATAATAAATAAATGATCATCTAAAAATGATCCGGCCGTCTTGCCCGAAAAGAGCTCGAATTTCTCTTATATATCGAGTGAAAACAGTAACGGATCCAGAAACACACTGTAATCCAGAAATACATGCGAGATATGCACAAAACACACACAAATGGCGACCCATGCTGGTCAAAACTGTAAATGCAATGAAAACACAGGCTAAACGTAATGATACCTGAAAAATAAAATAAGGATTAAAAGGGATTTAAGGGAACAAAGAAAAAAAAAAAAAAAAAAAGAACGGTAATAGAAGTAATTGTAGCCTAGTTGTGAGGTGATAGTTGTGTAGACTAAACTCTTTGCAAATAGTATTTTATTTAAAATATGCACACATTCACTATTCACATATATGTCAAAAATGCAAAATGTGTCTTATAACATATTTTGATAAAATATGGCTTAATTCCATAAAAAATATGAACAGTAAAATAAAAATAATCACTGTATTATTACTGTGGGTCGTTGAATACATCTATCGTAAACAGTTGTCAAATATTAAATGTTTAGCTACTTATATCTCACCACGCACCCCAAAAATGATAAGAGTTGTTTTTATTGTTATAATAATGATTTTAGAAATGTCTAAACATAAATCTAAAAAAAAAAGGTAAAAGGTGAAAGGTGGCTGTAGGTAAAAATTAGTGTTATTTTAATTTTAAAAGTGTTTGTTTTCCAGTAGATGGCAGCAATCATCCACTAAACCAAAGCACATCTTCACGTTATCACCATGAATGAAAATGAGAAGTTTAATCTTTTTTAAAAGTGGATTTTACATAAAATGTTGCCATTTTATATAAATGCATATATTTAAATTATTACAAATTGAAGCAAATTAATAATAAAAAAAATACCATAAATCCCCCTTAAACTGCACAACTTTACAGTAAAAACATTAATAAAGCATGTGATATTACGTTTGTTTAAAAAAAAGTTACATTACATATTGGGGCGGTACTTGAACTTGGGGCTTAGCTAATCAGGCCAATTAGAGAGAATTACTAATAATTTTCCCCTTTTTATTTAAACCAAGGGGTTATCAATGATGCTTAGGCTATATTATTAAACTAACCCGAGACAAACTGTAGAATTCAGAAAAAAAAAATTCAAAATAATATTACTGTAACAAAGCCTCATTTGTGTAACCTTTTCCCACACAAGTTTGAAATGTTCCAAATGACCCCCCAGCATTAGTTTTTTTATTGCGACTATTATTTATTGTGTGTTACGACCCTTCTTTAGCTATTAAACATCTAGAGAATAAGGGGAACATTAGCCCAGTCATGACCATTGTCACAACTGAACACTGACAATGATTAAGATAAGTAGGAGATAAGTGTGAGGCAAGTACAAGTGAACTTGTGTTTATTTATAGACAGGCAATGATAACTTATTTACAAGAAAATGATAAAGAAATTAATTATTTACAAGGGAGAAAGAAAAACAATTTCCACAAAGCAATAACAATTTATTTAGATGGTTTCTGTGACCTCTTAAACTGTGCATGCACCAAATATGTAGATTCCTACACAATGTATGTTTAATTTTACACAGATAACTATCTCCAAGCAGAGATTCTGTTAAATGATTGTGCTTGTGCCACAAATAATAATAGAAATAAATAAAATAAAATGTATAAAAAATAATAATTTAAAGGAAACATGAAATAAATGTTATGTTATTATAGATTATAAAGGTTTTTGTAATTAAATACATCTGAAAGATCATCTAAAGGTCATGCCACCTCCCCCCCCCCAACCCCCAACCCCCAACCCCCAACCCACAACCCCAAAAAAAACAACCCTTTCCAAACTAGAGTCCGCCTAGTGAATTTCGGCCATTTCCACCACTGCCTGTATTAGGATACATATTTGCTTGTGCGCCTCCAGAGGTCAACCGCTGAGTTGAACAGCTGTACATGAACCGTTTCATCCTCTAGAGGGCGATATCGGCGCACTAATAATAAATCAACCGTCCTCTTCAGGTGAGTTACAACAATGACCCCCAGGTGCAGATGCAGGTGCTGGATTACAAACTCACATCCCAAAAACATTTAAGACAATTAAAAATAATTTACCAACCTATTTAGTTTGCATGCAGTCAAAAAAAGCAAGTTGTTCTATTGAGTGATTAACATGCAGCAGCAACAACACGACTTAACGGCTCCTTGCGTAATTGATACGCGTCTTTCCCCACAGCCGAAGATCAAATACATTTATAGGCTAGGAAGCAGCCAAAGAACAGTATAATCATTGTATAACTCGTCCTGTAGAGGGAGCGCAGTGGTGAATCGATAGGAGGGGCTATCTCACATCGGCCGACAGTTGTTTCCAAAGGACAGAGAAGAGGAAAAAGCAACAGTATCCATAGGGAGCCCAGAGAAGACGGTTCTGTACCATTCTATCGCTTCATTTTGAAAGAAAACGCCGTCTATTATTCTGCTATTAGATTGACTTGTGTGACATACGACCGCAAGGATACTCCGCTATTGGGTTTTATTGTCGCTGACTAAAGAGTGAGCGCGGAGGTTGAGAGTGGACAGAGGCGCGCTCGAGCGTTCAGCGGTGGAAGCGGGAAGCGCGCGCCGCTGTGGGGCTGATGCGCGCGGCCTGTCCCTCAGCAGCGGCCCGCCATGGCGGAGACCAAGATCATCTATCACCTCGACGAGCAGGAGACTCCCTACCTCATCAAACTACCCATTCCCGCTGAAAGCGTCACTCTCGCTGACTTCAAAAATGTCCTCAATAAACCCAACTACAAATTTTTCTTCAAATCCATGGACGATGATTTCGGGTAAGGCACAATATGCATGTTAAAAGACAATAAAACCCATTGTATGTCACTGTTTGTTGTTCCTGTCAGTGAGTATCGTTACCTTAGACAGACCACTTTTAACGGCTTTATTTTAGTGTCGTTATTTTTTATTTTCTCTGTCTATTCGCAAACCTCCCGTCGGTTTCTCTCACACAACCTCACCTCAGATTTAATGTGTGTATTCGTATTGTTTCCAGGTCATTGTACACGGTAAATGGACAAACAGGTAATAAACCGTAGTTTATTACAAATACGTCGAGGTCTTTATATACAGATCTGGGGTCAGTGTGCATGAGAGGAGGCTTTATGTGCTTTGCTGTTCAAAGTCTGCGATGGTTTTAGATTATTTAAAGGAAGAGACCTGCTTTAGTTCAGTGACAGATCAGATGTGAGCACATAAATCATGACTGAGTGAGAGAATGCTTAACAGTGTATATGTTTCATTTTAAAGTAATGACTTTAAATAACAATAACAAGATGTGACATGGTGCTCAGTGCTTGCTCATGTAATTGCACTGTGACAATGTAATGTAAAGTGTGATTGAAGCATCTGTCACTTTACTCAGTGAATCCAGGCTCCCGCTGTCATGGAAGTACAAGGGAATTTTAATTGTGCTTTTCATGGAAAATTCTGTTGTGAATATAGTTATACATTTTTCTAGTTATGTTCAGCTCTTAAACATTTCATAAGATGACTTATGGCAACACTTTATTTTAGGGTTCAATTCTCGCTATTAACTAGTTGCTTATTAGCATGTATATTACTAGGATATTGGCTGTTTATTAGTACTTATGAAGCACATATTAATGCCTTATTCTGCATGATCATATTCTACATCCCTTAATCCACCCAATACCTAAACTTAAACGGCACAAAAACTACCTTGCTAACTATGAATAAGTAGTAAATTAGGAGTTTATTGAGGCAAAGTTCATAGTTAATAGTAGATATGTGTTCCCCATACTAGTGTTACCCAACTTTTATATAAAAAATGAGAAAAGGTTTTAAAGAATTCTTTATCCAGTAATCGGATATGAGTGGAAAAGACATGGACATTAATTAGTCAAAGCTGTGAGAAACCTGACATCCACATTTTGAGATAGAGAGAGATAAACATTAACTCTGGCTCATAAGAACTGACCTTGTGTTTGAAATAACATAAAATTTTACATCCAGTCTCTCTCATCTTCAACTGCTGGCACACTTTCTGATTTGCACATGATTTACAACACACTTAATCAGCTCTACTTTACTCAATAAAACCATTCCTGTATATCTGGCCTAACTCAGGACCTGTTACCCATTCAGGGTTCCCACAGTCATGAAATTAACAAAATTCCAAAAAGTTACAGAAAAGTCATGAACATTTCTCAAGTTATGTGCAGCTCAAAGAATATTTCAAAACCTAGAAATTGCTCTTAGTGAGTGCAAATTTTAAAAATAATTTTAAAAAATCCTTATACGCTAATAACTGATGTCTGGAAAAGCCATGGAAATTCATCGGTTAAAAAGTGTGGGATTCTGTCATTATTTACATAGAGTTGTTTCAATGCTGAATTTCAATGCAAAAATGACTGTTCTTTCGTGGCACCCCTAGTGGTGCAGCAGTCTTTCCAGTGTTTACGAGAGGTAAAGTACACTTTAGTGCTGTTGCGCACCTCCCAATGCATGTGGCTGAGGTCTGGAATGCTGACTTGGAAACAAGGATCCACTTGGGAATCATGCTCACTGATCCTCTGAACAGATTTCCACAGTCACTGTTAAGCCACAAAGAACAGTGTCATGTTTCGAAATTCAAGTCCATGCGATCTGCTTTTTGTTTGCTTTTCTTGGCATACCAGAAGGTTCTCCTTTAGATGCCAAGCTACACAAACCTCTTCGCGTGCACACAGGCTCGTCCACCACCTGCAAAACAGGACCGTCCTAACACATTTTCTCTGTCCACGTTGCTTGTTTTGTATCAATGTACTGCCCAAACCAGCTCATCAAGGTGAACAGCCAGCCATTGTTCCATTCCCTCTGGCATAATCACTTCCAGACTCTACACTGCCATGCCATGATGCAAAACAGGCCCGCTTGATTCATGCCCATGTGATTCTAAATCTAAACATTATCTGAATTCATCTCAGTGACCTGGAACAACAGGCAAGCTAAAAGAAGATTAGCGACAAGTTGTGGTTAAAGCTTGTACATTACAGCTCATACGATTAGGTTTTATCCGACTGATTGCCAGGTACGACTGGGTTTATTTATTTATTTATTATCTATTTATGTATTTATTATTAAAATTAGCTTATGAATCCCTCAGTTTGTGTCTCATATGAAAATGAGAAGACCATTTATATCACAGGATTTGACGCCAAATTATGATAATTCACAGATTGCAGGGCATCATGATCTGATTACCCTGCAGCTCAGTGTCTGTAAATATTACTAAAGCAGAAGTCATGATAAATGAGGCCAAATACACAAACATTGGTTATCTAAACGGACCCAGTCTCACCAGCACCATGGCACATATTGGCTTTTTTTTTGTGAGAAGAAATGCTAATAAATATCATGCAATACTGATAGGTTTTTTATTTATTTAGAATGTAGCAAATAACCTGAGCAATCAGGATTGTTAAGCCAGATCATTGTTAAATATTACTTACGTGTTCAAGCGTATTTTTAAACAATACAGAGATTGCTTAAATATGGGTATTTTTAATTTGTAACTTTTTAGTTACTTTTTTAGTTACTTTTTTGTTAGTCCTACTATAGCACAAGTCAGATGACTACTGTCCGAACATTGTCACCCAATTAATATTCATGAATGGTGCAGAAACAATTTTCCATCAGAAATTTCACAAACAGTTACAAAGAAATAGCAAGTAACACAATGAATTAAACTACATTTTGAAGTAGAAAAACTGAAATAGTATGTTGTAAAACGTACTCCAATAATCATTGTTTTATTTACAACATTGAAAAATCATTTATTTTACAGTGAATATGATTCAATTAATAATA
This sequence comes from Coreius guichenoti, assembly GCA_039654105.1. Lineage (NCBI taxonomy): Eukaryota > Metazoa > Chordata > Actinopteri > Cypriniformes > Gobionidae > Coreius > Coreius guichenoti. Next base: position 36,325,339 of record CM077181.1, read on the forward strand.
GTCTGAATTCATCATATCTGAATAATTAAGACACTTTTAGATTAGGGTTCTAAATACTGCTTATTAATAGTTAGTAAGGTAGTTGGTAAGTTTAGGTATTGAGTGGATTAATGGATGTAGAATATGGTCATGCAGAATAAGACATTAATATGTGCTTTATAAGTGCTAATGAACAGCCAATATACTAGTAATATGCATAATAATAAGCAACAAGTTAAAGTGCCCCTATTATGCTATTTTAAAGTTTCCTAATTGTGTTTTGGAGCATCCTACAACAGGTTTACATGCAAGGTCAAAAAACACTTTCATTTTCTCATAATATACATTGCATATTCATTACATTTTTGAATGATTCTCAAACGACTCGTCGGATGAATCAGTCTCTCTAAATCCCTCCTTTCCACAAGCTACTCTGCTCTGATTGGCCAGATGACCCAGTCTATTGTGATTGGTCTACCGCTTACAGCACACGTCAGAAGCTAAACAACCATTACCATAACTGAACTTCAGCTCAGGAGGCTTTCTCAGTCCTCAGCGATTGTACACACTGTATAGACAGTAACGATGACGTCGATTTTACCAAATCAATCTGAGCGCGAGTCCGATTATGAAACATTGGAGGAGCTAGTTATTCAACCCGAACCTCCATCGCAAGGACGACTTGAGCAGGACGTTTCTCAGTGATACGCTGCTCATTTTGAGGTACGTTATGAGATGTTGCAACTGTAATTCCTCACTATCAGCATTAACAAGAGTATGTTCATCAACAAACCCATGTGTATATTTCTAATTTATTGCGGTGCACATGCGGGAACTGTATCAATAACAGCGCATACGTTAGCCGAGCACTAACGTTAATGACTGATGTAACATTAAAGTTTGTAAAACAAATCTTGCTCCATCCTTTATCTTTACTCAAAGTAGTAAGAATGACAGACAGTCTGCATTAATAGACACAGTTTTAGGTAATAGTGGCCCACAGCTGATTAGCATTAACTATTTCAGTAAGACAGTAATAACATGAGTTAGCCGGTTAGCCGGAGACCTACACAATATAAAACACAAAACTACGTATTTTGAACACCCGGTAGAAAATATATACATCAATAATTATTCATACTTACAGGTTGTGATTCTGACAACGTACAACATAGGTGGGCATTATGCAAATTCTTTTCTTGTGTTGTAGAACCGTAATGCAGTGGGATTCGAAATACAAATGACTTGTTTAGGCGGTTCAGAGTCGATTCTTTCTTTTGGGAGACAATAACTTTATCGTGCACTTTCAACTTTACAGCTTTGCAGAACTTTTACATTCACAAACAGTTATTACACACTGCATGAAAGGGAATATTTGAAAAACCATAATAGGGTCACTAAACTAAAGTTCCCAAAATGTCATTAATATTAGCAAACTCTATATAAAATGGATTGTCTTGTTGTATCTTACAAGCATGGTTACTTGTTGTGTGACTTCATAATAATTTGTCCTGCTGACAGGAAGACATTATTTGTGTTTGGTTTAATGATAAGGATTGTCTTTTATCAGTGAGTCTGATTTCAGTTTTCATGGTGTCCATAGCCATCAGCTTCATGCTTCAGTGAGAGGTGTAGATTATGATCATATGATGCCAGCAGTAAAACTTTATCCTTTCAAGCTACTTCTTAACCCTCCACATAAACACACATATGCATGCACACCCATTATATTGGATCTCTACACGCTGACTTCATCCAGTGGCAGGAATGTGGCGTTATGATGTAGCGATGAAGCTGACATCACTGCAGATGTGTCATCAGTTTCAGGGAAGTGATCAGACTATATCATGTACTTGATCTAATAAACAGTAATAATTAGTAGTGTTGTCACGATACCAAAATTATGACTTCGATACGATACCAGACTAAAATACCTCGATACCGATACTGAATCGATACCACAGAAAAAAAACAATAAAAGTAATTGAACTTACTATTCATTGTTTTATATATTTTTTAAACTAAAAACTCACTTGGCCAGCATGTTTCTGCCCTGTTTTTGACCATTCCCTCCTCTTATTGCAATAATAATTACATGCCAGTGTGAACGTCCTTACAGAGATGTTTGCAACAATCACATTATCAATCATGTCAACATTCGCTAACCTTTCACTATTCTGAACAGATTGGGATGACCTAAATCTTATTTCATGATATGGGTAATTTCATATTTTTAAATGTCATTTTATAATTACAATATAGATATTTCATTTTAATTGTATCTTTGTTTTTAAAAATAAGCAAAAATGCAAATTACAAACAATATGACAAAAACAGTGTTTTATTTTTTCAGCAAACAGTAGGTCTATTTAACAATAGCATTCAAGAAAGAAATTAAATAATCAAATGTAAAAAAAAAAAACTGCATAGTCTTCACTCTATAAATTAACTATACACTGATTCTTAATAAATATATTAAAGTTATTCAGTCAAGCATGGGGTGATTTTTCTATTTTTCTTTTGTTGTTTGATTAACATTAAATCACACAGAATATTAGGTCCGGCTTAAGACCCGCACGGATCCAGTTACCTCATACGTTCACTAAAGACATACCCGACGGTGTTTACCTGAATATATTTTTGACCATTCAACCCCAATAATCCGCAGAAGAGAACTGAATCGCGATCGCATGTTGTCTAAAAAGGCGTGTGCGTGCGCACGCTTCAGGTCAGAGTCCGGCAGCGCAAGCTTTATTTTCTCAAGCATGCATGCATCTGTTGCTTTCTTTGTCATGCGCTGCGCGTATATATTTAACTCTTCTGCTTCATTGTTTAGTGAACGGTGGAAGCAGAGCTCTGCACAAACGTCCTGACTCCTGCTGTCACACATCGACGCAAATTAAGAAATACTGCTGTCCTTCGTAAAGTACCGGTACTAATGAAATTTTATATCGTACCGTTTTTAATAGCAGGGTATCGCGATACTTTTCTAGTACCGGTATATCGTGCAACAGTAATAATTAGCAGAATTAATAAAATAAGAATGCTTTACTGCTGATAAGAAGCTGCTATGGGTGAGAAGAGAGATCTTGTATTTGATTAAAAGGGTCACTACGTTTTCATTCAGATTCAGACTGTAGGAACAGATTTAGTGATGATAGTGCTTGTGCATTGTGTGTATGTGTGTGTGTGTGCTTGTGTGTTTGTGTCGGCCTCTCTCTTGGGTCTCTCTCATAACAGCTGCAGGGCCAGTAAGGCCATTAGCATCATGATCATCATTTTAGTACAAACACACAGGCACACACACGATTTCTCTTGACAGATGGAGGATCCTGCTACAGTAAAGCTGCTCACTGGTGAAACAGTAATAAATGGAGATTTAAAGGGTTTTGAGTTTATTACGTGGCATACATGGATCAGGACATTAGTATGTTTTGCCCATAAGGAAAGTCATTCACGCTTTCATTTTTATTTGAAACAAAATATGAAATGATTAGGTTTGCTTGCTTTCCAAAACAGTACTGTATATTCTCACATGCAGTTTTCGAGCTGAACTCAGTTTTTTTGATTGTCATTATTATTATTTATAATTTAGACTTAAAGGAACAGTAGCAAGACAAAACATCTTGACTGACATAATTTTAAAAAATAAAATACAAGTGTAGAATAGGACCATATTCAACAGAATTACCCCATATTCATAAAACCTGTCATTTTGATTAATGATTTAACTTTTTTTGTACTTAGAATTGTATTTAATAATAAAAAATTATAATAAAGTAATATTTATATGATGTATTATTTTGTAGACTGATTAAACCCACAAGCCCTAATCTCGTATGAAGTGCTTAAATTTGATTTATTTGCTCAGTAAAATTTAAATGGTACAATTATTGTGGTAATCTTAAATAATTGTGATTAGATCAGATAACCACATTCAGATGCTTAATCAATAGTTGCGAGAGACCTAATATTCACAGACATTTAAAAAAAAAATAAAAGTGCAAGGAAATCATTAGCCTTGTTCATTATCATGGATGCAAAGACTGAAATGTTTTCTTGGTGCACTGAGAGGGAAATGACCCATAAATTGTAAAATTATAAAGCTGATTGTGTTGTCACTGTTGGATTTCAATTACAGAGATCATTTCTCAGGTCATATTGCTGAATTTGACTCTGTTGGTTCTCATATAGCACAGCTGGTAAACTTGCACACATACAGACTCGCTGTCAGCATACTGAATCTGCTTATTAAGCGTTTGCTTTGGAGATTTGTAGTGGACAGATTGTGTGTGTGAGATAGTGTGTGCAGTATCAAGAACATGGTTTGTAATTTACACGTAACCACCTTTGATACAGGTTAATATTTACAATTTTTTTTGGTGAATAAAAGAGTGTGAGTGGTCAGTCTGGCAAACGTAAGCAGCAGAGAGCACTCACAGGCCGAATTGTTCTCTCTGATGGAAGTGATGTTTCTTTAAAGAAGACTGACCTACTTTCCCTGCTTTATTTTCCTGTCTTGTCCTCTCCCTAGTGCACGTGTGAGTACAGTTCTTCAAGTGAGTTGGACAGTATTAGCATATTATATGTGTGTGTGATTTCCACGTTTTTAGCATTGTGTGTATTTTGGGTCTCTGTGGGTTTCATTTAGAGATCGACCGATATTGATTTTTTTATAACCGATACCGATTATTTGCATGTTTATGTGCCTGATAACCGATATATAGAACCGCTATTTATTAGGGCCCGAGCACCGATGGTGTGAGGACCCTATAGGAATTGCTCAGTCTATTATTCTTCTTCTCCGAAATGAATTGCATTTTTGAGGACCTAAACATGCTCGAAAACTCATGAAATTTTGCACACGCGTCAGAAGTGGTAAAAAGTTATGTCTGCGTCATTCGTGCTACGTTTCACGTACAGGTATGAAATTCAGTACACACATGTAATAGCCCAATACCTACAAAAAAGTCCCTGTGAGCAAAATCTGCAAACCCAACAGGAAGTGAGATATTTTGAATTTTCTCTGCAAAATTTGTGCAGTTTTTGCCATTTCCAGACGTTGTACTTTAACGAACTCCTCCTAGAGATTTAATCATATCAACATCATATTTGTACAGTCTAATCTAAAGGCCTTTGCGACGTTAAATTGCGAAGATCTTGAGTTTTCCCTGAAGGGCGTGTCCGCGGCGGCCTCACAAAGTTCAATGTTTCGCCATTAAACAGGAAGTTGTAACTTGGGCATACAATGTCCGATCTGCCCCAGACTTCACATGTTTGATAATAGTCCTGGCCTGAAGACATCTACATGACAATATTCAGTTACAGGTATAGCACCACCTGCTGGAAACAGGAAATGGCATGCTTTACACTGTGATTAACCTCCAGAAACACATTTAAATATGCCATCAAGTACCAAACATGCTAGAAACACGTTAATGCAACACTTGGCTAAGTGCTAATGTATGCGATTTACGCCATGAAACAGGGAGTTGTTGTAACTCAAGCATACAATGTCCAATCTGCCTCAAACTTGGCCTGAAGACATCTACACGCCAAAATTCAATTATAGTCATAGTGCCACCAGCTGGTAGCAGGAAGTGTGGCAAATACAAATGACTGACGTAGTCCTCCTATTTTTATATACTTAAATGCATATTGCCCATCGTGCTCTGTTTTCTTAAAGGAGGTGGTGGCACGGGTGCGAGGGCCCTTTCACCGCTGCTTGCAGCTTTAATTTATTGCTATTTCTGTTTTTCACAGTTATAGCAACAGCACTGAACTGAACTTTTATTTAACACTTTTTAAACACTGTAATATTTGCAATTTCACTTCTTGCATACAAAACAAAACACACTTCTACATCAATAAATAGAGTCTGAAAGAGTGCAATTGAAAAAAAAAATACAGTGCACTGTCACTAAAGTGTCTTTTTAACATTTCTGCTGTTGCATCTTTTTATTTATAACAACAGCATATTAACAACAGGCAAAATAAATTTACAAAGTCTAATGTTTTCAAATGTAGAACATAAATAAATGACAGGTGAGTCTATCAACTCCCCATAAATATAAGCATAAATATAAGCATTCGTTTTAAACTACAGTTTTAAAAGGTTTATGTGTTGTTTAATAGACTAAAGAGTGAAGAGAATGGAACGCGCTGGAATATTCCGAGTCCGTCTCATCTGGGACGTTATCAGAATTTTAATTATATGTTTTTGTCGGTCTAGATTATGAAATATGCGTTTACACAGAACGTCTCTCACGGAGATAGGCCTAATAATTAATTTCCACAGAACTGTAATTATTTAGATGTTTATTATATAAATGTTATATAGCAGACCTTAATATAATTTAATGAGTTTTAAACGAGTGGATCTTGTTAAAAGTTACATACGGTGACCATGCTGGAGCATCAAGTTGAACGGCTGAACGCGACTTCACGAGACGAGCATAAACAACAGAGAGAGAAATAAATTCAGCGCTTTTATTTCCAACATGCACTCATTCATGGCTGTTTTATTTCATTCATGTAAAGTTACGTCTTTATTGGGACATGACGAATTACGTGACTCCGTGAGTTCGTCTCTATTTTTAGCGTTTAGTTTATTCGTCTCTATTTTTAGCGTTAAGTTTAAACTACATAACATACATAGCCCATCTTATTTGTGCATATCTGATTTGTGCATTACTTGCTGTTATGTTAAATAAAGTTTATTAATTAAGGGATGCAAGTTATTTTACCTTTGAACACCGTTGTTGACTCAGTGCTTTAATGGCGGGCTTGCACGCAATTTTTAAAACGTCCACTAGATGGCCATTTATCGGTGAATCCGATATTACAAAACCGATACCCGATTATGGGAAAATGCTTAAATATCGGGAAACCGATATATCGGTCGATCTCTAGTTTCATTGCATCACTGGCTCATTGTCTGGCGGTTTCAGGATTTGGACTGACTGACTGCGTCTCTAAGGCAAAGGATAGAATAAACGAATGATGGATGAGCACTTACATCCCTTTCTTTTCACTGTCATTTACTGCCCTTTTCTCTTATATTCTCTCTCTCTCCTCCTCCTCCACTTCTTCTGCTGTGGGAGTCCAGGCTTGTTTTCTGGACAAGATCTAATCAACTCGGGCTATGAAGAAGGAAGGCCTCTTCATTAGAGATTGGCTCTGCTTACAAATCAATGGGCCTGTCTACACACATGAGCCATCTGCACACACTGCCCCAATTCCACTGGGCTAATCTGATGAAGGCTGTGTGTGTGTCTGTGTGTGTGTGCAAATATTAGTGTACTTTTATTGCTAAAGTAGATGGAAAAGCGATGGAGAAATATGTAAGACACAAATGTTGGTATGATGGTGTTATGGTGCTTGTAACAAATGAAGGAGATCTTTGGCTGAACCAGCTGACAACCCCCTTACAACTGTCACAAGATTTCCTGTCAGTCAAACCGGACTCGTTGTCTCAAGAGACGGTTAGAATGTCAGGCAGATGAAGAGTTCATTGAATCTATCTGAAGAACCTTGCAAAGGTGTGGACGTCCATCTGTCACTGAGCATAGATTATAGATTATAGATAGATCATAGATTTTTTAGTTAACAAAAAAATGTTGTTCCCATAAAAAAGGAGATATTTTGAAAAATGTTCATGCTGCTTTTTCATTTTTTCAAATGAAAGCATAACAACTCAGTTGATGTTAATTGTCTTTAACTACTATATACTAACATTTAAATTAATTTGATACAGTGCACTTATTGTGTACATACATGTTTTTATGTTATACTTATAGTATTTAAAAATACCTGCATTTAATTGATTACACTGTTGACCCTTCCCTTACACCTTAACCCACCCTTAAACCTAACCATACCACCAAACCTGTCCCTAACCTTACAGTTTTTTGCAATACACCATGAACACAATAAGCACATTGTATTAGTACCAAACATTTTTTACATAGTAAATAACATTAGTACAGTAGTACAGTAACATAGTAGTTAAAGGGGTCATGAACTGGATTTTTTAAAATTATTTTATAATGTTAAAATAATTGAGGTGCACTTATAATGTTTTTGATTTTTACATCAAAAATGGTCATAATTTAGAAATAAATGGCTATTTTCCATCCTGATTTTAGCCTCTGATTTGAACGCTCTGTTTGAAGGGGCGTGTCTGCTGTGAGACTTCCACTGCTGTGATTGGCTAGCATCTTTGCATATGAAATAAGTATTACATGTGGAACCCTCTCGAAGACTTTTACTACGTTTTTACTATTACAGCTGTTGAAAAGTGTTGATTATTGCATTATATTTAGATCTATACCCATCACATGAAAGGTTGCAGTGATGAGCATTGAGCAGATGACAAGACAGTCTGTTGATCGCATGAATGCAGTGATCTCGTCATTGCAACGTGATTTCTGCACAATGTAAATACAGTAAGAGATTTATTGTGTAGTGTAAGAGCGTCACTGTAACGGGAGTTTTGGCAAGTGTCCAGATAAACTTGCGCTGTGTGATAGACAGATTCAGCCATTATAAAGAGAGCGTTCTTTGAAGTGAAAATACTAGATCCACTCGCTTCTCATCGACTGAACACCAGTGGGCGCCTGGGCGAGGACACCGATGCGATGATGCAAAAGTAGCCGTTGTTGTCTTGCTCCAGAGGCAGGCGTATGCAAAATGATTGTGCCCGTGACGTCACATGCCACCTCGGATCCAAACGAAACTGGGACCATATATAAACTGACCATGGTCTGTAAAGCAAAAATGTACCATAATAGTATCTATATGACTCATGAACCCACTGTGCAAGTTGTTGTTTGACTATGAAGCATTCAATCATATTTTTGTCCAGAAGTTTCAAATAAATAAAATACTCAACTGAGATGAAGCATCTTTTATTTGGGCAGTATTTGGTCATTAAGTGGTTATGTAATATGTAAAACATTTAAAAAAATTATATACCACAACCATGATATAAAATTACTCATGCTATGATGAATGATTTTGGTCATAGCATCCCCGTCTGCCTCTGCCTTCACTTTTAGATCTCATTCACACTATATTCCCACAAATCTATCATATGGCTTCAGGAGAAACTTAAAAGTTGGCATGAAATGAAAATTCACCCTATCGATTTTCTAAATGCATGTTATAGATATGCATAAATATGCATAAATTAATCCGTGCATGTTTTTTTTTTGTTTGTTTTTTAAGTTTTTAGTTGCTTAAACCCACCCCTGCAAGCTCACGTTCATCTGCCTCCACTTTTGAGTGCCACGCCCACATCTCAACATCCAAATTATGATGCATAAAACCAAGTCCACACCATACATTTTTTCTTTTCTGATAATCCGTTACACTGTAATGTATGTCACAATATGGAAGAAAAGATCCGTTGCTCTTTCTGTTTCATTGCGTCTTTACACTGCTTTAATGGTGCATTTGTTTTTGTCATTTGACCTGATGACTATATGCTTTAGTACAACATTTTATAATTTTGCCAGACAGGAAGTCAAACAGGTTTAGAACGACATGAAGGTGACTGATTACAGAATTTTCATTTATTTAACTATTTATTCAAGTGAAAATATAACTCATATCTGAGCAGTATTTCTGTTTTTATCCAAGCTGAGGATTTCACATGAAACTGCTTTAGGAGAAATGGGACCTCATGCTGCTAAAGGAATGAGGAGAGCAGAGAAGAAGAACAGAATGAGAAAAGGAGGAGGAGAGCTGCTCTCTGAGCCTCTTATTTCCCCATCCCTGCTGAGTTTTTATTGCATAGCCCAAGTCGGATTAGAGTCTGCACTGTGAAACAATGTGAAATCCACTCAACTAAAAGCAACAAAAGTGCTCAGATTGGAATTCACTGAGAGCTGTCAATCATTGTGCTTATGCCAGAGTCTAGAGGCCTTTGGGATATAATCTGTTACTCACGCAAATACACACAGGCAGCTAGAGACCTCTCATTGCCTGCATTTCAGAATCTTGCATGCTACCAATCTAGACAGCATTTTGGGCATCATCAACACAATCTAACCAAAGCCTGAGTTTTGGCTTTAGAAGAATACAATACGAACAGATACAACAAGCATATTGGGACACCGAATGAGATCTGAGAGGCTCTGATTCATCACTTGAACAGATGTGAATTCAGGAGATACAGTCACTGTCGAAGGGTTTCATTAGATCAGCTTCATCTGGCAGGAAGAGAGAAAGAGAGAGATGATGTATGACACAAATAAAGCCCTGAATGTGGATGTAAAAAAGATAAAACATCGGATTTCATAATGTCGGTTTGAATTCATTTAATACAAATTTAGTTTGATCTTCTGAGACTAGGGGAGGAAGCAGTAAAGCAATCAGTTCAGATCAGATTGAAGCTTGTAGTTCTCAAATGCTGCCATTTTTTTATGTGCAATATGCATCAGATGCTCCATGGAAATGCTATCTATCGGTGAGAGTAGATCAAATGCAACATGTCAGTATAGACCACAGGAAAGCATTCACATGTGTATTTGTTTGTCAGTCAGGGAACCAATAAGCATGTCCTGTGTGCATCTATAGCACAGACTCTGTTTTGTCACCACTGCTTTGGTGTTTGGTATGAGATGTGTGTGATTAAAGATAGCTGCATGGTTTTGATTTATATTGCATGAATGCAATCATGATCACTCGATAGATTTTTATTATTAATAGATGACATGGTCTGTTTCAGCAAACCTAGCCAGCTGTCTTTCACCCGCTTCCTCTTTGACAAAGGTTTCCATGGTGACAGGAGTCAGTGGGGTCAGCACCTTTTTAAGGAGCAGCTGGGAAGGGGGAGGTACTAGGAGGTGCATGCCATGAATTTTATTTTATGAGAGACTAAATTAACCTGTGTGCGTGCAAGGGGGCTTTTAGAAATTGAGCTGATCATTGTGGCTTTACTTATTAGGGGTGTTTGCTAAGTCAAGCCCCTCACTATTACTATAGCCTCTTTTAAGCTAGTAAGCAACCATTTAGCAACCAGAACCAGAACACAATAGTAAATGCTCTAGCAACCAGCCAGAACACTATAGCAACTGCTTGCATTAACAACCAATGAGAACACCTTAGCAACCACCTGGCGATGCCATAACAACCAACAGACCACAACAGCAAATGCTTTGGGAACCAGCCAGAACACAATAGGTAAGGAATAACTGATGACTGGCAAATTGAATTATTAGAAATAATGCACACCCGAGGTGGTAATGCGGCCACGACGCAAGGCGGGTGTGCATGATTTTCTAATAATTCAATGGACCGGGCTAAATTATTCTGCTTATACTTCAGTTACCACACCTCAAGACATTTCAGATGTTGCATTTCAAGACATTTGTCAGGACCATAAAACGCTCTTGTGTATAGGACTAATTTCTTATGCATCTCATCCCACGCCTCTGTTGCTAATTTCAAAATTAGATTAATCAAATTAAAGGGATAGTTCACCCAAAAATGAAAATTCTGTCATTAATAACTCACCCATATGTTGTTCCAAACTTTCGTTCATCTTCAGAACACAAATGAAGATCTTTTTGATGAAATCTGAGAGCTTTCTGTCCCTCCATTGGGAGCTACACAACTACCACTTTGACGCTTCAATAAATTCATAAAGAGATCATAAAACTAATCCATATGAATTGAGCAGTTTAGTCCAAATTTCCTGAAGAGACTCGATCGCTTTATATGATGAACAGATTGAATTTAGGCTTTTATTCACATATAAACATTGATCAGCGAACATAAACAGAAGCTCAACCGAAACGCGCTAGAATAAATGTGCTGCGTAACACATGAATGAACCTCATTGGTTTTTGCGGAAATTATAAAATCATCAGAGCAGCACTGACAACACGTTTCTGAGCGAGTGTGAGTCCGTACTGTATGTGTGTGCGTTTGAGTGGGAGAGAGAGAGGGAGAGAGAAAGTATGTGCTGTCTTCCGTACATAATTCATGGCAAAAACATGCAAATAATTTGTTGTTTTTATCCTATTGTTTACTATATTTATTTGCTTGTTCAGTGTCGTTGTGGGTTTTGGTTCTTTTGCTGTTGTCGGCTGTAAGGACCTTTGAAATAATTTGGCGCAGTGATATGGAACTGTAATGCGGTTAAGACTTGCCTGCAACTACTTCAGCCGTGCGTTTCCCTGAAAATAATTCCTCACCTTAAAATGTTCGTCAACCAATCAGATTCAAGCATTCAACAGCCCTGTAGTATAAAGTGCAACAGTGCAACATTCATTTGTTCCACAGGGATTTTAAAATAGTCTTCATTAAAGGGTTATAAGCAATGAACCAAACCAATCAGCTACGAGGTAAATCACAACACTACAAACTTTGATTTGAAACAAAAAAAATTTTGAAAATTGGACAGAAAGACAAAGGTACAACATAACACGTCATAACACTTACCCCACCTTTAAATGATCAATGCAATCAGTCACAAAATGACTATTCCTAAACTGTAAATGTTTAGCTCGTCCAAAAATGTTAATTCTGCATTTACTCACTCTCATGTTGTTTTCGCGCGTCACGCAATCATTTGAACGTCCGTGTTTACTACAGTATGCGCGTCGTGGTAAATCTGTTCATCATATAAAGCCACTGTGTCTCTTCAGAAGACTTGGATTTGGATTAGACACTCGATTAGTTATTTTTACGAATCCTTTATGACATTTATTGGATCTTGTAAGTTTGAGAGGAATGGATTTTAAATGGAGGGACAGAAGTCTCTCAGGTTTTATAAATATCTTCATTTGTGTTTAGAAGTTAAACGAAGCAACATGAGGGTGAGTACATGATGACAGAGTTTACATTTTTGGGTGAATTATACCTTATAAATACAGTAAGCTGAACCTTGGATAAAACAACTCTATATCGCGAATCATATCGTTTACATCAACGATACATATCGTCGCATTTTTATATCGCGATATATCGATTAACGAGTGTCCGTGCTTACAGTTGATCTCAAACAAAACCATATAATTGTTTTAACTGATTAAGCAGAATCAAATTAAAGAGGATTTGTTGTCCATGACAACTGTTTTTGTTTATATTTAGAGTGAAATGTTTATCTGTTAGGTAAAACATTTAACAGATCTGTCGTTTCATTATGTCTCTACAGGGTGGTGAAGGAAGAGATTTCTGATGACAACACCAAACTACCGTGTTTCAACGGACGTGTTGTGTCATGGGTGAGTTAGCGTTCACACATACACTCTTACAGACTGTATAGATCTCCCTCATCTCATTTCTCCTGCTTGTGTTTCATTAATCTCAGAATGTAACAGGGCCGTCCTTCTCGATGTTGGCGGTAAAGGTTTGATTAGAAGGCCCAGGTGTGAGGGAAGTGTGAATCTCTGAACACGGGAGCTCGGAGATCAGTCAGTCAGGCGTGAGTGTGTGTTTGGATGCGTTAAATTGACCGCGAGTGTTTAGTGGTTAGCAAACATCTGCTCCTCCTCTGTCTGTCCCAGAGACACAGGAGAGAATATTAAGATAGCTAATGGTGTTTTCGCACCTTTGAAAGCCAGTTCAGGAAGGAGATGTTACTCGAAGGGTCGTTCCTAACGAAAGTCAGCGACTGAATACTTTCATGAAGGGCCCTTCGTTCCACATGGTAGTTGGCAATGCTTTCTTATGATGGTCAATTCAAGAAATTAATTTTACTTTTGGTGATCATGTGATCCTGAATCATGAATCAATTTCAAGCCTGAGGTAATTTAAGAGCTTACTTGGTGTTTTAAAGAAATTTCCTTGTTTCTTTGTTTGCTTTTTACCAACTGACATATATAGAGACTTTTTAACGACACAAAGAGAAAAAAGTTTTATTTCCTTTAAACATTTTTGCTGCTATGATATCAACCCTTGTGAAAAAGAAGTGTGCATAACTGTATTGAATGTGCAGTTGTAGTGTACGTCAAATCTTAAATGTATATTTTAAAACGCTGTACTTGTTGATAATATAATAGTAATGAAATAAAAGGCCACTTAAGTGTACTTAAAGAGAGTACACTTTCTCTTTTTCTTAACACCACTTTGTAATAATGTCAGATTAAAAGTTTTACTTTAAAGTACATTTAAAATCACTATGTTTTAATAATCTTTTGTGGTGCTTTAAAGAAGTACACTTATTTTGATCTGTTGACTAACATGCTAAAGCACATGCAAAGTACTTGATTATAATTAGTGTGTAATAATAACTGTATTTATATCTGTTTTAAGTGAATATATTTTAAATTCACTAAACTGCAACTACATCAATACAAATGTGTAATTACAAATATATTTAAATATATAACATTCAAGTTTCCATAGAAATTAAATTAAACTATATTTTATTTTTCCATGGCTGCAGTACACTGTGTTTTCCGCCAACTGGCAACCCGGGGTGTTAAAATACTATTGGGTAAATTGGCAGTGGGTGGAATCACACAGACCAAAACAAAAACAGACATTCTGACATGGAACGCACATTTCAAAGTAGAATAACTGGCAGTAGCATTACTTTTTCAGAAAAACAAATATGTGTACTTAACATGTTTCCTAAATATCTGCAAAAATATTATGATATTTGTATGCTTTAGTACAGTCAAAAAATGACATACAGCACCTTTAATGTAGTGTAGTTATTCTTGATTAGGGTTAGGCATCTTGTCTGAGGTGTGGTGTTGGGGGCTGAACTGAATAAATAGCAAGGGGTAACCTAGATATTATGACAGTGCATGCTGACTAAATGCTGCTGATTAATGAGTATAAACATAACATGCCAACTCTGTTGATGGTGGCTTACTACAAATTACTGGATGCTGTGGGATTACAAAATTAAGAATCTGTTTAAAACTAAAGGAAGTACGTTGTATTTAGCATTTAAGGTAAAGATGATGACATCAGATGAATTATTCTGTTATGCAAAGTTTCCAGCAAGATATTTCTGCCGGTTCCTGTTCTCTTTATTGTAAGTCAAATGAGCCAGATTACTGAGATTCTCACCTTCTGTCTTTAATGGCTCTTGGAGCCCCTGTCCCATTTTTGAATCGTCAGAGTGATTGGATTAGCATCTATGCATTTGAATGACACTGGTATACTGATTGGATTAGAACTGGTGACACTCTAATATCTCGGGCGGGTCCCTTTACCTATATAACATTTGCATGCTTTTGTTTAGATTGTCTCCTCCTCTACTGTGTGAATCCCTCCCCTTAAAATGTAGTATAAATTACAGTGCATACTGTTTGAGTCAGACTTGTTGGATGACTACAGCGACCAAACAGCGTGTGTCTCAATAAAGAGTAACATCTGCTTGAAAGATATCCCAATGTCTCCTGGTCTCTGCTTCGACGAGGAAAAAGTTTCCTACAGACGCTAATACAATGGACTAACTAACACATTAATTAGCCTCATTGTCAAAAATAACAAATCACCAAAACACTTCAACTGCTGGCATTCATGTTTTTATTGCCATCTGTCAGACACCAAACTGTTGCTATGGTTATTACAATGTCAGTCATCACATCACGAGTGACTCTTGTATTCCATACACTCACACAGCGATAATTTGGGGAATTAAGTCTCACATTTGAATGCACCCGCCTATTCCAACGTGGCCTTTTTTGAATGATTCATCAGTGTATGTTATTCCAAAGAGCTGCACTGATCCAGAACATCCTTTTCTCCTTTTCGAATGAAATCAAGTCCGACTCTACACTTGATGGCATTGATAGTTCCATGAAGAAACTTTAACATCCATTGAAATTTTTTTTTCAAAAGGTTGTTTGTAGTGGAAAATGGTTCTTCAGATTATTAAAATATTCTTCACACTAAATGGTTCTTTCCCTTTATTTTTAAGACTATACAGTTTTCAGTTGGTCTTTAAAGAAAGAAACATACACCTGTACAGACACACACACGCACATACTATCACTGATTCATACCTGGGAGCACAATTTCAATGCACTTACGTTCCACTGTATAATTTACAGCTGAATGCACATGTAAGAAACACTTTCACATTCCCTGTTATTTTTATTCTGTATAGTCAGTCAGATTCCAAACACACACACACACACACACACACACACACCCTGTTGTTTTCAGCCAAGAGAAACAAACAATTCCTCACGTGGATTGAAGGACATACACACACACACACACACATACAGAGTGGCTACATAGCCAGATCCCTGTCTTTTAAATCTCCCTTTCCACTGAGTAACACAAGGTGTGCTCTTTATCGCTGCTTTACTCCCTGCCATCTTTAGATGCGCTTTTCCAAAGCGGCGGCCAGGAGAGGCAGGAACCTGGGGCTGGGGAAATATGTGCGTCCTTTTACTGCCCCCGTTTCAGATTCACACCAGCAACTTTCCCATGCAGAGCTGAGCCTGTGGAAGCTTTCGGGCAGGGGAGGGACTTGGCTCTGTCCGTCAAAGAACTCACAGGCATGGAAAGAGCAATGCAAGTGTGATGGAGCGAGGGCCATCTAGTGGTCAGAGCGGTACTGCACCACTTCCAGCACCTGGTAGTGCATATCAGCTGTTTATCTATAGCTGTAAAACACATGGTTCTGTTAAAATTTGATTTAATATTTGGCATCCATCAGTTAGAATTAGATCCAGTGTCATTCCATTTGAGTCTGCCAACAGGATGTTCCATAATATATTAACCTTTGCTGCCAAAAAACAATTTATTGTGATAGTTCAGTGATCAAGGCCCCCTTGGATAAGGGTGATATTTGCTTTTGTCCCATTTAAACTCCTTAGATGTGTGTGTGTGTGTGTGTGTGTGTGTGTGTATATATATATATATATATATATATATATATATACACCGATCAGGCATAACATAATGACCACCTTCCTAATATTATATTGGTCCTCCTTTTGCTGCCAAAACAGCCCTGACCGTTGAGACATGGACTCCACTAGACTCCTGAAGGTGTGCTGTGGTATCTGGCACCAAGATGTTAGCAGCAGATCCTTTAAGTCCTGTAAGTTGCGAGGTGGGGCCTCCGTGGATCGGACTTGTTTGTTCAGCACATCCCACAGATGCTCGATTGGATTGAGATCTGGGGAATTTGGAGGCCAAGTCAACACCTCAAACTCTTTGTTGTGCTCCTCAAACCATTCCTGAACCATTTTTGCTTTGTGGCAGGTGAACATTATCCTGCTGAAAGAGCCACAGCCACCAGGGAATACCGTTTCCATGAAAGGGTGTACATGGTCTGCAACAATGCTTAGGTAGGTGTTACGTGTCAAAGTAACATCCACATGGATGGCAGGACCCAAGGTTTCCCAGCAGAACTGGGAAACATACACAACAAACTGCGATGCACTGTGTATTTTGACACCTTTCTATCAGAACCAGCATTAACTTCTTGAGCAGTTTGAGCTACAGTAACTCGTCTGTTTGATCGGACCACACGGGCCAGCCTTCGCTCCCCACGTGCATCAATGAGCCTTAGCTGCCCATGACCCTGTCGCCGGTTCACCACTGTTCCTTCCTTGGACCACTTTTGATAGATACTGACCACTGCAGACCGGGAACACCCCACAAGAGCTGCAGTTTTGGAGATGCTCTGACCCAGTCGTCTAGCCATCACAATTTGGCCCTTGTCAAACTCGCTCAAATCTTTACACTTGCCCATTTTTCCTGCTTCTAACACATCAACTTTGAGGACAAAATGTTCACTTGGTGCCTAATATATCCCACCCACTAACAGGTGCCGTGATGAAGACATAATCAGTGTTATTCACTTCACCTGTCAGTGGTCATAATGTTATGCCTGATCGGTGTATATATATATATATATATATATATAATTCAGTTCTACAAGATATGGAGGCCTTTTTTGGACTAGCCTGGGCCTAATTTTGGTCCTTCATTGAAATACATAAATGTAAGATTTATGTATTTGAATTGCAAATAAAATTTCAATCCATTTGGATTACACAGTTTTAACATAAACTAATAAACTTAATATAATGCATATTTGTGAAATACATAAATGAAACAGGAAAGATTTATGCACTCATGCGAAATCATGGCATAGTTTATTAACTAATAGTTTGCATCTATTTGATTTTATTTAAATAATCATATTTTCAATATTGCATGTATGCAAATTGCCTAGAACCAATCTGTTCTGAATGTATTCAATTAAGAAGTATGAACATGGTTAAAATATGGCTAGCTGTAAAACAAGAAATATTCAATTAGTTAAAATGAGATTGAATCGAATTGGATATATTGATGATACATATATAAACCTGGTTATTGTGTATTTAATACACATTTAGTTTATTAGTACTATTACATAAATCTTACCTGTTTCATTTATGTATGACTGACAAATATGCCTTGAGCCCAAAAAAACAGAGTTTGCTCAAACTAAACTCATACTTACCTGGGTAGGAACTGAAACCGGCTTTATGCAACAGGCCTTTGGTATCTTGTTTATTATTCGTCACGCTTTTTTGTGGGTTACACACTACACAGTGTATTTGTGACAGGGAAGTTATTCCATGTGTTGCTGTGCTCTTAAAGCACATTGTCTTCTTCCATGTTGGTTGTGATTGGATTATCTAAGTGAAGTCACAGGGTGGGTGAAAAACACTCCTGAAATATCCCATGTATAACAAGAAGATTCAATCAGATTTAGGGTGGTGTTGGGAGTCCAATGCAGCTCATTGTGGTCTCATAAGAGGCTCTCTGTTTGTCCAGCAGGATGTGAATGCTCTCTTTCCAAGAGACTCTTAATGATCATTACTTGAGGGTTCATGGTATTCTGAATCATTTATTCCCCTGACATTATGACATGCCTGCTGTGCCCTCAGAACTGAGTTGATTTTAAAACATGGAGAAAACTAAGCAGGCAATACACTTTTAAATTAAGCTTCAATACAAGTACAGCTCTATCAACACGTTTACAGTAATACTCGTACAATGGAAATCTGTTGCACTGGGATAAACATCAGAATACACACAATTTTCAAAGTATGGCCACAAAACTTAAATATCATACTCTACCATTTTAAAGTTTGAGGTCAATGATGTTTATGTTTTTTTTTGGAAATAAATCAAGAGTTTTATTCAGCAAGGATGCATTAAATTGATTAAAAGTGTATATATTATGTGTATATTTCATATTTCAATATTTTTATAGTTATAAAAATGCTGTTCTTTTGAACTTTCTATTCATCAAAGAATTCTGAAACAAATATATCACGGTTACCACAGAAATATGCAGCACAACGGATCATGTGACACTGAAGACTGGAGCAATGATGCTGAAAATTCAGCTTTGACATCACAGGAATAAATTACATTTTAAAATATATTCAAATAGAAAACAGTTATTTAAAATTGTAATAATATTTTTACTGTACTTTTGAGTAGAAGAGACTTTGTTCAAAAACATTTAAAAATCGTACCGACCCCAAACTTTTGAATGGTATTGTAACGTGTAATTGTTAAATGTAAGTTAGCATGAGACATTAGGCTTATCGATGTCACAGATGCTGTAGATAAGCTAATTCCTTTCTCTCTCTGTCTCTGTACAGCTGGTGTCTGCAGACGGCTCTCATGGTTCTGACGGTGGATCTGTGTGCGCAGACACTCAGGCCGATCTGCTGCCCCCTCTGGAGAGGACAGGAGGCATCGGAGACTCCAGACCCCCTTCCTTCCAGTCAGTAACCCCACAGCTGTTTCTTACTGTCGCTTTCTTTCTGTGTGTGTGTGTGTGTGTGTGTGTGTCTATTAACTTGTTCACCGACAGACATTCATTTCATTTCGCTGAAAACTGAAACCAAAATGAACAATTATCAAATGTATTTAATAATCAACATGCACATATTGTTTAGGATGTATACAAACATTTAAATTTCACATATGGCAATTTTTATATTAACTTTTTAATGAAATGATTATGTTTCTACTCCAGTTCGTTGTTGAAATATAAACATTTAAACAGTGGCTGTTATAACTTGTTTTCTTGACAGATTTATTTAAACTTACATTAAATAATGAAGACATCACTAGCAGGTTAAATAAATATAATGAATATGTGATATAGTACATATACAGTATTTAACAAAATGTTCCCCTGTGGAGTTATTATAAAATCCAGAAATTCTACTTGAGTAACGAGCTATTGAAATTGAATGGCTTTTCTGGGGTAAATTAATGTAATGTTACGTGACACATTGTTTACAAGCTGTTTTGTTGATGTTGTTCTGCGGTTTAAACAATTTCAGTGACTACATGAAATATGATACATTTCAGTAAATTGTAAGCAAGTTATGTGTAAGTTATTTTGTGCTATAATTAGTAGTAAAGCAGAAGAGATTATCAGTTAACACGCACTGCCATTTTAACTGAGACAGCGATCTGTCATGCCACCTTATAAAAGGGAATTTTGCATAATAGGTCGCTTATGCAAAATTCACTTTTATAAGGTGTTTGAACACCGATGTGTGTCTGCAGTGTGAGAGCAACCAGCCTATAATGGTAAAAATCCACTCACTCATTTTTTTATAATTCCCATAAACAGGGCCGTCGCTACAGGGAGTCACTGAGGACATTGTGGTTAAATTCAATTTTTGAAGGAAATGTCCTGAAGAAAATTGCTAAAGTCTTATATGTTTGCGCCGGACTGCTTCACAAACCAGGGTCTTTTCAATGCTGGATTTTCAAAAAGGTTGATTCTGAAAGATGGGTCAGTACCAACGCTTGTAACATATAAGGCTGAACACAACTACTGACAGTTTCGGACATGTTCAGTGCGTGAGATTGTCCTGTTTTGTTGTTGCCGGTATGCCGGCGCATGAGCTCTTGAAGCTCCGCCCTCTTCTTGAAAGGGGGCCGGGAGCACCATCTTATTTGCATTTAAAGGGACACACAAAAACGGCACGCTTTCGCTCACCCCCAAAAAGTGGCAATTTTAACATGCTAGAAAAAATTATCTGTGGGGTATTTTGAGCTAAAACTTCACATACACACATCATAGACTTATTTTACATATTGTAAAAAGGGCTATAATAGGTCCCCTTTAAAAAGAGTCCAAATGGCATTTTGTGTGAATTTATTTTCGGCTGAATATTTCATTGCATAATTTTTCATGGATCACTAGAAAATACTGCAAATGACAAAAATCTAAACAGGTTTTCCCCAGATAGACACTGACTGGAGGTGGTTAGAGACCGGAAGCGCTCGTTGCTGACATGTTCTCATTAACCTTCAGTCTCAAATCAAGTCGCAGTTTCCTCTAACGTGAGCTAATCAGAGCTCTAACCCAGAGAGCGCTAGCACGTCAATAGCTTTAATGACATCTGCCTGATCACAAGGAGTGTGTTAAGATGAGCTGTGCGAGTCTCAGATCTGTGTGTTTAAATTTTCCAATAAGCTGAGGACCCCATTACTGGTAAATCTAATCAACCCTACAGGCCCTCGTAGAAAGACACGCTCATCGATTTAGATTGATGTTTTACCTACAAAGGCATCGACTGCTTTGTGTGCTTGTTTTGATGGGAATGTGGAAGTGGTTAAGAAAGAGAAAAACGTGGTGGAGGTTAAGCATTATTAGGAATGCACAGCTAATCGAATTGTGTTATGGCCTTTATTAAACCTGCGAAAGACTGCAGTTTAACTAGTCAAAGCTCAAAGTGAATGAGTGGCATTTTGCTTTGTCATTTTTCTTTAGGGTGCATTATTTTGTTTCGTTGTTACAGTCTTTTCACACTTGGTCTCAGAGTTGTTCATATTTTTCAGTGTAATATACTGAATTTCATAGACTTTATTTTGCTTCAAATCAACCCTTGTGAAAAAGAAGTGCACTTAATTGTATTGAATGTCCACTTGTAGTGTACTTCAAAATGTGATTGAAGATAATATAATAGTAATGAAAGACAAGGCCACATAAGTGTATTTAAAGAGAGTACACTGACTAAAGTAAAGCACATGTAAAGTACTTTATTATTGTGTGTTATTCAGTATTACATTTAAAGTAAATATATTTTACATGTAATAAATTGCAACTTCATCAACATGGCATACAAGGGTCAGTAGAAATGACATTAAAGTATATTTTATATACCATAAATGCTTTAGTAGTTCACTTTAACCAAATTTGAAAGACAGTAGAATTAATTATATGAAATTAATTATAAGGATGTACTTAAGTCCTACTTAAGTGTGTCAAAAACACTGTTTAGATTCAGCGCATGTAGTGCATGTAATTTAACCTCAATATATAATACATTTTAATTTAATTTTAAATAACAAGCAATTGTCCAGAAAATATTACATTCAGTTCACATTTGAACTGAACTGATATTACAAATAACGGATATATTATTTCTCTTTTTAAAAGTATGCTGAAGTGTACTTCTTTTTCACAAGGAAAGATCTGTTTTATTGGTATTCTTTATTGAATTTTTCAAAAAATCCCTATGGAGAAATTGAATGGGGAAAATAATTCTGGAACCAAGGGGGTTATTGTTGTGCTCTATTGGGATATGAAATATTTATGATTTCACAGTTCAAATTTCACACTCGATGTTTGTCAAAATAATACCATTACTTTGACAAAATCATGCATCCCTATTTATATAGATTTTGATATTTGTTGTTTTTCTGTCTGTATCAGTGTGTGGCCCTCCAGGCTGGTAGATTTCCCACAGGTCTGTTTGTGGCATTGTTGGTCAGTGGGTTTCTTTATCTGCGTGTAACCACATGTGTGTGCATAGTTGTTTGTCCTGCTGGTGTTTCCTGTCTGTGTGTGTGTGTTTCCTGTTCTGTCTGTCAGGCAGCATGACTCCCCTCTGTGAGAGTGTGCTTGTGTCCAGGTTAATTAATTATTCATGCACTGAACACAGCCTACTGTAGTTAAGAGAAATACAGCAGCAACCTGTGAGCGCCCTCTGCTGGTGATCCTCAAAACAAATGGGCAAAAAAGTCCCTCTCAAACAGAAGTAATTATATGTCCCACTTTGCCCCAAACACACACAGGATCAGCTGACATTTATGCTGCCAAATCACTTTAGAAACTGTGGAGTTTTCTCTGAGTTTGAACTTTCTGAGTTGAGAATGGTTATTGGTCATAATTTTCACTGGGAATGTTTACTGTAGTTACTGTTGAAAAAGAATAGCTGTAATGCTAGCTAGACAATACTACTCATCATACAAACTTTTAATACAAATTTATATACATTTTAACAACTTAATTAAGCTTTTAAAATGAAAATATAACAATTAATTTACAACAAAACATTTTTTTTTGTCAAATAAGATGTTGCACAACAGAAACATGGATGAAAAAATATATTGGTTGTATGATATTCCTTAAAATTATTATTATTACTTTTTTGAGAAGTACATTTTAGCATACAGTAGTGATATATTTCTGTCATAATTTCTTGAAGTTAAACCGAACTTTTATTTTGACGTTTGTCATGAAGGTCTTTCCGTTTCAGTTTCAGTGTGAATTTTACGGTTTCTCAAATGAAACGGTGAAAAGCTTGTGAAGTGACTCTCAAAGCGCTCTGGAGATGAGAAGATCATGTGTTTGTGTCCTCATTCATATATTGAGACGGCAGACGCTGAAAACACACCGTGAGCGTCACGTGTGTGAGTTTGTGTATCAGACGAAACCGCATCGCTCATTCACACAGAGACAAGCAGAAATCACTTATCAGCGACAAGCACTGACTGGCTGTTGTCACGTTCATTTCTGCTGTGTGATAGGCTGTTAGAATTATCCATGTAAAAATGTCCAGTGCTTATCATCGTTATCGACATAAATTTTATCACAATCTCGATGATATCGTTTATTGCCCAGCCCTAGCACCTATTATGCTTTTTTTTAAACTTTCCTTTAGTGTGTAATACATCTGTTTGCATGTAAACGATATGTAAAGTTACAAAGCAGACAACACAAAAGAGATTTAATCTCTTCCTGAAACGCCCTGTTTGTCCTGCCATCATTTCCATGACTTATGCTGCCTTCACGTGCTATCGGAAATTTCATAATTCCCATTTCAGAAGTTGTGATTACGAGCTTGTTGCATTCAAGTGCTTTGTGGTCGGAATGAACAGGAATCATGGACACCAGGTTTATTCTTGCCTATTTATTGGGAAAATCTTATTAAAACCCAAATTATACATTATTATGGGGGCAAAAAAACATTATATGGACTTCCAATACCGACACTATAGTTATACATCATAGATATAATACTGTTTACAGCTGCCCATGATGCCACGGGAGCTGAAACCTGATTATGGTAAGGGGTGTTAGATTTCCAACATGACCAATCACAACAAACTAGCTGACCAATCAGAGCAGACTGATCACTAGCTTATCTTTAAAAAGCCTACAAGTGTGAATTGTGTGTGTGGCATGTGTTACTCAGCAATGTGTTTATCACTGTCTGTGTTCTGAACACCCAGCCTTCATCTTTCTCATTTCCTCTTTTCATGCAGTGCGAATGCCGCAGGAAGTCAGGATGACCTGGGCAAAGATACTGAGCCTGAGGTGGGTTCATCGCTGCGGAGAGACAAAGACAAGGAGAGGGACAGAGAGCGGGAGAGAGAAAGGCCTCGTAGGAAAGATGCACATGACCATGGTGAGTTTACACATACTACTGTCCTGTCTGTTTTGCGAGGATGAGGAAACACAGCAGGCTTGTTTGCTGAGTGTTGTCTGCTTCAGGAGGCCGGTTGAACGGTCACTCTCGGCCGGAGCGCAGGCCGGAGATTGCCGGCTATGAGAGCTCCTCCACGCTGATGAGCAGTGAGCTGGACACCACCAGCTTCTTCGACTCCGAGGAGGACGACTCTGCCAGCAGGTGAGACTTGCCCTGACAGACTTCAACAGACCACATCATGGAAAACAAGGATTTTTCTTGCTCTTTTGAAATAGAAGTCTGATGCAGACATTATCTTTGTTGACATAACTTTCGCAATGCAAAGCCCCCTTCCCAGTCCACACAGTGTTTATGAAAACTCATTAACAGGGTCATTAAATTAGCTCAATAAATTAAAAAATTTTCATGCACAGTTTTTTCTGTGCTTTCATGCAGCCATTAGTGGAAGCAAATTGTGCAGGATTTTAAATTAGTTTCCCCCCCTTGCTGGTCTACTATTCTGGTATGTATGATTTCTAATAAACCCAGACTTAAGGCTTGTTCACACCGGGACGATTATCGCACGCGCTTATTGCCGACCTTTAACGCCTTGTGACTAAACAAAGGGCGCCAATGTGAGTGTGCACATCGACGTGCAAAACGGCAGGCGTAAAAGCGTAATTTAAAAAAAAAACCGCCTCGGGTTTGTTTTTTTGGTTTGATGCGCTGCGTTAAAAACTGGCCGACCAATGAGATTGCCGCTTTTGTTTACGTTCCTGGAGCTGCTGAAGTTACAGTAAAACACGACTTGGTGGTGCTTAAGCACAAAACGGTCTTGCCGAGCACACATTGATACCTAAGAGGAAGACGACAAAGAGGAAGTGCAACGAGGCAAGATGAATGTAGAGCTGCTGGTCTCTTTGGTGTCTGAACACAAAGAACTTTATGACAAACGCCACAGTGACCACAAAAATGTTATGGAGAGGAATTGCAGATCAAATAGGATTCGATGGTGAGTTTCCATCCTATTTGATCTGCAATCAAATCAAAAGCTCCATCTACTGTCAGGGAGTGAATTTGCACATTCACTCAGTGCGTCGCCAGTGAAAATCGCTTGGGTATGAACACAAAATGCGCCGAAAAACGCTGGCGATAAGCGCACGCGATAAGCGTACACGAGGCTTTACACTTTGCATGTCAGTCAGACTGTAAAGAGAAAATGCAATCTACTCTACTATTAGCACCCTGAGAATTGTTTGCCTTGTGAGATTACTTTCAGGACAATTTATGATGTTTTATTATCAAAGTTTGGGAGGAGTACATTCTGATAATTAACCAAATTAGCATATGAGGAGCACGTTTTGTTAATCAACTCAATTAGCGCAACAGGAGGTATATATACAGCAGATTTCTCTCTGTCCCACGACAGTTTTCCAGCATCCCTCCACCACCCCACCTCCTCACTCCTAACTATTCCTATCCCAGCCTGGGATGGGAGGAGTACTCTGGGTTCGGGCCAAATTCCGAGCTCGGATCCCTCCCCTTGGACAGCACGCCAAATATGCATAACCTTTACTCTATCTGATTGTATGTAAGTGTGAACTTGTGAAAGCAGATTTAGCCCCAATTCACAATATTGTAATTCATCTGGTAATTTTTTTTAACGATGAATTTCATTACAGTAATACTGTCTGTTTACAGTAACCATGATGTATACATAATAATTTTAATGATAGTAATATAAAATGTATGTTAATCTTTATTTTTCATGTTACAGTAATGAGAATGACACTGTACTTCACATCACAGTAATGAGAATTATGGGGCAGAATGATAATGAGCTTGATGGCCCTGAAAATAATATAAAAATGAAAAAAAAAAATCCTAACAGTTTATGCACAGTATTTTTGCATAAAGATAATAAAATCTGCTATTAGGATCCTTAAAAATATTTAAAATCTTTTTTAAAAACTTAAAATTTAATATCATTTGCATATAGACATCTTGAAATTATACTGACAGATTGTAAGAGTAAGAGTCAGAGAGGTGGTGAATCTACTCATGTTATGTATAGAATATGGCTCCTTTAAACAAACATATAGGGTGCTTCTCAATATCCCTCCTCGTTTCCTCGCTCCTCCGTCCTCCATCCTATGATCTGGAAACCGATCGAGCTCAGCCATCTTGTAGGACATCTCAACTCTCTAATTGCACTGCGAGGATCGAGGAGTGAGGAGGCTTCCTGAGGAGATATGAGCTAGGATATATAGGCGTATCCTTTGCTGAAGTGTTTTATCGACTAGAATTTATACGTGACGCACGTATAAATTCTCCTCCCCCTTCACATCTTGCCACAGTTTACTAATTATTATAATTATAATGATCATTATTGTTTATATGTACAAGACACAAATGTATGTCAAATTACAACAACTGTAGTAGGACAGGTGCAGAATTATATCAAAGCACAAGAAAATGAACGAAAATTAAACAAACTTTAATACTATACAACAAATAAAAAGCAGTTAATAACTGGGAATAATTCATTGTTATTAATAACTGGTAATATAAAAAAAATACAGACAAATGTGGTATTTTGTGGAAGTTGAAACTATTACAATATAAATAATTATATGTAATATTCAAGAATCCTGACTTGCAAGCTAAATCCAGCAATGTAGAGTCATCATTAATTGACGACGCTTTGAAGTGACGCTAAAGGGAGTGAGGATATATAATTCCACTTGATTCAATTCCTCCGTCCTCGCGTCTTTTCCTTGCTAGGAAGCTAGGAAAGGAAACGAGGATGCACAAATAAGAATTGAGAAGCACCCCTAATCTCCTCATGAAGATGACTTAATGCACACTCAAATCACATGCTCTGGAAAGCCAACACAAAGCATGGTTTTCCATGGTCTGATACACTACTACACTGATTCAGAGGATTGGATGGTAAGCATCACATGACTCTCAGAACCAATCAGAGCTGAGAGGACTGTAATGTGCATTATATGTGCACAAAAGACACTAAATATGATGTTTTGAAGATTCATCTGTGATGCCACTACAGGTTCAGCAGCTCTACGGAGCAGAGCACATCGTCGCGTCTCATGAGACGCCATCGCCGCCGCAGACGGAAACCCAAAGCACCCAGGATGGAGAGGGTGAGACTCCTGTGCCTGATAAACATTGTGTTTGTATCCAGCTATCAGTGTTGAACTTTTGTCTCTTTAAGTGTGTCCTCATCTCTCGCTCTCTTTCTCTCTATCTCTCCAGTCCTCATCGTTCAGCAGCATAACTGACTCCACCATGTCTCTGAACATCATAACTGTCACATTAAACATGGGTGAGTATGTGCACATGTATATCTGTGTGTCTGCCATTGAACATGCGCCACCCTTTTAAAGGGTTAGTTCATCCAAAAATGAAAATGATCCCATAATTTACTCACCCTCAAGCCATCCTAGGTGTATATGACTTTCTTCTTTCAGCCAAACACAATCGGAGTTATATTAATAAATATCCTTCCAAGCTTTATAATGGGAGTGAATGGTTCCTTAGATTTTAAATCACAAAAAATAAAAGTATCCCATATGGCTCCAGAGTGTTAATAAAGGCCTTCTGAAGCAAAGCAAAGCAGAGCGCTTTTGTGAGAAAAATATCCATATTTATAACTTCATAAACTATAATCACTGGCTTCTGGTAGCGGCCATATGCGAGTCGAGTTCTAGCGGAAGAGTGACCTCTGACCTAAAATATGATGTAGGAGTAGCGTAAGCTTAGGTGAGAGTAGACGCCTCTCGTGGTTCAAACAAATAGGGCTGGGCAACAAACTCAAGCTCATCTTCTCTTATATCGAAATACTCAGACATTTCTCTTTAAAATTTTTTGTTTTAGACTTCTAATTTGTGACCGGTGTTTTGTTTTGCTCTATCCTCTGCGCTTCAGCGTTCGTCAATACGTCATGTGTCAGGTCAAAGGTCACTCTTCCGCCGGAACTAGACTTGTGTACGGCCGTTACCGTTATAAATATGGATTACAAAAACGAAACTTTGCTTCAGAAGCCCTTTATTAACCCCCTGAAGCCGTATGAATTACTTTTATAATGGATGGATGCGCTTTTTTGGGCTTCAGAATCTAAGTTAGCTACTATTTACTCCCATTATAAAGCTTGGAAGAGCCAGGCTATTTTTTCATATAACTCTGATTGTGTTTGGCTGAAAGAAGAATGTCATATACACCTAGGGTGGCTTGAGGGTGAATAAATTATGGGATAATTTTCATTTTTGAGTGAAGTAACCCTTTAAAGACAACATGAACAACATTCTCTAACTTCAGTAATGAGACAGAAATATAGAGCAGGATTTAAGTTGTCAGAAACAGGTAGCTTAAGAATAATGTAGAATGTGCACACCAAATAAAATTGACAATTTAAATAATAAAAAGAAACATGAGGCTTGAATTCCAAGATCCCATATCACAAAATCGTTCCCTAAAAATTACAAAATGTGTGCACAATGGTTTTTTTGTATTGTTTGTGTGCACTTAGTACACATTTTTGTTCATCACTGCATAAATATGAACTAATTCTTTGACATTACATTTTTTGCTTTTGGATCTATGACATTAAAGTTGCGATGAAACGGAAGTAGGTTTCTTCCACATTGTGAAGTACATCCAAGCGTAGCGGATTATTGAAAAAGTAAAATGTAGGGCGGTACTTGGTTCTATGCATTGGTTGTTGATTGGATGCTGAGATATGGGGGTTGCATTTAGAAATGGAGGTAGATGAACATGAGCTTGAAGGGGCGGATTTAAATGTGCACTATGCAGAATTTTCCAAGTAAATTAAGAATAGACTCTAAATTAAAAATAATCCCTCTCAATCATTACTTATGATTCACTAGAAGTGTGTCTGCAGAGACGCTGCTCCATGCCTGTGTTTTCTTATTGTATTGCTGTGCTTGGGATGTTTCTGGGTTGCAACCTTTGGCCCGTGGGTGTGTCACTCCGCCAATAACGGCGCGTGGCGGGACTTTATCGTCCGTGTCTGAAGCTCGGGAAGCCCTGCTAAAGGCAAGGGGCCAAGTCTGAATGTTGCGTTTACAAACAGTAACTGAACATTTCTGCATAGTGCACCTTTAAGTGGACTAAATGATGGGGGAAGTCCTGCCTACGTAACTAGAGAGAAGTTTGTCATTTTCACCAGAGGATCCAGTTATGACATTTTGATTCAACATCACAAGGTCAATTGAAAAAAGAAGAAGAAAGAAACGTGCACGGATGAATTATTCACAATAAGATCTATATAATGCATTTAGAAAATTTAGCCTTTTTTGTTAAGCCTTATGTTTCTTTCAATTTACTATTTAATTTCTTGTGCAGATTATTAGTATTTTTTTTATTTCTACACCCATAAATAAAGTATCATCCAAGAGGTTTTGATGAAAGATTCAGAAAATTAAAATATCATGAAAAGGAGTCATTTCAGTTTTACAGTACTCTCACAACACTAAATCTATACTCTGCTCTTCATCTCGCCACTTTGTTTTTCTCTCTTCCTCTTGCTATAGAGAAGTATAATTTTCTGGGAATTAGTATAGTCGGGCAGAGTAATGAGAGGGGTGATGGAGGAATCTACATCGGCTCCATCATGAAGGGTGGTGCGGTGGCTGCTGACGGACGCATTGAGCCTGGTGACATGCTTCTGCAGGTCAGTCACTCTGTGATGGTCTGTTTTGGCTGTTCATGGCTGATGTTTGTGATTTCTAAGAGTTGCTTTTGTGTTGTAGGTGAACGATATCAACTTTGAGAACATGAGTAATGATGATGCAGTGAGGGTGCTGCGAGAGATTGTCCACAAACCTGGGTAAGAAGTGGATGCTGTGATGTTCGGTTCTCCTGTTGCAGGCTAGATGATATTTACAGTATATCAGCACTGACGTTACTTACGATCGTGCATGTTCACGTTTACAGACCCATCACACTGACTGTGGCCAAATGTTGGGATCCAAACCCCCGTAGCTGTTTCACCCTCCCAAGAAGTAAGAGAGATACTGGGTTACAGTGCTATTTAAGTCAACATGAAGTGGTTTTCGCAACCATTCCATTATTTTCTTGACCTCTTTGGTAGCAAGTGACCAGGCATCCGTTCACTCCTCCTGTGTTTGTTCAGGTGAGCCGATCCGTCCCATAGATCCTGCTGCCTGGGTGTCTCACACCGCCGCTATGACGGGGGCGTACCCAGTGTACGGTATGAGCCCTTCCATGAGCACAATCACCTCCACCAGCTCCTCCATCACAAGCTCCATTCCAGAGACTGAGCGTAAGTGTTTATCCACCCACCCTTCCCATAATCCACCTCTGCTGTGCCCGCTGTCTGTCGCCAGAGGATGACCTCATCTGCCAGTCCACTGCTTACTGTGTTTCGATCATAGCCCTCAACAACTGAGTGTGTCAAATGAAAATCAAAGATTTGTGATTTGTCTTGAATGAAATACAAAAACCACACATTGAAATTTAGGGCAACCCTTGTGGAAAAGAAGCACAATTTTGCATACAAAAAAGTACTTGTTACGGAAATAATATACTTTAAAAGAATAAGAGTGAACTGAATCTAATGTTTTTGGACGCTTAAGCCACATGGGCTCGGGAGTACTTTGGAAAACCGTTGTCACTTAACACAGTCGCCCACTGCATCAAAAAATGCAACATTGAATCTCTGTTACGCAAGGAGAAAGCTACAGTATACATCAATTCTATGCAAAAATGCCACAAGTTCTCTGGGTCCGAGCTCATCTCAGATGGTCCGAAAGACAGTGGAAATGCATGCTGTGCTCAGTCCTAAATCCAGACTGTCATCAGCGAAAGGTGCAAAAGCAAACATCTGTCATGGTATGAAGGTGCATCAGTGCAAACGGCATTGGTGACTCGCATATGTGTGAAGGTACCATTGATGTGGAGAGGTTTTGGGATTGTACAGAGACTTATACTGCCATCAAGATGACATCTTTCCTGGGAAGCAAGACCATGCCAGGCCTCATTCTGCACGTGTTATAACAGTGGTTTTGTAGACACTACACCGTATGTTAGCCTTCTTTGGCTATTAAACATCTAGGGAGTAAGAAGGAGAACAATAGGCCAGTCGTGACAATTGTCACCATTAAACACTGAAAATGTATAAGAGAGGTAGGAGACTGCGAGGCGAATACCAGTGAACTTATGTTTATTGTTACAAACTGTGATAAACTATCTACAAGGAAAATATAATAAAGAAAATAATTATTTACAAGCAGAAGAGGGAAAAAAAAAGCTTTTTCCACAAAGCAAAACAAAAACACACCAGCAATATTTAGACTGGGGAGGACAAAGGGAACTGGACTGTGCCAAATAAAAGAAAAGAATAAAACCTTTACAACTAAACCTAGCTAATACAAAAAAAAGAAAATAAAAAATCTTCAACGTCCAAGACGTGGTATCTTACCTACACTATCTAACAGAACAAAAATACAGCAGGTGGCACAAATCCCTAAACCTAGTGTGTTTAGACAAAAATCAAGTGACACCATGTATGTCACGTGACAGAGCTTAACTATCCCTTCTCCTCCGTCCAGTTCAACACAGCTTTGAGAAGCTTT
The DNA here is from genome assembly GCA_039654105.1 of Coreius guichenoti. NCBI lineage: Eukaryota > Metazoa > Chordata > Actinopteri > Cypriniformes > Gobionidae > Coreius > Coreius guichenoti. Next base: position 36,357,614 of record CM077181.1, read on the forward strand.
TTAAAGCTTTCAAAAACTCACGAATGAGGGATTATAGGGCAGTCATATAAGCCATAATCAAATGGCAATCAAAAGCACACTAACAGAGCTAACTCAACAAAGAAAAAGAACAAAAGATACAAAGGAAAAATCACAGCTCAAGTTCACAAAAAAGCTTGCTGCCTCTACTGCACTGGCGTTTCCCTTATATAGCATCCCCGGACGTCCGACAGCGAAACGATTGGAGAACAACCCCCTCACGTCATCACACCCAATCCACTTGTCCCGAATGATTGACAGCAGAGGCAACCATTCAGCACGTCACCTACAAAAGTGAAAGTGAGCACCGTAGAAGAGATATGCTTGATTGGCCTGCCTGCAGTCCAGATCTGTCTCTTATTGAAAATGTATGGCACATCATGAAAAGGAGAATCTGACAACGACGACCTTGGACTGTTGAGCAGCCGTCTTGTATCAGACGAGATTGGGCAAAAATTGCACTTTCAAAACTACAACAATTAGTATCTCCAATTTCCAAATGATTAAAAGGTGTAAGTAAAAGAAAAGGTCACGTGACACAGTGGTAAACATGCCTCTGTCCCAACTTTTTTGGAGTGTGTTGCAGCATTCAAAATCCAAATTTGTTTATATTTACAAAATAAAATTAAGTTGGTCAGTGAAAACACTGGAAATCTTTGTTAAATAAAAAATAAAATACTTTTTTTTTTTTAAAGAGAATTAACAAACCACAGATTCTTGATTTTATTGCATTTTACAAAATGTCCCAACTTTTCTGGACATTTTTTGAACACACTTTTAAGACTTGAAGCATTGCACATTGAATACAATTAAGCACACTTCTTTTTCACAAGGGAAATTAGATTTGTAATGTTTGAGAAGTCAGAAACTCTTCTCAGATCAGTTGATAACGGCTATAGCACCTTGATGTTCTCACAGAGCACATCTTTGTAATTCACCCACATCTGTGGACTGCTGTGCACCTTCTCACTGTGCTTTTCTCTGCAGGGTTCGAGGATTTCCATCTGTCCATCCACAGTGACATGGCAGCAGTGGCCAAAGCGATGGCATCGCCAGAGTCAGGCCTGGAGGTGCGAGACAGAATGTGGCTGAAGATTACCATCCCCAATGCCTTCATAGGTAAAACTGCACCCTCACTCTTAAAAATTCAGAAACTAGTCTGGGCCTGGAGAGGAAATACCACCCAAAGGGATAAAGAAATGTTTATCTTTTTATCTGTTATCTAACGTTTTGAGCATCTATTCTGTTTACAGCCACTTTTGTATTTGATTTGATTGGTAACAGCCATAATTGTTCTGAATAATAATTAATTTCAAAGAATCCATCCATTTGAAATATTTGACATAAATACAGTAGATGACACCATCTATGGTGGTGTTTTTTATGTTTCAAAAGAAATTGAATGGAATTTAATCTTTTCTTCTGTATTGCGATGTTCATCTGAGCATAACAGATTAGCAAAAAAGACAAAAATGTAGGGTGGGACTTGGTTCTATTCATCAGTTGATGATTGGATGTTCAGATGTGGGCGTGACACTCAAAAGTGGAGGGAGATGCACGGTAGCTTTCAGGGGAACATTTAAGCGACTAAGGCTACGTCTGCATTAATCCGGATACATTTGAAAATGGCGTTTTCGTTTCAAAACGCTCTCCACACTAGCGCTTTAAGCGTTTTCCAAAAGTTTCCTGTTCACACTGATGCGCCGGCAAACGCTAAATTCACCTTACAGCGCATGCGTAAAAGCTCATAAAAGCTCACTGAGATGATACAGATGGAACAAGACATAATAAGGTTCATTTAATAAGGATCATTTTATTTAGCAAAATATCTCACCATTCACTGATGCGTCCAGGTCACACTCACTCACCCTGATTTTTTATTAACAAAGTTCAAGAGGAGCACATTCAAATGATCTATCCAAAACAACTCGTCATCAGCAATTAGCACATCTATCCTATCAACATGAGAAGAAGCCTATATATATATACACACAGTCGACCCACCGACATTCCTCGACAGTTTTCAGCATCCCTCCACCACCCCAACTCCTCACTCTTGGCTTGTTCCTACCACAGCCAGGACTACGGGGGGAGTACTCTGGGTTCGGGCCAAATACCGAGCTCGGAGCCCTCTCGTCGTACAGCACGCCAAATACGCATATCATTTCTTCTATCTGACTTATTTGTAAGTGTGAACTCGTGAATATATGTTTGGACGCAACTGCTCTGATGTTTTGCCGCAGGACAGCAATTGTGAGTAAATTTTGTCATCTTTGCAGGACTGTGATATGAAGAGTTACGCAAAGTAACATATTTGTGTGAAAGTGAATAGCACACAACAGGCACAATACGGGTATAAACATGAATATCTATCGGTACAATATGCGTCACATGACTAAACATGCATCATGGTTTCAAATACCTCAGTTTTCACAGTCCACACTACAATGCAAAAACATTTTCAAAAAGCTTAGTCTCAGTGTTGACTGAAGGCTAAAACGGAGAGAAAAAGATGCGTTTTCAAACAAAAACGTATTAGTGTGGACAAGGCCTAAATGATTGGGGAAGTCCTGCAGACGTCACCAAAGAGAAGTCTGACATTTTCATCGGAAGATCAAATTATGATATTTTGATTGAACATTAAGAGGTAAAACTTAAAAAATATATATATATGCATCGATGAATTGTTCACAATAAAATAGATGGGATGAATTTTCATTTCATACCCACTTTAAATATATCATTTTCCACCTCATCACTTTTTTAATTTTGAAACAAACATCCACATACAAATGTATTTATAGACACTTGGATCTTTTACTCATCTCTGGGAGTCCGTATAATGCAAGTGAATAGGTTTTGAAATGTTGACGCTCCAAAAAGCGCATACAGTCATCTTTACATTAATCCATACGACCCCAGTGGAAGAATCAATGTCTTCTGAAGCGTGTTGTAAAGCTTGACAGTCCATTGCACTTCTGCTTCACTTCTCATGTGAGCTTTACAACACGCTTATGTTTACGACCCTTAATAGCACATACAACAGTTGGACAAAAGTGATGGTTTATAGTTAAAAAAAGGTTTAACATATTACTATTTTACTTGCAATTATCGCTTTGCTTTAGAAGACATTGATTCATCCACTGGGGTTGTATGGGTTACAGCAATGATGGCTGTGTGTACGTCGACTTTCAACTCACAGAGATGGATTATTTTTCTAAAAATCTTTGTTTGCCTTCATCTGAAAAAAGAAACTTATTTAAATCTGGGGTGACATGAGGGAGAGTAAATGATGAGAAAATGTGTATTTTTGGGTGAACTATCTCTTTAAGAAAGCTAGTATACTTTTTAAGCACAAAAACATTACACAAATATTAGTTTTTTATTGTAAAACAATAGGTACGCTGTTCAAAATGAAGACAAACAGTATTTAGAGGCTTTGTGGTTGTCAAATGTTGATATTTAATGTGATGAATTACACCCATGCATATTTTTCCTATCAGGTTCAGATGTGGTGGATTGGCTGTATCATCACGTCGAGGGCTTCACTGACAGACGGGAGGCACGCAAATACGCCAGCAATCTGTTAAAAGCTGGCTACATCCGCCACACTGTCAACAAGATCACCTTCTCTGAACAGTGCTATTACATCTTTGGTGACCTCTGTGGCAGTGAGTTCATGATCTTCAGTTCTTAGATTTCTCCCCACTCTTCTTTTATTTATTCACTTGGAGTAAACTCTATTTCCCTCCTGTTTGTTCCTCTTCTCTCTCAGATATGGCCAGTCTCACCTTGCATGACCATGACGGTTCTAGTGGAGCGTCTGACCAGGACACTCTGGCTCCGTTGCCTCACCCTGGGGTGGCTCCCTGGCCGCTCACTTTCCCTTATCAGTACCCGATCCCTCACCCGTACAATCCCCATCCTGTGCACGATCCCACCTACAACTTCACTGCAGGGGGCGGCAGTGCCGGCAGCCCTCACAGCGAAGGTGAGACTGCATTCTACTTGGGGGGCTTTGGGCAAAAATACCATCAAAATGAACAAAAATGCCCCTTAAATTCAAAATAAGGGGGCAAGTAAAGGAGCGAGTATACTTCGGGCATCCGCCTGATAATTTTCGTCATCAGGAAGGTTCGTGGACGTCCGCACACCCCGTCCACGTGCAGCCCAATTTTTGAGACCGTGCAGATGGTGTGCTTAAAACAGCGCATGTGCAAGAAAGACAGAAGAGTCACAACAGTTGTACTGCACGTGTGTCGAACTCGGCCATCTGCGCTCATCCACGGCTGAGTATACTTTGAAAGCTGTGTGGATGCGGAAATTGAAGTATACCCGGGCCTTAAAGGATGAGTTTAAACTAATTTAATGTTAATTAAAACTTTCCAGGATTTTTCTCCTTATAGTGGACTTCAACGGCAACCAACAAGTTGAAGGTCCAAATTGCAGTCTCAGTGCAGCTTCAAAGAGCTCTACACGATCCCAGCCGAGGAATAAGGGTCTTATCTAGCGAAACAATCAAAAAAAAAAAACGCTTGCAGAATCTGTGAAAATGTGAATAATTTTAACAAAATAAAAGAGATCATACAAAATGCATTATTTTTTATTTAGTACTGTCCTGAATAAGATATTTTACATAAAAAAATGTTTACATATAGTCCACAAGACAAAAAAATAGCTGAATTTATTAAAATGACCCGTTCAAAAGTTTATGAACCATTGATTCTCAATACTGTGTGTCGTTCCCTGGATGATCCACGGCTGTGTGTGTGTGTGTGTGTGTGTGTGATGGTTGTTCTTGAGTCTCTTGTTTGTCCTGAGCAGTTAAACTGCCCAATGTTCATCAGAGAAATCCTCCAGGTCCTGCAAATTCTTCAGTTTTCCAGCATCTTTTGCATATTTGAACCCTCTCCAGCAGTGACTGTATGATTTTGAGATCCATCTTTTCACACTGAGGACAACTGAGGGACTCAAACAACTATTAAAAAAGGTTCAAACATTCACTGATGCTCCAGAAGGAAACACGATGCATTAAGAGCCGGGGGGTGACGCACAGTATTGAGAATCATTGGTTCATAAACTTTTGAACGGGTCATTTTAGTAAATTCAGCTCTTTTTTTTGTCATGTGGACTATATGTAAACATCTTTTATGTAAAATATCTTATTCAGGACAGCACTAAATACAAAAATAACATGCATTTTGTATGATCTCTTTTATTTAGTTAAAATTATTCACATTTTCACAGATTCTGCAAGCGGTTCACATACTTTTTCTTGCAACTGTATATACTTTTTAACAACATGCTTGTCTTTCTCTACGATGCACCACGCATTACATAATCACGTCGGAAAGGTCATGCGTGACGTAGGTAGAAGTACCGACCCAGTGTTTACACAGTGAACGTGCAAGGACTAAATCAAACAGCCTTTACAAAAGGTAAAACAACGATGTCAGACGATTTTGAAGTTGAAGGAGAAAATGAGATTGAGTTTTTCGGCACTGGGTCGGTACTTCCACCTACGTCACACGTGACCTTTCCGACGTGATTACTTAATACGTGGTGCAGAGCAAGACAAGCATTTGTGGTTAAAAAGTATATACATTTTTTTTTTTTTTTTTTTAGAAAATGACAGATCGTTTCGCTAGATAACACCCTTATTCCTCGGCTGGGATCGTGTCGAGCTCTTTGCAGCTGCATTGAAACTGCAATTTGGACCTTCAACCTGTTAGCTGCCATTAAAGTCTACTATAAGGAGAAAAATCCTGGAATGTTTTCCTCAAAAAACTTAATTTCCTTTCGACTGAAGAAAGAAAGAATGAACATCTTGGATGACGTGGGGATGAGTAAATTATCAGGAAATTTTAATTCTGAAGTGAACCAATCCTTTAATGCCTCTATACAATTAAACTAAATTTAATACGACTGTTGCAATTAAAGTGAAAGAGGCATTACATTTAGAACTAATCATGTTGCTTGAAAGATTTATTTTTACATGGATTTTTGCAGCATTGAGCATTATAGCCAATCACACGTTTCTGTTGAGTGTATGAATTCATTGGCCAATCCAAGACATTTAGATTAGTCATGATTAAAATTAAATGTACAAACGAATGAGAAGGATTACATTTAGATCTGCTCACATTGCATCAAAGATTTCTTTTTTTGGGTAAACTATCCGTTCTATTGTTTAAATTTAAATATTTGACCAAAAAAAAACATTATATATTTAATCATAGGTAATTTTTTTTTTTTAAATGCCCTAGAGAATCACTTTCGGAGTGCAAATATTCCTTATCCTGACCATGCATTTGACTCTTCCACCCTCATCCGATCATAAGGCAAATTCCGTGATGGAAAAAACATATTTCTCACTTTTCATTAATTTCACTTGCAGGTAGTCGAAGCAGCGGCTCGAATCGCAGCGGTAGCAAAAACGACGCGAACGCAGCGGCTGGAACGCAGGAGTCTGGAGGCCGATCTGGCAGCGGCAGCGAGTCCGAGAAAAGAGAGAAGGCTCCCAGCGAACGCTCTGCAGCGCCCCCTAGCGAGCACAGCGTGCGTAGCTCACACACCATCCGAAGCACCCACTCTCACGCCCAGAGCCTGGTGTGTGGACCGCCCGGCCTCCCTCCACAGCCACAGACACCCGTAACAGCAGCACCGGGCTCTCCTCCGGACCGAGACCTGTCCTCGGTGCCCCCCGAACTCACAGCCTCGCGCCAGTCTTTCCGCATGGCCATGGGAAACCCCAGCGAGTTCTTCGTCGATGTCATGTGATGTGCTTCAAGTGACCCAGAGGGCCGACTTACATGCGCAGGCACTGTTATATCAAGAAAGAAATATGGGGAGGAAGACGAGAAAGAGATGCATTGACATTTTAGCTGGTGGAGAGTGCCAGTGTCCCTCCTAATGTCCCTTCTGTGTCCTGTGGCTTGCACTTTCTTCAGTGAAGAAGACTGGAACAGATCACGTATCCCATCATGCCCTCAGAGACCGGAGGTTAATGGTGACGGCTGATTAATGGTGACAGTGGGATGCAGTGATGAAGTCTGAGTGAAGGTGAATGCTTGCTGGTTTTTGTGTACTTTTTATGTACTTTACCTGCAATTTTTTTTAATATATATTTTGTCCTATGACCAGTTTATTAACCTCAAGCTAAGATCTGTTTATCAATCAAAGATAAACTAAATTAAGCGAAAAGAGAGAAAAACATGAGACATAGGAAGAAAGTGAGGTAATCTACTTCTAAATCACCTTTTGCTTTTTAAAGGATGAACAAATCATTTTTAATGATTTTAAAAAAGACAAACGCTATCAAAAGATAGGCTCTTTGGCAATTATTTTATATTTATGACTTTAATTTTCTGCTAATAATTGTGGAGAGTGAGAGTGAGAGAGAGAGCTAAAAAGAGAGTTTTTAAGTTTACAGACAGGACTTTTAAAGTCTGCCTTACTCTTTGGGTTAAAATGAATTTATTAAACATGATGCATGATGTTGTTGTTTTTTTAATAACGTGAACTAATGAATCGTGCACAATAAGACCAGGGACTTTTATTAATTAAGTAGCTCAAGTCAGTTATGATTTGATGTTGATTTAAAGAAAATAAATTTTCAGTCCTGTACTGTTATTCTTTGTAATAATCTACCTGTATTACGTGTGCTGAACCTGCAGCAGTGATGAAGTTCAAAACGGTCTGGATATTATCAGCACCCCTGAATGAACCTGATGATGCACTATTATTATGTGATGGAGAGCAGCTCTCTTCACTCTCTCACTCTTCCCCAAACAACACAGTACTTAATATGTTAATGTTTGCCATCATTAACTATCAGCACTCGGCTTTATTGTTTCTCTGTAAACCTTTGATAATTTTTCTCAGATGCATTTATCACATGTTTAATTATTGGAAACAGTATTAAATGGTTCAATTTAATACTCACTGCACACTGTTTTATGACAAAACAAAACAAATTGTTTTATTTATAAATATAGTTTATTGCCTAAACACTGTGTGTGAATCATTCTGGGTTTTCAAGACATCACTTTTATTCTTTTGCAGTCATGAAGACAAAACAAGACCTTCTCAGGCATGTGATCAGCTATAGACAAAAAAAATAAAGAAATCCTGAACTGCCCAAGCAATTAAATTAATAAAGAAATATCTTACTATTGCAATACATACTATTGTACTGTAAAATAAATGAATAATAATCATCATCATCATTATAATCATAAAATATTATAATACAGTATGTTATAATAAAACTATTAATAGAAATATTATTGTAATTATATTTTTATTTTATTGTAATTTTACTGTTGTTCTGTAAAATAAAATAAAAAATAATAATAGTTAATAAATTTTTATATAAAAGTACTATATTAAAACTTTATTAATATTATGACACGCTTAAGTTAAAACTATAATCAAGTACATGTGCATTAAGTATGTTAAGTATGTAACATACATTAAGTATGTTAGTCAACACGAGATAAAATAAGTGTACTTATTTAAAAAACCCTTAACTGTTAACCTATCTTAGAATTGTTTTAAAGACACTGAGCTGATTGTTGCTGACGTGAAAGCACTTCAAAAAAGGAAAGTATGAGAAAGTTATGGAAGTTTACATTTACTGAAAATCAAATGTACTGTACTAAACATTTTTATTTGATATAAAATATATATTTTGCAAAATAATTTTTACTCTAAAATTACTATAAAATCTGTACCAAAAATATCAAGATTATTGAAACGTAATGTACTTTAAAGTAAAACTTTTAATTTGACATAAGTGCACTTTTTTAAGTTTACTTTAAGTGTGAAAATTACTATAAAATCAAATTACTATAAAATCAAAGCCATATATCTAACCAAGTTGTGTTCCAAATTTGAAGTTGATATCACAAAAATTAAAGCTCCTATGAGATTTTGTTTAGGCGCTGTACCAAAAATAGCCACCGGGTGACACCCACATTCCATTGAAATTTATTCATTCTCCTGGAACAAATGAATACATTTCTGTCCAAATATCACTAATATGGTAAAATAGTCATCAAATATGGAACCTTGAGACTCGGACCTTTCCGGCGATATTTTGTCAAGATTAGAAAAGGTTTTGATTGTAAAGTAGTTAAAAAAAAAATGTTGTAATATGAAACCTGACACCGCCCACTAGGGGGAGGAGCCGCTAAAAGAATTTAAAAGTACAGTTTCCATGGTAAAGCAAAGTCCAATTTCAAAATGGCTTTCACAGGATGATTTTTGAGTTTGTAAGCTTTCGAATGATACCTAATTTATGATGATTACTAAAATATAAGATACAAAAAAAGAGCGGCAAGCGTCCCGCTAGCGGTGACAGTTAAGGGGTTAAAGCAAAGACAAAAACTATTAAAACAATGGTTTAAAACTGCACAAGTAAAAGTTTGAATTTGGCATTATTTCAAAGTGCACTTTTTAAGTATACTTAAGTATGTTAAGAAACACAGTCATGAATGTGTACTGTATTTAAGTACACTTAAATGGCCTTTAATTAATATTATATTATCTGCAAGTACAGTTTTTTAAAGATTTAAAGTACAAGCGCACATTTGATTCAATTAACCCTTTCATGTATGAATTATGATAACCTCAGTCAGGATTTCACAGGATTCCTATGTGTTTTTATTGCTCTTAGGGCATGAAAAACAAGATTTGAAAAGTAATTTTTTTTTACACATATTTTTCAAAGAGATTTTTTAGATGTCCACTAGAGTGGACGTTTAAACAGAAGATATACTGTATTAACCATAATACAGTAATAACATGGCAATATTGTGTGTATTTAACAAACCAATCAATAAAATTGTATGAAAACTATAAAATATATACAAAAAATATAGATGAGAAATATTGCAAACGCAATTGAACTTCATACAAGTTGAAATTCGCGCATCTTTGATATCAGAACATGAGGATGTGATTCCATCAGAGATCTCTACAACCTGTCAAGGTATAACTGTGGAAACCCAACTCAGATGCTCCCTCCAGTGTACCAGAGTATGTCGATTTACCCTTATTAGCTGATAATTATGATTATGTTCAAGATTGAGACACATTTCTCCCATAGTTCTCTGAGAAAAACTAGCAATCAGGTGTTTTCAATCTTATCTGAAATGAGCAGTGTTGGGGGTAACGCATTACAAGTAACATGCATTACGTAATCAGATTACTTTTTGATGTAAGGAGTACAAGTAACATGCATTACGTAATCAGATTACTTTTTGATGTAAGGAGTAAAGTAACACATTACAAGTAACATGCATTATGTAATCAGTTTACTTTTTTGATGTTACAATTAAAGTAATGCATTACAAGCAACATGCATTACGTAAACAGATTACTTTTTGATCTTACAAGTAACACATTACAAGTAACATGCATTACGTAATCAGATTACTTTTTGATGTAAGGAGTAAAGTAACATTACAAGTAACATGCATTATGTAATCAGATTACTTTTTTGATGTTACAATTAAAGTAATGCATTACAAGCAACATGCATTACGTAAACAGATTACTTTTTGATCTTACAAGTAACACATTACAAGTAACATGCATTACGTAATCAGATTACTTTTTGATGTAAGGAGTAAAGTAACATTACAAGTAACATGCATTATGTAATCAGATTACTTTTTTGATGTTACAATTAAAGTAATGCATTACAAGCAACATGCATTACGTAAACAGATTACTTTTTGATCTTACAAGTAACACATTACAAGTAACATGCATTACGTAATCAGATTACTTTTTGATGTAAGGAGTAAAGTAACATTACAAGTAACATGCATTATGTAATCAGATTACTTTTTTGATGTTACAATTAAAGTAATGCATTACAAGCAACATGCATTACGTAAACAGATTACTTTTTGATCTTACAAGTAACACATTACAAGTAACATGCATTACGTAATCAGATTACTTTTTGATGTAAGGAGTAAAGTAACATTACAAGTAACATGCATTATGTAATCAGATTACTTTTTTGATGTTACAATTAAAGTAATGCATTACAAGCAACATGCATTACGTAAACAGATTACTTTTTGATCTTACAAGTAACACATTACAAGTAACATGCATTACGTAATCAGATTATTTTTTGATGTAAGGAGTAAAGTAACATTACAAGTAACATGCATTATGTAATCAGTTTACTTTTTTGATGTTACAATTAAAGTAATGCATTACAAGCAACATGCATTACGTAATCAGATTACTTTTTGATGTAAGGAGTAAAGTAACACATTACAAGTAACATGCATTATGTAATCAGATTACTTTTTGATGTAAGGAGTAAAGTAACACATTACAAGTAACATGCATTATGTAATCAGATTACTTTTTGATCTTACAAGTAAAGTAACACAAGTAACATGCATTACGTAATCAGATTACTTTTTGATGTAAGGAGTAAAGTAACACATTACAAGTAACATGCATTATGTAATCAGATTACTTTTTTGATGTTACAAGTAATGCATTACAAGTAACGTGCATTACGTAATCAGATTTCTTTTTGATCTAACGAGTAAAGTAATGCATTACAAGTCAAATACATTACGTAATCACATTATTTTGATGTTAATGCAAATTACATTTCTAATTACATTCTAATAACACAAATACATTTATTTACAGTCAAAAAAGGTTACTGCAGATGAAGTATTTTCAAAAACAATAGTCACAGTATTAGTATGAATTGTAGCTGAAATATAGCTATTGATGCGTAATGTCCACTAGAGTGGACAGATGATTAATCAGAATTTTCTCCCAATCTAAAATCAATACTTGAACAATTTAACTGTGATATGACTCATTAGATATTGCTTGATGCTACAACATTTTTTTTTTTTTACCTGCAAGAGTCTCCTAGGGTAGAAGGAATGGATGGATATGGAATGGCATTTCTGACTGGCCATTGGCCATCTTGGTTTGCAGGGGGAAAATATAGATATACAACAGCTTGCCACTTGGTGGCAATGTATAGGATGATGCACAAGGGTCCACTGTAGAGGTTGATGTGCAACTATGCCATCAAAACCCATGCATATGCAAGAAAATGCTTTTTGAATAGCTGTCCACTGTAGTGACCACTATGCATGAAAGGGTTAAGCACACTTCTTTTTCACAAGGGGCTTCTTTACACCTGAGCTCGGGGGACATCAGCTAATTTCCTCTCACACTTTATTAGGTGTTAGAGAATGATTTTTTCTCATAAACAATGTTTTCCCACAATGATTCTGCCAGGGTTTAATGGTGGAAAATATATTTTGTTCTCTTTGGCTCTCAGAAGAGCTCTCGAGATGCTTCACAATGTAAGTGGTTCAGTCTGAGTTGTATATAAATTATGGCTTGTCTCTGGATCTTCTTTTGATACAGTGGAAATGTAAATCATAGAGATTTACATTTCTACTGTATCAAAAGAAGATCCAGAGACAAGCCATAATTTATATACAACTCAGACTGAACCACTTACATTGTGAAGCATCTTGAGATGATTCATGAAGGTTTGCCTTTCAGAGGAAAAAAGAACACTTCACATCTTATAAACAAACCTGTAACCCTAAGAATGAAACTTCAGCACATAACCTGTCCTGCACTCTCGTCCAACAATAAATCCTATAAGTTTCCATTAAAGTGCTTTTTTGTCATTTTTGTCAGATATGTTTTTAGGCAGCTAACACTAAAACACTGGCTTCCCCAGGCATCCAATGTGATTTGCTGAAATGTAAGAGGGCCAACAAGGAGCGATGCTGCGGTAATAAACCATGCTCTTAAAAATGTCTTGGATTACAGAAAGCAGACAAAGAGGAGGAGCAAAAGCCAGCACAAAATCTGAAACTACAGTACCTAAGACAATTATATACAGCCATTTGCTGTAACCCTTCATTTGACAAGATGAAGCATCATCAATCACACAGTGAAAAACTCTCCTCCAACACACATCTGGAGTCAAATCCAATCTAGTATTGGAAAAATAGTTTATTTACACAAAACTTTAACGTTAAAGAAGTGCACTCTGGCATAGTTTTAAAAAGAGTAATTATGGAAATAATATACTCTAAAAGAATACAATTAAGTGTGAACTTAAAATGTATTATAGTTTAAATTTATATTAAATCCAATTAAGAATGCTTTAGATAGGACTGAAGTAGCTACTCGTGAATTGTTTTTTTTGCGCAAACAAAGCACTTGAGTCCCCTCATAAAATTGAGGTTTAACCACTGGAGTCACATGGATTACTTTAATGATGCCTTTACTATCGTTCTGGACCTTGAATGTGGTTGCATTGCTCCCAATCGAGGGACAGAAAGCTCTCGGATTTCATCAAAAAGATCTTCATATGTTTTCCGAAAATGAACGAAAGTCTTAAGGGTGTGGAACGACATAAGGGTGAGTAATTAATGACATCATTTTCATTTTTGGGTGAATATCCCTTTAAGGTTGGAGTTCAGCAAATAACATTACCTCAGCGTCAGTGGGATGCCCTCAGAATGTACTTTTTAGTGTGCAACCCGCTATTAAAAAAAAGAAAAAGAAATAAAGAAGAAGAATGCCTTCGGAAATATCGTAAAACGCGCGCGCGTGTGTGTGTGTGTGTGTCAGCTGACGGCTGACGGCTGCAGAGGGAGGGAGCAGCGGGCGACATCTTGGATTCATGAGTGAACGGTGACCGCAGCCTGAAACACCAAATACACTCAATAACTCTGAGCTTCGGTCAGAACCGAGCACATCTGTCTCTGCTGAGCCGAGCCGGTCCGGTCCGGAGGGAGACACAGAGACAGACACGCCGAGGTGAGCGAGTGAGTGAATCCACCGGTCCGGTCAGTCGTGACACAACCGAGCAGAGCTAGTTAGTTAGCTTAACCAGCAAACTAGCCGGACGCGGGGTGTTTTACGTTATATTCACTAATGTAAATATGCTAAATGAATAACGTATATTAATTGGGATCCGTTATTTAAAGAAAACGTAATACGTTTAAAATCGTGATGTCTGTGCGTTTGAATGGGAAGAGCTGCGGCTAGCGTCACCATACCTTTACGTTAAACAATTTCGTCTTAATTTAAATTAAATAATAAATAATGTTTTTCATAATAATACTATAATACAGAAAGTGGACTGAATGTGTTTGTTTATTAGTGTCTTGTGATTTTTGAGGCGAGACAGACAGTCTGCAGGGTGTGGAACGACATAAGGGTCCGCAAACATGATGGATGCGGCGAAAGGATTACATATCTATTAAAATTTATTATTGGAAATAATGGAAATATTATAATATCCCGGCCAGCACTGCCATGTGAACTCTTCTATTTTTCCACCAGCAGCCATGATGGATGCTGTAGAGCTGAGAAATGACATCATCATCAAAATATTCATCATGTTCTTATGAATATTCAGATATTTTCATAAGCATTGGAACTGTGGTGGTGTCCCATTGACAATTCCTAATGTTGTTTTGTCGAGTCGGGTGTAATCTTGTGTACAAGGACTGACTGTATATTAATATTAATTTCACTCATAATTCATTGCAGTGGTTACGCCTGCATAATGTTCAGGTTCATTTTGGTCTAGAATTACAACCGCTGTTGTCTGTTCCTGTTATTTTTCTGCTTTGTTCAATGGCAGGGGTCCTCCTGTCATCCTGAGAGATGAGTGTGTCAGTGACTGGAAAATGTCACTTTAACGCATAACATGAAATAGTCAAATTGTAGTTTATTGAACCTTTAGACAAAATATAAAAGTTTGCATATGTTTTGTATCATATTTGATACATCAGGCTTTTATACCCCATAATAATTTTATACCACATAATATTGAGCTCATTCTTGAGGAGGAAAAAAAAACACTTTGAGGAGGCCCAAAATGAGCAAAAAATATGCAATTTGGTGCAAATGTTGGCATTTATAATATGGCCAAAAAGTAAGATGACTTTTTTTTGATAGCTATAGCTTGTAATGTAAATCAATGAGTCTTCATAACAGAATAGCAGACTACATATTTAAAATGCATATCAGTATGAGTTATCACTATATTATCTCCCAACAATATCTGTCTGCCAATAATACGTCTTAGTAAGATGATATTTAAATGCTTAGTTTTATTATCTAAGCTCTGTAGTCTTTATTGTGAGTGTTAAAACACGTAATGCAATGCAATACAATATTAATACTTTTTAGCACGATTTTTCTAAAACATTAAGTATGGATAATCAAGTAAACCTAAGTTGCTTCAATCCAGTAATTGTTCATCTTGAAATATTTCTAACAATATAAAAGTTATTCTTACGTTTACTTTATAAAAATCATCAAAGATTTCACAGCAAAAAGACGTGACCACCACCTGAAGGGGGAGAGTTCTACATTTATACTAAAAGGTCTTTTACTTTAATAGGAAAGTATGAACTATCAATCAGAGGGCATGTAATAGATGTAATAGAGTTTTTTTCAGCAAGGTTTGGATCATGTTGATAGGTTTAGTGGTCTTAGAAGTTAATGTATCAAATATGATACAGTAGGCTTTATTGGGTTAAGCATTAGTCTCTTTAATGAGTCTGAAGGCAGGATTGGTACATCAGTGTGTAATTCTGAGGTCTTGAAGCTCTAAAGAGATTCACTCAAAAAGTACAAATTGAAAAATTCAGTCATTTTTTTCATCATGTTCTAAATACAAACAAGAATGTTTTTTTTTTTTTTTTTTTTAAGTGAACACAAAAGGCGATGTTTTGCAGAATGTCCATGCTGCTCTTTTCCATGCAGTGAAAGTGAATGAGTGCGGTGCTGTTGAACTCCACAAATGAAAAAGCTGTATTGTAAAAGTAGTGCGCACGGCTCGTGTCCTATAAATTTCTGTTACAGATCTTAAAGGAATGGTTCACCCAAAAATGAAAATTATCCCATAATTTACTCTCCCTCAAGCCCTCCTTGGTGTATATG
Source organism: Coreius guichenoti (assembly GCA_039654105.1). Lineage (NCBI taxonomy): Eukaryota > Metazoa > Chordata > Actinopteri > Cypriniformes > Gobionidae > Coreius > Coreius guichenoti. The sequence continues at coordinate 36,373,619 of CM077181.1, forward strand.
ACTTTATTCTTTCAGCCGAACACAATCGAAGTTATATTAAATAATATCCTGGCTCTTCCCAGCTTTGTAAAGGCATTGAATAGAGTCTGAGTTTTTGATGCTCCAAAAAGTGCATCCATCCATCATAAAATACAGCTCCAGGGGGTTAATAAAGGCCTTCTGAAGCAAAGCGATGGGTTTTTATAAGAAAAAAATCATAAAACCATAATTACTGGCTTCTGGCAGCGGCCGTATGCGCGCTGACGAGAGTCGAGTTCCGGCAGAAGGGTGACGTCTGACCCGACCTATGATGTAGCGTAAGCTTAGATGAGAACTGATGAACACGGAAGAGTAGAGGATAGAGCAAAACAAAACGCCAGTCACTAATTAGTCTAAAATTAGAATTTAAGAAAAATGTCGGAGGATTTCGATATAAGAAAGAGGAGCTACAACATACGTCTGGTTTATAAAGTTTTAAATATGGATATTTTTCTTACAAAAACCCATCGCTTTGTTTCAGAAGGCCTTTATTAACCCCCTGGAGTCGCATGGATTACTTTTATGATGGATGGATGTGCTTTTTGGAGCTTCACTATTCAATGCTATTACAAAGCTGGGAAGAGTCAGGATATTATTTAATATAACTCCGATTGTGTTTGGCTGAAAGAAGAAAGTCATATATACCTAGGATAGCTTGAGGGTGAGTAAATTATGGGATAATTTTCATTTCTGGATGAACTATTCCTTTAATCACATTCACACTTCCATACGATCTGATGAAAGAATATTTGCATTTCCGTTGGTGCGGTATGCTCATTTAGACGGTATTTTGCTTTGACTTCCTTATTGATTTTTTTTTTTTTTTTTTTTTTTTTTTTTTTTTTTTTTTAAGCTTAATTTTTGTAAGGTGTATTTTTAGGTCTTTCTGAGGTGCAAACAGAGAGGATTACAGGAACAGGGTATTACAGGAAGATGTGTTTTCAGCATCTTTGTGGTTGTGAATTTTTCTCTTGTTAAGGGAGAAATTATATATATATATATATATATATATATATATATATATGGATGTTTGTTTTTTTATTTTATTTAAATCTGCAGTCCATAACTTTTTTTGGGTTAAAAATGATCCAAAATCAATTTAAGTACATAACCAGCCAGTGTTCAAAGCGATCTCCTTATCCGATTCATAACGGTAAGCTTGTAATAATGTGTTATAATTTGAGTGGTACTGGTAGCTTTCCGCGGGAAATACGAGCTTCCGCCGTTCGTCATTACGTCACGTCTGTATACGTAAAGGATGTGGATGCTGCAGGTGGCGGATCGTTTGTGGCCACTTCTTACAGCAGCTGGAATGTAATTAAACTTGTCATTTTGATGGCGGCTTGAAATCCAAAAAAAGTTCAAAACGACAATCATCGTTGACAACTGGTGCGTTGATAGACAACCCACACATACTCCTCAAAACATTAGATTCTTCCGTGCTGAGGAGCCATGCCAATGCACAACCCACGTAAAGAAGATTACTCCGCAAATAACTGCAATTTCAGGGTTCAAACAGAGATGGCGACAAAGAGGTAAAACTATGGACTGCAGCTTTAAAGGGTTAGTTCACCCAAAAATGAAAATTAGCCCATGATTTACTCACCCTCAAGTCATCCTAGGTGTATATGACATTCTTCCTTCAGATGAATAAAATCAGAGTTACAGTGGGGAGAGCAAGTATTTGATACACTGCTGATTTTGCAGGTTTCCCTACTTACAAAGCATGTAGAGGTCTGTAATTTTTATCATAGGTACTCTTCAACTGTGAGAGACGGAATCTAAAACAAAAATCCAGAAAATCACATTGTATGATTTTTAAATAATTAATTTGCATTTTAGTGCATGACATAAGTATTTGATCACCTACCAACCAGTAAGAATTCCGGCTCTCACAGACCTGTTAGTTTTTCTTTAAGAAGCCCTCCTATTCTCCACTCATTACCTGTATTAACTGCATCTGTTTGAACTCGGTACCTGTATAAAAGACACCTGTCCACACACTCAATCAAACAGACTCCAACCTCTCCACAATGGCCAAGACCAGAGAGCTGTGTAAGGACATCAGGGATAAAATTGTAGACCTGCACAAGGCTGGGATGGGCTACAGGACAATAGGTAAGCAGCTTGGTGAGAAGGCAACAACTGTTGGCGCAATTATTAGAAAATGGAAGAAGTTCAAGATGACGGTCAATCTCCCTCGGTCTGGGGCACCATGCAAGATCTCACCTCGTGGGGCATCAATGATCATGAGGAAGGTGAGGGATCAGCCCAGAACTACACGGCAGGACCTGGTCAATGACCTGAAGAGAGCTGGGACCACAGTCTCAAAGAAAACCATTAGTAACACACTACGCCGTCATGGATTAAAATCCTGCAGCGCACGCAAGGTCCCCCTGCTCAAGCCAGCGCATGTCCAGGCCCGTCTGAAGTTTGCCAATGACCATCTGGATGATCCAGAGGAGGAATGGGAGAAGGTCATGTGGTCTGAGGAGACAAAAATAGAGCTTTTTGGTCTAAACTCCAATCGCCGTGTTTAGAGGAAGAAGGATGAGAACAACCCCAAGAACACCATCCCAACCTTGAAGCATGGAGGTGGAAACATCATTCTTTGGGGATGCTTTTCTGCAAAGGGGACAGGACGACTGCACCGTGTTGAGGGGAGGATGGATGGGGCCATGTATCGCGAGATCTTGGCCAACAACCTCCTTCCCTCAGTAAGAGCATTGAAGATGGGTCGTGGCTGGGTCTTCCAGCATGACAATGACCTGAAACACACAGCCAGGGCAACTAAGGAGTGGCTCCGTAAGAAGCATCTCAAGGTCCTGGAGTGGCCTAGCCAGTCTCCAGACCTGAAACCAATAGAAAATCTTTGGAGGGAGCTGAAAGTCCGTATTGCCCAGCGACAGCCCCGAAACCTGAAGGATCTGGAGAAGGTCTGTATGGAGGAGTGGGCCAAAATCCCTGCTGCGGTGTGTGCAAACCTGGTCAAGAACTACAGGAAACGTATGATCTCTGTAATTGCAAACAAAGTTTTCTGTACCAAATATTAAGTTCTGCTTTTCTGATGTATCAAATACTTACGTCATGCAATAAAATGCAAATTAATTACTTAAAAATCATACAATGTGATTTTCTGGATTTTTGTTTTAGATTCCGTCACTCACAATTGAAGTGTACCTATGATAAAATTTACAGACCTCTACATGCTTTGTAAGTGGGCAAACCTGCAAAATCGGCAGTGTATCAAATACTTGTTCTCCCCACTGTATATGATGGATAGATGCACTTTTATGGACATCAAAAACGAATCAGCCATTCACTGCCATTATAAAGCTTGGAAGAGCCAGGACTTTTTAATATAACTCTGATTTTATTCGTCTGAAAGAAGAATTTCATATACACCTAGGATGACTTGAGGGTGAGTAAATCATGGGCTAATTTTCATTTTTGGGTGAACTAACCCTTTAACTTGAAAATACATTTTTAAAAAGTCAAGAGCCTGTAATACACCAAATAAAAAAAACCCTGAAACTTCAGTGCAACAAATATGGTGTGAACAAACAATTAAATTATTTTTGGTGAGTTCTCCTTCCACAGACTGACAGCTTGGCTCTGTCTCTTTATTCAGTTTTCCAAAATGGCCTGTGACCACTGAGCAAGACCACCACCATGATCGGAGGACTCTTCATCTACAACCACAAGGGCGAGGTGCTGATCTCCCGTGTCTACCGTGATGACATCGGGTAAGTCAGTGTGGTTTGTGAAATGTGTAAGGTTGTGTTGTGGCTGGTGAGATGATAGTCTTTCCTTCAACAGGAAAAATGTCTCATATCTTTCATATCTTTTATCCTCCTTTAAGCTCCTATCATTCGTTCTGATAAATGTTGACCCACCTGTGTTTTTTTTCCCACCTGCACCTTCAGTAGGGATATAAAGAGCAAGGGCAGAGTGAGATCAAATAAAGAGGACTTTTAGAACACGGCGTTTGATTCCATGGAAGTTCCGCTCTAGAATATTCAGGCAACCGTCTACTAGTCGTGGTCTGTTCAGAGAAGGGTTGCTATGGATACAGTGGGTCTGTACATCGCTGCCAACTCATACTGTCGCAGTGTGTGTGTTCATGCACGCATGCAGGGCTGTATGTGAAAGAGAGATCATTAGATGAAGTTGCAGTGTGTGTGCATGTCGAGTGTGCCTGGAGGAAAGGGAACTATAAAAGGGGACGGAGGAGAGAGGGGCTGAAAACGTGTATGTAGCGTAAAAACTACTAAAGCTAAACGTAAGTTGATTCCATAACCTAGTGAGCTGCCTACCTAGACAGCATTTAAAGTCGGCATGAAATGAAAAGTCATCCTGTCTGTTTTCTAAATGCATGTTATTGGTCTTATTGTGAACAATTCATCCGTGCATATTAGGGGTGTGATGAGACCGTTAGCTCACGAGAACGAGACGAGATTTTTACACAGTATTTTTAAGAAATCCTCGATGGAATACATGACTTGAAAAATAGTCTGCAGGTGCATTTTGAAATGTTTTAACTCATCTTGTAATGAATGTCATTTCAGTTCTACTTTGAGTATGAATTATCATATGCAGTAAAAGACAACAATACTCAAGCACTGTAAAATGTTTTGCCAGCTCAACTGACTGGCTTCTCTCCTGTATGATTGTCTCTTCAGACCATAGAACTGCACATGATTTATGAGCTTCTACAACTTTTGACCTCCTAACAGAACTCCTTTCCACAAATTGATCACAGTAAATAAAAATGAATAACAGTTTTCTCTTAGTCTTATTAAGTGCAAACAATAAGTGCAACCAAAATCTAAGTACTCTCTCAATATTTAAAGTGCAAAGAGACCACATTTTTCTTCAAGCATGATACAGAGCTAAGAGATGGTTACAACTACACAGCCCAGCCTAAGATAGCTTTCATATTGGGAGATATTTGCATGCATCAGGGAGCCGCTTTCAAAATGTAGGTTATTGAAATCGCGTATGAATGTGCACTCGAGTTTACTTTCGCGAACGTGCGTACTCTGTGTATAGGGAGCGGTGGTGCTGAATGCGCATTCTACAATATAAGACATTTGTCAGACACTTAGGCAGTGTTGCGCAACAAATCCTCCGCCATCTCGTCACGTGATCAGTGTAATCTGATTCGTTCCTGCTGCATACGACTCGAACAGCTTGTGTTGGATGAGCTGGATGGAATTGAAGCGACTGTTATCCACCTGAATTAAATTGTTTTTATTTCTAAAAAAAAAAGCAAAATGACAGTGGAGGCGTAATGTAAACGTAGCGGTGGCATATTCTGTCCTAACTTCACCCTCACACGGCGTCATGGCAATATTGCACGAGACAGCTTTTCACCTCGACAAGAAATCTCGTCACATTTTAATCTTGCGAGATCTCGTCACACCCCTAGTGCATATCTTTGATTTTTTTTTTAAAAAACATAAATGGATCTTCCAGTGAATATGGCAGACTTCTTAATGCCATACTATTGGAATCAACTGTAAATCACTTTTCTTGTGTGCTTTGCATTAGGATCAATATAATATGTGTTGTTCTAGAGTTCCAGTCAGTCACTTACAAGGTGTCAGTTCAGTTAAAGTATTGACTTAGAAAGTAGCTTCTTATGTTTGCAGTGAGGCAACTCACATGTTTTGGAGTAGAGCTATAGCGTTGTGCTCCCTGCAGTCAGTAGTTGAGTTTTTGACAGCAAAACTGTGAGTAATTCCGCTGGATTGCAGCTTTCATTGGAACTAACAGCTTTTGAGTTTCCAGCCCAGATGTTTAATTAGGCTGCAACTAATTATTTCAGTTAATCTGTAGATTATTTTTCAATTTAGTCGATTAACCCAACAATTATTTTCAAATAAATCTACACCAATCTCACACCATCCCGATGGTCTTTCTGCAGGAGGAATGCGGTGGATGCGTTCCGCGTGAACGTGATCCATGCACGTCAGCAGGTTCGCTCGCCCGTCACCAACATCGCCCGCACCAGCTTCTTCCACGTCAAGCGCTCCAACATCTGGCTGGCTGCCGTTACCAAGCAGAATGTCAACGCAGCCATGGTGTTTGAGTTCCTCTACAAGATGTGTGACGTCATGACCGCCTATTTCGGCAAGATCAGCGAGGAGAACATCAAGAACAACTTTGTGTTGATCTACGAGCTTCTAGACGGTACGATGACTCCCTTCTCCATTTAGCAGAATTATCCTTACATTATTATTACCATAGTAAAAAGATAATTACCTCTGTGTTGCTTGACTGTAACGTTGATTATACTGCAGTTCTCTTCTTTGCCAGTTCCAGCCACGAGCTCTCCCGCAACTGTTGTGCTGTTGTTTTTTTAGGTTTTGATTTTTATGAACTGTTGATGAGAAAATCGAAACCTAAAGAAAATACTGCACAGACAGACGACATCTCTGCTCCCTGAGATGGATGCTGTTGGTTTACATTTGAGCTCAAATCAAGTCACCTTTATTTATATAGTGCTTCATACAATACAGATTGTTTCAAAGCAGCTTCACAGTAATAAATGGGAAAATAACAGTGTCAATGTTGCAAAGTTTATCAATTATGAAACGCCTTCAATTTTAGCTATGAAGCAGTTTTACAGAACTGTGTGTCATGACTGATTATATTGTACCATAACCTTAAAGGTGCAGTGTGTAGTATTTATGAGGATCTATGGACAGAAATGCAATATAATATACATAACTATGTTTTCAGTGGTGTATAAAGACCTTACATAATGTACCGTTATGTTTTTATTACCTTAGAATGAGCCATTTCTATCTACATACACCGCGGGTCCCCTTACAGTGAAGTCGCCATTTTGCGCCGCCATGTTTCTACAGTAGCCCTAAACGGACAAACTTCTCTACAGAGCGCTAGCTACTCTCTGTTGTCTCTGACGACGACATCTTTGTCCTGTGTCGGCCACCGTAGCTTCTCTATGTACTTCGAAAGGGAGGGGTGAGCAGTGAGCGATTTGCAATTTGCAACCTCACCGCTAGATGCCGCTAAAATTTACACACTGCACCTTTAACCTTTTTTTGACAGCCAGTACCTTTTAGGCTGTTTAAACTACTTCCCTTCCCTATAAAACCTCACTTGACAGACTTTACACTGGACGAAAGCAATAATGGCAAATTTTTTTTAAATAAATTCCAGCCTTTGTTTGTTGGGAAGATATGTCAAATATAAGATTTAATGCAATATAGTTTAAAGGAACAAAAAATGAGGAAACAATTGTCTTTTGCTTACAACATGATTTATAATTTAATTTAAAAATTGAATAATTACATTTTATTTAAATCATATAATAAATATATAAATAATCATAATAACAATAATATAATAAAATTTAAGTTATTATTAATTTAAATTTTGATTTGTTACATTTTCCTGAAACAAAGGCTGTTCATTATAAATGAGTACGCTGCATCGCGATTCTCTCTTCAACGATTCTGAGTTTGATTTTAACTGCAGATGCACGGTGACCCAATGTGTACTCTAGAAACAGATGTATTCTGCTTGCTTCCGATTCCACACACACACACACACACACACACACACACAAACCCTCAAACCTTCCGTGAAATAATCTTCTATAAAGTTTGATAAGATTGAAGCGAATTACAAGGGCAATCACAGGCTTCATTTCACAGGAAATGCGCGCTTTGCTCTGTTACGATTAAATGTGTCTTCATTTCAGTGTTATCCATTAAAAATGCTTTATGAAGGCGTCATTTATGCTGTTTGGAAAGCAGTAGACCTATATATTCAATACACGAAACTCACTGACATGGCTGCTTTCAAATGCTCACGTTCGCTTTGAGAAGTAAGGAGTTAAATGCACTTGCATCTCAAAATGCTTTTATGACGAAATTAATGTAAACACAGCAAGTTATGTCTTAAGGGATTAGACAGACAGGACAAAACTGTCAAAACAGATCTGTGCATTAGTGTGAATACATCCTTTTAGATTCCCGCTGTCTATGATGTCATCAGTAATAATCAAACAGAATCGGAATCAGAATCGGATCAGATTGTGAGGTGCCTAAAGATTCCCAACAGATATGCTAACAGACATGGGCTTAAAGCTCAAAACTCTTGAATTCCTGGAGTCTGTAGAGCAGGCATGGGCAAACTTGGTCCTGTAGGGCCGCTGTCCTGCAGAGTTTAGCTCAAACCCTAATCAAACACACCTAAACCAGACAATCATGCCTTCAGGATTATTAGAAGGCCAGAGATTGTCTTAATATAGGGAGATGAGAGGGCCTGGATCTCTTACCATTGGAGAAAGCGCAACGGCTAACTTGGATCACATGTGGCACCTCTCAGCCTATCGTGTAATGGCAGTGACAGTGCCGCCGTTCAAAGTTTTTTGACAGTCAGTTACATTTTACGTGAATCAGTTTCTTGTGGATTAGCGTGCTGATCTTGTAAATAAATGTTCTATATTTGGTGTTATATATCGCTAGTAAACGTACAGTAGGACTGCGTTGTTTGTGAAATGTGCTTTACTGAGCGGAAAAAAATTTAATACACTAAAAACTTCATTGTAATTTAATACTTAATTCATTGTTATTGTTTTACCTTCATTCATTAAAAAGCGTTATATCATCATCATTAGGCACACAGAAGAGTCATAAATCATTACAACACAGACTAACCTGGCAGCAATAGAAAGAATACTTTTTTATTTTTATTAAACAACATACAATATAACACAATAATTAAATTATTCATTTTCTCTTTATTCATTAAAATGCATAATATCAGCGTCATGTGCATACATGCAGTTATATAATAGTCATTACCATTCAAGTCTTATCAAAACTGGTAAAACCTGAAAGCCAAAGAAAGAAAACATCGTTTTTTTTTTTTTATTTCTTTAGACGATATACAATATCACTCAATATTACTATTAAATACTATGGTAATGCCATAAATGAGTCCTACCTGTCGCAACATTCCCTTCTCTGCCTTCTCTTATGAAATAACCTTTTTATCATAGTAAAGTCTACATATCGTTCCCAACAAACATATTGTTTAGCGTAAAACATGTTGAAGATTAGCAGACAGGCAGTCGATTGATTTAAATAAACTGTTTCCTCACAAAAGCAGTTTATTTTGTGTAGTGAAGCCTCTTCTCCATTGACTTCCATTAAGCCGCAGCGTTAGCATTAGCCATTACGCTTTTTTGGCTAATGGTTGCAGGCTTGTCATATAGTGGCTTTGAGAAGGCTACAAGCAGGTTTTATCAGGGTTGGAGCTAAACTGCAGGACGGTGGCCCTCCAGGACCAAGTTTGCCCATCCCTTCTGTAGAGCAATGCTGCTGTATTAGTTCAACACATACTCATAGTTTGTCTCTTTGCCCTCACTATAGAGATTTTGGATTTTGGGTACCCCCAGAACTCTGAGACCGGAGCCTTGAAGACCTTCATTACTCAACAGGGTATTAAGAGCCAGGTACGTTCTACTTGACACACCAGCATGTGGTTCATTTGATTTCTTAATATGCTTTATGAAAATGGACACCATTAATGTACCTGTAGCAGAAGTGTGGAAATCTGAGTTTATGGAGCACAGCCTTTATTGAAGCATGTGGAAACTGAACTGTGTGTTAATGTTTCTGACACCCTCGTCTTCACATCACCGCTCACCACGTGACTGATGACCTGTAACTCACTGCGCCCAGCATCATGTAAGCACAGTTATTCTTTTACAGTTATAGAGAGCTGCAGTAGTGGCATTTTTGTAGGCCAGCCTGGAAGTTGGCATCATTCTGGTTCCCTCAATAAAACCCCCAATGGGATTTTTCCATTGGCTTTTGGATTATTGCAGAAAATAACTTGCACGTTATTACACAATTCTTCATCATCTTCACAGATGAACACAATAGAGGGATGCTCTTAATTAACTGGTTAACTTACAGTTAGAATTACTTTTTACCAATTAATACTGTCGGTTAAACTGTTTAAAAATACACTATATATAAACCTGAGTTTTTGAGAGTCGCATTTTATTACATTAATGTAAAACACCAGTAAATAATGCGAATTGTTTACAAACATTATAAACATAGCTATAGGCTATTTTAGTTCCTCTCACTCTACATTAAGTCCTTTCAATTTAACGGTATTCAGAACAGAACAAGAATGAAAATAAACGTCAAGCCAAAACAAGTTCATTTAAAGCGAAACTGAAACAGAAACCGGCGTTGGGCTCATGTAAACAGCCTCGCTCGTTCGGCACAAATCCAAATGTTTCCATATTCGCGATGTATCTGGATGCTAACTATTATTGATTTATGTAAACTAGGCTTTGTACTTCACCTGCGTTCCAATATTCATGTAAAACATCCTTCACTTGCGCAAATATGTGCTTGGCAAACACCACAGTGGGGCGGTGCTCACGCTGAACGGCAGATTGTACTATGGACTATTTAAATTGAGCAGCGTAACTATTTATTTGTTGGGTTGACTATTTTATTTTGATAATGAACAGGCTGCGATGTTAAGTTAGCAATGCTGTACCTGATGTGTGTGTGTGTGTGTGAGGCGATCTGCACGATCACAAATTGTTTCCTTATAACCGCGGAAAAAACGTAACGTACTCCGTCTTTTATGATAATACTGATGAGTAAACCATCATTTGAAACTGTAAAGTACTTTTGTTTGTGTACACTCACAATAAAAACAAAACATTGTGCTTTTGTAAAATAAAGAAAATAAACAAGATGACGTTTTTTGAAATCTTAGTTTCCTTTCAATGAACTTGTTTTTGGTGGGCGTCACAAAAATGAACCGAAAATCAGCATATAGCCTACTAGTTTTCACACTGTTTAATTATTTAAGTGAAATATATTTTGCATATTTATTCCTTTTAAATATATATGATTTAATTCTGTTTTTCTCTGTTCACAGAAGCGCTGCAGGTGCGTCATGTGACAATGTGTGAATCTTCATGCTCTGTTGTTTATGCTGCTATTAGCGCATTAAAACAAAACCACTGGAAAATAGATTTTATTATTTAAATGGGTCACAGACACTTATTCATTCTAATTTAATTTAATTCTAATTTAACACAATCTTGTCAGTTAATGATCGGTTAACGAGCTTCGGTTAGGGAAGAAAACTAAGTTAACATCCCTAGAACAAAACTTTTATGAAGTTTGAAGCCTAAATACAGTTCCCAGAAGTAAAAAGCCAAACATAGGCTACGAACAAACCAAGCCACGGTCACATGACTTCAGCATCACCACCATTAAGCTTCCGACAACTCTTTCAGTCTTTATTAAAAAACATTCCCTGAAAGGTCGAGTTATAATAGTTTGCAAGAGCCGATTATAAACACAGTGAGGCTGTGAAAGCGTCTTGTGAGTAGATGAGTTTACCTGTTCGGTGTGATGACGTTTAATGTCCCCGACAACCTCTGGAGTCCCATGTAGAAGCTTTAAAAAAAAATCACAAGGTTATGTATTTTATGATGTTGATATAAAACATGAAAATATTTTAAGCTTGTGTTCATCACAGAACTTACTTAGTTTAACCAAAAACCCATTCAACAAACCCATTGACTTCAGGACGATGGAGCAGAAGCGCTCAAATGATAATTTGTTTCCAGGTTTTGGCCTACAAAAGTGTGTCATCCCTGCAGCGCTCACATTTATATTTTTACTGATGGTTTCCCATGACAACGCATAATGTGTAATATACAAAATATCTGGCTTGTTTTTTGGCTGTGCTAATGTTTTTCTTGCACGCTATACTTCTCAGACGAAAGAGGAGCAGTCTCAGATTACCAGTCAGGTCACTGGCCAGATCGGCTGGAGACGTGAAGGCATCAAATATCGCCGCAATGAACTCTTCCTGGATGTACTGGAAAGTGTGAACTTGCTGATGTCACCGCAGGGTGAGTGTTACTGTCTTCTACTGCGCAAATAGTTATAGTAGATTCATGGTTGTAGTACAGCACTACTCATTTTACTGTCATCCATCACTGTGTAACGAAACTGCACATGAGTGGATGGATGGATCGCTGGATGGGCGGGTGGGTAGGTTGTAGCGTTTTACTATGTACTGCTGTACACCCAAAGCTCACTCCTCAACCACCACCAGTGTGTAGCATCCACTTAGTTGATGCGACAGCAGCCACAGAACAACGACGCCAGTGCGCTCACCACACACCAGCTATAGGTGGACAGGAGAGAGAGAGTGTTAGAGCCAATTCAGTGGATAGGGATTTATTTGGAGGCCATGATTAATAAGGGCCAATGGAGGGAATTTGTCACTCACCCATCACTATACTGGGGCATTAGGACCCACACAGACTACAGGGTGAGCACCCCCTGCTGGCCTCACTAACACCTCTTCCAGCAGCTACTTATGGCGCTTTTCCACTGTGTGGTACGGCTCGGCTCGGCTCGGTTTGGTTTTCCACTGTGTGGTACGGCACGGCTCGGCTCGGTTTGCTTTTCCACTGCGTGGTACGATTCGGCTCGGCACAGCACGGCTCGCTTTTCCACTGCAGTAGTACCGCTTCAAGTGGGTGGGATTGCGTTGTAGTTGCGCCGCCTCTACTGCTGCGATATCATCGTAAACGTGACACAAAAACAAACGCGCGAAACAGGAGCAATGGAGCCTATCGAAGGAATGGTGTTCTTGATTCTCGGCATGTAGATGTTTTTCACCGCACAACGAAAAAGTTTGCTTAAAAGGAGGCTGATGGCAGCAAAACAAAATACTGCAAAAGAGTATGGGAACTCCTACAACAAAGCGCAGACGACGACAGGCTTGCTTGACGGCGCACGAGGGTAAGCTAATCTTGCATGACGCTAGTAGTGATGATTCTCTCTGACCAATCAGAGATCTGTAGTGTTTTCACGTCACATTTTAGTATCGGTACGGCACGCTTGGAACCCCAACCGAGGTGGTACTGTTTAAACGAGCCGTACCGAGCCGTACCATGCAGTGGAAAAGCACAGCCATACCGAACCGTACCGAGCCGTACCATGCAGTGGAAAAGCACAGCCGTACCGAACCGTACCGAGCCGTACCATGCAGTGGAAAAGCGCCACTAGTTATCCCAGGAGGTCTCCCATCCCAGCCATGACCGGGCTCAACCTTGCTTAGCTTCAGTGGTCAACCAGTTTTGGGCTACAGGGTGATATAGCTGTGGCGATAGTGATTGTATTCTGTGTGTCTGTGTGTGCAGGTCAGGTGTTGAGTGCCCATGTGTCAGGGCGTGTGGTGATGAAGAGCTACCTGAGTGGAATGCCAGAGTGCAAGTTCGGCATGAACGACAAGATTGTCATCGACAAGCAGGGCAAAGGTGGCACTACTGATGACTCGGGCAAGAGGTGAGTTGGATGACACTCGTATGGAAATGTGTGGGCTGCTGTGGTGAGTAAACCATTGAACAAGAGGTTGTTTTTTTTTTTTTTTTTTACTTAATTAATTGCCATATAATGACTCCTCATAAGGTCAGAGTAAAGTGTTCTACATTTAAAGTTTAAACATTTCAACATTTTTTTTAAAATGAAATTTAGTCTAGCATTGGCATTTGTATCAGTGTCTCACAAACCTCGTGCAGTTCTATCATAAGCCCCTAGAGGTTCACAAACCCACATTTAAGAACCTGAATTAAAACAAACAAACAAAAAAAACAAAAAAACAGGAGTTAAGGAGTGACACCGCACTGCTGATATTGCACAAAATATATTTTTTTAATATATTTTTCAATCCCTCCCCTCCAACCACCTGTCAAATTGTTATAGTTTTTAGTCACGTGACTGGCACAGAGACCCCGAGGGCAAAACATTCACAGAACTGTAGCGAAGACCTGTCAATTTTCCATCTGTTTCAAGCTACAAATATTTAGATCACCTCTCAAAAACAAAGATATGTGAACACACTCATATATATATATATATATATATATATATATATATATATATATATATATATATATATATATATATATATATATATATATATATATATATATATATATATATATATATATATACAGCTCTTGCTGCAGTATTTCAATCACTAAAAACAGCAGGACATTCTAAAACGCTTAACGTGAAAAACACTTAACATGCCCTAATGTACTAAGATGGTAATTATTATAAGATCAAATTCAATAAACACTTTATTGATGATGCATACTATATACAGACAAGCACATGAATTCAGAGTATGAATATAAAGCGTTAAATTGTACGTTAAGAATTTTATTTGTTATGGTTTTCTATGGGAAAATGCTTAACTTGAAACTTGAACTGTTCATATTTTGGGTTGATCTGGTAACCTGTACATAGCATGTTTTATTAATAAGATGTGTACTGAATTTGGTCCTCTAATCGTAATGCATTAAGCCATATTAATCACTTTCTTTATAATGGTTTTCTATGGGAAAACACATGGAAGTTAGGGTGTTGGATTCGTATTCTGTGTGCATCTGCTTGCCTGTATATAGTATGCATCATCAATAAGGCATGTACTGAGTTTGGTCTTTTGTTTAGTACGTTAGTACAAACCTGGTGAGAATAACTGGTGGGAAGCAGATGAAAGCTTTATTTTGCCCTTCAGGTGGGCATTCCTATAAGTGTGTAACGTCTAAGAACAGGGACTTTTCACAGTCCAGTAAATTCCTGACTAATAAAATCCTGTTGAATGTTTTGTTGTACTTGGAAGTGCATCACATTGTTGACTTTAAGGACTAAATAATTTATAGCATATGCTATAATCATATTTTGATTATAGCATCCTCCTCAGCATAATCTTTGATAAAGCCTTATGAGCACCCAGGAGAACAAAAGTGCTGAAAGGTAAGATGTGCCATGAAGTGCAGAACATTTGGACACGATAATTACAGGAAGTCTCACGTGGTGCGGATTCATTCTCCCTGGTTCCATTATGTTCTGTAACACACCGTCTTAGTCTCACTCTCCCCCTGTTGCTTTTTGTGCTGGTAGGTATTTGTATCTTTACTGAGGAATGTTTTATTCTGAGGTGCTGTTTGTTTTAGCCCTTTATTTTTTCCCCATTTTTTTCTGTTGATTTGTGTGCCTCTCTCCTCTCTCCCGCTGGACTTCAGTGAGTTGGGAGGCAGGTAGCGTAACTCTCACTCCGGACATCACCTGATTTGTCACCTTCACTCAGTCCTGTCTTAGCCGTTTGTCAGCTGTCTTTGTGTCATGCCATCAAACATCTTAATAAAAATGATCTTTTTGCATGGGATGACACTGCCTTTTCCTCCTGATATGTGAGGAAGTATGTGAGTGAGGTGTTTAGCGGCTCTAAGTGAAGGAGCCTAGCTTTTTCTTTAGTTCATTTGTCTCGTCTCATACCGACAGTCTCTCCCCTGTCTTGTTTTACTGAAGAACCTCTGGCCTGAACTGATAGCCACTCTCATTAGAGTCTGTGTTAAAGTTGATATCTTTTCTTGTGACCCCTCAAACGCCTCCCCTCCTCGGCTCTGACCACAGCATAATGCTTTCTTTATTCTAATCTGGTATCGGAAAATCACAAACCTTGCAGTTTTGTTGTGGTCACAGTGCTAGAAGCAAACATCCTTCCCAACATAATGGCACTATAGAAGACATGATGTGCATTATGGGTAATAGAGGTTGGCGGTATGACCAAAATCTTGCATAGTCTACTAACTGTATATATTACAATATACACTACCGTTCAAAAGTTTAAGGGTCAGTACATTTTTTTTTTTTAAAGAAATTAATACTTTTGTTTTGCAAGAATGCATTAAATTAATCAAATGTGACAGTAAAGCAATTTCAAATGTTACAAAAGATTTCAAATTTCTTTTGAAAGTTCTATTTAATCCTAGAAAATAAATGTATCAGTTTCCACAAAATATTAAGCAGCACAACTGTTTTCAACATTGATAATAAGAAATGTTTTTTAAACAGCAAATCAGAATGATTTCAGAAGGATCATGTGACACTGACGACTGGAGTAACGATGCTGAAAATTCAGCTTTGCATCACTGGAATAAATTACATTTAAAATATATTACAATGGAAAATAGTTATTTTAAATTGTAATAATATTTGGATATTTTATTAGATTTTTTTGATCAAATAAATGCTGCCTTGGTGAGCAGAAGAGACTTTTTATCGACCTCAAAACTTTTGAAATGGTGATTATTTTTAATGAAAATGAAATAAAAATGGTTTAGAATAACACTTTATTTTACAATGTCCTTGTTACACGTTACATATACTTGCAACTAGACCTAAATCAAACCCTATTCCTAACCCTAATTTTATAGTCAGTACATGTCAATTAATATTAAATATATTATATTATCTAAAAAAAAGTACACTGTAACAAGGACACCTTTAAATAAAGTAACCTGGTTTAGATATTAAATAAGACATGTTTTTGGATAATTCACTGAGTTAAAGATGACTTAATCTGATTTATTTTCACATTATTTGGATCTTGGACATATACTCAGTTATGTTATTGTAACAAACTAATGTCACATTATACGACAAGTACACAAAACAGATTTGACTCTAAATTCTGATTGGATGAGCCACATTCAAAGCTGTAATCAATTAAAATCTCCATTAATGCACCAAGTTGCAAGGTTGCTTGACAACGTAAACGATGTAAAGCCCGCCTTATGTTGTGCCTAACACATCTTAATCAAGTTTTCACTTGTTTACTTTGCTTAAATACATAAAGTAGCCCTTCTCACCAATAGCCATCTAAATATATGTCTTGCGTTATATCAAAATCTCTACCAGTTGACACTTTTCTACCGTCATGCCGCCCACCCCTGAGTAGTGTGTGTGTGTGTGTGTGTGTGGTCTCTCTGCAGTCTCTGCTCATTGCTTCATTGTTGTGTTTCTCTCCTCTGTGTCCCCTGCTGCAGTGGGAAACAGTCCATTGCGATCGATGACTGCACGTTCCACCAGTGTGTCCGTCTCAGCAAGTTTGACTCAGAGCGCAGTATTAGCTTCATCCCTCCCGATGGAGAGTATGAGCTCATGAGGTCAGTGAAGAGAGTGTGTGTGTGTGTATGACCTGTGCTGTGTGACATACACAAGCACACAATGACAGTGCCCTTGTCTCAGGTACCGCACCACTAAAGACATCATCCTGCCCTTCCGCGTCATCCCATTAGTCCGTGAGGTGGGCCGCACCAAGCTGGAGGTGAAGGTGGTGATCAAGTCCAACTTCAAGCCTTCCCTGCTGGCACAGAAGATAGAGGTGAGACTAATCGCAGAAATAACCTTCATTAGTCTTAAAATGACCGATGGACGTGCTATATTGGTTGTACATGTTGTTGTGTAAATCACGTGTGTGTTTCTACAGGTGCGCATTCCTACTCCACTCAACACCAGTGGGGTTCAGGTCATCTGTATGAAGGGAAAAGCCAAGTACAAAGCCAGTGAGAACGCCATTGTTTGGAAGTAAGGCTTGATTTTTACCTCCAGCACCTGTACAAGTTCATTATCTTCATTTGCATCTGTTTTGGCAAATTTTTGCCCAGTGCAGATGGTGAGACATTTGTTTCAGGGATAAAGTATCACTACTTGACCAGGTAAACAGGAATCAGGCCATTCTCACATTACCCTCAAAATGTTCAGTTTCAAAATCCCACTGTTTCATTTTACCCTTCTCCTTAGGGAGTGAGATCTGAAAAAAACCAAACTCACTTCATTCTCGCATAAGAGGCTTCTTGCAAAAACATTACATTTTTTACTGACCCCAAAATAGATAGTGTAGTTATTTTTTATTTAAATTAAATTAAATTAAAAAAAAATAAATAAATTAAATTGGTTCAGATATTAAAGGTGCCCTAGAATGAGTTGAAACAATATTTTAAATTGTTCTCTGATATCTACATAGAGGGTATGTGGCTTATTTAAGGGCAAAAATTGTCCAGATACGGTTTTACAGGTCCATTTACAACCCTAGAAATTGTCCCTAGAATGAAATGGTCTGTTTTTGCCTTATTTGGAAAGGGTCATGAATAGTAATGTGGAGTTCTGCTCTGATTGGCTGTTTCACTGCGTGGCTCATTTCAGTAGCTCACAGTGACAGCAAACACATCTCTACTGTCCGGCATGACAATGGAGAGATTAGGCATCCAACCTTATATGTTTGAGCCTTTTTCTGACGAAGATGCAGATTTTGAGGAACAACCAATTGTTTTGAGATTGGAAATGGACGCTTCTGAGTGGTTTAGTCTTTATTTTCAGTAAGAACCTGCAAAACGTAACTGTTACGTCAATACTAGAACTTCAGCCTAAACGTTAACTAGCATATAGCATTAACTTTACACGTTAACTCATAACGTCAGCAGTCACAACTTTGTTTTTAGCATTGTAAAAACATTTTAATTATTGTAATGTGTCACCGTATGATTTTACAATGATAGCTTCTTCACTTTGAATCACGAACTCTAAACAGCGAACTGGGTAGTGCGTAAATGTTGTTTGTACAATTATAATTAGATTAAATTATAATTCTATCCGACAAAAGGAATTGACATATGTATCTACGGTTGTATTTTGTAGATTTATATGACAACACTGGCAGGAAATAATATTAACCTTTGTCATTTGACATTTGTCATACTATTTAGTTATGTATGCTAGTTTCTTGGAGTTTCCTATTGTTACTGTACTAGCATCTTGCGTTGGATCTAGACAACACAGGGTAAATTATCGTTAATGTTGTCTCACTAAGAAACTTTCAATTTAATCAGAAATGGTTTCGACAGTCAAGAAGTGGATAAAATCACTACTTACTGCTTGCGGGAATGTAGTTGGAATTGCCCCCTTCTTCAGTATCAGACGCTGAGCGAAGCCTGCTTGATATTGTCCCAGGTTAGAAAAACGGTATCCGGTTATAGATAAACATCAGCCATGCCTGTTGACAGTTTTGTTGCCTGTTGACATCCCCTGCACAGCCTGGAACATAACATTTATTTCCATGATCTGCCATTTTCGCTATCCTCGCTTGACGCTTGTTTCTTCACAATACCTGCAGAACTACTGATGATTCGGCTGTGCAGTTCCGCCTGGCCTTGAACATGGGCTGGCATATGCAAATGTTGGGGGCGTACATATTAATGATCCCGACTGTTGCGTCACAGTCTGTGTTATGTTGAGATTCGCCTATTTTTCCGTGGTGTTTTTGTACATATGAAGGAGTAAGCAATGGTGTTTGAGACTCACGGTATGTGATTTCCATAGACTGAACTCTTGTTATTCAACTATGCCAAGGTTAATTCAATTTTTCAATCTAGGGCACCTTTAAATAAGACATGTTTTAGGATAATTCACTGAATGAAAGATACTTAATCTGATTTATTTTCTCGTTATTTGGAACTTGGACATATACTCAATACTGTAACAAATGAATGTCACATTATGCAACACAAGTACACAAAACAAATTCGAACAAAAAACAAAACAAATTACATCACATTCGAAGCTGTTGTAAAATAGCCATTATTAGTTAAAATCCATGTATCAGTTAAAATCTCAATTAATGCGCAGTTGTGAGGTTGCTTGACAGTTGTAAACAATGTAAAGTTTTCCTGTGTTGTGCCTAACAAAATGTTCGGTTTCAAATCCCACTGTTTAGTTTTACCTTTCTACTGAGTGAAGATTTGATAAAACCAAACTCGCTTCATTCTTGCTTTAAGACGCATTAAACTGCTTCATCTGTGAAGGAAAACCTGAGAATAGCGGAGAATTTTAAGTTTGTAATTTCCAGGACCGTAAATCAGGGAAATTATTTATTAGTCTGTACAATAATAAATAGGATCACTTTAAAGCTATTAATTCCAAGGATTGGTACCTGAAATATTGGTACCTATAACATGCTTTTAGAAAATAGGGTGAATTTTCATTTCATGTCCACTTTGAAATGATTATAGAAATACTTATGAGCAACTAGCAAAGCCATGTGAATTCATTGATTAAAAGGGTGTTGAATATCCATGACCTGTGAGCAATTTTCATTGTTCGTTCTTTTGTAGGATCAAGCGAATGGCTGGTATGAAGGAGTCTCAGATCAGCGCTGAGATTGAGCTGCTACCCACTAATGACAAAAAGAAGTGGGCTCGCCCACCCATCTCCATGAACTTTGAGGTCAGCTTGAATCCCTGAAGAGCCCCAACCTCTTTCACACATGATGCAGACACTGACATTAAACACACTTCTTGTTCAGGATGTTCTGCAATTATTCTACAACAGCATTGTCTCTAAAACTTTACAAAACTATGTTTTGTTTTGTTTTTTTTTAAAGGGATGGTTCACCCAAAAATGAAAATTCTGTCATTAATAACTCACCCTCATGTCGTTCCAAACCCGCAAGACTTTCGTTCATCTTCGTAACACAATGAAGATCTTTTTTAAATCTGATTTGATTTGATTAAATCTGAGAGCTTTCTGTCCCTCCATTGACAGCTACACAACTGACACTTTGACGCTTCAAAAAGTTCATAAAGAGATCGTAAAACTAATCCATATGAATTGAGCGGTTTAGTCCAAATTTATTGAAGAGACAGATTGAATTTAGGCTTTTATTCACATAAACATTCATCAACTCACACATCAGTTGTGGTAAACAGAAGCTCATGTTCGCTTGATGTGCGAGAACCAATGAGGTTTATACTCATGCATCAAGCAAGTTCGGTTGAGCTTCTGTTTATGTTCGCTGAGCAATGTTTAAATGTGAATAAAAGCCTAAATTCAATCTGTTCATCATATAAAGCGATCGTGTCTCTTCAGCAAATTTGGAGTAAACCGCTCAATTCATATGGAGTAGTTTCACGATCTCTTTATGAACTTTCTGAAGAGTCAAAGTGTCAGTTGCGTAGCTGTGGAGGGACGGAAAGCTCTCAGATTTCATCAAAGATCTTCATTTGTGTTCCGAAGATGAATGAAAGTCTTACGGGTTTGGAACAACATATGAGTGAGTTATTAATGACAGAATTTTTATTTTTGGGTGAACTAACCCTTTAAGTGGCACATCTGTTTAAAAATGTTTTGGGTAACACTTAAATAGTGCTAACAGATACAACATTTGATCTTAAGAATGTATTAGTAAATCCTGAGAAAAACATGAACAATGAACAATACTTCTACAGCATTGATTAATCTTAATGTTAACTAATGTTTACAAAAGAGACCTTATTGTAAAGTGTTACCTTGTTTTGTTTAGAAATTCTGTCTTTAGATGGATGATTTTCTTTAGGTAGTCTCTGTTTAACTAAGCTGAGTGTGAATTCTCTTTCTCTTTGCAGGTACCTTTTGCTCCATCAGGACTCAAAGTGCGCTACCTGAAGGTCTTCGAGCCGAAGCTGAACTACAGCGACCATGATGTCATCAAATGGGTGCGTTACATCGGCCGCAGCGGCATCTATGAGACCCGCTGCTAACAGCAGCCCCTCCGTGAGGAGGGGGGAGAGACGTAGACGAATAGATGGGCGGGATGAACAGAGGACGAGGAGAATGGAGTTATTCATTGTCTCACTCTCCCCTCCCTCCCTCAACTTTTTATACAGGGCTCTGTTCACAACGAAAACATCAACAAAGGGAAGCACTAAAAGAACATCCAAAACATCACAAATTAAAACAAACATGTCCTTCAGAATAAAACGTAGTTTATCTGCAATTATAAAAATAGTTTATCCTCATGAACCCCCTCCACTTGCTTTGAGATGATATGTAAACCCCCACTCATTTCTCCTTTCTAATTTTTCCACAACATGCATTCCAGACCCTCAGTCCCCATTGAATCCCAGCTAATGTGGGGCCCTTTTCACCCCCTTAATTAGCGCTGAACCTGTGTTCCTGCTCACAGGCGCTATCAGTGTGGCCATTTCCTGCTCCTTAGTCCCTGTCTGCTAATCTGGACCCTGGAAGCATTACCCTTCATGCTTCATTTTTGTAGTGGTCCCTCCTAAGAGTATTGGTTAGGTATCGTCCACGTTCTTGTCCTCAGTGAATTGGTGTAAATGTTAAGCCAATGGCCCCACAATATTCTTGAGCGTAAACTTTTCATTGTCCATAAAAATGGTTTTACGTACGCAAGTTACCATTTTGTCTTAATTTTTTTGTCTTAATATAAACTAATTTCTCAATGTGACCAAAATGAGGTGCGAGGATGTTTGACTTAAAGCAACAAATCGTACTAAGTCCAGCTGTCTGTGTGCGTATACAATGCTATATACACTGTAACAAAACCACCACGCCGAGTTTTAGCTTTCATTTGGTGTCACATAGTGACTGGTGTGTACCTGTGTGGGTCAGGGGTCCCCAACATCTCTCAGGGACTTTGCATTTGTGTGCTTAGCATTCTTTCCGTGTCACACTTTAACTTTCATCATCATCTACCACTTTGTTTACTTGACTGAAGTTTACTGGTTGAGTTTGTCAGTCAGTGAAATCTCTCCGTGCATTTCAACATTCCTCCTGAGATTAGTTTGCCTGCAAATACAACTTCAAAAAGATGCATTTCACTAAATACTTAAGAGAGGGGCTGGAATATTAGGGAGTCCCTCAGATTGTTTCTAGGGATTAACTCTAAACCTCTTTCCTTAGTCCTGATCTAAGGCAGGAGATTTTGGAGATGTCAAAACATATAAGCCGTGTCTGCCTTTAAGGTCTAGAACACCGCGCTCGCGCCTTTCATGTGCATGAAAACTCTTCACTCCGCGGAAGACGCTGGAGGATTTATCTTAATGCGAAGGCATTTTGGTTGAACAGCACAGAGATGGAAGCACAGTTTATGTCTGCCCTCGACATTTGTGCTATCTACGTTATGTTTTAGGCAACACTACAAACTCGACCCTGCAGATTTAAGTGTGCATCATCTTGAACACTTTGGTCATAAACTTACACCGTCTGACCTCAGTGTGTTTCAGCTCTGAGAGATGATGAGGCTCCTTTTGCAGTGTATCGTCTTCATTTGGTAACTTTGTGACTGTCGTCTTAATCCTAATAAAATGTGTAATCAATTACTCTTAATGGAGTTAGTGTTTTTTTTAAATACATTACATAAAATTGTTCCTTTTAAATAAGGTATTTAAGTCTTCTCTCAGTCATTGTCATAATTGACAATTTCGAATTCTTCATTAAATGTTAGGTTTGTATCTACCCAAGAATGTGAATCTAGATATCTATGCAAAAATATCCATTTCAAACAAGCATTTGGAGGTTTACTATCATCAGGCCCAGATGAATCTGCAGACTCTTTCTGGAAGTTTTATGGATGGGTTTAAAGGTGCTGTATATAAGTTTTGACTGTACTAAAGCATAAAAATACCATCATATGTTTGCAGATATTTAGGAAACATGCTGAGTTCACATACTCGTTTCTCTGAAAAACAATGCTACAGTCAGTTATTTTACTTTGAAATGTGCGTTCCGTGTCGGAATGTCTGTTTTTGTTTTGGTCTGTGCGATAACGCACGTTGCCAGTTTACCCAATAGTATTTCGCCACCACAGGTTGCCAGTTGGCGTAAAACACAGTGTATTGCAGCCATGGAAGCCAGCAAACAAACTGGGTCAGAGAAGAAGAAAAAAAAAGCACATTAAAACGCGGATAAATCAACTCATCAACTTAAAGCCTTCCATTGTCAATTGCGCTCGTTCCTGTTGCGTGTCCTGAAACTGGCAACCCACGTGAGCGTTGAGTCTGAGGAGGGGGTGGAGCAAACAATATTTTGAATTTGGACTAGGGACGGGTACCGAAACCCGGTATTAAATGAGCCCCGGTGCTAAATTATGAAAGACCGCAGTATCGATAAGCTCCGACGCTATCGGTTCTGCTGTCAGTACTGGAGAAATTAAGAAAATACACTTACTATTTATAATTGATATATAGACGTTATCTTGCAAATTCTATCTTTGCCAGCCGTTTCTATATGAGATAATATTAAACCATTTTTCCGTGATGCATTTTTGCTATTCGCAATTAGAGAGAGAGAGATCGATCTACGGCGAGCACAACACGACAATCCCAGTTTGAGTGACGATGGTCAAGAGAACTAAACAAAAGTTTAGTCTGGTTACACTTTACGGCTGTGATTATTAATCTAATTTTATTTTCGAGGATCACTTCCAAGGATTATAAAAAGAAGATATGAGGTAAAACTATTATAAACTAGTCGTGTTCCGTCGAGCGCAACTTACTTCCCTTCACAGCAGTCATTTCTACCTACACCTAAACTTAACGTCAGAATCAGTGATTGTTGTAAAAGGCAGTCTCTACTATTGCTAAATTGCGGGACTTGTTTGATAATAAAAAGAGCTATTAAATGCACAATAATCCACGCAAGAGACGCTGTTTCCAACTTCAAGGCGGCTTGTGTGTGCGAGCGCTGCGAAACGGACCGACTTGCACATTACACTTTAGGCTTCGTGTGCGCGTCTAAACCATCAAATACGCGACAAATAGACTGTCAAAATGACCGGATTGGAGAGTAGTCACTTAAACACAGTTTATGTCTTAAATGGGCGTAAATAGTTTGGAGAAATGGGAGCATATGATATTATTAGAGCTGCATTCGGTCTTAAAGGGGCAGCAGTCTAATAAACCTGCTGACGATTGAGCCATTAATGTGAATCAAACAAAAGGCAAAGAGAAAATATTCACAGCTCTTGAATGAATAACTTTAGCTTTAATAAGCATTTATCTATCAATATATACAGTGTAAACTATGCAGTGTTATTTTACATTTCATTACTTTATTAGATTTCTTTGTAGGCCGTATTACTTAATGTTAGAAGACCTTCCTGAAATTAAAGCACTGTTGATTTAATTTGTGTCTTTGTTTTATTGTGTATTTATTTAACATTTGTTTGCACTTTGTTTCTTTGTTCTTATATTGTATCTTATGCATATAATTAGGTTTTTTTTTAATTAAAAAAATATATAACAAAAAGAACCTATAAGAATACCGTTAAAGTACCGGATCGATAAGCAGTATCGGTAAGAGTAGTAATACCGTTAAAACCTTAACGATACACATCCCTAATTTGGACTGCAGTACCCATTTCAACTTGTCTGGCTGTCACCAGACCAAGCTCAGTCTTTTAAGATTGAACATTAGTCTGGGGAGTCTGCTCTGTATTTTCTACTGCACAAGAGGAGTGGTCAACGGGCATAGTTCAAATGACTCTGTACGCAATTGGATAGTCCTTCAACCAATCAGTCCAACGATCCAGGTGACGTACTTTGCAGAGCGGTCGGTAGTAAGGCAAAAACATCTTTCTTTTGTAGGAATTGTTCCAGGGCAAGTTTCTGTTCCGTTTTCAAAGAAAACTTGCCTTTGAAATCTTTTAAAACAGCAGCGACAGTGGCATCAACAGGTTGCTGCGCTTCGGTGGCCGCCATGTTGAATGTAAACAAAAAGCTGCTTGCCGTCGCTTCGCTATTGTCATCGTGTTAAACCCGCCAATAGGTGGATAAGCCAGTTTGTGATTGGTCCCCGCAAATTTGTAACAGAAGCAGGATAGAAAAATGTACAGGTTTCCAGCCTGAGCTGCAGGGCGAAATCAAATCGCCGGCAGATCAGGCTGGGTTTACCCAGTCTACATTTCAATCACTAGCTGTCATTCTTACATACAGCACCTTTAAATATGGATTTATATTGAGCATGGTGTACTGTACTACTCTAGATGCTTTTAATCAACTTATTGAATCAAAATATTGAATATGTGAACACACAAGCAGCAAAGAATGTGTAGAACCTGAATCGTTTCAGTTCTGAAGACATCTGTGTAGGAAAGTAGAATGACGTTGAAACTACGTCAACCACCCAAACCCTCTGCATGAGTGAGCCTTGTGACTGAATAGCCTTCAATGGCTTTGTTTAGTACAAGAAGTAAAGGAGCTTTAGTCAAACATATCGAGTTCTGCGTAACATCAATCTGTTTGCACAGAAAAAAAAATAAAAGGAGCCATGTTAAAAAAAAGAATTTTGACATTAAGCTTATAGGGATAGTTCACCCAAAAATATAAATTCTGTCATTTACTCGCCCTAAACCTCGTCCTAAACCTGTATGGCTTAAATGTCTATTGTCACAGAAACCTTTTGGTTACTTACATTCTTCAAAAGATCTTCTTTTGTGTTCTGCAGGAGAAGTAAAGTCATACAGGTTTGGGACAACATGAGGCTGACTAAATGATTTTTCAGATATTTTTCATTTTTGGGTGAACTATCCCTTTAATACATCAGTTTTCAAATGGGAGAAGATGTGTTCATGCCATTGCTGCATAGAATGGCTCTACAAAATACAAGATAAATGTTTATATTTGATACTAAAAAGTTTGGGGTCAGTAGGATTTTTTTTGAAGAATTAAAATGTAATGCTTTTTATTCAGCAAGGATGCATTAAATTGATCAAAAGTGACAGTAAAGACATGTATAATGTTACAAAAGATTTCCATTTCAAATAAATGCTTTTCTCTTCATCAAAAAATCCTGAAAATATAAGTTTTCACAAAAATATGAAGCACCACAACTGTTTTCAACATTGATAATGTTTATTGAGCAGCAAATCATATTAGAATGATTTCTGAAGGATCATGTGACACTGAAGACTGGAGTAATGATGCTGAAAATCCAGCTTTGATCACAGGAATAGATTACATTTAAAAATATATTACATTGGAAAATAGTTATTTTAAATTGTAATAATATCTCACAATATTACTCTTGTATTTTTGATCAAATAAATGTTGCTTTGGTTAGCATACGTAACAATATTTCAGTAAAACGAGCATTAGGAATGCATACTTAAGTGCTGTATTTGTTGTGTATCGTCGCATTGCTGGTGGTCTGCCTCTGTAGACGTGTTTTGTTGAAACGCTATAGCTGGTTGGGAGCTGTTCTCCTGCAGCAGGGATGGGCAGGGGGTGTTTGTGTGGGAAGTCACTCATTAGTGCGAGTATTTAGGCTGACGTCATGGCCAATCATTAAGTGGGTGCAGGAGCCAGAGGACCTACTGATGGATCGATGGCCAATTAAACTCTCATCTCTCAGGGCCCCTGAAAGAGAATCTCCTGTCCTGCTACTCTTTTTCTCCTCCTGTCCTTCCGTCTCCCTCTCCCTTTCTTTTTCGCTCTTTCCCAGAGTGAGTGACAGTGAAGGGTCAAGCAGCCCCCGGTTCCGCAGTCACCTGGAGTGCAGCCAAAGCCTGGGCCTCCAGCCAGATTCAAAAACACTCGCAAAAGATATGAGGCTGCCTTTCAGGTGCCCTTCTCCACATCCATGTTTCTCTCTGCCTCAGGAATTCCATACTTTGTTAATTCAGTGGTGTCACTGAAAACCAACCGAGTAATGACACTATTGCCTTCTCTAGAGCTGCTTATAGTTGAATTGGACTTGTTTAATAATAACACTAGTGTCTTCCGTAGAGTGCTTTACAGCTTAAATTGAATTCTATAAAACGTTTACAACATTCACACCTAGGACGATAACTATAGTGTCCACACTAGCTATTGTTATAGTTCTAAATATCTTAACTTATAAATATAAGAGTCCACACCACAATTATAACGATAACGGCACAGAGAAACGATATCGTTAGAATCAATTTTTTTTCCAGCTGAAAGGCCCGTTCACACCAAGAACGATAAATATAGTTCTAAGCGCGTGCTTGTCTGTCGCTTTAAATGCTCGTTACAGCGTAATGGATTCTGATTGGCTGTCAATGTTTTTATCGTTCATCAGCTGGAAAAATTAGTTCTGAAACTGATTCCAACGATAACGTTTCTCTGTGCCGTTATCATTATAGCTGTGGTAAGAACTTTTTTAATATTAAGAACGATTTTTTGAACTATATCTTTATCGTTATCTATCTTGGTGTGAATGTGCCTGAATAAAGATAACTATATAACGATATTTGTCCACCCCAGTGGACGATATCGTTCTGTTTATTCTAAGCGCATGCTTGTCTGTCGCTTTAAATGCTCGAGCTCGTTACAGCAAGATGGATTCTGATTGGCTGTCAATGTTTTTATCGTCCATCAGCTGGATAAAATCATTCTGAAAGTGATTCCAATGATATTGTTTCTCTGTGCTGTTATAGTTATAGCTGTGGTGTGGACTCTGTTATTCTTTAATATTGATAACGATTTTTAGAACTATATCTTTATCATTTAGTTATCGTTCTTGGTGTGAACGGTCAAAGTCCCTTTAAGTCCTTTCACTCGGCGGCCATTTTTGAAACACCTCTTGGGCATGCAAGTGCAGCTCCTATCTCTTTAAATGAGGAAACATCAAATTCTCCAAAACTGTTCGCCAAGCTTACGATTAAATTTCATATTTGAAATCACCTTTGATATCTAGACACTAACGTTATAGTTATCGTTCTTGGTGTGAATGGGCCTTAACACTGTAATTTTCCTATTTTATGAAGTTGCTTTGAAACCTGTGTTGTGTAAAGCGCTGTCTTCAGAGTAGGCTTGAGTGAAGAACCTTCAATGGACTTGAATGCTTACATAGCCTATATGTGTACACAGTCTTAATTTGATTTTAAAATATCAGATTAGCAATTTGCGGCTGAATGGTTGCCCAGCCTTTGTTGGTATACAAGGCGAACTTTTGAATAAATGCAGCGTCTTTTAGATGCCTATACAAAAACCTGCCTGGTGCATCATGAATGTGAAGCCAAACAGCATTGAAGAGCCTATACACTGACCCTGCAGGTCGAAGAAATAAATCCATCATAAGAGACTGACTTCCTGACTTCTCTCCATAGTGATGTGAGAGTTAAAGTAAAGCACTGTGAAAAAACCCAGAACCCTCTGAAGGTCAACCAAACTAATGAGGTTAGGGGTAGAGACTGAGGGCCATTTGGCCATGAATGCCATGTGTTATGCCAAAATCTGCAATTCTACACAATGGATTTTTAATGAGCACAGCTTAAGCATGCTTAATTTGTTGCCCTTTCAAAATGCTCCCTTGCATGTTGACTTGAAATTTGAGCATGATACCAATGAAACGGCAGAAATGAGGACACTACCTTTTGGTGTTGAAAGTGAGGTAAGCTTTTCTACTTTTCTTTCTAATGATTTATACCTCCAAAGACTTTTTTGCAGGCACATGAAGAAGAAAAAAAACCCTGTTGTGACTTTATAGGGGTGTTGAGCATGGAGAAAATGAATCCCAGTTACCATTAGGGAAAAACAAGAGGAATTTACAGTAGTTTTACAAAAGATGTTTTTTGGCCATACAACTGAATTTTTGTTGAAGAAATTACTGTATTTCATTTTTATGATTTTTATTTCAGCTAATTGAATATATATGGATAGATAGGCTTAGAAGTGTTGGTTTATCAGACAATGTAGTTTTGTGGTTTAAAGGCACAATATGTAAGATTTTTGGATTAAAAATATCCAAAAACCACTTGAACAATGTTATATATATTTTGTTGACTTGTGTACTTACATTATCACAAATATTTCCAAGAATGTTTAAATCCAGAGAAATAAGCAATTTTAAACAGGACACAGACCGTGTCCGTGCATCGCTTATCAATGACATCATACCCACGTTATCCTCGATTTCAGGTTTTATTTTGTAGAAATCATGGAAACACCAAAGACGCTTTAATATATTGTGTGTTTTATTAGACAGGTGAGCAACTGTTTAGATACATTCATCAACAGAAAACTAATCATTGTTATACAGCTCAACAAGTTCAAGTTAGTCTTATTGTTTAAATCTTGTTTTCTTGACTTACCGCGAGTACCATGTTTTACCATGCCTAATATTGATCTAGCTTACTGCAGTGTGAACAAGTGTCTCATAGTAGCCACTGAGCGAATGCACAGAATAGCACAGCGCTGTGTTACCCCACATACGCATGAACGTAAGAAGCGGAAGCGCTCGTCTGCGGCATAATAAAAGCTCCGCGAAATCAAGGTGTCATCAAGCTACGCCTTTGTTTCGAATAAGTGATCTCTAGCATCGAAAAATTACATACTGTGGCTTTAATGCTTATTTAAAGGGAAGCACTCAATGCAACTCTGCAGGTGGAAGGTATCAATTCAGACCCAATGGAAGTGGTTAATGGAGTCCCCCAAAGATCTGTACTGGGGCCATTATTATTTACTATATATTTAAATTGTCTTGACATTAATATTGAAAATGCAGGGCTTCACTTTTACGCAGATGATACAGTCATCTCTTGCTCTGCTCTTACAAAACAACAAGCTCTGAGTTAATAGAGTTGCTTGGTCTTCTCTACTTGCTGTTCGAATGAAAATTATATACAGGTACTTAATGATATACACTATATTGCCAGAAGTTTTGGGACACCTGCCTTTACAGCACATGAACTTTAATGACATCCCATTCTTAACCCGTAGGGTTTAATATTGAGTTGGCCCACCCTTTGCAGCTATAACAACTTCAACTCTTCTGGGAAGGCTTTCCACAAGGTTTAGGAGTGTGTTTATGGGAATTTTTGACAATTCTTCTAGAAGCGCATTTGTGAGGTCAGGCACTGATGTTGGACGAGAAGGCCTGGCTCGCAGTCTCCGCTCTAATTCATCCCAAAGGTGTTCTATCGGGTTGAGGTCAGGACTCTGTGCAGGCCAGTCAAGTTCCTCCACACCAAACTCGCTCATCCTTGTCTTTATGGACCTTACTTTTGGCGCTTTTCCACTGCATGGTACGGGTCGCTTTGGCGCTTTTCCACTGCATGGTATGGCTCGGTAGGGTTTGGTACGGCAGCGCTTTTCCACTGCATGGTATGGCTCGGTACGGCTCGTTTAAACAGTACCACCTCGGTTGGGGTTCCAAGCGTGCCGTACCGATACTAAAATGTGACGTGAAAACACTACAGATCACTAAGGTCAGAGAGAATCGTCACTACTAGCGTCATGCAAGATTAGCTTACCCTCGAGCCGTCGAGCAAGCCTATCGTCGTCTGCGCTTTGTTGTAGGAGTTCCCATACTCTCTTGGTTTTTTTTTTGCAGTATTTTGTTTTGCTGCCATCAGCCTCCTTTGAAACAAACTTTTTCGTTGTGCGGTAAAAAACATCCACATGCCGAGAATCAAGAACACCATTCCTTCGATAGGCTCCATTGCTCCTGTTTCGCGCGTTTGTTTTTGTGTCGCATTTACGATGATGTCGCAGCAGTAGAGGCGGCGCAACTACAGCGTAATCCCACCCACTTGAAGCGGTACTACTGCAGTGGAAAAGCGAGCCGAGCCGAGCCGTGCTGTGCCGAGCTGAGTCGTACCACGCAGTGGAAAAGCACCATTTGTGCACTGGTGCGCAGTCATGTTGGAACAGGAAGGGGCCATTCCCAAACTGTTCCCACAAAGTTGGGAGCGTGAAATTGTCCAAAATGTCTTGGTATGCTGAAGCATTAAGAGTTCCTTTCACTGGAACTAAGGGACCAAGCCCAACCCCTGAAAAACAACCCCTCCACCATAATCCCCCCTCCACCAAACTTTACACTTGGCACAATGCAGTCAGGCAAGTATCGTTCTCCTGGCAACCGCCAAACCCAGACTCATCCATTGGATTGCCAGACAGAGAAGCGTGATTGGTCACTCCAGAGAACACATCTCCACTGCTCTAGAGTCCAGTGGCGGCGTGCTTTAAACCACTGCATCCGACGCTTTGCATTGCTCTTGGTGATGTAAGGCTTGGATGTAGCTGCTCGGCCATGCTACCTGCTGCTACCTCCCATTCCATGAAGCTCTCTATGCACTGTTCTAGAGCTGAAGTTTGGAGGTCTGTAGCTATTGACTCTGCAGAAAGTTGGCGACTTCTGTGCACTGTGCGCCTCAGCATGCGCTGACCCGCTCTGTGATTTTACGTGGCCTACCACTTCATGGCTGAGTTGCTGTTGTTCCCAATTGCTTACACTTTGTTATAATACAGTTGACCGTGGAATATTTAGTGGTGAGGAAATTTCACAAATGGACTTATTTCACAGGTGGCAACCTATCACGGTACCACGCTTGAATTCACTGAGCTCCTGAGAGCAACCTATTCTTTCACAAATGTTTGTAGAAGCGTCTGCATGCCTAGGCGCTTGATTTTATACACCTGTGGCCATGGAAGTGATTGGAACACCTGAATTCAATGATTTGGAGGGGTGTCCCAATACTTTTGGCAATATAGTGTACAAAGCTTTTTTTTTTTTTTTTTACCACCTTATTTCTGTTGTCTGATTCAACAAAAGCAGTTGGTAACTATTTATTGCGTTCACAATCTTATAATCTCTATGTACCTCCTGCTAGAGCTAAATTAGGTTAAACTGCCTTTAAATATGCTGCCCCTTCGGACTGGAACTCTCTTCAAATGAAATTGAGGCTAAATCATTTGGTGTCTTTCAGTAATTTTAAAACACTTATAAATGCACTAGAGAAAGATGTAGTGATTTGCAAATGCTTCTAAGGCTTTACTTTTATTCATATTTTATTGTGTGTTTGTTATATGTGCATTTGTATATCTGGGCCGCCGATATTGGCCAGGACACTCCTGTAAAAGAGATTTGTTTTAATCTAAGTGAAGTTCTCTCATGGTTAAATAAAGGTTAAATAAAGGCTTTAAAAAGGGGGGAGGGGGGTAGAAGATATGACATTGGCGTGGTGACATCACTCAGGTGACGTGATATGAATATTGGCGTTCCCGAACTTGGGAACTTGAAAAGCTGTAAATTGTCTATCTGGTCACTGTGAGGAAAATTACATTCGCCGTGAAGACGAGAAGACAATTAACGCGCTAAGGAAAATAAATACTCGCAGCATTTCGGATAATCATGTTATCGTGAGTGGATAAACATGGGCTACACATACTTGAAGAGTAAAGGGAGGAGGAGGACATCAGATTGGAGCAGGGCGGCGCTTTATGCTCCTGCGGGATCCTTCCTGCACCCTAGAGAGAGCGAAAGTTCAGAGCAAGAAGCAGAAGTGCATTAAATAAAGTAAATTCTACTGAAACATTCGCACGAATCTGTCTGTCCGGAGGCGCGAGCACATCTGTCTTCAGCACGGATGCGCGCGCGTCTGGATGCGGTTAGTTCTGTGGAAATACTTTCTTACTCAAGAATTTATGGATGAAACACAAACACAAAGTGGAAGGTAAAAAAGTGGAAGTTGTATGTGTGATTTAAAGATGCGCTGGGTCTGTTCCTGTGCGCTGTTGCTGATGGTGCTGGATAACGCTGTGGCCGTGCCTGCGTGGACAAAACACACGGTAAGACCTCAATATCATGCCAACTTAATGTTTTGCTTTTTGGTCTAGTCCTCATAAAATAACTGAAATGGACATTCAGCATAAGTGTAACAGTGACATCTGACATGCCTGTACGTGATCTTATTTTAAACAGCATTTTCTAAATATTTTATCATTTTCATACATGCATTTGTATGCATATAATATATT
The DNA here is from genome assembly GCA_039654105.1 of Coreius guichenoti. Taxonomy (NCBI): domain Eukaryota; kingdom Metazoa; phylum Chordata; class Actinopteri; order Cypriniformes; family Gobionidae; genus Coreius; species Coreius guichenoti. Next base: position 36,407,088 of record CM077181.1, read on the forward strand.
AACTTTTAAAAATCCATTTGTCCCGCAGAGGACTATTGAAGTGGACCGCAGAAAGAAATTATCTTAAAAGAAATGGTGACGCTTTCCTTTGTTTAACACATGGATTGAATATATGGATTGAAAACAAATATGTGTAGGATTTACAAGATGCATTTTTCACTTTAAAATAATTGCACAAATAATTGCAAGTAGGCTATCACATTGAATTAGACGTGATTATTGACGTAGCAAGACTTAAGTATTTTCGTACTCAATGTTTTATTTGCAACTTCGAAAAAAACTTCCTTTTTCTGCAGTATGTTTGACCTAAAATCTTACCCATTTGTCACTGAAACGTGTATTCACGTGCATTTTTTTTTTCTGGAGAGAGTTGTAAAATCTTTGCAAAGATCAAAAGGAGGAGGAAGAGAGAGGGACAGTGTTTTATGTCATGGGGGAGGGGGAGCGGGGCCTTCACATATGGGTGACAGATATACCAAACCTCCGGCTGCATGGAGCTCCTGACGGCAGCTACTGATATGAGAGAGACCAAAACACAGAACAGCTGAACATCTGAGCAGATTGAGGGAGCAGCTGTCATTTGCTCCCCTGATTTAGTTTATTTGTTTTTTCTTTCTCCAAAAATTCACATATCTGAGATTAGATTATCACTTGTGAAAAATAAGTACACTTTAGCATACTATAATATACTTTAAAAGAATATACTTAAAGGTTAGTTCACCCAAAAATGAAACTTCTGTCATTAATTACTCACCCTCATGTCGTTCCAAACCGTAAGACTTTAGTTCATCTTTAGAACACAAATGAAGATCTTTTGATGCAATCTGAGAGCTTTCTGTCCCTCCATTGACAGCTACACAACTGACACTTTGACGCTTCAAAAAGTTCATAAAGAGATCGTAAAACTAATCCATATGAATTGAGCAGTTTAGTCCAAATTTTCTGGAGACTCGATCGCTCTATATGATGAACTGATTGAATTTAGGCTTTTATTCACATATAAAGATTGATCAGCGAACATAAACAGAAGCTCAACCAAAACTGCTTGCTGAAGCTCAAACGTGATGCGTAACACGAGAATTAACCTCATTGGTTCTTGCTGAAGCTCAAACGTGATGCGTAACACGAGAATTAACCTCATTGGTTCTTGCTGAAGCTCAAACGTGATGCGTAACACGAGAATGCACCTCATTGGTTCTTGCGGAAGCTCAAACGTGATGTGTAACAGGAGAATGAACCTCATTGGTTCTTGCGGAAGCTCAAACGTGATGCGTAACAGGAGAATGAACCTCATTGGTTCTTGCGGAAGCTCAAACGTGATGCGTAACAGGAGAATGAACCTCATTGGTTCTTGCTGAAGCTCAAACGTGATGCGTAACACGAGAATGAACCTCATTGGTTCTTGCGGAAGCTCAAACGTGATGTGTAACAGGAGAATGAACCTCATTGGTTCTTGCGGAAGCTCAAACGTAATGCATAACAGGAGAATGAACCTCATTGGTTCTTGCGGAAGCTCAAACATGATGCGTAACAGGAGAATGAACCTCATTGGTTCTTGCTGAAGCTCAAACGTGATGCGTAACACGAGAATGAACCTCATTGGTTCTTGCGGAAGCTCAAACATGATGCGTAACAGGAGAATGAACCTCATTGGTTCTTGTGGAAGCTCAAACATGATGCGTAACAGGAGAATGAACCTCATTGGTTCTTGTGGAAGCTCAAACATGATGCGTAACAGGAGAATGAACCTCATTGGTTCTTGTGGAAGCTCGAACGTGCTGCGTAACACGAGAATGAACCTCATTGGTTCTTGCAGAAGCTCAAACGCGCTGCGTAACACGAGAATGAACCTCATTGGTTCTTGCTGAAGCTCAAACGTGCTGCCTAAATTCAATCTGTTCATCATATAAAGCGATCAAGTCTCTTCAATAAATTTGGACTAAACCGCTCAATTCATATGGATTAGTTTTACGATCTCGTAAAGCGTCAAAGTGGTAGTTGCGTAGCTGTCAATGGAGGGACAGAAAGCTCTCAGATTTCATCAAAAAGATCTTCATTTGTGTTCTGAAGATGACTGAAGGTGACTAATTAATGAGAATTTTTTATTTATGGGTGAACTATCCCTTAAAGTGGCAACTGAATGTCATGTTTTTGGCCACTTAAAATTTATAAGTGCAATTAGTTGAACTTAAACTGTTTTGACGCACTTAAGTAACATAATTACTTCTATTGTCTTTAAAATATGGTTAAAGTGTATTGCTGAAAGTTCTGACAAGTATTTAGGGTAAATAAAACTTTAATGTCATTTCTATTGAAACTTATCCCGTATTAAAATATATTTGCAATTACACATTTTTAATGAAGTTGCAATTTATTACATATAACATAAATGTAATACTGAATAACAAACTACAGTTAAATTATAATCAAGTACTTTACATGGGCTTTAGTATATTAGTACACTTTATGATGTTGACTTCTAAGCATGATAAAAGATTATTAAAATGAACTTTTAATTTGATATGATTAGAAAGAGCACTTTTTAAAAGTGTACTTAAGTATGTTCAGAATCAGTAATGAAAGTATACTCCTAAGTGCACTTAAGTGGCCTTTTATTTCCTTAATATTATATGCAAATAGTTTTTTTTTTTTTTTTTTTTAATATACTTCTAAGATTTGAAGTACACTACAAGTGCGCATTCAATACAATTAAGTACACTTCTTCTTTCTGAGCACCTGGATGGAGATCTAGCTTCCTACATAGATTAATTTGAATTCAAACTCACCTGAACTCAGAAATCAAGGTCTCTTGGTGCTTTCAAGTCATGTCAGAAAGTATTTACGAGTTGAACGCACATGAACGCCACCAAAGTTGTAAATACCAGTGGGAAGCTCTGGATTTTCTTTGACCCCTGATCTTTAAAAGTTGGGGGCGTGTCAGTGAGAAACGTGGCAGAATACCATACTTACCATACCATATTTGTGTAGTTAATTAAGTGAAGGTACACTGCCTTCTTGTGCTGATTAAAATGACTTGAACACACCTGACGTCGGCGTAAACATGACATCCCAACTCGTAAATACGACTTGAACACACCATGTTAACAATGTACAAAATAAAAAACACAATATATAAGCTTCTCTTTTTCTATCTTCCTCTCAGATGGCCAGTATTCAGTTGCATAAACCATGTGCGCAGGTACCGGCACCTGTGGACACGAGGTCTCATCGAGGTCCCACCCGATCTAAGCGCTATGCCATCAACCCACTAGGATACAAGTGGGAGCATTTCAACGTCACTTACAAGTGAGAGAGACACAGGAGACCACGAGGAAATCAATAAACACATTAATTTAATACATTTTATAATTGACTTTCTGGAGGAAAGCCTTTCTATTAATGGCTATGATTGGTGAATGCTTAAAGTATGAACAGGAGGTGGACAAAAGAAGTAATCTGGGGTTCAGATGATAATGGATATTTTGGGAACAGCAGATTGATTTCAGGAGTGCTTTTGTAAATGTGCTTTCTGATTGATAGCAGACACAAAGACGTTTTTTTGGCTGGAGTCATTTGTGTTTCTCCCTCTTAAAGGATCATGAAGTTCCCCAACACACTGAATAAAGATGATACCCGCAAAGCTATCAGCATCGCCTTCACGAAATGGAGTGATGTTTCTCCTCTGACTTTCACTGAAATCACCAACCTCAGCAAAAGTGCTGACATCACTATAGGTAAATAAATCTGCAGGAAAAGAGCCAAAACATCAAGCTTGTGCACTTTGGCAGGCTGACAGATTATTTATGCAGTTTTTTTAATCTCCCATTTTTGCATGATTGCATACAGAAAGGCTCTAAAAACTGCTAGATCTGCTTATTTCTCGACTCTCTTAGAAGAAAACAAACACAACCCTAGGTATTTATTCGATACAGTGGCTAAATTAACCAAAGATAAAGCTTCACCTTCTGATGTTTGTAAACAGCACAGCAGTAATGACTTTATGAACTTCTTTACTTGTAAGATTGATAATATTAGGAAAAAAATTATAACCATGCAGCCGTCTACTACAGTATCACATCAGACAGTGCATTGTAGTGTCACTGCGGAAAAATTACATTCATTCACTGCTATCGGAGAAGAAGAATTGGCTAAACTCGTTAAATCATCAAAATCAACAACATGTATGCTCGACCCTATACCGACTAAACTACTAAAAGAGATGCTTCCAGAGGTCATAGATCCTCTTCTTAATATCATTAATTCATCCTTGACATTAGGATATGTACCGAAAACTTTTTAGTTGGCTATTATTAAACCACTTATTAAAAAACCGCAACTTGATCCTACAGAATTAGTCAATTACAGGCCAATCTCAAATCTACCCTTTCTGTCAAAAATACTAGAAAAGGCAGTGTCCTCACAATTATGCTTCTTTTTAGAAAGAAATGGTATCTGTGAGGATTTCCAGTCAGGATTTAGACCGTATCATAGTACTGAGACTGCTCTCATCAGAGTAACAAATGATTTACTCTTATCATCCGATCGTGGCTGTATCTCTCTGTTAACTCGAAAATTATGTTGGCATTAGTGGAATTTCATTGGCATGGTTTAAATCATACTTATCTGACCGTTATCAGTTTGTAGCAGTAAATGAAGAGATGTCACACCGATCACAAGTTCAGTATGGAGTACCGCAGGGCTCAGTGCTAGGACCGTTGCTTTTCACCCTGTACATGCTACCACTGGGAGATATTATTAGGAAGCATGGCGTTAATTTTCATTGTTATGCTGACGGTACTCAGCTCTATATTTCTTCACGCCCTGACGAAACTTACCAATTCACAAGATTAACGGAATGCATAGCTGATATAAAAAATTGGATGACTTGTAATTTCCTGCAACTTAATTCAGAAAAAACTGAATTTTTAATCATTGGACAAAAAAACTCTACAAGTAGTAACCTAGAATACTGTCTAACACTTGATGGCTGCTCTGTCAAGTCCTCGTCGTCAGTTAGGAACCTGGGTGTGCTCTTTGATACCAATCTCTCATTTGAAAGCCACGTTTCTAGCATCTGTAAAACTGCATTCTACCATCTTAAAAATATATCTAAATTACGGCACATGCTTTCAATGCAAAATGCTGAACAGTTAGTTCATGCGTTCATGACCTCAAGGCTAGATTATTGTAATGCTCTACTGGGTGGTTGCCCTGCTCGCTTAATAAATAAACTGCAGCTTGTCCAAAACGCAGTAGCTCGAGTTCTTACTAGAACCAGGAAGTATGACCATATTAGCCCGGTTCTGGCAACACTGCATTGGCTCCCTATTAAACATCGTATACATTTTAAAATCTTGCTGATTACTTACAAAGCACTAAATGGTTTAGCTCCCCAGTACTTGAGCGAGCTCTTAACACATTATACTCCATCACGTCTATTGTGGTCTCAAAATTCTGGCCAGTTGATAATACCTAGAATATCAAAATCAACTGCAGGCGGTCGATCCTTTTCCTATTTAGCACCTAAACTCTGGAACAGTCTTCCTAGCATTGTTCGGGAAGCAGACACACTCTGTCAGTTTAAATCTAGACTAAAAACACATCTCTTTACTCTGGCATACACATAAAACATTTTTAATTTCTGTTATTCAAATCAGTTAAATGATTGTTTTAGGCTGCATTAACTAGGTCAGCCGGAACCGGGAACACTTCCCATAACACCTGATGTACTCGTTACATCATAAGAAGAATGGCATCTACGCTAATGTTAGTCTCTCTGTTTATCCCGAGGTTTACTGCAGTTGGCCGGATCCGGGCCGTATCCAGACCAGATGGTGGACCTTAGCCTGGACATGACGACCATATCCCTGAAGTGTCTGTAGAGACCGTGTCAATTAAACTCCCCCCTGTAAATGCCGCATCGACACGACATCCTCATTAAACCCGTCCCCGGCGTGACGACTCCAATCTTTTGAATAATCCTACGAATATCTATTGATCTACTATGACTTCTGACCTGTAATGTGCCAGAATCATAATCATACACTTCTTGTTCGTCGGCCAGAGGAGAACTGGCACCCCGACTGAGCCTGGTTTCTCCCAAGGTTTTTTTCTCCATTCTGGCCCTGAAGGAGTTTTGGTTCCTTGCCACCGTCGCCTTTGGCTTTTGGCTTGCTCAGTTGGGGACACTTAAATTTCAACTATATTACTGATCTGCCCGCATTGACACTGTATGATAATTGAAATGAGCTGGATGACATCACCGTTTTCACCAGAGCGGCTGTACAGCCAAATCAAATTCTGTTGCATTATTTTCCTGTTACCACTTTGAAGCTGCTTTGAAACAATTGCCATTGTAAAAAGCGCTATATAAATAAAGGTGATTTGATTTGATTTGATGAAACACTCATTTTTCTGAGACAGGGTTCTACACGTACAATCACACCGATTGTTGGTGGTCTCCATTGCACCCCTGTTTTGACGGACTGAACGGTGAGCTGGCCCATGCCTTCCTTCCTCCACGTGGAGAGATCCACTTTGACAACCATGAATTCTGGATTCTGGGAAAGTCCCGCTTCAGCTGGAAACAAGGTGCTGATCTAATACATTTATTTATGAAAGTGGGTGGATGTGCTGGTCAGAATACAGATATTACTCTGCTCAATGATTATACATTTTTACATTTACATTACATTTAATCAGTGGCGAAAAAGTGTAGCCAACTGGGCACTCAGTAAGTTTGTGCGCTCTGGGAATCATATTTTTTCAAATAAAGACAAGGTAACTGAAAATGACATGAGTATGACAGTGGGCAACTGAATATAGTGCAGCATAGTTTGAAATCAAGGGTTTAAAGTTTGTCGATCGTGTGTCGCCAGTGAAACTGAACTAATTCACACAGACTGACCGGGACTGACCGTCACGCACAGAGTAACGCGTTCATGCAGGCTACAATTGCACACTTCAGAATATCTGACAGCTGGATTTGACTAAGTCTGCAAGGTTTGTGAAATTAAATGTTTATTAGATATTCAAAGATTTGTTTAAATGATATAAATGCCCATTTGCTGAATTCTATGGTAAATGATAAAGTATTAATAGTGTTTGCCTTTCTGTTACTAATAATATAAAAGCAAACGCTATAATACTTTTCCGTATACAGTTTACTTTCTTTAACAGTTCTATCCAGTAATGTATTAGACAAAACTGTTAAACAGAGACCATAAACTAATGAAGACAGAGAGTCCGTTGCGCCGTCAAAATAAGTCCCGCTATTACGAGGACATAAAAGATTGCGATCTCTACGATTTGCTTGAAAAGTAGATTGTGGACATCTTCAAGATCGATCACAATATAAAATCGTCATATCGCCCACCCCTGCTCTTATTTAACACAAATGAACGTCAACTGGTTTTGTTTTATTTGCATTAGGTATAGCCATGCAGCGAGATGTTTAAAAAAAGCGGTGGGGACAATATCGACCCTGGCAAAAAGTGGTGAGGACATGTCCCACCTATCCCACCCACAAATTCTGCCTACGCATTTAATCATTTGGCAGAAGCTTTTATCCAAATCGACAAATGAGGAGAACAATAAAAGCAATCAAACCAACAATAGGGCAACAATATGCAAGTGCTGTGACAAGTCCCAGTTAGTCTAGCACAGTACACATAGCAAGGTTTTTTTTTATTTTTATAAATAGACATAGAATAGTACGTGTTAGTATTAATGGGTCAAGTGCTGATGAAAAAGATCGTCTTCAGCAGTTTCTTGTAAGTGGCTAAAGACTCAGCAGCTCGGGTTGATATAGGCAGGTCATTCCACCAGCAGGGAACAGTCCAGGTAAAGGTCAGGGAAAGTGATTTTGTGCCTCTTTGGGGTGATGGCACCACAAGGCACCGTTCACTTGCAGAATACAAGCTTCTGGAGGGCACATAAGTTTGAAGTAGTGAGTTTAGGTATGGGGTGCAGAGCCAGTGGTCATTGGGTAGGCAAACATCAGTGCTTTGAATTTGATGTGAGCGGCTGTTGGCAACCAGTGCAAATTGATGTAGAGAGGTGTGACATGCGCTCTCTTCGACTCGTTAAAGACCACTCTCGCTGCTGCATTCTGGATCAGTTGCAGAGGTTTGACAGTACATGCTGGATCGCCTATCAAGAGAGCATTACAATAGTCCAGTCTGGATAGAACAAGAGCTTGGACAAGGAGTTGTGTAGCATGCACCGATAGGAAGGGCCTGATCCGCCTAATGTTGCGTAAGGGAAATCTGCAGGACTGGGCCGTTCTAGCAATGTGGTCTGTGAAGTTTAACTGATCATCAATCACAACTCGAGGTTCCTAATCCTGGCTGACCTGGAAAGAGTTATGGATGATGAACCTAGCTGAATGCAGAAGTTTTGGGTTGGCTGAGACTACAAGCAGTTCTGTTTTCACTAGGTTGAGTTGAAAGTAGTGGTTCTTCATCCAGCAAGAAATGTCTGTCAGGCAGGTCCATGGGCGTCGGAACCATTTTTAAGACCAATGATATTGGACCCACTCACTTTTACCGTCTATAATTCTGTTCACCTACCCCTAACCAATAAACACTTTATTATTAAATGCACTTTAGACACTTTATTTCCACTTTTCGAATATTTTCTTCATTTTTATTGAAAATAAATGCCTTTCCGATATGATATGTGATGGGAAAAGGGAGAAGAGCGAGTTCGGCAAAAGGTGGATTCGAACCTCGGGTCGATTTGCGTCAAAAGTTTCTGCCATGTGCCTTACCCCTACACTATCGCCACTGTAAATTATTTGGTGTCTTCTGTCTTTTTGTCTGGCCCCAACCAGACATTTGGTAAACAATGCGGACTATTTGCACTTAATGTAAATTCTACTCCAGTAAAAATTTCGGAGGGACCCATCCACATTTTTTTTGCTTCCAACGCCCATGGGCAGGTCGAGATGCAAGCACCTACCGTCGGAGTTTTTAGAACTTAGAACTTTTGACAGATAGGTGGCGCTATTATGATAATAAAAAATAGTGTGAATATGCAAAAGTTTTGCTGATGTGACTTACTTCCAGTCCAGTGACTCACTTTTGACCCACAAGGTCCTTAAATTGTCTGACCTAAATCTGAATTCTGTACATTTTTAGTGCAAAATTCAAGATTATGGAAATAGAAAGCATCAGGTGATTTTTGGCTTACACTTTATTTTGATGGTCCACTTTAGACATTCTGCTAACTGTAAGTAATTTGTCAACTAACTCTCATTAGAGTATTAGTAGACTGTTAATTAGTCTCGCGTAGCCAGACCTTCAGACTGACGGCAGAAGGTCTGGACGTTTGACTGACATGTAACGCAACCAGTCACAGTTTGTTTTGTTCCGCGTCATGTTTAGGGATGTAAAAATGTAAAGTTGATGTCCCTGCAATAACAGACCGGCGTGCATCGATGAATTATTCATTCAAGAACGTTGCGCATGTTTACTGCAACAATAAAACCGCGAACTTCACATACTTTTGAAAATCCAGTGTTTAGTTGATCCTGGTAAGCGCTCATTGTCACAGTTGTAAACATGACGGCGTTCTCCTTCCACGAGGGAGTTTGGAGTCGTGGCATTTGTTTCTAGGCGGACCGTTAAAGAGTGCAACAAACACGTCTCGCGGACATCCTGTAGAATTCAACCAATCAGATGACGACTTCGAAACTCCTGAAGTTTTTCCAGAAAAGTGTGGCATATGCATCAGACGTTCAGCCAACGGTCCGTGGGCGTGACGTTTGAGGCTGAGACTAACTGTTAATAGACTGTTAGGTTAGGTGTTAGGGTTCGGGTTAGTAGAATAAGTTGACGTAGTTGCCAAGTTACTTATAGTCAGTAGAATGTCTGTTAGAGAGCATCAAAATAAAGTGTTACCGTTTTATCTAGACCATTTGGTTCGGTTCAAAATATTTTAGTTAAAACGTACATAAAAATTTGGACTGTAGGTGGTGCTAGAGAGATTGAGAGGATTTCACAGAACACTTTCAAGATGGCTGCCACAAACATTTGTCTAGCTTGAGTTGCCTTTTTTTAGTGAGTTCACTTTAGTGATGGGAGAAACTAAGCTTTACAAAACTGAATCAATTGAACCAGTTGCTTCGCAAAATGATTCACTGCTGGTCAAAATGTTATAAACGTGTATAATGACACCTTTTACAAACCAATTGCAGATGTTTTCATGAAAGTGTAATATATTAAATGTAATCTACAAATAAATACCATTCAATATGACGGTTTTGTAAAATGTGTGTTGTATTAATGTGTATCACTTGTTTTGTGTGGGCTTGGCAGTTGGCATACTAGGTTAATTAGAATCAATTAAGTATCATTTTCTTTTTTGTATTATACACGCATAAGTATGAAAAATCATAAAATTACAAAGTGACCCAAGATCAGTTAAAATAAAAAATACAAAACAGGTGTGCATATCCAGAAAGTTTATTTACAAAACTGCACAACGTATCAACCAGACACATTGTGCCTGATGAAGACCTGACTGGTCGAAACGTGCCATTTTGTAAATAAATATGCTGTAATTTCACTGTGCAAACATCAATCTTTTTTCTATCTCATTGGGTTCACTAGATCAACATCATTGTATGATGTAATGAAGCCTTGTTTGCTGAAATCATGTGACTTGAAGCTCCGAACCACTGACTCGAAACAAAAGATTTGTAAATGTTTCGAAGCTTCATGAAGCAGTGTTTCGAAAGCGCCCATCACTAGTTCAATTTTAAATGTTTAAACTCAAAAAATCACATACAAGAAACATAAAATACTGAGGAGATATAGATTTCTTAATAGTTAGTCATGTCCAAAATGGAGGAAATTGAAGAGAAACACATATGAACATCCATTCTTCTTGTCCTTTACTCTTTGATTTTATCACGTGTTGTCTCTGCACAGGTGTGTGGCTGAATGACCTGGTTCAGGTAGCTGCTCATGAAATCGGTCACGCTTTAGGCCTCTGGCATTCACAGGACCCTAATGCATTAATGCACCCCAATGCCACGTACACGGGTCAGCGGAACATCGCTCAAGATGATATCTGGGGCATCCAGCGCCTTTATGGTAAGCAAAATATAGGTGTTTAAAGATGCAATGAAATGAAAGTAGCGTCAGATCTTTCCTTTTGTGTTGTGACGTACATCAGAGTTTAATGTGTTAACAGAAAAAAAAATGTTGGATGGGGACTTGTTTCTGTGCATTGGTTGTTGATTGGATGTTGAAATTGTGGGTGTGGTACTCAAAAGTAGAGGTAGATGAACATAAAAAATACATACAAATACTCATGAGATCACGTTGTTAAAATACTTCAGTTAGGTTTAGGGTTAGGGGGATAGAAAATACAGTTTGTACAGTATAGAAGTCATTATGTCTATGGAAAGTCCACATAAAACATGAAAATCCAACGTGTGTGTGTGTGTGCTTAATGTATTTGTAGACATTTTAAGGACCACTGAATATGAATATGCAATTAATGTCCAATAAAGGTTCTTTTAAAGACCGATGTTTCGTGACCTAATCTAAAGTGAGAATTATTTACTCCTAATAACCAAATAACAATTCCTTTACTACTGGTTTAAAATGCTGTACATCATTTATATGATTAATAAGTTCTTAACAAAGCATAAAAAACATGATTTACATATGAGCTAATTAAACAATTATAATTTTGTTAATTACAGTGACAATGAATGAAGAACTCACTATTTGTATGTAGCATATTAATATAATAACAATGTAGAGACTACAATACATAAACTATGAATAAATCAAAAATAAATCCCAGATTCTTGACATAAGTATGCAGATTGGATGTGCTATATGCTACTAGGGCCAAATATAATACTTTATTTTATTTTTTTCATTTAACTGGAGAAAGTTATTATTCTTCCAGCATTTATGTCTTTTAGACATTCAAATTTGATTGATTTAATAGATTTTTTTTTGGCAAATACATCTGGGTGTCATCAGCATGAAAATGATATGAAATACTATATTTCTTAAAAATAGAACCAAGAGGAAGCATATATATAATGAAAATAACACTGGTCCCAAAATAGAACCTCGAGGGACAGGTAATAGAATCTATAGATGAGAGGAATTTCCAATTTTACTAGAAAAGGTTCTATTTTGGAGATAAAAGGCAAACCAACTTAGGGCAGTTTCTTGGATGCCCACATGCTGCCTTAGACGTTCAATAAGGATAGTATGGTCAGTTGTGTCAAATGATGTGATAAGATCCAGCAAAACTAATCAGTTTTCAATAAAATGTCATTGGCTACTCTAAGAAGAGCTGATTCTGTGCTATGACCTGATCTAAAACTAGATTAACGTATCAAAAACCACATTTTTCGTTAAAAATGAAGTTGATTAAAAACTATCTTTTTTTAATATTTTAGATAAAAATGGTAGCTTAGATTTTGGCTGAAAATGATTTGGATCTATAGTATCTAAGCCAGGCTTTTTAAGAAGAGGCTGTACAATCGCATGCTTAAGGCTCAAAGGAACACAACCACTAGTCAGACTGCAATTTATAATATAGAGAATGCTTGGTCCAATAGAACATGTTCACATCTCTCCAGAGTTTTGGAGCTTAAGCTTGTTTCTATCATCTGCTTCAGGATGCTTGGACAAGAAGCGTGTGTGTGATCCTTGGGCCCGGTTGGGTTTCTGTGAGAGGAGACGGAGCTTCATGAAGAAAAACTGCCCGCAGCGGTGTGACCTGTGCTACGGTGAGACACTCAAACATCAAACTCCAACATCTCCTGCAGCGCTAACTTCCCATCCAAAGCCTTTCACTCACACACAATATTCTTCACTATGCAGACGGACAGACATTGTCAGCTACAGTGGGGAGAACAAGTATTTGATACACTGCCGATTTTGCAGGTTTTCCTACTTACAAAGCATGTAGAAGTCTGTAATTTTTATCATAGGTACACTTCGACTGTGAGAGACGGAATCTAAAACAAAAATCCAGAAAATCACATTGTATTATTTTTAAATGATTAATTTGCATTTTATTGCATGACATAAGTATTTGATCACCTACCAACCAGTAAGAATTCCGGCTCTCACAGACCTGTTAGTTTTTCTTTAAGAAGCCCTCCTGTTCTCCACTCATTACCTGTATTAACTGCACCTGTTTGAACTCGTTACCTGTATAAAAGACACCTGTCCACACACTCAATCAAACAGACTCCAACCTCTCCACAGTGGCCAAGACCAGAGAGCTGTGTAAGGACATCAGGGATAAAATTGTAGACCTGCACAAGGCTGGGATGGGGTACAGGACAATAGGCAAGCAGCTTGGTGAGAAGGCAACAACTGTTTGGGCAATTATTAGAAAATGGAAGAAGTTCAAGATGACGGTCAATCTCCCTCGGTCTGGGGCACCATGCAAGATCTCACCTCGTGGGGCATCAATGATCATGAGGAAGGTGAGGGATCAGCCCAGAACTACACGGCAGGACCTGGTCAATGACCTGAAGAGAGCTGGGACCACAGTCTCAAAGAAAACCATTAGTAACACACTACGCCGTCATGGATTAAAATCCTGCAGCACACGCAAGGTCCCCCTGCTCAAGCCAGCCATGGCCAGGCCCATCTGAAGTTTGCCAATGACCATCTGGATGATCCAGAGGAGGAATGGGAGAAGGTCATATGGTCTGATGAGACAAAAATAGAGCTTTTTGGTCTAAACTCCACTCGCCGTGTTTGGAGGAAGAAGAAGGATGAGTACAACCCCAAGAACACCATCCCAACCGTGAAGCATGGAGGTGGAAACATCATTCTTTGGGGATGCTTTTCTGCAAAGGGGACAGGACGACTGCACCGTATTGAGGGGAGGATGGATGGAGCCATGTATCGCGAGATCTTGGCCAACAACCTCCTTCCCTCAGTAAGAGCATTGAAGATGGATCGTGGCTGGGTCTTCCAGCATGACAACGACCCGAAACACACAGCCAGGGCAACTAAGGAGTGGCTCCATAAGAAGCATCTCAAGGTCCTGGAGTGGCCTAGCCAGTCTCCAGACCCGAACCCAATAGGAAATCTTTGGAGGGAGCTGAAAGTCCGTATTGCCCAGCGACAGCCCCGAAACCTGAAGGATCTGGAGAAGGTCTGTATGGAGGAGTGGGCCAAAATCCCTGCTGCAGTGTGTGCAAACCTGGTCAAGAACTACAGGAAACGTATGATCTCTGTAATTGCAAACAAAGGTTTCTGTACCAAATATTACGTTCTGCTTTTCTGATGTATCAAATACTTTTGTCATGCAATAAAATGCAAATTAATTACTTAAAAATCATACAATGTGATTTTCTGGATTTTTGTTTTAGATTCCGTCACTCACAGTTGAAGAGTACCTATGATAAAAATTACAGACTTCTACATGCTTTGTAAGTGGGCAAACCTGCAAAATCGGCAGTGTATCAAATACTTGTTCTCCCCACTGTACTTTAGATAAACCATTATAAACTAGAAGGTGTTGAATATTACGGACTAACACACTAACTCTAGCTAACTCTTTAAAGTGCTTGTTTGCTCCTCAGAGCCTCTGGATGCAGTGTCTACCCCGACCCCTCCTCCTGAAAATGTGAAGATCAAAATTGTGCCTCGTGGAAAAGTTGTGGGCTTCCGCTGTGGGACAAAAAACACCAGAGTGCCTCCAAAAGTCAGGTAAAGTATCCTTAACTGGAGGGCCACTGTCCTGCAGAGTTTAGCTCAAACCCTGATCAAACTCACCTACCTGCAATTTTCTTCTAACTCTGAAGACCTTGATTAACTTGTTCAGCTATTTGAGGAACCCTGCTATAAGCCTACTGTATCATATTTGATATGCAAATTTCTAAGGCCTCTAAATTATTAAAGGGGCCCTATTATACTTTTTCAGTTCTTCAACTTTAGTTAGTGTGTAATGTTGCTGTTTGAGCATAAAACATAAAACAAAGCTCAAAGTCCACTCCAAAGGGAGATTTTTTTTTTTTAACAGAATACCCTTTCTAAGAACTACAACAAATGACTCGTTTGGACTACAACGCAATTTTTCCGGATCTTATGAAGTCATAATGTTCCTCATTTAAATAATCCCCGCCCATGAAATATGCAAATAAGGGACGAGGCACTAGAGCATTAGAGAAGACAGTGTTGTTAAAGAGACGCTGTTTTTTTCTACCCTGTTTCCAAAACCCATTAGTTTGACCTTCCTAAGGCTGACGAACTTAGGGCCCTATTTTAACGATCTAGGCACATGGTCTGAAGCGCATGGCGCAGGTGCACTTAGGGTGTGTCCGAATCCACTTTCGCTAGTTTAACGACGGAAAAAATGGTCGGCGCACCAGGTGCATGGTCCAAAAAGGTTGTACCTAGTCTCTTAAAGAGTCATGGGTATGTTTTGGGCATAACATGCAATAAACCAATCAGAGTTTCATCTCCCATTCCCTTTAAAAGCCAGACGGATTTACTATTTACATGGCAGAATATAGACACCCTCAACCTGACGAGTCAGTTTAAATACATGTGTGTATTGCCACGATTGGTCAAATAATTTGCTAATTTCATTCTTCATTACTGCAAATAGGTAATTCTGATACATGCAATGATGATCCATTATGACATAGGCATTTTTATTTTTATGTACACAATAATAATCTTTTACATTTGTAATCCTTTTATTTTTAATATTTGACACATTTGTGTGCTGCTGCGTGTCCCTGTGTGTTTAATAAGCAGAGTTTTTACAATAAGTTTAATACGTTTTTACCCTTTAAATAACACAAAAAATACTGTGCTATTAGACCAGGTTTTTATTGGTCAATGGCGCAGTCGTTTTCCGTTCCTCAAAATAGTAACACGCCAACAATGCGCCTGAACACACCTCGTTTTCAGACCAGCACACCCATGGGTGAACAGATGGCGCGAGTGCATTTGCTATTTAAACAACGTGGCACTGGACGTGAAAATGATAACTGCGTTGGGTTGAAACTAGCAAAAAACACTTCCGGCGTGGCTGGCGTCGCATTGCACCGGGTGTATGGTAGGGCCCCTAAAGTCAATAGCACAGTATTTTTTTGTGTTATTTAAAGGCCGTGTTAGTAATATGTGCCTATAGGCGGGTGCACAACGCGCATACACTCTGCTTATTACACACACACAGGGATGCGCAGCAGCACACAAACATTTTTAAATATTAAAAATAGAAGTATTCCTCTCTGGAGAAGCGTTCAGTCTTTCCGTTCGCAAATTCCGGCATGTAAATAGCGAATCCGCCATGGTGCGAGCGCAACTGGCTTTTAAAGGGAATGGGAGATGAGACTCTGATTGGTTTATTGCACGTTACGCCCAAAACACACCCATGACTCATTAAGATACTAGGTACAACCCTTTTGGACTGTTTTTTTCCGTCGTTAAACTAGCAAAAGTGGATTTGGACACGCCCTAAGTGCACCTGTGCCATGTGCTTCAGTCCATTAAAATAGAGCCCTAAGTGGTGCCAATCACAACACACTGGGCCAGCTAACCAATCACAGCACATTTCATATTTCGGAAGGAGTGGCTTCATTGAAACCAATGTATAATTTGTGAAAAATAATGTGTTTTTTAACAATCATGAAAGCATATTGTAGTACACCCCAAAAACAAAATCAAGACTTCGTAAAAGGGCATAATAGGACCTCTTTAACATGATAACTGAAAAACCTGCTGTACACAATCTACTACATGCCTTCTGTTGTCTGATTGAAAGGTAAAAAGCTTTTTAGTATAATTGTAAAAATGCCCCTTTCAGGTCGTGGTTCATGTGTTTTTGCTGTGAAATCTTTGCTGATTTTTTTATAAAGTAAACGTAAAAATTACTTTTATATTGTTTTTAATATTTAAAGCTGAACATTTAACTGTTGAATCACCCAATAGGCACCATTCTTGTGCAATATGTTGATACATTTACCTGTTTGATGTAACAGTTATGGACTGCATCATTTTTGAAGCTTAGTTTGAGTCAGTTTCTCTGTTTCGTCTTTCGGCAGCTGGTATAAGGACGGAGAGCAGTTGCTGACATCCATTCCTGGCTATATTGTAATTAAAGATCGGGACCTGCGGCTCGTGGCCAACGAATTCAACGAAGGCACGTACACCTGCCGCATCCATCGGCGCGGTAACGTCGTCTCTGCCAACTCCTGGGCCATCCGGCTGAAGCCAGAGCAGTCCTCCAACAACAGCTGATGGAGTGACTGACACTGGACGTATTGACCACTCGCTCTACCTCCAGGGCTCAACACCACTCAGACCTGCTGTCCTCCGCCGCAGCGCACACATCTCTGTTAGGCGGTCAGAGTCGTAATGGACGACCTGCACAAGCAGTGGATCCTGACCTTTGTAACTCTGAGCTCCCATATTGTCCAAGACAATATTTGGAAGTACCACCAACTGGATTGTCTGTTGTACTTCTGCTGCAGCGACAACAAAGGTGCTTTGCTTTTTTATTAACGTAAATGCCACTTCTGAGGTATAATAAATAGTTTCATAGATGCTTCAAATCTCTGAAGGTGAAAAAACGAATTTGCTGTTATAAACATTGTAGATCAATTGAGGGGAAAACTAAATCAAAATCTTCTCAATTTTGTTTGCAAAGGTACAATTTCATTCTCTGCAGTGAAAAAAGATCAGTGGTTCATGTGAAGTCCCCAATTTTTAGTGGTTTAAAGGGCTGTTCACACCAAGGACTATAACAATAATGTTTTAATAATCTCAAATTCTATGAGAATATGGAAGTCCACACCACTGCATTTATTTGTATAGCGCTTTTCACAAATACACATTGTTTCAAAGCAGCTTTAAAAAAAAATCATAATGTTAATGTTTATAATATGTTAATATCTTTAATCTTCATTCGCATTCAGCAGATTCCCAGCTAACGGAATGTTCTCAGAACTAATGTTCTAATGTTCTGGCAAGGTTCTCTAAAAGATATGAACAAACATTATTCCAGTAACATTTTAGTTGGATGTTCATCCAACATTTTTTAAATGTTACTTCTTGTTTCAGAATGTTTAGAGAACATTCAAAAGTAACATTTCCATAATTTCATAAAATGGAATGTCCCCTTTACGTTTGTATAACTTAATTTTTTTTTTAAATTTTTTTTTTACATTTAAAAAATTCAGAAAACATTGAGAAATAACTTTTTCATAACTTAATGGGAACGTTAGTAAAACATTTTTGTTAGAGCTGGGTGATAATATAGTTTACATTTTGCGACGATACAAGCAATCAAGCAGTTGAGATTTGCTATATAGTGTATGTGTGTATGTATGTGTATATATGTGTGTGTGTATATATATATATATATATATATATACACTCACCTAAAGGATTATTAGGAACACCATACTAATACTGTGTTTGACCCCCTTTCGCCTTCAGAACTGCCTTAATTCTACGTGGCATTGATTCAACAAGGTGCTGAAAGCATTCTTTAGAAACGTTGGCCCATATTGATAGGATAGCATCTTGCAGTTGATGGAGATTTGTGGGATGCACATCCAGGGCACGAAGCTCCCGTTCCACCACATCCCAAAGATGCTCTATTGGGTTGAGATCTGGTGACTGTGGGGGCCATTTTAGTACAGTGAACTCATTGTCATGTTCAAGAAACCAATTTGAAATGATTCGAGCTTTGTGACATGGTGCATTATCCTGCTGGAAGTAGCCATCAGAGGATGGGTACATGGTGGTCATAAAGGGATGGACATGGTCAGAAACAATGCTCAGGTAGGCCGTGGCATTTAAACGATGCCCAATTGGCACTAAGGGGCCTAAAGTGTGCCAAGAAAACATCCCCCACACCATTACACCACCACCACCAGCCTGCACAGTGGTAACAAGGCATGATGGATCCATGTTCTCATTCTGTTTACGCCAAATTCTGACTCTACCATCTGAATGTCTCAAAAGAAATCGAGACTCATCAGACCAGGCAACATTTTTCCAGTCTTCAACTGTCCAATTTTGGTGAGCTCGTGCAAATTGTAGCCTCTTTTTCCTATTTGTAGTGGAGATGAGTGGTACCCGGTGGGGTCTTCTGCTGTTGTAGCCCATCCGCCTCAAGGTTGTGCGTGTTGTGGCTTCACAAATGCTTTGCTGCATACCTCGGTTGTAACGAGTGGTTATTTCAGTCAAAGTTGCTCTTCTATCAGCTTGAATCAGTCGGCCCATTCTCCTCTGACCTCTAGCATCAACAAGGCATTTTCGCCCACAGGACTGCCGCATACTGGATGTTTTTCCCTTTTCACACCATTCTTTGTAAACTCTAGAAATGGTTGTGCGTGAAAATCCCAGTAACTGAGCAGATTGTGAAATACTCAGACCGGCCCGTCTGGCACCAACAACCATGCCACGCTCAAAATTGCTTAAATCACCTTTCTTTCCCATTCTGACATTCAGTTTGGAGTTCAGGAGATTGTCTTGACCAGGACCACACCCCTAAATGCATTGAAGCAACTGCCATGTGATTGGTTGATTAGATAATTGCATTAATGAGAAATTGAACAGGTGTTCCTAATAATCCTTTAGGTGAGTGTATATGTATATGTGTGTGTATATATATATATATATATATACACAGTGGGGAGAACAAGTATTTGATACACTGCCGATTTTGCAGGTTTTCCTACTTACAAAGCATGTAGAGGTCTGTAATTTTTATCATAGGTACACTTCAACTGTGAGAGACGGAATCTAGAACAAAAATCCAGAAAATCACATTGTATGATTTTTAAATAATTAATTTGCATTTTATTGCATGACATAAGTATTTGATCACCTACCAACCAGTAAGAATTCCGGCTCTCACAGACCTGTTAGTTTTTCTTTAAGAAGCCCTCCTGTTCTCCACTCATTACCTGTATTAACTGCACCTGTTTGAACTCGTTACCTGTATAAAAGACACCTGTCCACACACTCAATCAAACAGACTCCAACCTCTCCACAATGGCCAAGACCAGAAAGCTGTGTAAGGACATCAAGGATAAAATTGTAGACCTGCACAAGACTGGGATGGGCTACAGGACAATAGGCAAGCAGCTTGGTGAGAAGGCAACAACTGTTGGTGCAAAATGGAAGAAGAAAATGGAAGAAGTTCAAGATGACGGTCAATCTCCCTCGGTCTGGGGCACCATGCAAGATCTCACCTCGTGGGGCATCAATGATCATGAGGAAGGTGAGGGATCAGCCCAGAACTACACGGCAGGACCTGGTCAATGACCTGAAGAGAGCTGGGACCACAGTCTCAAAGAAAACCATTAGTAACACACTACGCCGTCATGGATTAAAATCCTGCAGCGCACGCAAGGTCCCCCTGCTCAAGCCAGCGCATGTCCAGGCCCGTCTGAAGTTTGCCAATGACCATCTGGATGATCCAGAGGAGGAATGGGAGAAGGTCATGTGGTCTGATGAGACAAAAATAGAGCTTTTTGGACTAAACTCCACTCGCCGTGTTTGGAGGAAGAAGAAGGATGAGTACAACCCCAAGAACACCATCCCAACCGTGAAGCATGGAGGTGGAAACATCATTCTTTGGGGATGCTTTTCTGCAAAGGGGACAGGACGACTGCACCGTATTGAGGGGAGGATGGATGGGGCCATGTATCGCGAGATCTTGGGAGATGGGTCGTGGCTGGGTCTTCCAGCAAGACAACGACCCGAAACACACAGCCAGGGCAACTAAGGAGTGGCTCCGTAAGAAGCATCTCAAGGTCCTGGAGTGGCCTAGCCAGTCTCCAGACCCGAACCCAATAGAAAATCTTTGGAAAGTCCGTATTGCCCAGCGACAGCCCCGAAACCTGAAGGATCTGGAGAAGGTCTGTATGGAGGTCAAAATCGGCAGTGTATCAAATACTTGTTCTCCCCACTGTGTATATATATATATATATATATATATATATATATATATCTCTCACCCTATGTGAGTGTACTGTGTGTGTGGATAAAGTTAGATATAATAAAATAATTTAACTTTGAACTAAATTTAACTTTATACACAGGAACAATATAATTGGAATCATTTTCAGAAAGCAGCTGATAAACACTAAACATTTTGACAGCCAATCAGAAAACTAGAAAAAAAATTTGACAGCCAATCAGAATCCATCTGACTTTATAGCGCTCAAGTATTTAAAGAAGCAGATGACAAAATTGCAGAGCACTTACAGTATAATAAACACAATGATGGTGTGGAGCCCAATATAGTTGTCGTTCTTGGTGTGAATGGGCCTTTAGCCTTTTATTTGTTGATTGTTGTATTACTATTTTAGTTTATTTCCTTTAAACAAAATGAAGTTGTGTTGCAGCCCTTGTTGAAGTTCACTCACGACCTATGAATCGAAGCCCTTCAGCACTTCGAGGCAGACGTGGATCTGTGACTGGCAGATATGGGAATAGTAGCTTATGAAAACTTTCCTACCATGTCATGGACTCACTAATGCCTTTCCACAAGACAAAATACATTTTACAAACAGCTCAGACACGTGTCGTGAAGGACATGTGATCTACGGTAGGAAATATGGCCTTGTTTACATGATTCCTACTGTACACACAGGGCGACTGAAGTGATGCAGCTGCTAAAACTAGTTATAGAATTTGGAAAGCAGAAATGTAACTTGAACTATCAAGCATCTGTAACTGTAACTGAACTTGGTTGTATCTGCTGTTATGCCCATTTAACTATTCAGAAATGACAGGTTAATGTTAGTTTTTTTTTTAATCTACTTTTTTTAAAAGCTTATATTATTGGACATTAAAGGTTCATAGTGTGTCTCTTTTGGTCCCCATGAATGAGTAACACACCACAAGACAAATGTATTCTTCTTTCAGTGTGGTTTAGTGATTCACTGGCATTGTTCACAGAGTTCTTTTGATTCCCAGTGATCATCTAAAACAAATCAAGTCTTAATCTTCCTGACCACAGGAAAGACAAACATGTAATCCTACTGTCGTCTTCCTGTCCTATGCAAACATGTAAACAAACAGGTCCTCGTAGTCCTTCGTGTTAACACTGTTCCTCACTGGGCTTGGGTAATGTAAACATTCAGCAGGCAAATCCTTTCCAAAAAGGCTGGGACCCGTGCCACAGAATAGCACAGGGTTTAAATGGAGGTGCCAGACGCTGTCACTGCCAAACCCCAAAATTATTACTTCACATCAGAGTCTGAGAGAGAGTTCATATGAGGAGAAACAGCTAATGAACTTCAGCAGAAACATAAAGAAAAGTCAGATTAATTCAAAGAGTATGTGAAAAATAAAAGCAGACTTTCAATTTGAGTTATAAACCAAGACTAAATACAGTAACTACACAGAGACGACTGATCCTGGGATCCCACCCTCCTCCCAGAATCCTACCCTCATCCCAGAATTAGTCTCACATTTGGCCCGTTCAAGTATGAAAAGATCTACTCCGTGAAGGCAGGTGAGTTTATGCACAACCGAGAATGAGATTATGTGCAAGCGGCCCAAAAAATGAGAAGCACTAAAGATGCATAATTATTCAAGGTCCAGGCTGTATACGAAATGTACCCAAGGAATAGGCCAACAATATGAAGCTTTTTGGTTTAGTGGTGTGTGGCAAATCTCTCTGAAACGAGAGGGAGACATGGGATCAAACCCTTTAGAAAGTACGGGTGGAATAATTTGGTCACTATTGTGCATTTCGTAAACGCTGGTTCAATACATTTTCCTTATTCAAATCATTTTCAAGCTAGTCCATCCTTCATTTACATTCCTGGCTATTCACAATGGCTTTAAGAAAGCATATAAAACACAAACGACAAGGAAAAACATCAAGCGTGATTTCTAGAAACAGATGCGTCCTAGTCGTCCTCGTCTTTGTGTGTGCCGCTGTGATGATGATGATGAGGAGGAGGAGGAGAGAAGAATGGCGAAGAAGTGAAGAAGGGAAGACGGAAGGTGGGGGACGGAGAGCGCTCCTCGCGTATGGGACTGCTGCTGGGGCTTTGTCTGGGACTGATGGCCTGTAACATTCGTCCTTTTCCCTCCTTCAACATGTGCTTCTGTTAGACACAATACATGACATTAGAGCATTTTATCTGTGGACAGGCACGTAAATTGTTGAAATGAAAATGAACTCCTATTTGATAAAAAGCTTCCCCTCCACTATAGTGCTTAAATTTCATTTGCGTATATTCGAATACGGTGTGTGACCAGATATGACATCAATAGGCACACTTCCATTACAGATTTGCACAAAACTTTTGCGATTTTTTTCTAAATGTCAATAAAAAAACTATTGCGAAATGACAGCGTTTCCATTAACCGATGTTATTCGACTAAAACTTTATTTTTTCCTCTCGCAATAAGTCATTCCAAAAATCATGGCGACGGATGTTGGTAGGTTTACGTATATTGCAGACACCGCACTAGCCATTATGTTTAATTGAAGGAGACATAGGCGTGTTATCCAAGCATTAATGGCAAGGAAAGTCCCTAGTCACTTGGGAACGGCCACGTATGAGGTGTTTCTGAGTGTTTTTCCCTCCTTTCTGCTTCGAAGTCTTGTGGCATTTCTTTGTTTAGAATCCAGTATTCCCTTCATTCTTTTGTCTTTTATGAGTTTAATAAAGAACTCTGTCTCGTCTTCTGTCCAAACATACCGCGCCACCTTTAAAGAGTGATGGACTTTTACGTACACCTGGTGACCTGTAAATGCAAAAAAATACTCTTTCCATTGCAGTTTTGCGAAATATTCATTTTACGAATTGCCTGAAAAACTACCTCATGTGAGCGCAAAAACTTTTTTGCGATATATGGGAGTTTTTACGAAATTGACGTGTTTCCATTGGCCGTATTTTCAATTTGCACAATTTAAAGGGTAATGGAAACGCGGCTAATGACACCAAACTTAATTAGTTCTTGAGGATTATCAGTACATGACCACTCAAATTTCAGCTATTGTATGAATACAGAATGTGGACCACTTTATGATGCTTTTTTTTGTCATAGGGCTGCAAGATTAATCAAAATAAAACCGAAATCGTGATATGGCTTAGTGTGATTATAAAAACACAAAGGCTGTTATTTAATTGAATAAATATAAGCGCTGTGTGTTTCAGAGAGAAGCGCAGCACTGTGTTCTTTTACACGCATGATCCGCCGCTTTCTGTTTTCAGTGTCTCACAGTGACTCGGTTCACATGAACTCCATCTGCATTTGCTCTGAGTTTGGGTCACTAACACATTCGGGAATGCAACCTGCGCCAATCATCTTCCCATACAACGAGAAGCGCTTATCAACAAAGAGAAGCTTTATGGGCTCCCTGCAGTTTTCCATCAAAATAAGAATTAAGACAGCCATAAATATTAGCATTGTAATTTTACAGTTGTAATGTACACTGATCAGGCATAACATTATGACCGGTGAAGTGAATAACACTGATTATCTCTTCATCACGGCACCTGTTAGTGGGTGGGATATATTAGGCAGCAAGTGAACATTTTGTCCTCAAAGTTGATGTGTTAGAAGCAGGAAAAATGGGCAAGTGAGGATTTGAGCGAGTTTGACAAGGGCAAGATGACGGGGTCAGAGCATCTCCAAAACTGCAGCTCTTGTGGGGTGTTCCCAGTCTGCAGTGGTCAGTATCTATCAAAAGTGGTCCAAGGAAAGTCATAATGTTATTTTACACCGATCAGGCATAACATTAAGTTATTTTCCTAAATACTCATTTATTTTACAGCGAAATATTACAATAGTAATAGTACGTTTTATGTTTTTAGTTAGTATTTTTTTATTTAATCACAATTATTATTAGTATTATTATTATTTTATAGCCATATTGATATATAAAATCACAACAAACTGTAGAGTCCTACAAAACAGCACAGCAAAACTGGATCTTTTTAAAATCGCATTTTAAAACAGGCACATTTTTATCAGAGAAAAAAACAAGACAAAACAAAAAAAATTGTGCAGCCCTAGTGCATCACCAACCACATTTAGCAGCTTGGACATTCTGCAAAAGATCTCTTGTGTTCCACAGAAAATAAAAAAAATCTTATGAGGGTGTCAGTGATGACAGAATTTTTATTTCTGGCTGAACTATTGCTTTACGACAGGGGTTCTCAACTCTGGCCCTCGAGGTCTACTTTCCTGCAGTTTTGCTCCAACCCTGATCAAAATCACCCACCTGTAACTTTCTAGCAAAGCCACTCGAAGGCAAGCCTGCAACCTTAGACTAAAAAAAGCGCAACGCCTGCTAACGCTGCAGTACGCTGGGAAGGAGTCAAGAGGCCGTCAGTGGAGGAGAGGCTTCACTACGCTTTTGGGAGGAAATCGCTTTAGCCCATTGGCTAATCTTCAACATGTTTGCTCTTAAACATTTGTTCTGATTTGATCTATTTTTAGTTTACACTGAAAAAAAATGCTGTTTTATAAGAGATGTCATGGATAATTGTAACTTGTAATTACAACTGAACGAAATTCAATGAGGTCAAGGCTCTGTAATGTGTTATCAAGGCACATGTGATCTAATTTAGCGATTACGCTTTTTCCAATGGTAGGGCCACAGACCTTCGTATCTCCCAATAATAAGACCATCTCTGCTTTCTAGAAATCCTGAAGACATTGGTTAGCTTGTTCAGGTGTGTATGATTAGGGTAGGAGCTGAACTCTGCAGGAAAGCCATGCATTACAAACTAAAACAACAATCCCTGAGATGTATGGAATAGCTGCATACGTCCAGACTCACCAGCGCCCCATCAGGCCCGAACAGCTGCAGGAAGTTCCCAATGAACTCGCGTGACTTCTCCTCCCATTTCTGAATGAGGTCGATACCCTTTTCCTCCACCTTCTGCACAAACTCTTTACTCTTTTCCTCCACATCTCGGACCTTCTGCTTCACCTTATCGACGTGTTCCTGAAGGTGGTACTTCTTTTCCTGGGAAAAAGGATAACAGAGTCAAGTTGCTTTCAAAGAAATATTTCCTTTGCTTTAATAAAAGACTGAAGGTGTAGTCAAGCACACACACATTGATGAAGCTGACGTTCAGCTCTTTCGCAGTGTAGCCTCTCTGTAGGTTGCGGCGCACATAAACGTCATAATCACGTACGATTCGTGTGATTATGTCGGATGTGGAGATGCCTTCTGTTCTCTGAGTCGGTGCGAACATACCTTTTAAAAAGAGAGAATTTCAAGAACAAATCTGGTGATTCTATTGACAAATAAAAACTAATTTATTGACCACCATAACTGTATTATGCAGAAGTTTTTAATATCTACCTGCGTCCTTTATATGTTTGTAAACATCATCACTTCCTGCTGAGATGTATGGAATGTCGTCATGGGCGACAAAGTCTATCTAGGGAGAACATGTCATCATATCAGTGTTTATTAAGACTATGGCTGCATCCGAAAATGCATATTTCCCTACTATATAGTAGGAGAAAAACAGTGTGACAAAAGAAGTATGTCAGAATTCACAGTACTCATAGAAGAGTAGGCAAAAAGTACCCGGATGAACCACTTCTTCCACCGAGTTTCTGAAGTGTGCATATGATGGACACTTTCCTATCCCATGAGGCCACAGGAGAGGATTTGTGAATGGCAGTGAAGCCACACAACTGACGCTGTTGGTCATGTGATAATGACAACATGGTGAATGTAGTATGTCCAGATCACATTCATACTACACACACTCATACTATATAGTACATACTTTTTTAGCAGTTGTGAAGTAATTACTTATTCAAAATAAATGCCTACTCAAGAGAGTATGTGATTTCGGACGCAGCCTATCTCTGTTCCACTGAGTGAGACAGCAATACTGAACCACATTCAGATTAGCACGAGTTCAAAATCTGAGATGGTATCAATATTTATCTTCATGATTTGTTGTATTTTTGTTGTAAATTATTTTTAACACTATTTTACACTGTCCATGTTACACATTACGTGAGCTTACTAATAGTAGTAACAGTAAATTATGCATAATTACATGCAACTAACCCTCAACCAAACCCTAACCCTATAGTAAGTACATGTTGTTAATTAATATTACTCAGTACTTAAATATATAATTACACTGTAACAAGGGCACCTTCAAATAAAGTTTAACCAAGGATAACAGTTCACCCAAACATGAAAATGGTCATTAAAAAAAAAAAAAAAAAATCACTGTCATGTTGTTCCAAACTTGTATTATTTTTTCCTGTGAAACTTAAAAGGATTCAAACAGGTTGTATGGATAATTTTTTGAAGCTTTACAGTAGTGATGGGCACTTTCAAAACCTTTGTAAAATAATTTGTATCGAACCAGTGATACGGATTGTGTATCAAACTGCCAAACTTTTTCATATGGTAAGGCGGGTAAATAAATTTAACCACATGTCAACAGTTACACACCTCAGAATGTCCTGTGTTAGGTGTGGGAAATTTGGCAGATGTTTTTTTCCCCAAAGCATTCAAGCTATACGTTTGATTAGTTCATGCATTCCCTGGGAATCAAACCCATGACCTTGGCATTGCTAGCACCATGGTTTACTGGTTGAGCTACAGGAATGGAAATATGACATTGCCATCTGGAAACTCACTCTGTGCTCGGCCAGAAATTCAGGAGTCAGCGTCCATGGAGCGTTGCGGACCACCTCATCGACATAACGACAGTGACTCACCGCGTCGTAACGTTCATCCTCGTTCATGACAGTGAAACCCTTGAATTTAAGTGTCAAATCATCGCTGCACACTGAAAGACAAACACATTACTGTAACACTTTACAGTAATGTTCCATTTGTTAACATGAACTAACAATGAAAAATACTTTTAAAGCATTTAGTAATCTTAGCTAATGTTAATTTAACATTTACTATCATATTATTTACATTGTTAACACTATTTAGCCAACATGAACTAACAATGAACAGTTGTATTTTTATTAACTCATGTTAACAAAGATTAATAAATACTGTAACAAATGTATTGCTCATTATTATTTCATGCAGTAAACAATGTTAACTAACAAGTGTTACCCACATTACTTTTGTAATTCTGTGATACTAGTGGCACATAAATGAGCTGATTTTCTGGTTGAATCATGATGGGTTACACTATTCATGACAAAAGACGGCCCTTTGTTGAAACTCACCGCCCACAATGAGATGCGTGTTGGGGAAAAGGCACTTGGCCTGCATTAAAGCACGAGCGTGTCCGGAATGGAACATGTCAAAGATCCCGTCAGCATAGATGCGTACTGGACGGTCCTCTAAAGAGAGGAGGATTGAAGACGAGAGAGGTCATACAGAGAATGTGTATACAATGAGGGTCAGTGTGGGTAAAATTGCTATTTACGCACCTGGAGTGCCACGACAGGCTTCTTCCATGCTAACGCGAACGTATGGTGTTTTTGCAGCCACCAGCTCATCAGAGAACGGTGCAGGTTCACTCAACCCCTGAAACATACACACACACCTCAAAACAAGTGCATCACTGGAAATTATGTCATCACATTCGAATGCTGACTGACAGCGACCTCACCAAAGTTCTCAGTGGAATTTTCCGGAAACACTCTGCCTCCCTAATCTCGCCATTCGACTCCTCTCTCTTCCTCTTCCTCTTCCTGCCGAGGCCTGAACTGTGCGCATCCATCCCTGCATAGAATTTTTTTTTTTTTAATATTTTTTCCATAAGACTCATGTGCTCCAGTGATCTGAAGTCATACAATAGCTTTGTGTGAGCTTCATAAATTCAAGTATTTATTAACTGAAAATCTTCCCAGCTACTTTTGATTTGTTTTAATGGACTGGTAAAAATCATAGTGTTTTAGTAGCAAATTTCACCTGGAAACAGCAGTAATTTAATTTTTTTTCCCAATGAGATGAGAAATATCTAAAGAGTCTGCGAATATACGTGAACTAAATAAAAAAGTGAATTATTAAATACATATGCACATAATTAAATAATCACTTGAATTTTAATATGTCGTAAATATAGTGTACAAAAGAAAGCCATTTTTGTCATGAATATGTAGGCCTACTAGAAATATTTATTAAGATAATAACTGTTTCAGAAATAATAAATATGGACCGTTAAATTATAAAGGAGTGTTTAAATTAGGGCAGGGTATTGACACAGATATCACAAATCAAATCAATTTTAATTCACAAGCTCTTGATTACTTCTAATTCTGATATTGATTCAAATTGATATTAATTCATTTCGATATAAATCAAGTAAAGTACAATTTTATATGTAAACTATACAGGGAATCTTGTCAGTTGGTACATTTCTATAATATTAAAGGTTAAAATTAACAACAGAATCCTAATTCAACTGCAATTTATTTTTTAGATATAATAATCAACACTCAAATAAAAACTAATCTGGATACAAACATTTCTTAAACTGCACATATTGGTTTTTATATTAACTTTTTAATTACATAATTATGTTTTTATGCCAATTCATTGTTGAAACATAAACAGTGAAGTTTATAACTTGAGGAACAATTATATAATCAGTCCAGTATGTCACAAATACTGTCAAATGATTTTAACCAGGAATGTTTCTTTATTGATGGGTCAGTAGATACACATGAACAGTAAAGTGCTTGCCACACTGAACCAGATCATCCCAACATGATGATGATGATGATGATGTGGGACAGTCAGGGATGTGGCACTAGAGCGGAAAACAATCAATGTTTTCATCCCCCCTTTCTTCCTTCTAAATTGCTCTATTGTTCACTGAAATGTCCTCAATATGTTCAGCTATAAACCTCAGACATGAATCCAGGGTTCCCATACCTCTGACCAATGCATTGTCCAGTCAATTGTGGACCATGACTGTATTTTTTTCAAATGAAAATTTCAAATTTAAAAGTGACTGCACTCACAAATAGCTCAGAACTGAGCATATGAATATTCACTGTAGACATTTCCATGAGTTATTCATTTTTTATTTTAAAATCTCCTGGACCTCAAATCTCTTTCACTGCTCTTTTAACTATGATGTTCAACTAACGATAAAATAATTACTTTATTTTGATAAAAAGAAAACAACAAACAACAAACGTAGCAGAGGCAACAAGCTAACAGAACTATATTTAAACTGTTACTGGACAAAAGTATCAGTATCTTAAGCGTATGGCCGATGAAAAGGACTTTTTCCGCAATGCAGAGGAGAGCAAACACAACTAACAATAGCAAATAAAGTCTTTAAAGTAAAAAAGTGCATTTTATTTTAAAACATAATACAAGATGTAAAGTACTAACCTCAATTCGGAAGCCGGTTTCCTCATGGGTTGAAGACAGCACTTGACTTATGAGCGTCTGAACAACCCATTTCTGCTTTAAAGACTTTACAGAGATGATACTCCATATGCTGCTGATATGACAGCTCTGCCTTCTCACTACATCATCATCACTCCTCGGTAACAACACGCACACTTCCGCTCATGGGTCACACTTCCGCTTTGAAATCACTCCATCTAGCGGTCACTTACTGCAACAACCGCTAATAAACCTACAATAAGCAGAGTCAGACCATATAATATAATATAATAGTATAATATAATAATATGAATCGTAACGTCACGGATAAGTGACTGACTTTTTGCGTCTTGTAAGGGAGTATTTTAAGTATTTGATTCCAACCGATTCGGTTCGAGCCCGGTTGAGCCATGTGTGGATGCATGTTCTCCCCGTGTTTACGTGGGTTTCCTCCGGGTTCTCCGGTTCCCTCCAGTCCAAAGACATGCAGGCTAGGTGGATTGGATATGCCAAATTGAGTGTGTGAATGTGTCACAGCTCTAGTGCTGGGTTGTGTCAGGAAGAGTATCCGGCGTAACCTGTGCCAAATCAAATGTGTGTGTGAAGCGGATCCTGCAAATGAGCGGGAATAACACTAGGAAGATGGATGGATTTCAACCGATTCATTCAAAGCACACTGATTCATTCTAAACAAAACAAGCTACTACTGTGTTGCTACTACACCATTCTTGCTGTTCCCATTTGGAACAGTTTTCTTTGGCAGAAAAAAATAAAAAATAATACAATGTAGCAATATTGTCTAAAAGGTAAGAATCTTAAATTCTTGTTGATCAAAACTGGTGTATATTGAGACAACATCACTGTTGCTTCTGTGATTTTGCTTAAAGGTAGGGAAGGTGATTTCTGAGGATAGCATGAGATCCCACCCTCCCTTCAAAGTGTCTCCAAAGCCACGCCTCCTTCAAAACACATGAACACACAGCAGAGTTTGCACGAGACAAGAGACGCCGTTAAATGTCTCAAAGCACATAACATTACAATAATAATGAAACAACTTACAGAGCTCTTACTTGTACCACCTGACTGCTGCAGATTCATTTCACCATTGATAGTGCTGACATAGAAATGCATAAATCCGAGTCTGAGGAGCTCCAGGTAGAACATCACGGATTGCCACCTCATAACTACGGTTACGACATGGCGTGAACGCGTTGTTTTGTTTTAGGAGGAACTGTATGACTGCTGTTTGTTTGTGGTGCCCGGTGACTGTCTACAATGTGCTGATGACGTGTGATGTCTGCATGAGCAGGGTGTGCGGAGGTATGGAAATACATATGTTGAAAGGCAGGTAGGACATCGAACTGAATGCAATGATTGGACGAGCATTTTTTTGGTCCTGAGACTTCCACAGAAGATATGTGTTTTAATATTTAGACCACTTCTATTATTGATTGCTATCAGGATGTGTAGAGAGTTTCAACCTGTATTTCAAAAAGTGTTTATAAAACAAGTTGCCTACCCTAGCTTTAAATATACACCGATCAGGCATAACATTATGACAAGTGAAGTGAATAACACTGATTATCTCTTCATCACGGCACCTGTTAGTGGGTGAGATATATTAGGCAGCAAGTAAACATTTTGTCCTCAAAGTTGATGTGTTAGAAGCAGGAAAAATGGGCAAGTGAGGATTTGAGCGAGTTTGACAAGGGCCAAATTGTGATGGCTAGATGACTGGGTCAGAGGATTTCCAAAACTGCAGCTCTTGTGGGGTGTTCCCGGTCTGCAGTGGTCAGTATCTATCAAAAGTGATCCAAGGAAGGATCAGTGGTGAACCGGCGACAGGGTCATGGGCGGCCAAGGCTCATTGATGCACGTGGGGAGCGAAGGCTGGCCCGTGTGGTCCGATCAAACAGACGAGTTACTGTAGCTCAAACTGCTCAAGAAGTTAATGCTGGTTCTGATAGAAAGGTGTCAGAATACACAGTGCATCGCAGTTTGTTGCGTATGGGGCTGCATAGCCGCAGACCAGTCAGGGTGCCCATGCTGACCCCTGTCCACCGCCGAAAGCCCCAACAGTGGGCACGTGAGCATCAGAACTGGACCAGGGAGCAATGGAAGAAGGTGGCCTGGTCTGATGAATCACGTTTTCTTTTACATCACGTGGATGGCCGGGTGCGTGTGCGTTGCTTACCTGGGGAACACATGGCACCCGGATGCACTATGGGAAGAAGGCAAGCCGGCGGAGGCAGTGTGATGCTTTGGGAAATGTTCTGCTGGGAAACCTTGGGTCTTGCCATCCATGTGGATGTTACTTTGACACGTAACACCTTCCTAAGCATTGTTGCAGACCATGTACATCCTTTCATGGAAACGGTATTCCCTGGTGGCTGTGGCTCTTTCAGCAGGATAATGTGCCCTGCCACAAAGCAAAAATGGTTCAGGAATGGTTTGAGGAGCACAACAACGAGTTTGAGGAGTTGACTTGGCCTCCAAATTCCCCAGATCTCAATCCAATCGAGCATCTGTGGGATGTGCTGAACAAACAAGTCCGATCCATGGATGCCCCACCTCGCAACTTACAGGACTTAAGGGATCTGCTGCTAACATCTTGGTGCCAGATACCACAGCACACCTTCAGGGGTCTAGTGGAGTCCATGCCTCGACGGGTCAGGGCTGTTTTGGCAGCAAAAGGGGGACCAACACAGGTCATAATGTTATGCCTGAAAAAAGAAAGAAAACACTGTCCTCATGGACAAAATTGAATTGCCTCATCTCAGGAGATTATGTGTGAAAAATTGCTAAGGCAAACAAGGCCTAATCAGATATTTTTTTAAATATAGGCTATCTACACATATTTATTTACCTATACTATATTAACATCATCATGATGTACTTTGAGTTGAAATGTCAACATGTCTACAATGTTTCTAGAAACATCTGAGGCAGCACACCGGGTAACTTAGCAGTTAATGTTGTTGCTCTTTACCAATGCTTATGTATGAACAAACATATTGCAAAACACTTCATATATGTTGTTTTCTAGAACAGATTTACAGCTATATATGGCTTAACAAATTAAAAACAATTACATGCATAGTACTTGTGTAGCAGAGCTGCATGATTTATCATTAAAAGATTGCAATCTTGATTCAAACACACACGTGATCTTATTACATTAATTAAACTTCTGGCAAGTACAATCACAACGAACATTCAGATCTGAGCCAGAGATTGTCATGTAGCCTACTACAGGTAAGAAACAGCTTCACAAACCACACAGTATTTCTGTGTTACAATAATTAAAACGATCACAGAAGTACTGGGATAAAAGTTTACACTAAAAATGTCTACGGTTGCGATCAAAACAGAGCAAATCACGTTTGAACGTGTCTTGACGCTTCAAAGAACGATTGTATCAATTACATCGTTACACCAGTAGGTGGCGACAAGTAACAATTGCCATTTAATGTGTTTTCCATTGAATTGCTGATTCTTTCATTAATGAAACAACTTAAGAATTTATGAGCGAGTTATTGAATCATTCATTCAAACCAATTTTAAAAAAAATTAATTCAATTTTTTTTAAATAGACTGCAGCAATTAACATTTGGTCAGAACCTTAAGTAAATTACGTTATCGTGCAGCTCTAACTTGTAGCAAGGACATGAGGATGCCAATTACAGAACAAATGAAAAATGAGACGTTTGACATATCACAAGCTGTATTTATCAAGGAATTAACTGTACAGAGTCAGTCAGGATCTGAATTATACAGCATTCATTCATTCACTGTTTCCATGTGTATTAGTGTCACCCTTGTACAGTGGCTGTGAGTGAGAATGACAGTGGTTTCATCATGCACAGCAGTACCATTACAAGGACAATGTTATTCATGCAACCTGAATTGCCCAGTTTCCTTTCAATTTCTTTCCTTTGAGCTTTGGAGAAATAACCACGCTGATATTCAAAACTGATATTAAAACCCATAAAATGTTCTTATTTCACAGCAGAAAAAAAGAGCATTTTTGTCTGTACAGAAGCAATTACAATTTGTACAGGTCATTGAGCTGCTGAGCTAAAACCAGTGGTGCTTAAGGGTCTGACGCTATACAGGACATGGGGAGTGAGTTTCAGCCGTACCCAAACACTTAAAGAAGATAAAAATATTACTACGAGGGTTCATCTGCCAAAAAAACCCCACATAACATGTGTAATACTTTATATATAAAAGTAATTAAAGCACTTTAAGAATACAGACGTCACAATAAACCCCTAAAATATTAGAGCAGGAGCTAAAGTAGGCAAATATCTACTGTTGGGGTTGTGCTTTCTGTTGATTCAATGGATCAGAGCCATCTTGGATTTAATAACATTTTATAAACGTTTCCAAATGCTTCCAATTACACACTCAACAGATTCATGTCCATCAGAAGCAGCAGGTATAAATGTGTGTGTGCAGTCGTATGAATGAGAGTGCGAGTCGGGGGCATTAGAGCAGAATTTTCTCAAGATTTCTGTAAATAAGATGCCGAATGAATGCATTGTTTCGTAGTAATGCTCGTCCCAGACCCTCAAGCACCAGTCCTCTGCTCACAATAGCACTGTGCAATGGGGCAGTAATTTAGTGCAAAGGAAAAGTTGCATAAATTTTCTACTTGCAAGTGTATACATTATTTCCATTCGCCACCACGTTGGATACTTTAACTGCATACCCTCTGCCTGTATAAGTTTTTCTATTGCATAAAAATAGGATTTTTTTGTACCAAAAATTAGACTTGGAGACAAAACCAAGGGCGTCAAAGGAAGAGAAATTCAGACCCAGACACAGAAAACTCTTTAGATATATACAGTACACAAGGCTTTGAGATTGTATAGAGAAATGAGAGCTGACAATTGTATATTTCAAAGCAGGGACATTACAAAAGCATTTGCATGGTGCTGTGTTCAGATAAAGGAACAAACATGAACTTGCAGAGAGAAAACAACTTGTTGATTGAACAAAACTAACATGAACATCATCATCTCCTCCCTCTCAGTGATTGGTTTACATTGCTTCTAACATTATTTTAGCCTTTTTTACATTTAAAGGACTACAGCTGACAGACTTTAGGACAATGAGGCACAAATATGATACCTGAAACCATTACGTTTCCATTTAACATACTATGACATTTAGTTTCAACCATGTATGTTGCATGAAAAATCATTTTCAACTGCAGTTTGTGCATGTATATTGATGGATCTCAAAAGAACAAAACTCGATTTGTGTCATCATTTGCTGAGCTGTCTAAAGCATATACCGCTTTTCTTGCAGTATACCTTGCATTTTTGCTAGCTATGGGCTTTCTATACTATTACCTGCAGAACTACACGATTCAAAGACGCATTTCACCCGGTTTCTGCCAATCAGGAAAGACAATCACATAATAACATCTACATGGCATTCAGTTGTTATCTTACAAACATACATCACCAGTCAAGTCAAACGCCTGCATCCATTCAGTCCTCAGTGCAATGCTTGGAAACAGTAGTTAAACTGACACGAAGAGGGAAAAAAAAGAGCTTCTGGAGTTTTACAAAACAATCAAGTTCTGTGCTTGGAAGACTTCTGAGTATGAATAAAATGATGTAAACCCGATCTCGTGTTCAGAACAGCTTGATGAAGGATGCAATGCGTACATGCATAGACACATACACAACTGATTTGGTCATTAAAAGAGCAAATGAACTCTCACTCAACATTTAATGCATAATATGAGATTAATGATTGAGACTTTCCTGCACATGGGGAAAAAAATCATGTACGAAACCAACAAACCCTAGAAATCAGATCTGAGAATACACACTCACGGCAGATGAGCTGCTTCGCTTTATTTGAAACAAACCGTTTATGCCGTTCTTCATTTGAAAGTTAAACCTTGTAGGCATGCTCTGATATGTCATATGGCGTTCAGACGTGGTCTACAAAGTGGCAAGACGAGAATCAAAATCGTGTGGAAGAGCCAATGAATACAAATCAACACGTTAATAGTATAAAAGAGCAAAACAACTTACAAATAAACAGACAAAACATGCTCTTCAGAAAAAAGACCAACCTTGAGAAAGAATTTGGCATATTTCCATTCTCTTCAGTGTGAGACTGTATAGAACTGATGTCGAGACGTACAATATACAAAGAGAGAGACGGGTACACACATACATATGGGTCATCTTTTGTACAGACGGATTAGAAAATAATCTTCATGAGCTACTTTACTATAACATCTTTCTCTTTTATCCTCCATTTGCCTATGCTATCAGCTCTTTGGCCCATATGGAGCTCCTGAATTGTCATAGTCCTCGGCAGCCACTAGAGGGCGCTCACTGACACATGAGCTCCGTGCACCTCCGCACTGCCTGATTCCAAACTCGGCTGGACAGCAAGACATAAAGGGAGTTCACAGTGACGCCTTCGCTTCCTGGTTCTGTCAGAGCACTTTCCAGGAGTCCTGGCTCCTGTCTCACTGTTAACGTGTACCTCATTTCTTCTTGCCTGTCTTTTTCTCAGGCTTTTCACCCTTGTCTGAACGCACCGATCCCACGTCGGCTCGGTCTGACTTTTCGCCTTTTTCCGAACCGCCCGCCCTGCTGCCTGCCCTGCTGCCATCCCTGCGCGTTCCCTCGTCAGTAGATGAGGTAGTTGGATTTGTCTGCCCCCGTTTGGCAATCTCTTCATGCTCACTTATACTGGCGGCTATACTTGTGGTCCAGATCTTCAGATCGTCCTGCAGGCCAAAGAGAGATTGAAGACTCAGAACATGTTTTCATGCAATTTTTTTTTTTTTTTTTAATTTTTTAAATTTGGAAATTTAAGAGTTTGGTTGAATTCTCCAGGGAAATCCAACTGAAAGCCGCTTTCAGGTTTTACATGGATTCCAACTGGTCCAAGCTTGTCACTCATAGTCATTAGCTTTTCCAAGCTGGTCAACTGGACTACAGGCTGGAGGAATGGCTTGGCCAAGCTGGTTTAACCCGGAGAGGATTTTTTCATACCCGAAAATGCTAGTTAATGTTATTGCATTGGACTAAAATTTACTGACTGTACAGTCTAACAACTTTCCAAAAATGTTTTGATACTTTTTGTAATTTTTTTGTTTTTTTCCCCCAAATTGTAACACTGATGTTCCCGGTCAAAAATTACTGGCCTACAAACATTGCTTATAAATCTCTCATTATGTTACATCACCAAATTCAATCTTTTTGTCAACTTGTTTTTTTTTTCAATTAGGACAGGTTTTGTATTTATTTTTGGAATTTATCAATCATAGGCCTTATTTATCTGAGCTTGCATACCTTTTAAGTGAAAAAAATGTTATTTGTGGATAATTTTAACACACTGTTTATCACACTAGTGTGTTTTAATGTTTAACCTGGAAATTTGTTTTGAAATGCTTTCATTTTGTACAAAATGGCACAAAGTCACACTTGTGGTGTTCATGGTCAAAAATGACCGGCCTACAAAAAAAAGCTTATAAAAGTCTCTTGTTATGCTAATTTATCACCAAATATTGGATTCAATCTTTTTGTCAACTTGTTTTCTTTAAATTAGGACAGGTTTTGTATTCATTTTTTAAACTGATTGATCGTAGGCCTTACTGATCTGAGCTTATATTGGTCAAAAATGACCGCCTATTGAAAATGAATGGGGGAATCAAAAATCAGAGAAACAATTAGTGTTCAGGATCATGTTCATGTTCACATATGTACATGTGGGCTTGCAAAAATAAAGGCCTCGGGCCTGTGCATGTGTGGATACATGCATACTCGTGCATCTGTGCACATACACGTGACGTGCACATACACGCACACACACACACATACAGTGGTGGCCAAAATTATTAGAACACTTGGCATCTGGGAGTCGTCTTATTGGGCCTGGATTTATTTTCTAAGAGGACAATGACCCGAAACATTCTTCTAACTATAACTACCTGCGACGGAAGGAATCTGCTGGAACATTGAAAATGATGGACTGGCCCCCTCAAAGTCCGGACCTCAACCCCATCGAGCACATTTGGGGCGAGCTGGAAAATAAACTGGACATATAATAATAAATTGTACATTCAAAGGAAAGCCTTTGGCTTCAGTTGCAGAAGGCATGGGATAACATTAGTGTTGAAGTTCTCAGAGGAAATATATTGACACTGACAGAGAGATGTGCTGCTGTAAATGCTGCAAAAGGTGGACATACCAAATATTAAAGTTAAAAGTGGATAAAAACAGTACGACTCTTCATCTGATATTTGATGGTCAGAGCAACCATCTGCATGTTTCATTAGCATTATGAAATGAAATCATGTTTTGGAGGCAAAAAAGGTCAATATTTTCAGATCTGTCAGGTGTTCTAATCATTTTGGCCACCACTGAGTGTTACAGGCTTTCTTTTTCACAGAGATGAACTTTCTCCTCAAATCAGTGAGGCTCAGATCAATGAGGCCTACAATCAATCAGTTTCCAAAATAAATACAAAATCTGTCTCAACTGAAAGAAAACAAGTTGACAAAAAGATTGAATCCAATATTTGGTGATAAAATAGTGTAACAAGCTATTTTTTGTTGACCAGGAACACAAGTGTGGCTTTGTGCCATTTTGTACAAAATAAAACCATTTTAAAACAAATTTCCTGGTTAAACATTAAAGCACACTAATGTGATAAACAGTGCCTTTTTCATATTTTATGTAAAATTGATACAGTTATCCACAAATAATGCTTTTTTCACTTAAAAACTGAGGTATGTAAGCTCAGATAAATAAGGCTTATGATCAATCAGTTCCAAAAAATAAATACAAAACCTGTCCTAATTGAAAGAAAACAAGTTGACAAAAAGATTGAATCAAATATTTGGTGATAAGGTAGCATAACAAAAGATTTAAAAGCAATTTTTTTGCAGGCCGGTCATTTTTGACTGGGAACATGACAAGGGTTTTCAACACAGCACAAGGGTTAATCTGGTAAACCATCTTAAAACAGCAACAGAACAGCTTCTACAGTAAGCTCCAAAAGTCTACTTGGCAGATCCCATCAAGGCCTGGTTATGACTAAATGTATTACCTACTTAATTACACGGATTTTGGCCCCAAAAAACGTGAAACCAACTAGGATTTAAAAAAAAACAAACAAAAAAAAAAAACTCACCTCATCTTTAGCATGGAACAGAAACTCACTTCCATCCTTAGTTCTAAAATTATAAAGCAAAACGAATGGTATGAAAAGTGAGCACTACACACGTAGCCAATCTGTTTGGAAAAGCTAATAAAAAAGCCAGTGAAGTACTTGAGCGTGAAGACATTCTTCTTCTTTTTGTAACCATTGTTGATATCACAGGCACAACGGCTCAGGTTGATAAGCGGCTCGTTGTTGTAAGGTGTGGTGGTGTTCTTCGCATCCTTATAGAAGCCCAGCTCACCTTTATTCAGCACACAGTACAGGTTCACCCAAGATCTGCTGTAATGTGGGAAAGAAAACAGAAGATTTGGCCATCAGAGCCCATCTGATACCATGTGCCAACTAGCTACTCACCTACCGAGTCTGGGATGACCAGCCTTTATGACTGAGCAAGACCAAACTGCTGCAGAGATCATTACAAGACCTTTAGACATAGATATGCAGACCATGGCTTACCTTTGTAGAGAGGGAGAAGAATGGTCATCGGCAAAGAGAGCACAAAAAAGAAGAGAGATCTTGATTAGTGAGATCTACTGCTGTGTAAATGCAAGTGCTAGCATAAAAATGGCTTCAGTGGACAGGCAGATTATGTGCACATACATGCTACAAAAGAACAGATAGCCATTCTTTTGAGTTCCTTAAACTCCTCAATGCAATGAGTTGTTTTGTGACTTAGGCTGTATCCGGTCTTGTACAAAATGGCTGAATAAAGCTGTGAAGGGTGAAGGCTTCATACCTTGCTAGCCATGACTTCAGAAACCCAGCATCTGTTGGTCTTCTGACACAGCATCAGGATGATTTTAGTGTTACCATGCAAGTGGAAAGCAGTGCTAACAGCTAGCTATTTTCTGCCATTGCATGATATGAAACTTGTAATCAGTAATGACAGCCAAACAGCTGCTCCTCAGTTTGTAACTTCAGGAACCATTTTAGGCTTGTAAAGCATTCAAGCATAACCCAGTTTGACTTGAAACTTGGTGAAAGAAAATAAGAGCTGCCTTGTATTAATAAATGTTAGTGCTCTAAGCATCAGTACACAATGCTAATAACAACATTGGCATAGCTTTGAATAACCAATCATACTGATTGGCATATTTGATTTAGCTGTTTACATGCTAATTACATGCCATGTGCCCATTATTTTCAGACCACAAAACCCCACCTGTTTGAACTCTTCTTCTGGCCATCGATGTCTATTTTGCGGAAGAGGAACCCTTCGTGCTGGGCTGTGTGGGTGGGTGGCAGGGGTACTGGTGGGCTGCTCTGGGCTGGCGCAGACCTTGAGCGCCGCGTTTCGCCAGCTGTTGCGTCTTTGGGTCGTGGTCTTCTTCTCGGTTTGGGTCTGTCGCGAGCCCGTGGCCGGTCCGGTCGGGAAGACTTCTCAGGAATACCATTGGGTAGACGTGGAATCTCTCCTCGGGCCTGAAACATAAAGCAATGGTCATGTGATATAAAATGTAGTTTAAAACAAAAGACAAACATTAGATTGTTCACACACCTGTGCTGCCTCTCTTTCCTGAAGCTGCTCCACAATCTCAGCTAGGGTGGACCTTTTGTCCCTGCCAACAAAAAAGAGAAATCTGAGACCTGGAAATGCTATTTTGCATAAACAGAGAAAGTGCTACTTCAAAGCTTTAAAGTCAATATGGGAAGGCATTTATAATCCTTTTACTTCCTTAATGTAATGAATGAATAAGGATGTTCAACAAGACAATGTGCGACAGGAGGATTTTATCTATTGTGAATTAATTGGACTAAGTGAAAAGTGAATACTTTAGGATTAGGTTTTTTGTATTTTTTTTAACCTCTATTGCTGTGAACTGACTTGGTGGAAGCATGTGGAAGCTTAAAGGTGAAGTTCACCCTCAACAGAATCTCAACGTCACTTTTATCATTTTTTTTATTTTATCAAATCTTATCATTACCTAGTTCTGGCATGAAACTCTAGATGGCGCAGGCTGATAGGTCTTTACCTCATTTGGTAGCACAGCTGATTGGTTGCTGTTGCACCAGTGACCAATGAGCTGCGGCTCAACATTTAAACAAATTCCAGTAGTGTTGCTGTTAACAGCTTGCGGCACGCTTTCAGAAACCCTCCACCTTCCCCAGCTCCACCTGTATAGATCTGCTACGGGGGTTAATTCATGTATGTTACATGTGCAGCAGCAGCATGTCTTACATGCTCACAGCAATGTCTGTGAATGTATTGGCAGTAGCAAGTCTCTGTACTTGCTCTGCATCAGCGTAGCAGATCTATTAAGGCCAAATACATTAACATTGCCATATCCATTACCATGCCAATCTCTATTACCATACCAAGAGTTATCATGGCAGAATTGCTGTAACTTGCATTTCAATAAAGTTAACTGGAATTAAATTATTTCTTTTTACTATTGGCAAGATTTTAGAATGGCTAAGTAGCCTAAATCAATTTCTAATCTGTTTTGCTTTGGCTAATAATAGGTAACATGAACCGATAGTCAGTGCATCCAAGGTGATGCTGAAAAGGGAAGTTGTTTCTAAGGTGGTTTGTTCGCAGTCACTCACCCGCCACCAGAGCGTTTGTCCGACTGCTCCCTGGCCTCGTGCTCACTGCTCTCCTGTCTTTCCAGTCGATGTCTGTCCCTACGCCGCACCTCATGACCCTCGTGTTCACTGGATGTCTGTCTCTCCAGCCTCCTCTCTGCCCTCTCAGCTCGTTCCCTCCACACCTCCTGAGGCAGCTCGTCCCTCCGTGCTTGAATCAGCTGCTCGGTAGATAGTTGTCTCTCCAACCGCGACTCCCTCGGTGGGGGATGCTGCTCCACTAGAAGCTCAGAGCGACTGCTCCCGCTCCCTCCCACCACGCTGTTTAGCCGCTCCCTTCCTCCGCCTGGCTCCTGAAGCACCACCTCTGCCATCACGTTCTCATGATACCGCTCCCTCTCTCTCTCCAGTAGGGGGTGGACCACCTCATGGATGTGTTCGATCTTCTGATGTGGGGTTTGAGCCTTGAATTCAGCTCGCAATTGGGTGACCTTATGCTCCATAGCAGTGCCCAGTCCTGCAGCCACACCAACAATCCCAGCATTCCTGGCTTCCTGAAGGCGATAAGTAGCAGCTCCGTTCATGATGGGAGTGTAGTTGGCCACAGTAGAACCAAGTCTGCGGGCCACAGAAGAGGGAGAGGGCTGAGGGGTGATGCGCTCCACCCGGAGCTCACCCTGCTCATAAATGGTCTGTCTTATGATGGAGGAAGGGCTACTGCGAGCAGGAGAAGAGTCCTGAGGGTCCAAGAAAACTTTCCGTCCCAACAAAGGAGTTGGGGGAAGCTGACTCTGCTCTGCCTTTATCTTCTCTACCTAAACCATTAAACGAGAAAATTTGTTATAGTTTATACACCCACAATTCCATTATGTAACATTTTGCTATACAGATAATTAATCTCTTAGTAAAATATTTTGAGTTTTAGTAGGTAGACTATCGATGCGTTTAAAAACTATGGTAAAATTATTTAGTGGAATTTTATGACAGCACCAACTTCTCTTGCCTGTCCATCGGAACGTCATTGTTAAAAAAAAAGGCATTCACCACATCAGTCAAAGGTAGTTGGGTACACTTGCTGTTTGATATTGTTAATTTTTTCTGTCATTAACAACAAAGCAGTGTGGATCTATTTTGTTATGAATTTTGGCCAGGGGTGTCTAATCCTGCTCCTGCAGGGCCATTATTCTTGGGGTCCTTCTCATTTCTTATTTCTGCATCCTCATTTACTTTCCTTGGGTATCAGCTCCACCCCCCATAGGATGCGAGGGAAGTATGCAAGGAAAGATAATGAGGACAGAGGAATCGAAGGAAATCTTATTTGTACATCGGAATATTCTTGATCACAAGCATCACTTCACAACGTCATCAGCTGCTCTCAAGGGATCTGCCCTTATGTTGTTGAAGTTTGGTTCTGTTGCCCTGTTTTCTCAAAGCCTTCCGCATAGGATACACCTGTGCATCCTCGCTCATAGCTCCTCCTGAAGCTTCCTCACTCCTCATTCCTCGCCTCCTCATAGTGCAATTAGGAAATTGAGATGTCCTTCAAGATGGCTGAGTTCGATCGTTTTCCGGGTCACAGGCTGGAGGACGGAGGAGTGAGGAAACGAGAAAGCATCAATTTGAGTGTTGAGCAGCACCCTTGGAGTTCAGCTCCAATCCTAATCAAAAACACCTGAACCAGCTAAAACTTCTAGGCAAGTGTGTTTGGCTAGATTGTAGATAAACTCATCAGCACATTGGCCCTCCAGAAGCAGAATTGGACACCCCTGCCCCTGGGGCTTAGTTGGCTGGTCGCTGTTACCGTGGTGAGACGACGTAAAGAGCTAAAGCGCTCTTCCCATGTGGAAGCAGCTTTGCGGAAGGCTTCATGTCTGCGAATCAGCTGCTCAACCTCATCCACACTGGCGCCTAGTTCATTACTACTTAGGAAGGGTTCCTGAGCTGTGAGCCAGGCCTCTGCTACCACTGCTTCCTGAGCAAACTGATGCACCTCCAACACTGAGAAGACAAAGAAAGAGAGTGAGATGCTGGGACACTGATTATATAATTTATGCATGTTTGTTCTGTATTATCCTTATTTAACTAACTTTGCTGCAACTCTTCCCAGTGTTTGTCCCATTTCTCAGTCAGTTCCTGCTGCTTGGCCAAAACCTTCTCCAGCTTTTCTTTAATCTGAAACATTCAAAAACTCCATTGTCAGGTACCGACAGAAGACAGCTTGAAATATAATGTATTCATTCATCATCACTTAGGCCGGAAACATCCTTTACACAAGTACACCAACGCAGAAAAAGAGTTTATGTTAATACACACTTGAGAATGCAGTGTAATTGTGGTCTGACACATTTTGGATTGCAACAATGCGTGAAATTGAACATGCATAGAGTATGTTTTGGGCCTTGCAGTGATTTAAAAGTCACAATAGTTCCTGAGCAGGTTATGCTGGCTGTTTTGTGTGTCACCTCTTCTGATGCAGGGTTACGGGCGGCCAGTAAAGTCTTGCCCATCTCGATACACTGTAGGACACTCTTGTTGCGGGCCTCCACCTCACTCTTAAGGCTCTGGTGATAGTTCATCAGGACCTCCACGGATGACACATCCCTGCAAGCACCAGAGAGCCCATATCCCATTAAAGCTCTGAGGAAAGAGCTGACAGTGAGAGGAGAGAGAGTTACTCCAGCAAGAATACATGGGCCAAGTCTGCCCACAGAAAGAAACCGCAACAGAGGGCCATTTTGACATGTTAAAAA
Organism: Coreius guichenoti; assembly: GCA_039654105.1. Classification (NCBI taxonomy): domain Eukaryota; kingdom Metazoa; phylum Chordata; class Actinopteri; order Cypriniformes; family Gobionidae; genus Coreius; species Coreius guichenoti. Next base: position 36,451,868 of record CM077181.1, read on the forward strand.
GTGTCCATGATGGTTCCTGAGGTTTTGCAGTATTATAGGTTCTTTATTAAGACTTTCAAAATATACAAAACTATAGCTGTGTTCCAAAAACCTAGTGAGCTGTCTACCTAGACAGCATTTTAACAGCAAATGCTGTTTCAGTAGGCTGCTGCCTTCTAAGATAAAGTATTTTGGCCAAATGCCTTCTAAGGCAACAACTCAGTGGTGGAAAGATGGTGGATGAGAAAATGTTAAATATAAATACTGAAAAGTATCAATAAAAAGTTATTTTTATCTAATTATTGTGCATACTGTGTTAGTTTAGCAACTTGCAACGTCAGACTCGAATCGATTTCAAAAGAGTGAAGTGCTCAGTGAATTTTTCATGCAAAGTGCCACTTGAAAAGCATTTCAAATTCTCTTTGGTTAAGTTGTAGCCTAAGAAGTTAGGAGGAAGGGGCGGAAAACTTTCCATGGGAATTTAAGATGGGGAATTTTGGAAATATTCCAGGTTGGAAACTTTACAGGAATTAAAAGGGAATTAATTGGAAATATAAGGGTAATTTATACAAACAGTATCATATACAAACAAATATAAACATTTTGTTTGGTCATAAGCAGACATGCATGTAAACATGTAATATGTAAAAAAATACATTTTTGACTGATTTATTTGTGAGTAGAACTGTAATCGATTCTTTCACTGAACAACAGAAAAGCATGAATGCTGAATAAAATAAACATGTTTGCAAATGTACACAGCCTTTCCTTCTACATTGGCTGAGGTGAAATGTATCCACACATCAGATGGCACACGTGGCATTTTTCTGTAGAACAAGATTAGAAAAAACACTAATGCAATGCCATGCACAGCTATATAAACAGCTAAACAACTGGAATATTGTTACAATTGATGCTGGACAAATGAATATAAATAGGCTAGATGAACAGATGAACACTCAGTAAGCTAAATCAAACTATAACCTATGTTCTAGATCAAATATGTTTACCCTAGTAATATCATCAAAACTTACATGACTGGATGTAGTCCTTGGGCTCAAATGCAGTAGTGTGGCTTCAATAGTCCTGCTGTAGTCTGCAGGATTCTAGAAATGATCTGTGCATGTGATGGAGGAATGCACAGTGCATGCAGGGGGTGTGGCCTCAATAGCTTGCAGTAAGTAGTGTGCATGTGAGGGTAAAAATTCAACTGAATTTGCATTAAATCTGGTTACTTTAACCAAGATTATGCTGCAAAATATTTTGATTCCCATTAATTCCCATATATTCTAGTAATTCCCATGGAAATTTTCCAACTTTAAAATTTCAGAATTTTGCAACCCTAGTAGGCAGCAGACAGCAAAGCAGCTCACTAAATTTTGTAACATATCTATTGTGTTCTTAACAGAAATCCTGTACAGAGCTCTTAATAGATACTATTACACTTAATTGTAATATGTGTAAATACTCTTGTGGTTCATGCACTTACCAACTTATCACTTATTTGTTCTCGTGGTATGATACCTATAGTACCCTCCAGCGGCCACAGGGGCTGCTCTCCAGCTGACCTGACGCAAACCTTCATGCATTATAATGTTAAAGCACATTAATGATTTCCTATAAGCAGAGAGCAGGTGTCCCAGCATGTTTCTTACCTTGGTTTCTCCCCAGCTCCTATCTGACAGATGATGCTCTCCATCCACATCAGCTGATCACGCACCATCCCAAAGAAACGTAACTTGTCTGTCGCTGTGGTGATCTGCATTCGGCAGTCCTCACAGGATATGAGCAGCTCTTTCCATGCCTGCATCACTTCGTGTTCCTGCATGGCGATAGCTTCTGCTTTCTCGCCGGCATAAACTGTTCGGAGCTGGGCTGCACTCTCCTGTAACTGTCTTACCTGAGGAAAACAAGCCTTTTTATAAAAATGTTGCCACTGTCATGAACCCAAACTTTACATATAACTATTTAATTGTATTCCTTGCATTAGGATGTGTTGCATTAGTTCACCTGTGCAACAAGTAGCTGAATATCATGTTCAAAAGTCTGCATGAGTCTCTGTAGAGTGCTGGTATTTGAAGTGCCTCCTTGACAGGCGCGGACCTCAGGTAACCTCCGCTGCTTATCCTCAATCTGTGCATACACCTGAAACACACACACACACACACACACACAGACTTGTGTTATTCCACACATGCAGACACATTGCGGCAGCATGATGCAGCACATATACCTGCTCTGCTCTTAATTATCCTGTACACACAGTAAACACACTAACAAAGCTTAGACTCAGTCTCCCCAACACCTGCAGCAGAAGGACAAACATACCTCAGCATTATCCCACAAATATCACTGTAATAAATTAAAAACTATACACAAATAGTATACCAGGACATCAAGGAAAACTGGGACTGTTACTCAACCAGTAATATAAAGTACACTGCCCATGCATATGCTTGCGCCTGCAAAGTTGGCACCGCAAATAGCTTTCCATGCATCTATTTCTCTGCGAATTTTGGGTTGTCGCAAAAAAAAAAAAAAAACGCTGTTTGGAAAAATGTGCATAAAAAACATATGCGCTCAATTTAGGTGGATATTTTTTTTATCCGATAAGACGACATGGATAAACTATGATGTAAACACATTTACTAAATAAATGGAAATCGATGGAAAAGAAAAAAAAAATGTTCTCAAAATCATCTCAAATGTTGTGTTGGTCATTCTGAAATGCCATAACCATTTCACACGATTGCGTTCCCAAACTTAATGCATCTAAACGCAAAATAACATGGCAGTGTTTATTGTGTTTCGTCTGCACTCTCTGAGGTGCAAGTAATTTATGAGCCCAAGTGGCTTCCCGGATTGCAGAAACATCCATTTTTATTTCAGATATTTTGCGCCAATTTCCCAGGAAGTGATGGTTCTCTTGAACACATGGGATGGAAACGGTGCTTTATTTGCAAATGATTTATGCATTATTTTAAGTTTGTGCATAAGTGATCTGGGTGGCATTGATATGGTGTTCTAAGTGGTTGCTAGGGTGTTTTGGATGGATGCATGTCCATAACAAATAGTGCAGGATGAGTATAATAATCAGTCATTTGAAGAACCTCATGAGCAACAGTGATATTTAAGTATGAGCAATAGTCATTGTAATGATGTCCTTTGCAAACACCACTCATTTTAGATGCTTTACTTAATCAGATGGTCTGCATTTCCTATTTCTACATACCTCTCGGCAGTCGGAGAAGAACTTGTGTAACTGGTGTGAAGCAGCGAGCATCTGTCCCCGCGTCTCCATCAGCTCCAGCAGATCCGCCCAGGCCTCGTTCACCCCATCCTTCCATTCAGCAATGGTGGCTGCATCCGCGTGGCCGTAATCTATGAGCTCATCAACCATCTGGTTGACAGCTGTGACCCTCTCCTGCCCCAGGCTCCCTGTCTCCGCTGCAAACTCTGTAAATTTCTCCTGCAGAATCTGAGGACCAGGAAAAGTGTCATCATGACAGGACAGAAGTGTTAAAGGCCCACTGAAGTGTCCCAAAACGCACAGCATTATTCAATGTGTTGACATACTTTCCACTGAAACAGGAAGACAGGGCAGGACATATCAACAGCTCCTCCCCTTTTTAAAAATAGCCAATAGCGTTTAGTTTATATCACAGCGTGACCAGAGCCGTTGAGCTCATTAAAGCCGCAGTTTCCTCTTAATCTCTAACCGTTTCTCCTCCTAATCTCCTCCATATCGCTTTAAAATACAGAATTCAAATGGATCTGAAACGCTTTGTGGTCTGCGCCGACTCGCACATATGATCCGCTCTGTGCTATCGTGTTTCTGGACCGGAGCTGCAGCGGTTCGCGTGACACTAACATGAAACCAGACTTCATTCGCTCCAATGGAAAGCATATTTACACTGTCTGAATCATGTAGTGACCGATTTTAGACGCAGCTTCAGCGTCTATTTATAATGTAGGGGGCGGAGCTTCAGATTTTAGAGAGCATTTGATTGGACAGAAAATCTGATGAGAAGCTGAAGTGCAGAGTGATGGCATCAAAATCAAGTTTGTCATTGTTTTGGAGCACACTAGCTTACAGATAACAGTAAGGTTACTAACTTCAATTTTGATTTCACGGGGATTTTAAGAAACAGAAAAGCTACAGTTGATCAGATAAATACGAAATAGCTGATGCAACGGTGTAAAACTGACCGTGACGTGCTCAAAGTCCTGTCCGAGTTCAGTGGAGCTGGCAATGACCTCCCTCTCTGCTATCCACTGCTCAAGTTCATCCACCTCCCGGTTGAGCTGAAAGAGCCAGTACTGCTGCTCCAGACGAGACTTCCTCTCCTCCACCAGGTCCTTCAGAGACACGTACAGCCTGTCGATCTGAGACTGACGCTTACTGATCTGCTCACTGAGGCACAAGCATACACACACATACTTGGATTTCATTCAAAGGAAAAAAAATCAGTGAAATCTGTTACTCTTGAAAGGTTTTATCACTGGCATACAAAGAAATGTTTGATGGTAATGACATTACTCAAAAGTGAGTGTTGTGTGTTTGTATGTTTGAACAGTTACAGTTTTCTTTATAATGGCAGTAAAGAGATCTGTGCTTCTCTTTGACTCTGAGGCGACTGCTGAGCATTTACCAGTCAGGATGTCCGAGCTCCAGCAGCTGTCTGCACTGCTGAGAGAGCAGTCCGATGGTCTCAGCATAGTCCTCTATGGTCTGCTCCAGCGCCAGCTGTTTCTTCAGCAACTGCAGAGTGCTGGCTTCATCCTTAACAGAGAGAGGACACAGCTCAGATACATTCATCCTGCTCCTACTGTATGTCATCATCTATAACATCCCAGCAGCCCAGAAAACTATCTACTGCAGGTGTCCTTGCCAGAAACTAAAGGTTCCTGAAAAACTGTTGTCTACACAGGTCTCAACAATGAGGATTTTCCTTTCTAAATCACCCAGTGGGACCAGTAGTTCAAATTTTGCACTTATCCTGCCAACATTTTCACATACCAAATATCATAAACTTATATTTTATTCACAATAGAATATAGATAACATATCAAATGTTTAAACTGAGAAAATGTATCATTTTAAAGGAAAAATAAGTTGATTTTAAATTTCATGGCATCAACACATCTCAAAAAAGTTGGGACAAGGCCATGTTTACCACTGTGTGGCATCCCCTCTTCTTTTTATAACAGTCTGCAAACGTCTGGGGACTGAGGAGACAAGTTGCTCAAGTTTAGGAATAGGAATGTTGTCCCATTCTTGTCTAATACAGGCTTCTAGTTGCTCAACTGTCTTAGGTCTTCTTTGTCGCATCTTCGTCTTTATGATGCGCCAAATGTTTTCTATGGGTGAAAGATCTGGACTGCAGGCTGGCCATTTCAGTACCCGGATCCTTCTTCTACGCAGCCATGATGTTGTAATTGATGCAGTATGTGGTCTGGCATTGTCATGTTGGAAAATGCAAGGTCTTCCCTGAAAGAGACGACGTCTGGATGGGAGAATATGCTGTTCTAGAACTTGGATATACCTTTCAGCATTGATGGTGCCTTTCCAGATGTGTAAGCTGCCCATGCCACACGCACTCATGCAACCCCATACCATCAGAGATGCAGGCTTCTGAACTGAGCGCTGATAACAACTTGGGTTGTCCTTGTCCTCTTTAGTCCGGATGACATGGCGTCCCAGTTTTCCAAAAAGAACTTCAAATTTTGATTCGTCTGACCACAGAACAGTTTTCCACTTTGCCACAGTCCATTTTAAATGAGCCTTGGCCCAGAGAAAACGCCTGCGCTTCTGGATCATGTTTAGATATGGCTTCTTTTTTGACCTATAGAGTTTTAGCCGGCAACGGCGAATGGCACGGTGGATTGTGTTCACCGACAATGTTTTCTGGAAGTATTCCTGAGCCCATGTTGTGATTTCCATTACAGTAGCATTCCTGTATGTGATGCAGTGCCGTCTAAGGGCCCGAAGATCACGGGCATCCAGTATGGTTTTCCGGCCTTGACCCTTACGCACAGAGATTGTTCCAGATTCTCTGAATCTTTGGATGATATTATGCACTGTAGATGATGATAACTTCAAACTCTTTGCAGTTTTTCTCTGAGAAACTCCTTTCTGATATTGCTCCACTATTTTTCGCCGCAGCATTGGGGGAATTGGTGATCCTCTGCCCATCTTGACTTCTGAGAGACACTGCCACTCTGAGAGGCTCTTTTTATACCCAATCATGTTGCCAATTGACCTAATAAGTTGCAAATTGGTTCTCCAGCAGTTCCTTATATGTACATTTAACTTTTCCGGCCTCTTATTGCTACCTGTCCCAACTTTTTTGGAATGTGTAGCTCTCATGAAATCCAAAATGAGCCAATATTTGGCATGACATTTCAAAATGTCTCACTTTCAACATTTGATATGTTATCTATATTCTATTGTGAATAAAATATAAGTTTATGAGATTTGTAAATTATTGCATTCCTTTTTTATTCACAATTTGTACAGTGTCCCAACTTTTTTGGAATCGGGTTTGTGTGTATATATATATATATATATATATATATATATATATTATTATAAAAAGTTACCATTTTATCTTTTTAAGAGTTATAGAAACATCCTCCTAATATGGCTGTCTGGAGTTTCTCTCTGTTCTCCTCTCCTACCTTTCCCGTCTCCTCATTCATCATGTGCAGTTCCTGCTCGCTGAGCCAGGCCTCCACCTCTCCCACATCAAAGTAGTACTGCTGCGCCTGGTACATGGCATCCAGCATGAGCTGCCGGCGCTCGGTCTCGGCCCACAGCGCCTCCCACAGGTGATGGAGCTGCTCCATGCCATCCCTGATGCTGTCTGCCTCTGGACTGCGGATGGACGCGATCACCCCTGCTCGCTCCAGAACATCCTCCACACGCGCACGGTGACCATGAAGCTCTTTCTGCAGACTCTGAGAGAAGATGACCATGAGAAACAGATTCAGAGAAATCCACATCTCTATATTTTTCTGTCGAGAACTCAGAGGCAAAAATAACATGGATGTCGGTGATCCTAACAGGCGTTTTAATTAGCCTAACCATCAGGATATCCTTGGTCCACTAGTTTCACTAGAAAGATTATGCTGTTTGACAAAAGGCTGTAATATACTACACATAGGAACAGATTTTAAAACATACACTTGCCAACATAAATGGTTCAGAGAAAAACTAGGCATCATAACACTAAACGACTGAGGATCACACACTACCAGACTTTCAAGTAGTTCTGAACATAACAAAGGCCCTGTTTACACCTGGTATTAAGATGCGTTTTGGTCGATCGGATTACAAGTAGACGAGGGAGACACACTCCCGTTTACACCTGGTGTTTTAATCCGTCTCTTTTGTCCACTTTCAACCACTTCTGTCCTGATTTCTTTGAGGGGAGGGTCTATGGGTGGTTAAATGTATGGGCTTTTTCATATCTTTCGATCTAATGGACAAAATACACAATTGCACAATTTACATATAAATGCGAAAGGAGACGATGGAAAACAAACAGCTTTCGTTTCTGCTTTGACAGCCGCAAGACCACGCTGAACACTGTGAGTGTGTGTTAGAAATCAGGAATGATGAGAGAACATTGTGCTTGATACTTTTTTTCATCTTCAAACGACTTAGGTCTTCAGCCGACAAAGTTTGAATCCTGTCTGGCTAGCGCACTTCCCATAATGTTTACGCATTATGCATCTTTTGTGGCTGTTCGAATGCTTTTGACCACATGAGCGTTTACACTATGAAAGCAATCTGGTCGAATGCGTTTTCGACTACCTCTGGAAGTGGTCGAATGCGGACAAGCTCAAAACATTTTAGGGTGTGTTCACACTTATAGTTCGGTTCGCTTGGTTCGTTTGGTCTGGACCAAAAAAAACAAACAAAAAAAAAAACATTTAGTCCTGGTCCGCTTAGCGTTCACATTGGCATTTTAACACCGAACCTAAAGATACAGAACCGAAAGGCGTAGGGATATATTCACAACCTGACTGGTCGGCTTTTATTACATACATTTCGCAACGGAACTTACCGAACATCCAAAACAATGCTGTGTGCTGGGCTAAATGCGCTTGTTGTATGTGCGTAGCTACATATGATGGTATTTTGACCAGCTGAAAACTCGTGAAGAGCTTATAAAATGAGTAAAGGAGTCAAAACAGCGGCAGGAATCCCTCCGTCACACACAAATGAAGATCTGCTGCGAGGAGACGCAGTTCTAACGCCTGTACCATTCTGAGCATTCTGTCCTTTTTAGGGTCACATCTTGTGACATCATGTCCTGTTTTTGGTTCGTTTACATGTTGTCTTTGATCCGTGTTGCGTTCATATTTCATTTGAACTGCAGCAGAGTTTGTTTGGAAGGGGACGAGACCCATCTTTTCAGCAGTCTCAGTCCACTTGTTTGGTGCGCACCAGGGTTCAGATGGCAGCGTTCACACTTATTCAAATGAACCGCACTAACAGAGCAGTCGCACCACAGTTCGTTTTAATCAAACCAAACATGCCAAGTGTGAACACTCCGTTAGACCCTGTTTACACTTGTATTTAGCATTGTCCACTTGTGATCGGATTGATGAAAACACTTCATAATGCCGGGTGTAAACAGGGCCAAACTCACACAGAAACGTGCTTAGGAGACATGACAAAAAAAACAATGTGTTTTAAAATCAGCTCAAAGTATCAAACATGTTTGATCTCCTCCGACTGGAGTCTGTGGCCATCATACACTATGCGATTTTCTATGAAATCTGTCAACTTCGACTGCCTAAAATCTGCAGACTGGCTCTGACTTTTGATAACTAGTATTGTGTTAAGACTGAAAATTGGGGCAACAATCTGGCCAAAAGTCATGTAGTGTATTCCAGCCTCAAGTCAACCAGCTAGACTAGCCTAAACCGACATCATCTAAGCTGTTCTCAGACAGATTTTGATGTTGTCTTACTTGATTCTTCTTCATGAGTTGCTGTACAGCTTGTAAACTTGTCCCATTTTCCTGAGAAGTGGCCATTGGAAGATGCTCTTGTATCCACAACTGTGGACAAACACGTACACGATATGTTGAAAAGAGTAAAATATATGAAAGCTAATGGTTGTAATGAGATTGTTATACTCACAATTTCATCCTCAAGGTCACGGCCAACTTGGTGCACTTCTTTAGAGGCCAGCAGGATACGACGTCTCTCTTTCAGAGGCTCAATCAGTCGTACAATCCGCGTTTCCACACCGACTTGTTTCTCTGACACCTTTTCCATCACCTCCCCCTGTTGAGGGATGGAAGCCGCCTGGGCCTGCAGGTCTCCAACCTCTTTATACCACTCCTCCATATGACACTCCATCGTCTGTAAGCAAGAGAGAGGTGGAAGAGGAGTGAACATGATGAATGAGCAACGGTTGAGGTGTAGAACAGGAAAGAAAGTCAGGAGAACAAAGTGGACATCCAAGAGAGAGGGACAGAGAAATACACAGTTCAACATTATGACAATATAGATAGTGGGAAAGAGGAGAGGAAGAACACCAGAAAGACAAGAGGAGACAGGAAGTGAGTTATGACATCATCATAAACCTTTCAAACTTCCAAAGAAAACGTGCTGGCTTATTAAAGTTAAAATGTGCTTGTAAAAAGTGGAAGTCACTGAAAATTGCAAACTAGGTATGATACCAAAGATATCTTTAGCATATATACTACCGTTCAAAAGATTGGGTTCAGTAAGTTGTTTTTTTTTCTCTCTGGGGAAAGAAATTATTAATTTTATTCAGCAGGGATGGATTAAGTTGATCAAAAGTCACAGGAAAGACATTTATAATGTAACAAAAGATTTCTGAGATATGCTGTTCTTTTGAACCTATTTATCACAAAAAGCAGCACAACTGTTTTCAACATAATATTAATAAGAGCACCAAATTACCATATTTGAATAATTTCTGAAGGATCATGTGACACTGAAGACTGGAGCAATGATGCTGAAAATTCAGCTTTACTATCACAACAGGAATAAAGTATATTATAAATGTATGAAAATTTTAATAATATTTTATAATGTTACGGTTTTACTTCATGTTTGAGCAAATAAATGCAGCCTTTTTGAGTTTAAGAGACTTCTTTATAAAAAAACATTAAAAAATCTTTCCAATCCCAAACTTCTGAAAAAGATCCACATGCCCCATTTGGGTACGATGTTACATAAATGAAGACAGTGAAGTGAACTAGAGTAAATGACCAATCCAAACTCATATATCAATTCTCATAATTACAATAATGAGATTTAAACTTGTGACCTACTATTGTTGTTCTGAAATGAGAAGCAGCAATTCATTGAGTTAAGGCGCAGTTAACATCAAACTAAAAGAGACTATAACTGTAAGTTATTACTAGTATTATAAAATATGCAACTGAACCTTAAAAAAAAGAAGATAAAATTAGATTAATAGATGTTTAATTTTGACCTGCACACCTGGAGAGACAGAGCGCTAACAAACTACAAGAGCTCAATTTTTAATTACAGTAGATGTTACTGAAGGCATATGTTTCTTTAGTGACCATTTGAAATATGCTGATGTATAAAAGGATAGGAAATATAACCACACACTCCCATACACAGATAGGACCGCATATGATGCACATATGAAATATATTCTGGTGAAGATTGATGGGAATTCAAGAGAGAAAAAACTAAATGAAAGAAAGAGAGGGTGTGTGCAAATAATGAAAGCGAAATGAAGATGCTACAATACCGCTGATGGTGATGTGGGTGGAGTGACGTGGGGACAGAGCTGAAACTGAACTCAGATCAGCTGAGAGCCATGGCATGCTGTCAGAGAGGAGAGCCACACCAGCGACATGAAATACACTCATACGGTGGACAGTGATGAGGCTCATATTACCAGTAAATGCAGCAGTGGAAAAGAAAATAAAAGTCTTCAGCACAGGAATCGGAAACAAATAAAGAGCAAATTAAAGGCATGTTGGAAACTAGCAATCTGATAAAAGCAAGTTCTGGAGGAAACTTCATCTTGATGCTAAACACTTATGAGAGAACTGAAAGCTGCTGACGCATGTGTCTGTAAAAGGAGGAGGAGTCAAGACCTGTAGTTTCTTCAGCTGCTTGTTGACAGTGGTCAAGTCCTGGCCGTAGTCCACATGTGCCAGCTGTCCCTCAAGCTGCTGGAGTCGTTGGTCCAGGCTGGAGTAGCTCTGGACCAGCAGGTCGGCCCGGTTGGCCTCAAACAGCTGCCGGGCTTTGGCTTGCGTAGTGCTCTCCAGATCCTGCCAGCACTCACGGATCTCCTCCAGTTTCTTCTTCACCAGCGCGCTCAGCTCCGGCTTCTCCTGCATTAACCGCTGGCCCTCCTGAGAACACAGAGAGGAAGAGAGAACCATCAGTATATTCAAAGGTGAAAACTGTCATTTCTGATCCACTCGTGGCAACTGCAAAAATAACGATAGCTCCCAAAGATTCCCTGCCCTTGTACAAAGAAGCACACTTTAGCATACTTCTAAAAAGAGTACTTGTTACGGAAATTTAAAAGAATATAGTTAAAGGCACAATATGTAATTTTCGCCGCTAGAAGTCGCTTATTCAAAACAAAGGCGTAGCTTGATTTCACGGAGCTTTTATTATGCCGCGGACGGCCGTTTCCGCTTCTTCCGCTCATGAGTATGTGAGGGAATGCAGCGCTGTTTTATCATATTAGATACATTTGAGTGTGTTGAAAGTTATGTTATAATGCTACTCTGTGCGTTCACTCTGCGGCTACTTTGAGACACTTGTTGCACACTGCAGTGCTAGATCGATATTAGGCATGGTAAAACATGGTACTCGCGGTAAATCAAGAAAACAAGATTTAAACAATAAGTCTAACCGTGTTGAGCTAAATAATGATGTTTTCTGTTGATGAATGTATCCAAACAGTTGCTCACCTGTCTAATAAAACACATCATATATTAAAGCGTCTTTGGTGTTTCCATGGTTTCTACAAAATAAAACCAGAATTCGAGGGTATGATGTCATTGATAGGTGACGCACGGACACGGTCCTTGTCCTGGTTAAAATTGCTTATTTCTCTGGATTTAAACATTCTTGGAAACGTGGGATAATGTAAGTACACAAGTCAACAAAATATATAACATTGTTCAAGTGGTTCTAGTGGAGTATTTTAATTCAAAACTCAAAAGAGCAAAGTGAATACGATGTTTTCTGACACTTAATTGCATGTTCTTTATAATTACATAAAAATGTATCATAGTTTAAATATTAAATGTATTTAGCTGAACTTTTGTGTTTTTTTGACCCACTTGAGTAGTATTTAAGTACATCTTTAATATGTAATTTCATAATTACTTCTATTGTCTTTGAAATATGAATGTACTGGCAAAAATACAGTAAATTTAATGTCAATTCTATTGAAACTTGTATGTCATGTAATTAAATATATTTGTAACTACACTTTTGTAATGAAGTTGCAATTTAGTATATTTTAAATATAATATACACTACAGTTAAAATTATAATCAAGTACTTTACATGTGCTTTTGTATCTTATTCAGCACATCAAAATAAGTGTTACTAAAACAATTACAAAAATTATGATTTAAAATGTACTTTAAACATAATTTCACATTATTACAAAGTGCACTTTTTAAAAGTGTACTTAAGTGTGTTAAGAAACAGTCATGATAATATACACTCACCTAAAGGATTATTAGGAACACCATACTAATACTGTGTTTGACCCCCTTTCGCCTTCAGAACTGCCTTAATTCTACGTGGCATTGATTCAACAAGGTGCTGAAAGCATTCTTTAGAAATGTTGGCCCATATTGATAGGATAGCATCTTGCAGTTGATGGAGATTTGTGGGATGCACATCCAGGGCACGAAGCTCCCGTTCCACCACATCCCAAAGATGCTCTATTGGGTTGAGATCTGGTGACTGTGGGGGCCATTTTAGTACAGTGAACTCATTGTCATGTTCAAGAAACCAATTTGAAATGATTCGAGCTTTGTGACATGGTGCATTATCCTGCTGGAAGTAGCCATCAGAGGATGGGTACATGGTGGTCATAAAGGGATGGACATGGTCAGAAACAATGCTCAGGTAGGCCGTGGGATTTAAACGATGCCCAATTGGCACTAAGGGGCCTAAAGTGTGCCAAGAAAACATCCCCCACACCATTACACCACCACCACCAGCCTGCACAGTGGTAACAAGGCATGATGGATCCATGTTCTCATTCTGTTTACGCCAAATTCTGACTCTACCATCTGAATGTCTCAACAGAAATCGAGACTCATCAGACCAGGCAACATTTTTCCAGTCTTCAACTGTCCAATTTTGGTGAGCTCGTGCAAATTGTAGCCTCTTTTTCCTATTTGTAGTGGAGATGAGTGGTACCCGGTGGGGTCTTCTGCTGTTGTAGCCCATCCGCCTCAAGGTTGTGCGTGTTGTGGCTTCACAAACGCTTTGCTGCATACCTCGGTTGTAATGAGTGGTTATTTCAGTCAAAGTTGCTCTTCTATCAGCTTGAATCAGTTGGCCCATTCTCCTCTGACCTCTAGCATCAACAAGGCATTTTCGCCCACAGGACTGCCGCATACTGGATGTTTTTCCCTTTTCACACCATTCTTTGTAAACTCTAGAAATGGTTGTGCGTGAAAATCCCAGTAACTGAGCAGATTGTGAAATACTCAGACCGGCCCGCCTGGCACCAACAACCATGCCACGCTCAAAATTGCTTAAATCACCTTTCTTTCCCATTCTGACATTCAGTTTGGAGTTCAGGAGATTGTCTTGACCAGGACCACACCCCTAAATGCATTGAAGCAACTGCCATGTGATTGGTTGATTAGATAATTGCATTAATGAGAAATTGAACAGGTGTTCCTAATAATCCTTTAGGTGAGTGTATACTCTTCTTAAGCACACTTAAGTGGCCTTTTATTTAATTAATATTATATTATCTTTGAGTACAGTTTTTTTTTTAAACTATACTTTTAAGATTTGATGTGCACATTTAATACAATTAAGCACACTTTTTTTCACAAGGGTGTAGTATTTTTGCACTATAATAAAAACACTTGCACACACGATGACATCAACACTTGCTGGATGATGTCATTTTCTGCAGAACTGCTTTATAGATGAAATTAACTAATTTAATAATTGATATACAACGGAACTGAATCAACACTGAACTTCAGCTGAACAACAGCCAAAATTCATCATTTTGTTATCTCTGTAAAGCTGCTTTGAAACAATCTGTATGACTTGACACACCTTTAAATAAATATTTATTTGACAAAAAAAAAAAAGAACATTTACAGTAAATTGGGCAAGCCATGAATCAAATCAGTGAATCATTCTTTAACCAGTTCAATTAAACTGAAAGATTCAAATCACAATCAAAACACGCAGCTCATGAAAGCCAACATGTTCTAACAAAGGAAACAGCACATCTGTAAAATAAATTCTAATTCTGAGAGATTAACTAGTCATTACCACATCACAATAATCACAGCTCAGTTTAACAGAGTGCTGAGGACTGTGATTCACACAGGTACAGTTGGCCAGGTCTGGATTTCATCATATCTAAAAGAAAACTGCACCTGCGTCACTTCAGATTAGCTCAGGACACAGAGATCTGATCTAACAATGAGAGCAGATGCTCCATCACAGACACACACAAATTATAAAACTGCTGAAGTCTATTTGTTCTTAGACGCTCATCTGTGCTCCACATTTAGCTTTAAAGTTAGAACTATACAAACAGAACACAGTTTTAAAGAAGGTACATCTGGCATTTAGGCCTGTTACTGTCACTATCATTATTATCATTACTATCATAAATATTATTGTGAAAAAAAAGTGTGCTTCACTGTCTTGAATGTGCACTTATTGTGTACTTAATGTATGTTTTTAAAAAACTACTGCATATAATAACGCTCGAGACTTAAGCGGGAAGGGGACGCTGAGGTTGTGTTTTCAGCTCTATATGTGAGTAGCACTGAAAAAAAAAAAAAGTGTACTTTTTCACAAGGATAGTGATCATACTCCGTTCAAATCACTAACCCTAATTATTAATATCCCTTCTGTAGTCAATAATTTTATCCCTTAAAACTCATCTTTGATCACCAAAATGACATATTTAAACATTTTTCTTGTGAAAAAAAATGTATTCATGCTTTAAAATAGCTTGAATGTAACTCTACACCCTTGCTTCATTTAGTATACGCGGACATGAATATGCAAATTAGCCCCGCCTCCACTCACTCACACCAGCTCAGAGACCCACTCGCTCAACTTTACTGTAGTAAACACTGCACAATGGTATCATTCTTTACAACGTCAGACACATTACGGTAATTAATATGATTAGCCTTTTGCTTGACTACGTTATCAAACAACTGAGAATGTGTTGCTAAATTATATGAAATGCTAAATCCCGCCTGCAAATTGACGTGATTGGTTAAGGTAGTTTGTGACACCGGCGCTTTCAAACAGCGTTTTTGAGACTGTCTTTGGTTCACTGCAGTTTTAAGGAGAAAGCACTCAGCAATAGTGTTGACTTATGAATTTGCACATGGTTTGTCTTAAAGCATATTAAAAACACCACACAGACATAAACAGCATTAAAAACTTGATTTTCACCACAGGGGGTCTTTAAGATCTGGCTTGTAATTCCCACCAGAACACCCTAGCAATCACACCGCAACATGCTAAAAAAACACTCAAAACATCTAACCAACCACATAGCAATGCCCTAGCAACTGCCTAGCACAGTGGTGACAACTTTTGCGTCGGCAAGGTCAAGGACCACACATATTTTCTGTAGAAAATGTAAAAACCTATTTATATCTCATTGTTTCTTTGTATTTTTCCAACTCGCTCATTACAAATACTCTTGTGCACAGGCAGTTTTTTGGAACATTTTTCCATATTACAGACAGTGCCAAGGTCTACAGAAGCTGGCATGAGCACAGACTAAACTGGTACACCTCACACACACATTGTCTCTCCCCCACTTGATCACCACACAGACCACGGGATCCTAAAACGCACATGCACATACACGGACATGCAGCGTCCCTCCCCCAACACAGTGAACCATTATAATTCATCCTCTCTGTCAGGACTGGGTGAGGGGGAAGAGGGTTGGTACAGCGATACAGCAGTGACCATGGAAATGATGCCCATGAGCACAGGAATCAGACCGGCTGCTTCCCACTCACACACACACACACACACAAGCCGTCAGCCAATCAACAACATCACAGGCTATCTGAGGTGTGTGTGTGTGACTGTGAAAAAAGAGGAAGATGGAAGTGTGGAGCTATGCACAATGAAGTGAAAAAATTGGTGTAGGATTTACTTTGAAACAATTTTCAATCAGGATTTGCTAGTAAATTTCACATTACAATCATAACAAAGAAACAGCAAGTAAAAGTAGAATTGAACGCAACATTTTGAAGTACGAAGACTAAAACTGTATTTTCTTGTAAAACATACTCCAATAATCTGCGTACTGTCAACAATATGTTATCTAATTAAAGCATAATTACATAATATACAGAAAAATGAGTTAATTAAACCCTTGACCTTTATTAAAAAGTTCAGACATGGGTTCAGACATTTTCATTACTGGATTAAGCAATGTTTAGTTGCATTAGTAATTTTAAAAGAGGTTAGCACCTTTATGAGTCCTGCCCCAATTGCGAAATTAAACAATGCTTATTTAATTAAGCTTATTCATTTTTTTTTTTAAATATGTAAATGACAGCTTAACCCAGAATGATGACTATGACGGTAAAATTTAGCTCATACAGACTTACATAATGAAAATAAATTATTCATACTGCATTAAAACATTTTTTTTTATTCTATTACTATTTATCAACATGGAATCTTATGAGTCTGAGGTGATCACATGAAATTTGTATCCAGTATAGATGCATGTAATGGCAGTGTCTACATTTTAAGTGCCCCTCAGTGATGTTGTACAGTGCCCTCCACTAATATTGGCACCCCTGGTAAATATGAGCAAAGGCAGCTGTGAAAATAAATCTGCACTGTTTATTCTTTTGATCAGGAGTATAAATATGAGGAAACACAAATGCCAAATTCCCTAGATCATTAATCACAATGAGTAAAACCAAAGAATATAGTTCTGACGTGCAGCAAAAGATTGTTGAGCTTCACAAAATAGAAAATGGCTGTAAGAAAAAAGCTAAAGCATTGAAAATCCCCATTTCCATCATCAGGGCAATAATTAAGAAGTTCCAATCAACTAAAGATGTTACGAATCTGCCTGGAAGAGGACGTGTGTCTATATTGTCCTAATGCACGGTGAGGAGGAAAGTTTGAGTGGACAAAGACTCTCCAAGGATCACAGATGGAGAATCGCAGAGATTAGCTGAGTCTTGTGGTCAGAAAGCCTAATTTTTTTTTAAATCAAACTACCCCTACATCAGCACAAGTTATTTGGGAGGGTTTCAAGAAAAACTTCTTGCTCATCCAAAAATAAACTCCAACATATTCAGCTTTCAGACACGATTGGAACTTCAAAAGGGACCTGGTTCTGTGGTCAGATGAAACAAAAAAAAAAAGAGATTTTTGGCAGCAAACCACCAGATGGGTTTGGTGCAGACAGGGATAAAAAGTACCAAATGCCCACGGTTAAAAATACCGCTGGATCTTTAATGTTGTGGGCCTATTTTTTTGCTGGAGGTCCTGGACATCTTGTTCAGATACATGGTATAATGGATTCTAGCAAATACCAACAGATAAAAAAAAAAAAATCAAAACCTGACGGCCTCTGCTAGAAATCTTATAATGGGCCGTGGTTGGATCTTCCATCGGGACAATAATCCAAAACAAACATCCAAATCAACACACAAATGTGTCACTGAACACAAAATGAAGCTTCTGCCATGACCATCCCAGTCCCCTGACCTGAACCCTATAGAAAATGAGTGGGCTGAACTGAAGAGAAGAGCTGGGAATCTGAAGGATCTGGAGAGATTCTGTATGAAGGAATGGTCTCTGATCTCCAAACTCATCAGGCATTATAAAAGAAAACTCAGAGCTGTTATCTTGGGAAAAGGAGGTTGTAATAATTGGGTGCCAATAATTGTGGCCAACGTGAACTAGAGAAAACCATTTATTTCATAATGTGAGTTTCCCCCACTTTCAATAAAAGGTTAGAATTTTGTGATTTTTTTAAAAAAAATTTTATGAAAGATCAAAAGGATAAACAATGCAGATTATTTTCACAGCTGCCTTTGCTCATATTTACCAATGGTGCCAATATTAGTGGAGGGCACTGTATATGTGTAATCTGATGGGAGTCTGTCCCAGTCATGCACGTCACATTGCAACAGCTGCCGCAAAGCCTTTTTTAATGTGAGAAGAGAGCTGTGAAATAGGACAAGGGATCTCTAAAGGTTACATTAGCTGTGGTATTAGAAATAAATTCACAGACATTTATTGTTCTGTATGCCTGAAGGTGAGAACAGAACAAGACTGTACAGGTAAAGCCTTTTTTTTATGACCATAAATTGCATTTTGACTTTAATTTCCTGACAATCAAAATTCCCATGATTGTAAAGCATCCAAACGTTTTACTTTCGATTTCCATTAATTTCCAGATCCAGCTTTTTGGGTGTTTTTAGAGCATGGGAAAGCAGAACTGCATCTGCATTAAAAAATAATAGTTCTTTATTGGCATTGATGGTTCCATGAAGAACCTTTAACATCAATGGAACATTTCCACAGTACAAAAGATCCTTTATAGTGGAAAAAAGTTCTTTAGATTATTAAAATGTTCTAAGAAGAAAAACTGTCTCTTTTAAGACCTGTTCACTGAAAGGTTCTTTGGGGAACCAAAAATGGTTGCTGCGAAAACCACCTATTTTAAAAGGGATACTTCACCCAAAAATTCTGTCATCATCATTTACTCACCCTCAAGTTGTTCCAAACCTGTATGAGTTTCTTTCTTCTGCTAAACACAAAAGAAGATATTTTGAAGAATGTGGGTAACCAAAAAGTTGATGGGCCCCATTGACTTCCATAGTATGGGAAAAATACTGAGTAAATGATGACAGAATTTTCATTTTTGGGTGAACTATCCCTTTAAGAGGCGATAGAGGCGAGGACTGGTTTTGGTCTGCAGTAGAGCCGCATCACGCAACAGAACTGGGTTAAAAATGGATCTGCGCGAGGCTTTATGTAACATCTCTCTCTTGATGACAGCATTTCTCGTTCTCTGCCTCCTCAGGAATCTGGCCTGAGCTCTTCCAACATGCACTGGATGTGCACAAAGTCACATCATTGACTTCTGTGTCACGGTGCAGTGGCAGTGACAAAACACTAAAGAGTGAACACTTGAGGGAAGAGTTGGTGTGGGAGGAATAAGACATAATCTGTGTCTGAGTGTGTAATGAGTCACAATGTAGGAAGGACTCTTGAAGTTTCATCAAAGCGATATTGTCACTGTGATTTTGCATGTCCTTTCAAGATGGCGGCAAACTAAAATCCTATTATTCAAATGTTGGCAATTAATATGCAGAATACCAGCAAATCACATGTATGTGAGTACACAAGGAACCAATGATACACAACATTGAACTAGTTAGGTACCATATTGCTCTGGGAATTAGTAACCCCAGGCCCAGCTGTAAGCATGATTCCCAGAGGAGCCAACCATAATAAATACCCTCCAGGAAACAGTGTTTTGGCAGAGGGCTGGAGATCTATTATGCTAATATCACAAAAAAAAAAAAAAAAGGATGTAAACAATCATTTAAAGAGAAGTTTCAGAAATGGAGTAGCACTAATTGAAGCTAGACTAAGAATTTAATCCCTTTAAAAGAATTTAAAGGGATCATTTGTAATTGATGACACTGATAAAAATGATTCTGTGGTGAAGTAAATACTACAGAAAAAAAAGCTACCTGAATAAGTTAGTTCAGGCAAGAAATTCTATATTAGCACTTAAAGCTTATAGAAATTAAAGCGTAAATATCAACGTTATAGAATTTAGTAAAACCTACTCAACTTTCTGATACTGATATTCCCATCATGCACTGGGGCATGAATAATTAATAAGGTTGCATTTTCACTGCTTTCCAGCTGTATTTGTGACCCTGGACCACAAAACCAGTCATAAGTTGCACGGGTATATTTGTGGCAATAGCCAACAATACATTGTATGGGTCAAAATGTGCCAAAAATCATTAGGATATTAAGTAAATATCATGTTCCATGAAGATATTTTGTACGTTTCCTACTGTAAATATATATATAAAAATTATTATTATTAGTAATATGTATTGCTAAGGACTTCATTTGGACAACTTTAAAGGCGATTTTCTCAATATTTAGATTTTTTTGCACCCTCAGATTCCAGATTTTCAAATAGTTGTACCTCGGTATGTATTTCAGATGATGTATACATCTCAATTTTAAAAAATTGATCCTTATGACTGGTTTTGTGGTCCAGGGTCACATTTATCATTGCTTTTGTTGTTAGGTTTAGTAATTTGCTGTTTTGTCACATCTGGAGTTCATTTTCTACTCAAAATGACATTCATACTCAAATGATCCAACGAATGTCACCGTTATTGTGTATTGTGTACCAAGTATTGAGATCTCTGTGTTTGGGTGGGTACCACATTACTTATATTAAGTAGATACACTATTGCCAAAAGTATTGGGACACCCCTCCAAATCACTGAATTCAGGTGTTCCAATCACTTCCATGGCCACAGGTGTATAAAATCAAGCACCTATGCATGCAGACGCTTCTACAAACATTTGTGAAAGAATGGGTCGCTCTCAGGAGCTCAGTGAATTCAAGCGTGGTATCATGATAGGTTGCCACCTGTGCAATAAGTCTATTCGTGAAATTTCCTCACTACTAAATATTCCACGGTCAACTGTTAGTGGTATAACAAAGTGGAAGCAATTGGGAATGACAGCAACTCAGCCATGAAGTGGTAGGCCACGTAAAATCAGAGCAGGGTCAGCGCATGCTGAGGCGCACTGTGCTCAGAAGTCACCAACTTTCTGCAGTCAATAGCTACAGACCTCCAAACTTCGTGTGGCCTTCGGATTAGCTCTAGAACAGTGCATAGAGAGCTTCATGGAATGGGTTTCCATGGCCGAGCAGCTGCATCCAAGCCTTACATCACCAAGTGCAATGCAAAGTGTCGGATACAGTGGTGTAAATCACGCCGCCACTGGACAGAGCAGTGGAGATGTGTTCTCTGGAGTGACCAATCATGCTTCTCTGTCTGGCAATCCGATGGACGAATCTGGGTTTGGCGGTTGCCAGGAGAACGATACTTGCCTGACTGCATTGTCCCAAGTGTAAAGTTTGGTGGAGGGGGGATTATGGTGTGGGGTTGTTTTTCAGGGGTTGGGCTTGGTCCCTTAGTTCCAGTGAAAGGAACTCTTAATGCTTCAGCATGCCAAGACATTTTGGACAATTTCATGCTCCCAACTTTGTGGGAACAGTTTGGAGATGGCCCCTTCCTTGTGGAGGAACTTGACTGGCCTGCACAGAGTCCTGACTTCAACCCGATAGAACACCTTTGGGATGAATTAGAGCGGAGACTGTGAGCCAGGCCTTCTCGTCCAACATCAGTGCCTGACCTCACAAATGCGCTTCTAGAAGAATTGTCAAAAATTCCCATAAACACACTCCTAAACCTTGAGGAAAGCCTTCCCAGAAGAGTTGAAGCTGTTATAGCTGCAAAGGCTGGGCCAACTCCACATGTGCATGTAAAGGCAGACGTCCCAAAACTTTAGGCAACATACAGTGCATCCGGAAGGTATTCACAGGGCTTCACTTTTTCCACATTTTGTTATGTTACAGCCTTATTCCAAAATGGATTAAATTCATATTTTTTTCCTCAATTCTACAAACAGTACCCCATAATGACAACATGAAAGAAGTTTGTTTGAAATCTTTGCAAATTTATTGAAAAAAAAAAAAAATGAAAAAAAATAAATAAATAAATAAATAATTCACTTGTACATAAGTATTCACAGCTTTTGCTCAATACTTTGTTGAAGCACCTCTGGCACCAATTATAGCCTAAAGTCTTTTTGAGTATGATGCTACAAGCTTGGCACACCTATTTTTGGGCAGTTTCTCCCATTCTTCTTTGCAGGGCCTCTCAAGCTCCATCAGGTTGGATGGGGAGCGTCGGTGCACAGCCATTTTCAGATCTCTCCAGAGATGTTCAATCGGGTTCAAGTCTGGGCTCTGGCTGGGCCACTCAGGGACATTCAGAGTTGTCCCGTAGCCACTCCTTTGTTATCTTGGCTGTGTGCTTAGGGTCGTTGTCCTGTTGGAAGATGAACCTTCCCCCCAGTCTGAGGTCCAGAGCACTCTGGAGCAGGTTTTCATCAAGGATTTCTCTGTACATTGCTGCATTCATCTTTCCCTCGATCCTGACTAGTCTCCCAGTTCCTGCCGCTGAAAAACATCCCCACAGCATGATGCTGCCACCACCATGCTTCACTGTAGGGATGGTATTGGCCAGGTGAGGAGCAGTGCCTGGTTTCCTCCAGACATGACGCTTGCCATTCAGGCAAAAGAGTTCAATCTTTGTTTCATCAGACCAGAGAATTTTGTTTCTCATGGTCTGAGGGTCCTTCAGGTGCCTTTTGGCAAACTCCAGGCGGGCTGTCATGTGCCGTCTGGCCACTCTACCATATAGGCCTGACTGGTGGAGTGCTGCAGAGGTGGTTGTTCTTCTGGAATGTCCTCCTCTCTCCACAGAGAAACGCTGGAGCTCTGTCAGAGTGACCATCGGGTTCTTGGTCACCTCCCTGACTAAGGCCCTTCTCCTCCGATTGCTCAGTTTGGCCGGGCGGTCAGCTCTAGGAAGAGTCCTGGTGGTTCCAAACTTCCATTTACGCATGATGGAGGCCACTGTGCTCATTGGGACCTTCAATGCTGCAGAAATTGTTCTGTACCCTTCCCCAGACCTGTGCCTCGATACAATCCTGTCTCAGAGGTCTGCAGACAATTCCTTGGACTTCATGGCTTGGTTTGTGCCTTTTCAAATCATGTCCAATCAACTGAATTTACCACAGATCGACTCCAATCAAGTTGTAGAAACATCTCAAGGATGATCAGTGGAAAGAGGATGCACCTGAGCTCAATTTTGAGTGTCATGGCAAAGGCTGTGAATACTTATGTACATGCGATTTTTGTCGTTTTTTATTTTTAATAAATTTGCAAAAACTTCAAACAAACTTCTTTCACATTGTCATTATAGGCTACTGTTTGTAGAATTGAGGAAAAAAATAATGAATTTAATCAATTTTGGAATAAGGCTGTAACATAACAAAATGTGGAAAAAGTGAAGCGCTGTGAATACTTTCCGGATGCACTGTAGTGTATGTTGTCTACACAATATCTACTGTATTACTTAATTAGATGTTCTAAGTAAAGCATACACTTTAAAATCATGGCTGAATTCAGTGTTATATTGTTTAAGTAAAATGTACTTGAAACAGAGTATTGTAAAGTAGAAATTTATTTAAGAAACTTTAACTGGCCAAGATAAGGTTACTTATTTTCTTTGTTAATTTTACTTAACTTCATTAAGAAGATTTTACTTGATTCCATATGTGAAATTTTCATTAAAAAATATGTGCAAAAACTAAAGAAAAATTAAGTAAATTTTTTCGGTGCAGAATTTTAGATTTTGGGTGAACTGTCCCTTTAACAGGGGCCAGGAATTTTTTTTTTTAATTTATAACCTCTGATGTACTTTAGTAGTATGTTCTAGGCCTAGTTATGTTAATTTTATGGGCAAGAGGTAATAAATTATTAATTCAGACTGACAGTTTTTCTTTACAAGTTACTTAAATGGAAGTATTTAACACAGAAGGACATCATTGTATATCGTTTATATTGTTTAAGGCTGTCACTAACGATTATTTTAGTAATCAAGTAATTTAACTTAAATGTTCACTTAATCTTTAATATTTGGCCACTTTTTTACAATAGAAGTGCTACAGTCACTGTGCTATAGGATGTTTTTAAATGGTTTAAATACATTGTGAAGCCTTAGAAAACGGTCTAATGATGTGGTTCATGGATTCTCGTCTGTGGAATGTGCCACTTCCGGTATTTTGCCGGTTACTCGACATGGTAAATTGCAAATCGAGGATTTTTTTAAATCGAGTACTCGAATTTAATTGAGGAATCGATTCGTGACAGCCCTAATATTGTTAAAAAAAATATGATGCCGTCATGAATGTTAAAAATGCGTCTGACAATCAAATCCAGGGGGGCAACATCGTCCCTTAACAGAGATGGTAATTTCAGGAAATATATACGCTTTAATATAAAGTATTCTCGATATAACAAACAAGAAAACCAGAGAGAGAACAAAAGCAACTGCATGGAGGAGAAGGCTGTAAACAGAGAGACAGATCACACTCACAGATCTTCCCTCAGGCTTCGAAACAAACTGGTCCAGGAAATTGTGTGGTTAATTGGACATGCTTACTAGATAAATCCCACTTAAATGAGATTGTTTAATTATCTGCCATGATAAACACACCATGTGGTTTGAGTAAAGAAAAAAAGTTTTCATAACAAATAGATAAAACATCATTATTGCAATATTACTTCATATATTTCCTTGCTTTTTGAAGAAGCATTTCTGTATAGAGGATTTCTGGTAACACTTTACAATAAGGTTCCATTTATTAACATTACTTAAATCATTAATGCATTTCAATAACACATCGAATGAAAAATGGTGTCAAGCCTTACTGGAAGGTAGCACTGAGAATCGTCCGCATAACGCATAATATGAAATGTTGCACTTCTGAAAAATGTGGGCCAAGGGAAGCATATAACGGGAAAACTATAAAGGACCCAAAAAGGATCCCTGGGGCACACCACACAAGACAGGCACAGATGATGAGGATTAATAAATACTTTAACAAAGTATTAGTTAATGCATTAACTGCTGTTAACTAATGGGACCTTATTGTAAAGAGTTACCGGATATCTTTATTGCATAAAATTGCAAAACATGTTTTTTTTTCCTTCTGGCGCCAGCATTATTCCGGTTCATTCTGACCAGGAAGTGCATCTCATCACTTCCTGTGATGTGCAAACACAAGGCAGTACAAATGACCTTCACACATGGGAGCTCTGGGGTTGGGGGGGCAGTGATGAGGAAACTGTTACCTAGCAACATATACTCCCCTTCCCTTCACTTCACTTGGCATGACTGCTCCATCTGACAGCTGCCGGGTTAGTGACATTGGAGCAGAACTAGTCAAAACAGCATGTTGTAATTATTACGCATGTGTCCACTGCAAGGGTGAATCGCTGCACATCACTAGCCACGTTTACATGCACACTTTTTTGTCATTCCGATTGAAAGATTCAGTGGACTGTTTACACGAGACGTTATCTAAACCGATCTGGTCTTTACATGTGCTGACGCTTTCAATCGGAATCATTTTGTGACATGCGCACAGTTTATCTGCCGCATCAGAAATGTCGACGCTGTCCTCTCCAGCAGCTGGAATGTGTTCCCGGTTGCCATAGCAACTCTCAGCGGCCATCAGGACTTATACGGTTTTATAAAAGCTATTTATTTGTTGTAAAGTGTAAGAATCATCTCAGAAAAAGGCGCAGTTGAAGTAAAAAGTGCCTGGGACAAACACTGTCAAGATGAGATGGTGTAGCCAGGCTATGTCTGTGTCATTATTCCAACATTATCTTCATAACTTGTTACGAAATAAAAAGTTTAACACCTCAGAAAAATTACTTTCCTCTCTTGTCAACATTATAGCCTGGTGTGAGCGCGGCGTGCACTCTTCAGTGGTGGAGGCGCGCGCTGTATATCGCGTCACAGAAGGACGTACACTCAAAAGTAATCGGGTCAGGTCGTTTATATGGTGGAATTTTTCGTTTGATCGGTTCATGAAAAGGTTTATCCCACCCATCTCAAACCGATTACAATTTCATTCGGTTTGGGCATTTTTATTCTGACTGAGGTGTTTATATGGAGCATTTTCATTCGGATTGGACTTTTAAACCGATTACAGTGCTCCATGTAAACGCACCTACTGTTTACTGGAAAATACAGACTAATGAGCAGAAGCTCTGACAATGAGCATGTAAAGAACATATTGCTTCAGAAAAGGATTGTTCACCCTAAATGAAAATTAAGTCATCATTTACTCACCCTGGTGTTCTAATGCAAAAAAGTAGCCCTTCTTTCTTTTATGGACCACAAAAGGAAAAGTTAACACTTTACTTTAAGGTGACGAAGATACACGTTACTACAAACCCGATTCCAAAAAAGTTGGGACACTGTACAAATTGTGAATAAAAACAGAATGCAATAATTTACAAATATCATAAACTTATATTTTATTCACAATAGAATATAGATAACATATCAAATGTTTAAACTGAGAAAATGTATCATTTTAAGGGAAAAATAAGTTGATTTTAAATTTCATGGCATCAACACATCTCAAAAAAGTTGGGACAAGGCCATGTTTACCACTGTGTGGCATCCCCTCTTCTTTTTATAACAGTCTGCAAACGTCTGGGGACTGAGGAGACAAGTTGCTCAAGTTTAGGAATAGGAATGTTGTCCCATTCTTGTCTAATACAGGCTTCTAGTTGCTCAACTGTCTTAGGTCTTCTTTGTCGCATCTTCCTCTTTATGATGCGCCAAATGTTTTCTATGGGTGAAAGATCTGGACTGCAGGCTGGCCATTTCAGTACCCGGATCCTTCTTCTACGCAGCCATGATGTTGTAATTGATGCAGTATGTGGTCTGGCATTGTCATGTTGGAAAATGCAAGGTCTTCCCTGAAAGAGACGACGTCTGGATGGGAGCATATGTTGTTCTAGAACTTGGATATATCTTTCAGCATTGATGGTGCCTTTCCAGATGTGTAAGCTGCCCATGCCACACGCACTCATGCAACCCCATACCATCAGAGATGCAGGCTTCTGAACTGAGCGCTGATAACAACTTGGGTTGTCCTTGTCCTCTTTAGTCCGGATGACATGGCGTCCCAGTTTTCCAAAAAAAACTTCAAATTTTGATTCGTCTGACCACAGAACAGTTTTCCACTTTGCCACAGTCCATTTTAAATGAGCCTTGGCCCAGAGAAAACACCTGCGCTTCTGGATCATGTTTAGATATGGCTTCTTTTTTGACCTATAGAGTTTTAGCCGGCAACGGCGAATGGCACGGTGGATTGTGTTCACCGACAATGTTTTCTGGAAGTATTCCTGAGCCCATGTTGTGATTTCCATTACAGTAGCATTCCTGTATGTGATGCAGTGCCGTCTAAGGGCCCGAAGATCACGGGCATCCAGTATGGTTTTCCGGCCTTGACCCTTACGCACAGAGATTGTTCCAGATTCTCTGAATCTTTGGATGATATTATGCACTGTAGATGATGATAACTTCAAACTCTTTGCAATTTTTCTCTGAGAAACTCCTTTCTAATATTGCTCCACTATTTTTCGCCGCAGCATTGGGGGAATTGGTGATCCTCTGCCCATCTTGACTTCTGAGAGACACTGCCACTCTGAGAGGCTCTTTTTATACCCAATCATGTTGCCAATTGACCTAATAAGTTGCAAATTGGTCCTCCAGCTGTTCCTTATATGTACATTTAACTTTTCCGGCCTCTTATTGCTACCTGTCCCAACTTTTTTGGAATGTGTAGCTCTCATGAAATCCAAAATGAGTCAATATTTGGCATGACATTTCAAAATGTCTCACTTTCAACATTTGATATGTTATCTATATTCTATTGTGAATAAAATATAAGTTTATGAGATTTGTAAATTATTGCATTCCTTTTTTATTCACAATTTGTACAGTGTCCCAACTTTTTTGGAATCGGGTTTGTACATGTACTTACCTCATAACAGTAAATTATGCATAATTACAAGTAACTAACGCTAACCCAAACACTAACCCTTACTCTATAGGAAGTACATGTAGTTATTTAATATTACTCAGTACATATCTGAGTAAGTACAATGTAACTACGTCACCTTAAAATAAAGGGTTACACTTTATTTTAAGGTGTCTTTGTGACACTGTAATTATACATTTTAAGTACTAAAGTACATTTTGAGTAATAAAGTAACATATGTAACAAAGACACTGTAAAATAAAGTGTTACTAAATAAAGTGTAACCAAGGAATTTTTTTTAAAAATGTTCCGCTGGATTAATTTTAATTTATTATTTAATAAAAATCTTGACCTTGGCCGTTGGTCTTCTGTGCTTCGTGAGACTCTACTAGTGCCGCGGTTCACTCTGTCTCATCCAGAAAAAGCACACAAGTTGTGAGAAATCAAGATTAACAAAAACGCGACATGAAATGCAACGCCTAGAAATACCAAAAAAGTATCTGAACTCTGGGTGTCCGATGACAGTCAGAATGACAGTTGACAGATGTGGAAAAAACAGTTATATTTGGACAAAACCAGCAACACTTGTGACGTCAAGGGGTCAAAACAAACAAGATATGGAGCTGAAAAGGTAATGCTGTTTTGTTTTGCCAAAATAAAACAGCATTGCCTTTTCAGTTGACAGAAGTAAACTTGATAACTTACAACGAACACAACGGATATATTCACCTCAGTGAAGAAGGTACATTAGATTTTAGATTTTGTCGCATTTTTGTTATTCTTGATTTCTTACAACTTGTGTGCTTTTTTAGGGCGAGACGGAGTGAAGTGTGGTGCTATTAGAGGCTCACAAACGCGCAGTCATGCACAGAAAACCAATGGCCGAGGTCAGGATTTTTATTAAATAATACATTCAATTTAATATCTTATACCCACAGAACACTTGGGATATATGGCACGTGTCGCATGGGATCATTCTGTGATACTTTTGCTTCTTTTTTAAAAAGCTTGATGCTGGTCGCTATTCACTGCCTTTATATGGATGAGTGCAAGCGGCACATTTTTAAAAAAAAATCGTTTTGTGGTCCATAAAAGAAAGGGCATATGCCATTAGAACCACACCAGGGTAAGTAAATTACTTAATTTTCATTTTAGGGTGAACTTTGTAAAAAAAAACTTTTTCACCCAAAATTCTTGCAACACTGTGAAAACCTCATGAAGTTTCTCAAAGATAATGAACACTATCAGATATATATCCACTCAATACCACCAACTCAAAAATGTGTATGAATATTAAATTAATTGCAGATAATGGAAACTCAACCAAAATGACTTCTCTAAATATCCTAATGCAGAGGCATCAATATGACTGACCATGAATTTGACATGTAAGAACTGTAGGAGATGGCGACTCTCTGAGAAAACAAAGGAAATTAACATCTGAACTCACTCTTGTGCATTTAGCGTCCCCATCCGAGACGACATCACACTGAGTTAATCATCCAAGTGTTGCCTTAATTTACATGTCTTTCCCTTCACTGCCTCTTCCCCCATCTCTCCTTTAAAATTCACCCAAAATCTATAATGGGTTAATGTGAACAAGTACTATACAGTATTATACATGTTTGGTATCACTTGAAATGTCTCAGTGCGACTGGTACAAAGGTCTCATTCTCACAGAAGTAAAGCAAAAGGTAACAAAGGTTTTAAGAGTTTAGAGATATTTTGCTTATTGTGGTGGGTGTGTCCTTTGCCAATTGGTCTTTACCTCCTGTCGTCAATACAGGTCCATAGGACTTGATTAATGCTAATTCCCATTGTGAACTCATGGTTACAATCGAAAGAGTTTTCTGTCTTGGTCTGGTATTTAAGGAGATGTTGCAGAAGGGTCAGGGCGCGAACCTTTACACAGGTCAACCCGTAATGCTGAGTGTCTTCTAGACATTCAGTGTTATGCAATTTTCAGAAGTCAGGTATCCATCTTTTACTCTTTATTTCAGAGCATTTGATGTTATGTATGGATTATCTTTGAATTGATTATGTAATTGGCATGATACATTTACCTGACTAATAATAAATTGTTATATTTGATTTATTCTGACTTACTCTGAAATTATTGATTTTAGTGCATTATGATGTATCCTTTGTTACCGCAAATCTGTGTCCAGGGTTAAGTACATACTAGATCTCGGATTGTATGGAGCATGGGGCACATCTGGCGAGATTCTAGATTTCTGACTAACTGCTCGACTTTAAGTTGTTATGCAGTCGCATTATAGGGGGGCAGATAAAATATTATTGAGATAATATGACATTATTTTATGGTACTGGTCATAACCTCTGGTTACTGTTTCAACTTTAAGTTGTTATATAGGCGACTGTAGGGGCTACATGGGTACTTTTTAACAATAGCAAGCATGGGCAGCATTGTTAAATCGCTTTAGCCATAACCTCTGGTTAATGATCGGACTGGCGAGTTTGTGAATGTGGGCCCGCATAACGGCCGGTGCGAGGACCCTGTGCGACTCTGAGAACCGAATGAATGATTTCAATAAGAGTAAAGAGCTAAACAGATAAATCAAATGTGTAGTTACATTGTTATACAAATGACCTAATAACCAATCGGCATTCTAACCTAAATTCGAGGTCATGATAAAATAGAGTCAGATAAAGGTAAATTTCTGCATGTCTAAATGTCAAACACCGCCACATCCATGAGGATCATAATTTAATGTTTTATTTTCATATTGCTATATTAGTAGGGATAACTGTAATGCTCAAAAATGTGCACTGAGCTTTTTTTGCAACTGATGTCCTTAAAAAAGGCCTAAAAATGCTGTAGTAAAATATGTTTAGGGGAGGTAAGCTGTGTTTTCCCTTAATCGAGCAAACTTAATTTTTGTCATGTGACCACATATTTAGAAAGAGCCTGTCATATACAGTTGGCTGTGATTGAGTGATGGACATGAGAAAAGTTTTTTTTAATGCATAAAACAGCATGTTGGTGAATTTGTAATGTTTCATTATTTTGACTAAAGCTTAACCATGAATTATTAAATTATGACACTGGATATGAATAAATTAACACTTCTGGCTGAACAATAGGACCAAGCAAGTACAGTTTTTTCCTTTTCATAACCCCAAACAAAAGATTGATTTGATGTTTGAGAATACACCTGTGAACACGGTGAATGTGTGAATCATTTAGAAAGCAAGGTAAACCTGTCCAAACAAGCCAAATTCAGCAGAAAATAAGTGCGTGGTACATGAATCCAGGGCGCTCTTATAAATATGTAGGCAGCGCAGTTCAGCATATTTCTATTCCTGGTAACTAGTTTAAGGTTATATGACAGAGAAATGGGCCCCAGCATTCAGCTGTCTACAGGAAATATTAGGTCAAGACAGAACAGAGAGAAACCTTCACACACAAACCTCACATACTATCACACACTGTGGCTGGGCAATATCAAATACTGTATCTACAATATATTCATGATAACTTCACTGGCAATATCTAATTAATATCAAAGGCCACGTACACACTGCAAGTTTAAGGAGTGACCACATTTAAAGATACACATACAGAAGAGAGACACATCTCTGATGCCTTTTAAGCAATTTCAGAGCATATACACAAATATTTAAATATACATTTTCAAAAAAAATTTTTTTAGTAATGTCGCCAAGCCCATCACACATCCATATCATCTGTCCTCTCAGTGTTTCCGATTCACGAAATGTTTCTGGTATCTCACTGACCCCAAAACACAGTTTACATACATTTGTGTAGTAAACCTTGACAAATTCAGAATACATCAAACACACACAACCTTGTCAAACCATATTCAACAACAAACAACAACTCTCCTCCTCTGTTATTGCAGCTGACCACAGAATATACAGTAATGATTAATGGACTTTGTGAGATGCCCATGATCATTCAAGATGGAGAGGCTGAGACGCTGTTCAATGTCAATAAAACAGCCTAACTGACAGATTATACAACATCAGTCTTTCAATCAGACATCAGTGCACTATGAGCATCACACCTTTTCACATCTATCTAAAATGCACTTCAGAAACACTTTCAGTTATAGAAGCTATAATATAATATAATATAATATAATTAAAGGCACAATATGTAATTTTTTGCTTATTCAAAACAAAGGCGTAGCTTGATGACGCCTTGATTTTGCAGAGCTTTTATTATGCCGCAGACGAGCACTTCCGCTTCTTCCGCTCATGCGTGTGTGGAGTGACGCAGCGCTGTTTTATCATATTAGATACATTTGAGTGTGATGAAAGTTATGTTATAATGCTACTCTGTGCGTTCGCTCGGCAGTGACTATGAGACACTTGTTGCACACTGCAGTAAGCTAGATCGATATTAGGCATGGTAAAACATGGTACTCGCGGTAAATCAAGAAAATGAGATTTAAACAATAAGACTAACTGTGTTGAGCTAAACAACAATTTTATTAAACCGGAAATCGAGGGTAACGTGGGTATGATGTCATATTTTAATCCAAAAATCTTACATATTGTGCCTTTAATATAATATAATATAATATAATATAATATAATATAATATAATATAATATAAAAATGTTTTGGGAAAAAAAATAAACTCTTCTCACCAAGATTCACAATTTGATGTCTGTAGCACAAATGGTGCAGGATTGGAACATTTATTGGCATTTTAAGGCATAATGTGTACATTCCATATAAACCCATAAAAATGACTAACAATAATTACTAAGCAAAACATTATAGAAAGTGCATGTGTACCACTAAATATAACACTTAGCGGATTTGCCCTTGTTAAATGCTATGCCACCTCTGATTACTGGCTCTGTTTCACATGAGTTATTGACTAGAATGGAATACAAGCAATGACTATTGATATAGAAAGACAGTTCACTCCTATTACTTATGAATGAGAGAAACTCCAACACGCAATATGGCGGAATGCATCCCGTCTTCTAAGTAAAAGAGCCAGTCGCTGATTGGTAAAGTCATAGAAACCTGAGCCTCGCACTTATGACTGCACATGCGCAGTGGACCCTAAAAAATGCGCTTTTTAACGCTATTTGAGCATAAGACACAATATTTATGGGACAGTTCTTGTCAGATTTTATTGCTGATTTGAAATAAGTTATTTAATTGTGAGTTCGGTAAGCAGTTCTTGATTTTACAGGATTCCTCCATTCAAATAGATAGGACTTGGATGCCCGAAATAGCTGCCCGGATGCGTTGTAAATATGGCTGCTGAGTGAACAGACTGTCCTTGAAAAGGACGTTCTATTGAGACAACAGAGAAAGACTTTTAGCTGAGTTGTGTTTTCATTTCAATGTGCCCAATGGCATTTTTCAAGCCAAATGAAGAATGGCACTGAGCATTCACGCACACTTAATTATCTGACGCAGAAAATGCTTATACAGTATATTAACAGTATCAACTACTATTAGCAAAGATAGTGAGCACAGCATAACTTACATTCTCGATCTTGTCCAGCCACTCCTTGTTCTGAGCAAGTTCTGCCATGAAGGTCTGATGTTTCAGCCACTTCTTATGAAGCTTCTGAGTCTCGTCGCGGGAGGTGTCGCGAGCCATTAGCATTTTTTCTGTCACCCAATCACCAATCTATGAAACACACAAAACCATAAACACATCCTGTTAGGAATCGCACTCATAACGCACGTCTCAATGATCCTCATTTGACCTGATCCTCATTTTTCACATCTATTAATTTATTTAAAAAAAAACTATGTTTCAGATCTATGGATTTCAGACATATACTAACTTGAATACACCTCTACTATAATAAATGTATATATATTGAAATGACCTTATTGAAATGCAAACATGCACAGTATATGATCAGCACACTGAGCTTCTACCAGATCATATAATTATAATATTACAACAACACACAGAAAACAACACAAAACATTTAACCCAGTAAAACAGTGTTAAACTAATTTTACAAAAGACTAAGAAAATGATCCTCAAAAAGTTTCCCACGCACAAGTAATCCAAACAACGTACCACTTTCACATCATTCCTGTACAAAACACAGTGTATCATATATCTTTTATTAGATTACATTATAACTTCTTTAAGTAAATGTCAAGCAGTGTCCTGCTGTATGACATGCATTACTTCATCTATAACTATTTTAAACAACATATCCTTATTATATTTGTACTTTTAAAAATTTAAATGAACTGCAAAAAAACAAAACAACAACTAAAAGATGATTAAAATAGTGAAAAACAATGATCACAAGTCACACAGTACCTAAAATATATACTTTATATGTATATACATATACATATTTCATGATGCTATAAAAATTGCAATATAAAAATAATGTTCTGGAAAAAACGTTATTTGTAAACTAGAGATACATTATTATGCCATGTTATAATTACCACCTGAATCAGGCTGTGAAGAATCTGTCAGTCAAATTCCCAAATCCACATTGTTTACTTTCAGCCCAGGTGAGCAGCAAAACACAACACTGCCCAGAACACACACAACATGAACAGTCCCAAAACTGTGCTGGATGAAATATTCAGCACATGTGCAGCGTGCACTATTTTTGGACTAAACTAAATCCTTAAGTGACTGTATTAAATCCAGTGAACACAAGAAGTGGTCTACAAACAAAGAAAATCCCAAAAAAGGTACAAAAGACTTGCAGTCTTGAGCCCATGCAGAGGCCTGACAGAGTTACAGCGAGGAGAGAAATGAGCCCAATAGCAGTGATTATTGATGTTACAAACGCTAGCCACGGACAGAGCGAGAGAGAGAGAGAGTGGGCGTTGGAGAGTGTCAAGAGGGAGGATGTGGGGACTGTTTTTCCCTCCCCTCCTCCGAGCGACCCAGACACACTCTTCACCCCGTTTGTGCAGCGTCTTGCATCTCAAACAAATCCATATGGTCTTCTTTCAGTCCGCGCCGCCCTCTTTCCTCTCCTGTTTTGTAATATAAGCTTGACTCAATACTGCGGTGCCTCTTCTGCCTGAGCTGAAAGACACAATTTCTCCCGCTGCAGCATCCACGATGTGAGAAAAGCATACGGAGAGACAGATAGACGGGAAGTGAGGAAGAGAGACGAGGAGGGAGGGGGAGAGAAACACAGAGAGAGAAAGAGAGAGAGAGTGGGAGCCTACGTAGATCCAAGCGTCACAAGGACAACACTAGGCTCTTTAAACGGGCAGGGAAACGAATACGAATTAGTGACTAAAACGGATGGAAGGGAAACAGAAACAGAGGTCCAAAAATAAGGGAACGAGTGTCAAACGCTCATAATCTGACAGATCACAACACTCTTAAAAATAAAGGCTGCAGGAGGATTTTCATAGCAGAACCATTTTTGGTTCCCCAAAGAACCTTTCAGTAAGTAGCTTTTAAAAGAACCATTTTTCTTAGTGTGAAGAATATTTTAATAACCTTTTTCGACTATAAAGAACCTTTTGTGGAATGCAAAGGTTCCATGGATGAATGATGAAGGTTCATTATTGGCATCTATGGTTCCATGAAGAACCTTTAACATCCATGGAACTTTTCCATTTATTTTTACTAGCTGGTAGATGACAGTTTAAAATCATACATACTTTAGGACGAGAGCCATAGGCAGGGTTTTATAATCACAGAGGGCCAAATTTGAGCTAGTTAGGGGGGTTCGGGGGCATATGCTCCCCTGAGAAATTGTTGATTTCCCTGATCTACATGTGCATTTTAAGACGTTTGAAAGCCAAAAATTGGATAACAATATAGCTATAAGCCATGTCAGTGGGCAGCAGATTTTTTGTCAATACCTGCTCTCTCCTCATCTCCATCACTCTTTCTTTTTCTCTCAGTATCCTTACCTTGCCCTGTCTCTTCCCCTCCTAAAGCTGAGCTTTGACTGAGTCTTTTCATTTTCGCCTGTGTCAGTGAAAGTAAACATAGGGTCAACTGATATTTATGTTTTATGAATAATTTTCTTAGATAAGTGAATTTACTGAAGGCTACCAGGAAAGCTAGGTAACTAAGTTTATTAAATTCATTAACAATATGTACACATTCATTATTAATCTTATGCCTAATATGATGAAAACAGCTTTGTTAATGTTTCTTGCCCCTCACATTGACAGTTACTATACATTACACGAATCACGTAAATTAGGCCTATTTTCAATTCAAAATAGTGAAATTAGACTAAATTTGTTTGCCTAATTATTTTTGTCTGTCGTTTAACATTTCTATCCCAAAACAGTTTAGCTACTTACATCTTATCTCGCACTTTATGACTGCGTTTACTGCGTCGAGACGCACTAGAATTTGCGCTCAGCAGCTTCTGTGAACATCTCAAATATTTTGACATTGACGAGCGGTGACAGACCGCTGACAGCTCAGATAAGACGATCTTGGTGCTGTGGAATATCCTTGCAGCACTAAAGTAGAGTTAATACTATATTAGGC
Organism: Coreius guichenoti; assembly: GCA_039654105.1. Classification (NCBI taxonomy): domain Eukaryota; kingdom Metazoa; phylum Chordata; class Actinopteri; order Cypriniformes; family Gobionidae; genus Coreius; species Coreius guichenoti. Next base: position 36,488,295 of record CM077181.1, read on the forward strand.
AATTATTTCACAACCTTTATTATATACACCTCAGAAAAATACTCTTTTAACCTCTCTCTAGTGCTTACTAAACAGTACAGTGACCTCTGCCCTCATGAGGCACCCGGCGCTTTCACCCATAAAGACATTTAGGTCAATCATAGTTATTCCTCAAAGAGACCCTGGGGGAAATGAAGCAATAGATCCAAGGAAGAACGAATGACCATCCAGGGACACAATTATCCAGAAAACTGATGGTTAACTAAACCACCACCAACACCAGCAACATCAGAGAGACATTTAAACTACCAAAGACAATAATGTGATACTTCAGATCAGGAAATATCTCTAAGGAACAACAACAGAAAGCAAATAAGAAAAAGTAGGGATGCGCAATATATATTGGCCACCATATCGGTACTGGCCAATATATGTTCATTTTTAATGTTATCGTTATCGACCCAATAAGAAAATTTGGCCGATATAATAAAGCTGATAAATAATGTATTTTATTATATGATGGTTTTGAATTGCTTGAAATATGATTGGAATCACTTCAAAAAAGGAAAATACAGTGCAACATGTGCAGCACAAGTCGTCATATAGACTACATAAAATTATAATGAGAACATTATAATTGTGTGTTTGGGACATGGCTTTTAATGGTGAGACTTTTGTTTTTGTAATCAGGCTCTCAAAAATTATATAAAAATTTGGATTTCGATTCATAGGCCAATATATCGGTTATCGGCTTTCAAATATAAAGAATTATCGGTATCGGTGCATCCCTAAGAAAAAGTGTCACATACGCTGTTTATAATAGCATTCAATCGTACTATAGTATCCTGCACAGTATGCACATTTTTGGAGTGTATGGAATGCTGAAGGGATGACATATTTGTAGACCAAAACCTGGAAACTAGTTAGCATTTTAGCATTTCTGTTTCCATTGTCTTGAAGTCAATAGGTTTTTCAAAAGGGTTTTTGGCTAAATGCCTGAAATAAGGTCTGTGGTGAACACGCTCAAGATATTTTCATATTTTATTCTACAACAATGTACAACAGCCTTTTGACTTTTTTAAAGCTTTTACTTGTCTTGTAAAAGGCGGTTGCTAACAAGTGGCTAAATGGGACTACAGAGGTTGTCTGAGACATTAAACGTCATCAACCGAACAGGTAAACTCATCTAGTCCGCTTTCACAGCTTCGTTGTGTTTATAATCGGCTCTTGCAAACTATTATATCTCAAACTTTCAATAATAAATGAATAAAGACTGAAAGAGTTGACAAGTTTAGAAGTTGTGGTGTAGTTAGTTTATAGATATGTTTTACTTCCAGTGATTGTATTTAAGCTTCGAAATTCATAAAAGTGTTTGTGAAGACATTTGTGAAGATTATCATGAACAAAACGTATATGAATCATAACCTTTTGTTGGTCACAAAGCTTATTTTCTGCAGTAATTCAAAAGCCAATGGAAAAATCCTATTGCGTTTCTGTCGAGGTAACCAGGGTGATGCTAACTTCCAGGTTGGCCGACAAAAATACATAATTGCAGCACTCCATACTTGGCAGACTACAGTTGCCAAAACAAGTATTTCATCCCACAATGCAATGCGCTTGGTTTGACTATCCACATCCAGTGTGAAAAATGAACTGGACTTAACGCCAACTGTGATTTGCGACTTTTTGATTCATTTTTTGATTGGACTGCAAAGGATTAAAGGCACTATTACACAAAATTGATTAAAAATGCAAAACTTGCTGAATTAAACATGCAGTGCAGTCTGGTTACAAGACAACATTTAAAATGTTCACTGTTGCATAGCATGTTCTGTTTCAGATATTATTTTTAAAAAAATAATAAGTCGTATTTAATGTATTACTGCAGTATGCAGTGCACGTTGATTAAAAGCCAAAATCTGCCACTTTGTCACAATGTTCCAAGTGTTAAACGCATGCTATGCAGGACGCTGCCTACTATATGATATATATTATGCAAAGATAAACATTTCAAACAGTATGCATTTATCCAAGAAACAGACAGTCACACGATCTTGCTACATTGCATGTTTCAGGGCTCCTTTACACTAGTATTTACAAAGAATCAGAGATCTCTCAGAAATAAAAAGAGTTATTTAACACCCCCCTTAAATTCATAAACGTTAACAAAACGTGTTCATCAAGTAAGCTCTGGATGTATAAGATTTTAGCAAACACTTGGTTATTCAGGTTTTCCATGCACAAAAAAAAAATTGCATACAGTATATACACACTGCATATACATATGGCAAAATTACTGCACAGCATACATACTGAATACTTCCCATTCTGGACATATACTGTTATTATGAAGAAGACACACTATGCTATTCATAAACAATATGGCATTACATATACTGGATGTATTTCCACAGTGCATAAGAGAAATTGATTCAATGCACTCTGATCGTGATGTTCTCAGTCTCCACACGTGTTTGACAGCTCTTAGTGAAGGCAGAGATCCGTCCTGAGCCCTGCAGTGAACGCACACACACACACACACACACCCACACACACACACACACACCCACACACCCACACACACACACACACACACACACACACACACACACACACACACACACACACACACACACACACACACACACACACACACCCACCCACACCCACACCCACACACACACCTGAAGTTTTCTCTCTCCCGACTGAATGAGTGATGAGGAGACATGCTAAATAATTGAACATGAGAAGGGAAGAACAAGCAACGCCCAAATAAACCTGCAGGTTTGGGCCACACCGGGAGCCTCCTACTGTACAACTGCTTTTACACAGCATTTACCCACAATGCTCAGCTATTCAGAATAATTCCAAGACACAAACAAGATGCCACATGTTAGGGCTGTATGATTAATTGAATTTCTGTTTCCATTTTGTTTCTGGCTTCCGTTCCTTTCCTAACTAACCCTAACGGTGAAATACACACAAAAATATATCAAAATGCCGGGTATTCATGTAAACACACTCAGTTATGTCTTCAGTGAATGTAAACCGTTGTCTAGGGTGTTTTCACACTTGACTTCTCTTTAAAAGAACCAAATTCAGAGCCTTTGAAGTGGACCAAGAGGTGAACCAAGTGAAAAAGCATCCCTGAAAGACCAAAAGATTTTTTGGTCCACTTAAGTAGTAATGGGGTCTCAGACCTCTTTGGGCCCCATTTTAACAATCTGAGCGCATGGTCTGAAGCGCATGGCACAGGTGCACTTAGAGCGTGTCCGAATCCACTTTTGCTAGTTTAGAATTGGTCCCATTCCCTTTAAAAGCCAGTTGCGCTTGCACCATGGTGGATTCGCTATTTACATGGCGGAATATGCGAGCAGAAAGACTGAACGCTTCTCCAGAGAGGAATACTTGTAATATTTAAAAATATTTGTGTGCTGCTGCGTCCCTGTGTGTGTAAGCAGAGTGTACGTGCGTTGTGCACCCGCCTATAGGGGCGTATTACTAACGCGCCCTTTAAATAACAAAAAATACTGCGCTATTGACTTTAGACCAAGCCTGCCACACGAGTCCTGAAAACTGAAGCCAACGCGTCTCGATCGCCCCCAGGTGACTGGATGCAGTATAGGTCATAAAGCCCGCCCTCTCCATGAAATGTAATGGGACATAGACAAACTAAATCAAATTACACTTCAAACACATTTTTTCCGAAGATAGTTTCTGTTATTTTAGGCTGTTTTTTATCACGTTGATGTTAGTTCAAGTGTTCGTTCTTTAAATAAGTTTGGTTTTAGTTAGTTATTTGATGCTATATAAACGGGGGTGTGATGTCATGATTGACAGCTGAGACTGACAGCTTCTCTGAGCAAAGTAGTCACTGAGGCACTAACGAACATTTTTCAGGAACTTCGGGAGGAGATTGGAGCTTTAACTTTAATCTCCACATTTCTATAACTGTTTATTTCACAAAAAGTTGTTGACTCAACTTCACGTTCACTACTGCGCAGACTCAGGCTCCAAGTTGCTACTGCGCAGACTCGAGACCCAAGATGTCAGCGCCATATTTAAATACTGGCGGCTTCAGTTACGTCAATGGAAGAAAGTGAAGGCCCGTCGTCCATCTTTTTTTACAGTCTATGCTTTAGACAGTCGTTTTCAGTTCCTCAAAATAGCAACGTGCCAACATGGGTGAACAGATGGGCGCGAGTGCATTTGCTATTTAAACAACGTGGGCGCAGGACGTGAAAATGTTAACTGCGTCGGGCTGAAAAACACTTGCGGCACGCCTGGCGTCGCATTGCGCCGTGTGTATGATAGGGCCCTATGTGTTGATGTTGCTTTTTGGAGCTAGTCCAATTCAATGGTCACATTTTATCCCATTCAGTTACATTGTATGTGCCTCACTGTAACCAAGATTTGTATTTTTAAAGTAAATTTTTATTTATTTATTATTATTTATTTTTTTTTGTAAAACAATATATGACTTAAGTACATCTTTATGTCATTTGGTCACACTTTATTTTAAGGTTTAAAGGTCTTTGTTACACTGTAATTATACATTTAAGTATTGAGTAATATTACCCCTTAGGGTAACTACATGTACTTACTATAGGGTTAGGATTAGGGATTGGTTTGGTTTAGGGTTAGTTGCATGTATGCAATTATGCACGTAACATATGTAATAATGACACTGTAAAATAAAGTGTTACCTGTCATTTCATAATTACTTCTATTGTCTTTGAAATATGATGAATGTGCTGACAAGCATTTATGGTATATAAATTATATACTTTAAATGTCATTTATATTGAAACTTGTATGTCATAATATACATACTTATAAAAATATATATGTGTAACGGAGGCCAGCTCGTAGTCGCTGTACGAGTAAACCTCACTCCTCTGATCTCAAGAGATGCTCTAGCGGCTGACGCTAGAGGTTGCAGCCTTCAGCCTCCTTGTTAGAGTGTCCGACTCTCATGCCGGCGGACCCGGGTTCGAGTCCTGCTTGGAGTGGGGCGGTGCGAACAGGAGGGGTTACATTGGTGCCGTGACCCAGACGGGAGTGAGGTTTAGGGGAGTGAGTGTAAAAGAGGCCAGCTAGTAGTCGCTGTACGAGTAAACCTCACCCCTCTGATCTCAAGAGACGCTCTAGCGACTGACGCTAGAGGTTGCAGCCTTCAGCCTCCTTGTTAAAGCATCCAACTCTCATGCCGGTGGACCCGGGGTTCGAGTCCCGCTTGGGGCGGTGCGAACAGGAGGGGTTACATATGCAATTAATTAAATTTGTAATAATGAAGTTACACTTTTAAAATATATTAATTTTAAATGTAGCGGGGAAAAAACACAAACCATATCACTATCACTTCGCATTTGGTTAGCACACTCTGTAATAGCAATATATTTTTATTATGCTACTTGCAAGAAATAATTTCTTGCTTTCAAAAACCTGCACTGTGGAGTACCAACACATGCATCTGTGCAAACCGATCATTTGCTTACAGAGGCAAGCATCTTTTGGTTCAAAAATCATCTCTCACACAAGCTTCACACATTTTCCAAAGACAAAGTATGACACAGATTGTATTGTTTGTGCTCAGCTGGCACTCATCCTACCTCATGGCAGTCTTGTAGAAACCTCTGGAGCTCCCACTGGTCATTGAGTTTATGAAGCCACTGCTGAGCGTGTTCACGGTTCTGGCTCCCTCTGTGAGGCGCACATAAATACAGAAACTATTAGAAACTCTTGTATTATTTGAGCTAAAAGAATAATAAACTATTATCAATGAATTGTAACAGTGTTTTATAGCGGAGTCTCTTTTTAAAACAGAAGGCAGACTGTGCCATAACAGATTCCATATACAAATGCGCTTTGAAAATCCAATTTCGCGCTCCTCACTGAGACTGCATTCAGATCAGTGACCGTGGATTCTCAGCGAGTTTCTTTGTTATGCCTCTATGGAAAAAACATTTTAAATTCAACGCTGTCTGTAGGAGCAGGTGTCCGTTCTATAACACAGTGAAATGGAGGGCAGATACAGATGTCAGGTGGTAGGTCGTCTTAGAAGAACAACAGCACTGCTCTTACAATAAAAAGTGCAACACGTTTGTGTTACAAATGCTAAGTGATAACTCAATAGAGGTTTTGATATAAAGAAGAATGAAAAACAGTTGAACAATACAACAACATTTTCAAGAAATGGTGCCATTTCGGAATCATTTATGTCCCTTTTACACTACAGATATAATTAACAGTATACTAAGCTTGGTCATCTTATTTGATAAAGTCAGAGAACAATGTGTTTATATGTGAGGTAAAAGAAAAAGAAAAAATGTTTTTCCCATTTGAAAATACACCAATTTTTCTCACTCATTTAATTTTAATTAAAAAATTTTTTTTATTTAATTTAGATTAGATAGGATAAACAAACAAAAAATACCTAAATTGAATGTAATGTGTTTGGACATACAAACCCGATTCCAAAAAAGTTGGGACACTGTACAAATTGTGAATAAAAAAGGAATGCAATAATTTACAAATCTCATAAACTTATATTTTATTCACAATAGAATATAGATAACATATCAAATGTTGAAAGTGAGACATTTTGAAATGTCATGCCAAATATTGGCTCATTTTGGATTTCATGAGAGCTACACATTCCAAAAAAGTTGGGACAGGTAGCAATAAGAGGCCGGAAAAGTTAAAATGTACATATAAGGAACAGCTGGAGGACCAATTTGCAACTTATTAGGTCAATTGGCAACATGATTGGGTATAAAAAGAGCCTCTCAGAGTGGCAGTGTCTCTCAGAAGTCAAGATGGGCAGAGGATCACCAATTCCCCCAATGCTGCGGCGAAAAATAGTGGAGCAATATCAGAAAGGAGTTTCTCAGAGAAAAATTGCAAAGAGTTTGAAGTTATCATCATCTACAGTGCATAATATCATCCAAAGATTCAGAGAATCTGGAACAATCTCTGTGCGTAAGGGTCAAGGCCGGAAAACCATACTGGATGCCCGTGATCTTCGGGCCCTTAGACGGCACTGCATCACATACAGGAATGCTACTGTAATGGAAATCACAACATGGGCTCAGGAATACTTCCAGAAAACATTGTCGGTGAACACAATCCACCGTGCCATTCGCCGTTGCCGGCTAAAACTCTATAGGTCAAAAAAGAAGCCATATCTAAACATGATCCAGAAGCGCAGGCGTTTTCTCTGGGCCAAGGCTCATTTAAAATGGACTGTGGCAAAGTGGAAAACTGTTCTGTGGTCAGACGAATCAAAATTTGAAGTTCTTTTTGGAAAACTGGGACGCCATGTCATCCGGACTAAAGAGGACAAGGACAACCCAAGTTGTCATCAGCGCTCAGTTCAGAAGCCTGCATCTCTGATGGTATGGGGTTGCATGAGTGCGTGTGGCATGGGCAGCTTACACATCTGGAAAGGCACCATCAATGCTGAAAGGTATATCCAAGTTCTAGAACAACATATGCTCCCATCCAGACGTCGTCTCTTTCAGGGAAGACCTTGCATTTTCCAACATGACAATGCCAGACCACATACTGCATCAATTACAACATCATGGCTGTGTAGAAGAAGGATCCGGGTACTGAAATGGCCAGCCTGCAGTCCAGATCTTTCACCCATAGAAAACATTTGGCGCATCATAAAGAGGAAGATGCGACAAAGAAGACCTAAGACAGTTGAGCAACTAGAAGCCTGTACTAGACAAGAATGGGACAACATTCCTATTCCTAAACTTGAGCAACTTGTCTCCTCAGTCCCCAGACGTTTGCAGACTGTTATAAAAAGAAGAGGGGATGCCACACAGTGGTAAACATGGCCTTGTCCCAACTTTTTTGAGATGTGTTGATGCCATGAAATTTAAAATCAACTTATTTTTCCCTTAAAATGATACATTTTCTCAGTTTAAACATTTGATATGTCATCTATGTTGTATTCTGAATAAAATATTGAAATTTGAAACTTCCACATCATTGCATTCTGTTTTTATTCACAATTTGTACAGTGTCCCAACTTTTTTGGAATCGGGTTTGTACTTTAAAGTAAAATTTGACATTATTACTAAAAAGTGTACTTACTGTAAGTGTTTTAAAGAGTCATTTGTTTTTTAAGTGTCATTTAAGTGCACTTAAGTGGCCTTTTATTTCATTAACATTATATTATCTGCAAGTACAGTTTTTTAAAAACATACTTTTATGATTTGAAGTGAACTACAAGAACTCCATTAAATATAATTAAGCACACTTTTTTTCACAGGGGCTGTTGAATCCAAAACCATTTGAATGTAACAGGGCCACAGCCACTGTGGCTAGTGGTTTGCCAAAGTTAGCCACTCAGAATTTTCACATCAATACCATAGGGAAAATCTGCTATATAGATATTTTTAATATTATCTCATAATTTGGCAGCAGGTATATTAGGCTGTTGTCACTTTAAGACCGAATGCACGGATCCATTATATTGCTATACATGCAGTTTCTTTCTCAACTGTTTACGTTCACTTCGAGAATACTTTTGTGTGTATTTGACTGTTAAAGCACAATAAGCAGCGAAAAAGAACTCAATTTATTACTGAGAGGCAGCTTTATGTGCACGCACTTTGGGTAATCCGCATAAATGAGTAAAATTATGCGCAGTATACCCAATCCCACGCCGAAATTCAAGCCCTGTAACACCAACAATATCCGGAGCAAATGAAACGAGTGAGTGAGGGGAGGCGGGTTTGTGTGTCGACTCACTGTCGGAGAGATGAGAGAGAGAAAGCACAGCTGCATTGTGTATCTATTCTGCGGAAAAGCGTATTAGAAGAGTTTCAGATATTTCAGTATCGACATTGCACTTAGTATATTTCAGATGCCTCTTTAAAAGACTACAATTGAAAAATGTCCACCTGCCAAAGTGGCTAGTAGGAGTGACCGTGTTACACGCCACTGTTGAAATACACCCACATTTGGTGGGTTTACAGGTGTTAACCTGCATGGATTAATAATACATATGCTTATGCTTGTTAACTAATAACTATTGTCACTTTGTAAGGCTGTAACCACAGATTTAGGATTGGGGTAACAGTTCGGCCATTGAAAAACACACATTTGTTGACCACTAATTCTACTATTGGAGGTTACTGTACTTGACCAGCCATGGAAAAAATATGATTTCTTACGTAAAGCAAAAAAAAAAAAATGAAATCTGAAAATGATGTTTTGGGTACAAATAGCACTGTTTCCTGAGAGTGATCCAGCTCTACGGGCTTAAATATCATTATAGGGGTTTAGTTTTGACCTGTTAGCGAGTAGATCCACTCTCTCTCTAATGCGCTCGGAATAGATGTTGTTCTGACTGATGAGGCTCTCTCCCGCCTCTATGACAGCTTTAATGCGGTGCAGGTTGAGCTCCATGGTGGTGGTAAAGTCTTTGTGCTTTTTGATGGCTGCCTCCACAGTCTCCACTGTGGTGGGGAGCTCCACATGGGCCAGCGCCGACTCCTGAGGAGAGGAGAGAAGGATAGGCTCAAATCTACAGAAAGCATTTAAAATGAGGACAGATCAATTACACTAAAACAAATCCATAATCATGGCAAATGGCAAACTGTTGTACTGCAATAATAAACACTTTAAATGATATTGATGCTCCCATTTCCTTCTGTAGCTATGTTTCCATCTAAAGCTACGAATTTAAATTATATGCAAAATTGGAATATCACATTAACCATTTGCGAATGAAGCAGCGAGAACAAAATTTCACTTCCTAGGAAATTGGCACAATAATATAAAGGGAAGTTGCTGCAATCAGGGGAGAAACTGTGGCACTTTTTCCTACATCATAAATGACTTGCATCTCAGAGCACGCAGACAAATGCAATAAACGCTGTCATGTTATCTTGCGTTCGAATGCCTGATGTTTGTGAATGCAGTCGCCTGAGACAGTTCTGGAAAGTCATTATACCAAATAATTTTTTGTGACAGACTTTGGCTCAGGCATTTCAGAACGACCAAAACAACATTTGAAATGCTCGCAACATTTGAAAATCACGATGCGATTGGTCCGCTGGTTAGTCCAGTTATCCAATCACATCCTATGTTGAGGCAAAGTCACGCAAGTTTTTTGTTGAGCATCAAATAATTTATTTGGTAAATGTGTTTCCATCATAGTTTATCAGTAACAGATAAAAAATAATATCCGCCTCGATTAAGCGCATAAGTTTTTGATGCACATTTTTAGAATTTAGCATTTCCATCCAGCGTTTTTTTATGCGATATTCCAAAATGTGCATAAATATAGGTGGATGGAAATATAACTTGTGATAACTCCACAAATATGTCAATTCTACAGATTGAAGCTGCATTTAAGACAAAGCTGGTAATTAAATATAACTATGGTCACACTAGTTTAGGGTCCAATAATCACTATTAACTAACTATTAATTATGACTTTTGCCTTAATAAACTCCTAATTACGGCTTATTAATAGTTAGTAAGGTAGTTGTTAAGTTTAGGTATTGGGTAGGATTAAGGGATGTAGAATATGATCATGCAGGCATTAATATGTGCTTAATAAGTACTAATAAACAGCCAATATCCTAGTAATATGCAAGATAATAAACAACTAGTTAATAGTGAGAATTGGACCCTAAACTAAAGTGTTACCATAACTATACAGTATATTAAATATAACTGTATTTAACTATATTTAATCTCTCTGCAGCCCTGTCAATTAAGAATTAAACAATTCTTTTAATATATACTACTGGTCAAAAGTTTGAAATAAACTTTTTTTTTTTTTAAAAAGAAGTCTCCTATGCTCACAAAAGCTGCATAAATCTGATAATTTTTCAATTTTCATATTGTGAAATATTACTACAATTTAAAAGAACAGATTTTAATTTATTTTAAAATGCATTTTATTTATATTTATAATTCTACAGATTTAAGATGTACCGTTTTTACAAGTACAGTCTATTTAAAAAATCTATTTTTTTCTTGCAAATACTTTTTATAATATAATCATCTATTTCAGCTATTAAATGAAGCAAAACAATATTGATGATGATAGTCTTAAAACCATAACTGCCAACTGTTTAGTTGTCTTACAATGTTCTCCCGTAGAAAGGTGAAACTCAAGCATTCTTAAGGAAAAGAAAGAGGCTAATGAATGCCACTGCCATGTGTGTTTAGCACAAACCCGTTCATGCTCGATGACATGTATTAAAGTGTGGTTCAGAAGGCTCTTATTCTGTGCCCGCAGGCAACAGAAAGTGACTCTGGGCTTTTAGCAAGCCAGAATAGACACAGCTTCTAACATACACCCAGACGGGGTTAAGGAAATGCATGTCCTCTGACATTTAAACTCATTTAAGATATTTTTATGAAGTGATGACCTAACATAAAAGCAACAAATGTCTCAGAATAAGAACTGAGCAATGACCTTAAACTGCCCTGATGCCACTGACATTTACAAATGTGACCCCGAAAAGATCAGATCAGTTCTTGTTTCCTAATTGTCAGCTAACTCTAATCCACAGAAAAGAAGTCATACAGTCATACATGAAGCCCTTTAATATATCAATTGCTTCTCTTAGACAGCAATGAGATCTAAAGGAGAGCAAATGCAGACTTTTTCAATGTTTTTTTTCTTCATTCGCATTTCACATTTTTCCTCAGTTTTTCCTCATTTCCCAGGGTTAACTAGTTTACACTACAGCACACACAGCAGTATTCAAACTTGCTATGTTGTGATCGCCTTTTGACCCCGGTTTCAGAAGAGTCTCAAACTGTGCTCAGATTTGCCAAGATACCAAATTCTGTAGTATAAAGTAAGTCTTCATAAAAATCATATCGAAGACTCTTACTTAAATCCTACAATATTTCAAATACCAAGTTATCACTGTTCATTTTCATAAATTAAAATATATATTAAAAAAAAATAATAATAATTTTATGAGAAACATTTGAGACAAATCTGAGACAAAAATAATTACATATTAAATTTAACTGTATTTAAAAATAGTTAACCTCTTCTGTCCTGTCACTTTTCTAGAAATTTGGTTAAAAGTTTGGAATAATTCAGATTTTTAAAAATGCTTTTGAAAGAAGTCTCTTATGCTCACCAATGCTGCATTTGATCAAAAATACAGTAACAGTAATATTGAGAAATGTATTTTATTACAAATTAAAATAACCGTTTTCTATTTTAATTTATTTTAAAATGTAATTTATTCCTGTGATGTAAAGCTGAATTTTCAGCATCATTGCTCCAGTCTTCAGTGTCACATGATCCTTCAGAAATTGTTATAATATGCTGATTTGCTGCTCAATTATTTTAAAGTTTGAGGTAATTATGATTTAAAAGAACTAAAGAAATGAAGACATTTATTCACCAAGTACTCATTAAAATTGATCAAAGGTGACAGTAAAGACATTTATATTGTTATAAAAGATTTATATTTCAAATAAATGCTCTTTTGAACTTTCTATTCATCAAAGAATCCTGGAAAAAAATGTATCACAGTTTCCAAAAACAATGTTATTAAGCATAAATGAGACCTCCATTCAGATTTCTTAGCTATGAAAGAGCAACCTCAGTCTTTAAAAGTCGCTAAATTCAAACAGTGCAAGTGACATAAAGAGGTGTGAGGGGCTTCACCTGGTTATTGAGGAAAGCCTCAGCTTGCTTGACGTCCCTCAGGAAGAGATGGAAGATGTGAGCTTGCACCAGCACCTCCCTCCTGCTCTCCCACATCTCCAGCAGCTTATTCCAGCCCACATCCAGCTTGTGCAGCCACTGCTGCAGAGCTCCATGAGGCAAGGGCGCTTCCTCGGACTCCAAGAGCTCATTCACAGCCTGGAGACGCTCGTAGTCCTCTTCATACCTCCCGATCTCCTCCTTCAGCGCGGCGTGTTGGTTTATTAGCCGTTCTGCGTCCTCTAAAGCGTTGGGAAGCTCATCAGATGCAGCAGCTGTCTGAGTCTGCACCAACCAGGTGAGAAAGGAGTCCAAGTCCTGGATGAACTGTTGCAACCGACCAGCGACGGTTAAAGAGTCCTCACAGCCTTGCAATGTACGCTTTAGTTCCTCCCACTCCACGCTGATGCCCTCGAAGGGAACCAGGATGTCCACGGCCTTGTCCGGATGGGATGTGGCGAGCTCTTCCGCCTCCTCCTGAAGGTGAAGGAGCTTAGGCTCAAGAACCGCCAGAGCTCCCTCCATGGTGGAGAGACGCCGCTGCAGGGCCAGAACGCTGCCCAGGTCACTGCCCACATACTGCGTGGCATCTATGGCTTTCCGTTTGTCCTGAATCTGGGACTTGATTTCCGTGCATTCCAGTAAGTAGTTCTGGATGCGCAGGATGGAGTCCAGGTGATCTTTCTTCTGCTCGACCAGCTCGACGATACGGTTCCACCTGAGATGTGCAAAAAGAAAACAATTGAGCTTATTGTTGGTTTGATCATTGCATTTAAAGATTCTTTAAACACTGATCTCTGATATCTTTGAGGTCATCAATATACTAGTACTAGCATATACTAGTACACTCCTAAATGTTGAAAACATTAGCTTTTTTTCATACGTAAGTGTATGTAAAATTTACAGCTCTTCTCTTTTGGGAAAATGGCCCCAAAATATTGAAGATTCATTGTTCGCTGCAGGGTTATTATAGTTCACTAAAACTAAAGCTTTCCAATTTTCAATTTTCGTTACTTGAAATAAAATAAATGTTAACTGAAATAATATTTACACACATACACACACACACGAAGCATATATTGAAGCAAAAGTCATAGTTAATAGTGAGAATTGGACCCTAATCTAAAGTGTGACAAAATAACTAAAACTGAAATGAAAAATTACCTTCTATATATATATATATATATATATATATATATATATATATATATATATATATATATATATATATATATATACACACACTTCTATAAAAAAAAATGTCAACTGCATTTAATTAATTTAATATAACTAATACATTTTATTCAGTTTTAAATAACATGCAATTAAGTGTTCGAAAACAGTGTCACGGGTGGTTTCAGGCAGACAGACGAAGACTAAGAATGGAGTTCAACAACTACAATAATAATCGCACGCAGGCACGCAGGCACGCAGGCACGCAGGCACGCAGGCACGCAGGCACGCAGGCACGCAGGCACGCAGGCACGCAGGCACGCAGGCACGCAGGCACGCAGGCACGCAGGCACGCAGGCAGACTAAACATAACAGAGATCAGACAACTGTGGTGAGGATGGTGACTGCTGATATAGGGAGTGCTGATGAGTGATAACGAGGGTGATGACTTGCAGGTGCAGGAGATTGATGAATGGGTGCAGGTGGTGAGCCGGAGGGATTCTGGGAATTGTAGTGTTGAGTGTGACTGAGCTGGTGACTGTGACAGCTAGAGTGTACTTTTTTTCACAAGGGAATGTATTAATTCAGAGTAACTTTGCAGACAAAATTTGTCCCAACATCCCATAAGTTCTAGGGTCACGATTCGATACAAATCGCGATACTGAACTCACAATTTTTTTTAAAATTATTATTAAAATATTATTATTATTATTATTGTATTATTATCAGGACCCACACATATTCCCCCATTGCATTATTATACATTATATTCAACATTATATATAGTCGTTTAATGTAGTAATGTCACTGAAACTCCGTAAATGTTATTTTTTTCCCCTTAACTTATTCAACTTTTTCAAATACAAAGTTCTGTCATGAAACTCTAGATTGGCGCAGGCTAATAGGTCCTTTAACTACCTGCTCGTAATCGTCATCTTTAGGGCACAGATGATTGGTTCCTGCTGTATCAGTAGCCAATGAGCTTGCGTGCTCAACCTTCAAATACTTGGATAGCATTTGCCTTAGCAGTGCAGCACGCTTTCAGAAACCCTCCACCTTCCCCAGCTCCACCTGTATAGATCTGCTATGGGTAATTCATGTATGCTATATTGTACAGCAGCAGCATGTCTTACTTGCTCACAGCAGCGTGTCGTGTATGTATTGGCAGTAGCAAGTCCCGTACAACAGCAATAACCTACAGCAACAGCAATAACCTACAGCAGCAGCAGCAGCGTAGCAGATCTATTCCGCCAAGACCAAACATATTAACATTGTCATTCCCATTACCATGCCAAACACTCCCGAGAGTTATCATGACAGAACTTATTTCAATGCAGGCATTGGATCTCTTAAGCCGCATGCACACAGACTCTCCCGGTGCTCGCTATGTCCTGCCTCTCCCGTTATTAATGCACTATACATATAAGAATAAACCATCTAAATGACTATTCCCAAACTATAAATGTTTAGCTCATCCATCGTGTCTCTTTAGAAGACTTGGACTTGGATTAGACACTCGATTAGTTATTTTTACGATGCCTTTATGACATTTTTTGAATCTTTTAAGTTTTAGAGGAATGGACTTTAAATAGAGGGACAGAAATCTCTCAGGTTTCATAAAAAATATCTTCATTTGTGTTTGGAAGTTAAACGAAACGACATGAGCGTGAGTACATGATGACAGAGTTTACATTTTTGGGTGAATTATACCTTATAAATACAGTAAGCTGAGCCTTGGATAAAACAACTCTATATCACAAATTGTATCATTTACATCAACGATACATAATCAAATTTTTATATCGCGATATCTTGATATAACGATGTATCGTTATACCCCTATTAAGTTCATTTTTACATCATTCTATTTCATTCCACTTGGCAATCTAGAGTATGGCTGGAATGATACATAATAATAAAATAGAATTTTTTCCAGAAAACATGACTCAGTCTGAATCATTCTCAGTTCATGGATAACACACACACATCAAGGACCCACCCACACAAACACACAAAAAAACGGTCCAAGGGCGCACCGGTGGGCCACAGCTCAAGGCCTGAGACACAACATCACAAATCAAACACACAGTAGCTACAGGGCACGCATTAACAAAACATTCTTTTAAATACACTGTGGCATGATATATTGAAGAGCACAATAGCTGTGAATGTGTTTGGGTACGGCCCATAGTGCTCTGTTTTGGCCAGGTCAGGCGCGCCCTGTGTGTGGCAGCCACAGCAGATGGCAGCACGCTGAGAAAAGCTATTTATGCCAAGGACGGTCTAAAACGGATCACTGGAGTTTTTCACACATACGTCACAGCTTGCCAGTTTCAGTGAAAGCTTGTGAAAGCAGCAGCCCATTTTCTAAAGACGCCCATGTAGAGCCGTGTGTTAAAAGTGATGAACAGCAGCAGTATCAGAAACGTGCAGGGTTTTCTGGATGAAACCATTTCAAAATTAAAAATAAATTGGATCAAATGAAAGCAAATACATATCAGGAGAAGAAAAGACTAGTAAAAGACAAAATTAATAATTGGCCAGAGATATTTGAACAGAAAATTATTATGCTTAATAATTAAGATGGATGGATGGGCTTTTTAGCAGCCTTGGTTTTTCCATTCTTTTTCTCCATAAAAAATGCAATGACATTTTAAAAATTTAAAAAACAATGAAGAATTTTAAGTAATGAACCAAAACAACAAGCTTCAAGACCACAACATTACAAACTTTTTATGAAGCAGAAAAAAGGATATGAAATTTGGGAAGAAACTGCCTTAATTCTTCATGACTTCATGAATTCAACAAGGTGCTGGAAACATTCCTCAGAGATTTTGGTCCATATTGACATGACATCATCACACAGTTGCTACAGATTTGTCAACTGTGCAACCTTAATGCGAATCTCCCGTTCCAGCTCATCCCAAAAGCTGCTCTATTGGATTGAGATCTGGAAACTATGGAGGCCATTTGAGTTTAGTGAACTTATTGTCATGTTTAATAAACCAGTTTGAGATGATTTGAGCTTTGTGACATGGCACGTTATCCTGCTGGAAGCAGTCATCAGAAGATGAGAACACTGTGGTCATTAAGAGACGGACATGGTCAGCAACAATACTCAGGCTGTGGTGTTTGCTAAAACAATGCTAAATTGGTACTAAGGGGCCAAAAGTGTACCAAGAAAATATCCCCACACCATTACACCAGCAGAAGCCTGAACCATTGATACAAGGCAGGACGGATCCATGCTTTCATGCTGTTTACGCCAAATTCTGACCCGACCATCTGAATGTTGCAGCAGAAATCAAGACTCATCAGACCAGGAAACGTTCCAATCTTCTATTGTCCAGTTTTGGTGAGCCCGTGTGAATTGTAGCCTCAGTTTGCTGGGTGTGTCTTCTTCTGCTGTAGCTCATCTGCTTCAAGGTTTGACGTGTTGTGCGTTCAGAGATGCTCTTCTGCAGACCTCGGTCGTAACGAGTGTTTATTTGAGTTACTGTTGCCTTTCTTTCGGCTGAACCAGTCTGGCCATTCTCCTCTGACCTCTGGCATCAACAAGGCATTTTCTCTTTTTCTGACCATTCTCTCTAAACCCTAGAGATGCTGTGCGTGAAAATCTCAGTAGATCAGCAGTTTCTGAACTACTCAGACCAGCCAGTCTGGCACCAACAACCATGCCACGTTAAAAGTCACTTAAATCACAGTTTGAACTTCAGCAGATCGTCTTGACCATGTCTACATGACTAAATGCACTGAGTTGCTGCCATATGATTGGTTGATTAGATATTTGCATTAACAGGCAGTTGAACAGGTGGACCTAATAAAGTGGCCAGTGAGTGTGTATGAATGAAGTTTTCAGTGCTTAATGTGAGTAGGATCGTTGGGTTAATTAAGTTGAATTTACACTAACCAATGGGTCAACAGAAGCATATACCATTGATTACGTGGTAAGTCTGTCTTGAAAAGTTTCTGCGCAATGTTTAAAAATCTTTAAGGAGAAAATAAAAGGATTTTTTTACTTCCAGGCCATTAAATACAGAGAAACTGTACATATGATGTGGAGTTACCTGCTGTTTAAATGATCTTGACAGCCCCTGACTTCAGTGGAACTGGGGTGGCCGCTGTCTAAAAGCTGTTGGACGATCTGATTAACGTCTAGTATCCTTCCCATCAGGCTGTTCATCTCCTGGTCCAAGCTCTCAAACCTAAAATGCAGAGAATTCACTTTAGAGATATAGACTATTGATTAATACAGACTTATTTTTTTTTTTACACGGTTCCTTGCACAATACTATGTTATGACCACAGAACACTTTTACCATAGTGCATGATTTGTAAACTAATACATGTTGATGTTTGCATCACATAACCAGCTCCATGGTATGGCTTTTCCAGCGTATAGTAAACTTGTGAGTCACAAGTGGAAGCCTGATAACATGGCATGGTGCCTTTAGCAAATGTGTTTTTATTTCACATTTGCTTTTGTTAGCACTATCAGTTAGATTTAAGGCAGAGTTCTGAAACGATAGGTGATTTTCAAAGGCGGTAGAGCATTAATCTTTTAGCGCCACTCACCGGACATTTCTTTTCTGAACTGCTGTGATATGTACAACAACGACTGTTTCGGAAAAAACTGAATGCACTTTTATTGACACTCACTGGACATTTCACTTTGAAAGTGTCAAAAAATGCAAAAATGGCTCAGAGAAGTGAAATTATGTGTTTGCTATCTAAAGCAGGAACATCAGGGCTCCAGACTAACATTTGAGAGCAGTGGCACCGGTGCCACTAAGTTCTACAGATGGTGGGCACCAGCACCTGATTTGGTAGCTCTGGGGGAAAATTTATCATAAAGTTAGATGAATCATAAAATCACTATAGTTTTGCATTGATAAGTGCAGTTACTAATAATACTGCATGTTTGTTTATTGGAAATATTGAAGCACTGAGCTTGAATTGATATGCAGATAAAATGTACTTTTATTAACAACAGTAACATGCAAAACCCCCATTTTTATAGGGAAAATGTAAATATTCTACTCTTAAATGTATGTTCTTTTGTAGTATCACACTGCACTGACCGACAGCTTCAGGGATTAGGGATTCAGGGATCGTTTTCTACGTAATTCAGTCACAATTTGAAGAAAAGCTTTTGTTTTTCATGAGATTTTATGACTTCCTACTTTTTTCCATATATTAGGGAGTGGAAATGGCTAACAAGTCAATAAGTGCTCCTCTGCCACCATCTACTGATTATAGTGGTAATTTCATGTCTTGTACTTGTCAAAAGTCCTTGTTTGCCACAGAGTGTTAGTTTTCCTACATAGTTAAACATTTACATCAAATTTACATTCACATTAAAAATAACATTAAAATTGGATAATATATAGAGGTTTGAAGTGCTGAGAAAAGTGTGAAGCACTTTGGTGTCACGTGATCGAGATCGGCCCACGAGTAAACCTGCTCTGAGCACATCTCAAACAAATAGTGAGGTTTCGTTTCACTTTCGCTTCGTTTGCTGTTTCTCATGTACAAACCCGATTCCAAAAAAGTTGGGACACTGTACAAATTGTGAATAAAAAAGGAATGCAATAATTTACAAATCTCATAAACTTATATTTTATGCACAATAGAATATAGATAACATATCAAACGTTGAAAGTGAGACATTTTGAAATGTCATGCCAAATATTGGCTCATTTTGGATTTCATGAGAGCTACACATTCCAAAAAAGTTGGGACAGGTAGCAATAAGAGGCCGGAAAAGTTAAATGTACATATAAGGAACAGCTGGAGGACCAATTTGCAACTTATTAGGTCAATTGGCAACATGATTGGGTGTAAAAAGAGCCTCTCAGAGTGGCAGTGTCTCTCAGAAGTCAAGATGGGCAGAGGATCACCAATTCCCCCAATGCTGCGGCGAAAAATAGTGGAGCAATATCAGAAAGGAGTTTCTCAGAGAAAAATTGCAAAGCGTTTGAAATTTTCATCATCTACAGTGCATAATATCATCCAAAGATTCAGAGAATCTGGAACAATCTCTGTGCGTAAGGGTCAAAACCATACTGGATGCCCGTGATCTTCGGGCCCTTAGACGGCACTGCATCACATACAGGAATGCTACTGTAATGGAAATCACAACATGGGCTCAGGAATACTTCCAGAAAACATTGTCGGTGAACACAATCCACCGTGCCATTCGCCGTTGCCGGCTAAAACTCTATAGGTCAAAAAAGAAGCCATATCTAAACATGATCCAGAAGCGCAGGTGTTTTCTCTGGGCCAAGGCTCATTTAAAATGGACTGTGGCAAAGTGGAAAACTGTTCTGTGGTCAGACGAATCAAAATTTGAAGTTCTTTTTGGAAAACTGGGACACCATGTCATCCGGACTAAAGAGGACAAGGACAACCCAAGTTGTTATCAGCGCTCAGTTCAGAAGCCTGCATCTCTGATGGTATGGGGTTGCATGAGTGCGTGTGGCATGGGCAGCTTACACATCTGGAAAGGCACCATCAATGCTGAAAGGTATATCCAAGTTCTAGAACAACATATGCTCCCATCCAGACGTCGTCTCTTTCAGGGAAGACCTTGCATTTTCCAACATGACAATGCCAGACCACATACTGCATCAATTACAACATCATGGCTGCGTAGAAGAAGGATCCGGGTACTGAAATGGCCAGCCTGCAGTCCAGATCTTTCACCCATAGAAAACATTTGGCGCATCATAAAGAGGAAGATGCGACAAAGAAGACCTAAGACAGTTGAGCAACTAGAAGCCTGTATTAGACAAGAATGGGACAACATTCCTATTCCTAAACTTGAGCAACTTGTCTCCTCAGTCCCCAGACGTTTGCAGACTGTTATAAAAAGAAGAGGGGATGCCACACAGTGGTAAACATGGCCTTGTCCCAACTTTTTTGAGATGTGTTGATGCCATGAAATTTAAAATCAACTTATTTTTCCCTTAAAATGATACATTTTCTCAGTTTAAACATTTGATATGTCATCTATGTTGTATTCTGAATAAAATATTGAAATTTGAAACTTCCACATCATTGCATTCTGTTTTTATTCACAATTTGTACAGTGTCCCAACTTTTTTGGAATCGGGTTTGTAACAGAAATGGCAGCTCTTATCAGTTTGGCAACGTGGTGTTCGGACCAGTGCGACCTCTAACAAAATTTAGTGGCAGGAAAAAAGGTTGCAGTCTGGAGCGCTGAACATTCATAAATATTTTTTGGGGTCGATGTAGACAAGCAACACCTGCTCCTACCTGTGTGCGATCACCTCCACGTCCTCTAGTCTCTCAGGAACCTCCATTTTGTTCAGCCACTGCTCTTTCTCATCGATCCACACCTCACAGGCATTCACTTCACTAAACATGCGATACACAGCCAGTGCGTCATGCAGCCACTGCTGCCGCAACACGGCAACTTCCGCCACCTCTGTGTAGAGCTGCTCCGTCTCTGCCATGCGTGCTCGCACCTCATCCAGCTCCCGATAATACAGCGGCAACGCAACCATGTGTTTCCGAAGGCCCACCACCTGTACACGGTGTTTATCAATACTCTCTCGGACACCTCTGTGCTTTTTAAGAAGAGATTGCGTAGAGTACTCATCATGTCCAAAGTCCTCGCTAGAAACGAGCCGGTAAGTGTCCTGTAGCCAAGCTAGTACATCGTCCGTCTCTGTGCTGAACTGAAAAAAGTCCAGCGCCTCTTGTAGGTTACACAGCCTCTGTGTGGCCTGGTCCTCCAGTCTCTTCCACTCGGCCTTGGCCTCCATTAGTCTCTCTTGTATTCCTGCCGTACCGAAGCTCTTCTGGGTGAGGATCTGCTTGCCCTTCTTCATGGTCTGCTGAAGTAGTGCACGCCGCGCCAACAGCTCTCCAGCTAAAGTTTTGTGCTTCTGCAGCAGTCGCAGGACACTGCTCAGGTCTTTTCCGCAGCTCTGCGTTGCCAAGATGGATGTCTTCTCCCGGATCCAAGCCTCCGATTCCTCCACCTCCTGGAAAAAGGCCCATAGCTCGCGTGAATCCTCCAGCTCCAAGCGGCGCTTTGCAGCCAACTGCTTTAATTCTTCTAGGCAGGTGTTGACGTGGTTGACCCGGTTACAAATTACCTGAGGGTCACACGGCTGGTAACCTGAGCGAGAGACAGACAAGAAAGAGAGCATTTCACTGTATGAAATAAAAATGCTCAACAGATAATGTCATTTGTCGAATTAGAGAAAATGACTTGTGACTGACTTGTAAGCACCAATAAGAAAGTGTAGAAAACTACAAATCAATCAGCATGTTCTGCATCATACACAGAGTTTTTATGAATTTATATATTTACATTAGAGCCAGGGCTTGACATTAACACCTGCCAACCCACAAAATGCGGGTGTATTTCAGCAGTGGCGTGTAACGCAGTCTGAAATATCGGAAACGCTTCCAATACTCATTTTCCGCAGCGATACCAGCTGCACTTTCTCACTCTCTCATCTCTCTGACAGCAAGTTACACACAAACCCGCCTCCCCTCACTCACTCATTTCATTTGCTCCGGATGAATATTGTTGATGTTACAGGGCTTGAATTTTGGCGTGGGACTGTGTGTATTGAGCATAATTTTACTCATTCCTGCAGATTTTGTGCTCAAACCCAAAGTGCGAGCATATAAAGCCACCTCTCAGTACTAAATTGAGTTCTTTTTCACTGCCTATTGCGCTTAAACAGTCAAATACACACAAAATAATGACAAAACGCCAGTCATGGCAAGTATTCATGTAAACACAGTCAGTTATGTAACCAGTTGAGAAAGAAAACGCATGCGTAACAGTATAATGGATCCGTGTGTCAGGTCTTAAAGTGGCAGCAGCCTAATATTCCTGCTGCCAAATTATGAGATAATATTAAAAATATCTATATGGCAGTTTTTCCCCATGGTATCGATGTCAAAATTGTGGCCAGTGAAAATGCTGAGTGGCTAGTAACTTGGAAAACCACTAGCCACAGTGAAGCCCTGATTATAGCTATTTCCATCTATATAATACTTTTAAAGACATTTATGTTACAAAATATTTCTATTTCAAATAAATGCAGTTTTTTTAACTTTCTATTCATCAAAGAATCCTGGAAAAAATGTATCATGGTTTCCACTAAAATATTAAGCAGCACAACTGTTTTCAACATTGATAACAATAAGAAATGTTTCAGCATATTAGAATGATTTCTGAAGTATCATGTGACACTGAAAACTGGAGTTATAATGCTGAAAATTCAGCTTTGCATCACAGGAATTAATTACATTTTAAAATATATTAAAATAGAAAACAGTTACTTCAAATTGTAATAATGTTTCACACTTTTACTGTATTTTGATCAAATAAATACAGCCTTGGTGAGGATAAGAGACTTCTTTGTAATGGTAGCATATAATTTTTTTTTCTAAAGAAAGTAAATGTTTTTAAAAAACAAAAATATTGTAAAGAAAACAACGTTTTGTTGAAAAGTCTTACTATTAATTATAGCAAATAAGAAAATACATAGCTAAAAACGATATCATTCTTTTACAGCACCAGCAGAAAAAAAATCCTTATTGTTGGGCCCTGAACCACAAATAGTAGTGTAATGGAATAGACAGCAAAACAGCAGCCCTCTTGTGGAGCATTTTGCAAGTTCCTGATGTCATACTATTTTAAACACTCTACCCTGCAGAGGTATCTGGACATCTCAGTGAAAGAAACAGATCCAGTAACCGTTATATCACAATCTTCCATCACATCTTGACCTGAGACAGTGTCTCTGCATCAATATTCATCATGCTACTGTTTTAAGATGCACTCACCTTCAATAGTAGTGAATTTGAGAGCTGCAGTGTTAAGGGTTTGAACTCTGTCTGCCTGTATAGAGATGTCAGCCTCCTGTAAACTTTGTTTCTGGAGCATGTCCTCCACCTCAAGAAGATGTTTACCGTAGTCCTTAGAGAGCAGCTTAACCTGGAGCGAGAACATAGCACTTTGGTCAAGAAAAGTGTGTTTGATTGTGTCACCTTGAATACTGCTGTTTGTTTTAATACAGGACAGTGGCATACAATGGAAGTAGAATTTACTGTCTTGATGTAAAAAGACAAAGTTTGTTTTTTATGTGTGTGTGTGTGGTTAATCACAGATCAAATAAAGTTGATGCAGTCAACCCACTTGCATCTCCTCCATCCAATCAATCATGTAGACCATCTCTTGGAAGGTCTTCTGCAGGGCAAGGTTCTTCTCCAGACGGGATTTACGTCCCACCACCAGCTCCTTCAGAAGGCTCCACTGGCCGAGGATGTTTTCTTTGCGTGCCGAGATGCGACGGATGTCATAGTACCCTTCTGACTCCATCTCCGTCGCCAGCTCCACCACGACACTGATGCGCTCCTCGTATGACAAGATGTCTGCTTCGATCGCCTCGTGTTTCTTCATGGCAGCTTCCACCGCTGGCAGGTCATAGCCGAAGTTATCCTGAGAAAAACGCAACACCCAATTAAGTCAAATTTCATCTGTTGTATCTTATACAGTACATATCATTTATTTTTTTCCGTTCTCCACACCTGTGAGACGAGACGCTGGTTTTCATTCAGCCAAGCCTGCCTCATGGTGGTCTTATGATCGAACCGTTGTGCAAGAAGTTCTAGCTTTTCCTGACGAATCAGCTCTTTTCTAAGAGCCACACCCCTCTCGTGCTCCGCCTTCTCTAGTCTCTCCCACGCCTTTCATGAGACAAACAAAATATAAGATAATTCTGTGGGACAATGTCAATAACCATATAATAATTTTAATTAATTAATCATTCAGTATTAAAAATCTAAAATGTGAATATCTAACAATAAGTTCCATTAATAATGTTAACAAAAATTATAATATTATACACTACCAGTCAAAAAATTAATAATTAAGATGTTTTTGGAAGAAGTCTTTTATGCTCACCAAGGCTGCATTTATTTGATTAAAATACAGTAAAACAAAAGAAAGTAATACTTTAATTCAGCAAGATTTAAAGGCAAGAAAAGGGCATTTATAATGTTACAAAAGATTTCAATTTTAAACAAATGCTGTTCTTTTTTAAATTTCTATTAATTAGAGAAAAAATATATCATAGTTTCCAAAAAAATATTAAAGGCACAGTATGTAAGTTTCGCAGCTAGAAGTCGCAATAACAATAACAAAGATGTAGCCGTGAACAAGCGTGGAATCATGGGAGTTGTCGTCTTCACCTCCACAGCCGATGGAAAGCAATCCGGTGGGACTCATGGGTGAGGTAATTAAAGTTTTATTAATGTTACTGTGGTATGAAGTAGAGCGGGCCGAGAGCCCAGGACATTTTATGTTGCTGTTTTTATTATGCTTATATGCCGCAGTCGGCCGCTCCTTTCGTTTTGTTGTTTATGCATATTTTATGATTAAAGTTACGATTAAAGTTACATTTAACATTCGCCTCTTCCCTGAACTTGGTTACAGTTACGTTTGATCACTTAAATTCACATTTTTAGTACTGTCAATCGATTAAAATGAACTAATTAATTGCACATTTTTCTGTAATTAATCGCACCTAACATTAAAGTTTTTAATATATTTTTATATTGTAATAATTTCACATTTAATCTCCAAATTAATGTTGAAACAACAAAGACAGTAGCCTATTTTTAAATATTTGATCTAACAGGTAGGAAATACACAGAAATTGAATAGTTATCAAACACTTCACAGTCTTCACTGCATAAATTATAAATTAAATATAGATTAATGCTTATAAAAGCTACAAAAGTTCAGTCAAGAGCAGTGAGCGATTTTCTTTTTGTCTTTTGTTCTTTGATTTACATTAATGACAGATATCACAGCAACGGGTTTATTAGGCTACTGTCACTTTAAGTCCTGAATCACATGACGCGGATCCGGATCTGACACTCATTCGATGTCCTTACAACTCTTTGCATTTAACACTTTTTAATTAATTTAAGACTGTGCTTAAGAGGATACTCGATAAAGCGGACATTTTGGCATACTTTTGTGTGTTTTTGTCCGTTCAAGGGCTAACGAGAACTCAATGCGGCCGCGCATGAGTCCTGTGTACCACACAGACAGAAGATTCACAGATGAGCGCCAGTACAGATTTTAGTTCTTATTTTTGCGTCTTATCATGCTTGAATGGTTTAATAGCACTTAAATTAATGATAGCGTGATCATATACTGTAGCGCAGCCAAAGGATGACAGAAAAAACGGATGCTGCGTTAATTGCGTTAAATATTTTTAACGTGTTAAACTGAAAAAAGTAATCGCATGCGTTAATGCGCTAATTTTTGACAGCCCTAATTATTTTATTTCATTCTAATAAAACAGCCGCAAGTGCTGAAATTCAAACAATAAGAATAACCGTGTTGAGGTATATAACAATGATTCGTTTTCTGTCGATAAAAGTATCCAAACAGTTGCTCACCTGTCTAATAAAATGCATACTATATTAAAGCGTCTTTCCATGTTTCCTGTGTTTCCATGGTTTCTAGCACGGATATGTTATTGACAGGCGACGCAATGACACGGCCGTTACGCTGGTTAAATCCAGAGAAATCAGGAACATATGGGATAACGTAAGTACACAAGTCAACAAAATATAAAACATTGTTTTAGTAGTTTTTTGGATATTTTAATCTAAAAATCTTACATATTGTGCCTTTAAGCAGCAAAACCTTTTATTCTGAAAGCTAATCAGCCCTGTTTTAGCTATAAGAAATATAGATTTTGTAACCAGTTGAAAATCTGTTTAACTAAGTGCTACATACCTTATTGATGTCTGAGATAAGTTTCCCGTCATGAGGCACATATGGCTTCTGATTGTTAGCTCTGAGCTTACTTTGGATGGTGAAAAGCAGCACCTCCAGGTTCCCTTTCTCCTGGAATCTGGCAAAACAACAACCCACACCATAAATAACCACACAAACTGCACGACATCTGTCAAACAAATCCCTTTCTTAAGACGCCCTAAAAGCTGCACACTGCAAAAAATGCTTTTCTTACTTAGTATTTTTGTCTTGTTTCCAGTCCAAATATCTAAAAATTCTTACATTAAGAAGCATTTACTAGACAAGCAAAAGTTATTGTCTTGTTTTGGGAAAAATAACTCAAAATTAAGTGAGTTTTTGCTTAAAATAAGCAAAATAATCTGCCAATGGGGTAAGCAAAATAATCTTGTTTTCTGTTTGAATTGAGATTATTTTTCTTACCCCATTGGCAGATTATTTTGAGAGTTATTTTCCCCCAAAACAAGACAATAATTTTTACTTGTCTAGTAAATGCTTCTTGTTTTAAGAATTGTTAGATATTTGGACTAGAAACAAGACAAAAATACTAAGTAAGAAAAGCATTTATTGCAGTGCAGATACTTACCACATAACAAACTGTATGTGACTATCAATGTACATCAACTTCGGTCAGTAGGGGCCCTATCATACACCTGGCGCAATGCGACGGCAGGCGTGACGCAAGTGTTTTTTGCTAGTTTCAGCCCGACGCAGTTATCATTTTTATGTCCAGTGCCACGTTGTTTAAATAGCAAATGCATTCACGCCCATCTGTTCGCCCATGGGTGTGCTGGTCTGAAAAGATGTGTGTTCAGGCGCATTGTTGGCGCGTTGCTATTTTGAGGCAACTGAAAACGACTGCGCTATTGACCAACAAAAACCTGGTCTAAACCAGTATTTTTTGTATTATTTAAAGGGCGCGTTAGTAATATGCGCCTATAGGCGGGTGCACAATGCGTGTACACTGCTTATTACACACACAGGGACGCGCTGCAGCACAGAAACATTTTTAAATATTAAAAATAAAAGGATTCCTCTCTGGAGAAGCATTCAGTCTTTCCACCCGCAAATTCCGTCATGTAAAAAGCGAATCCGCCATGGTGTAAGCGCAACTGGCTTTTAAAGGGAATGGGAGATGAGACGCTGATTGGTTTATTGCACGTTACGCCCAAAACACACCCATGAATCATTAAGAGACTAGGTACAACCCTTTTGGACCATGCGCCTGGTGTGCCGACTGTTTTTTCTGTCATTAAACTAGCAAAAGTTGATTCGGACATGCCCTAAGTGCACCTGCGCCATGCGCTTCAGACCATGCGCTCAGATCGTTAAAATAGGGCCCTTGGTGTTAAACAAGCTGCATTACTCGCAGTGAAAGTAACATCTCTCTGAAGTTTCAGCACATTCCCCTGATTGAGATATTTGATGAATGCAAGAGTATGAACAGGTCTTTATGCCAAACGGGCTAATGTAATTAACTCAGAGCTTCAGAAACATGATGACGCACAGAGTAAAGGCATCCACTAAACATTAACACATCAGTCAAAGGAAGTTACGATACCTTGTGTTCAAATGCAAACGGCTGATTCTAGAAGGGAGCTCAGACTGATAGTCTGCGACCAGAAATCTTTCATTTTCAACAAGAGTTGGTGATTTTGTTTGTTCATGATATGAATATGCAAACACTTTCTCGACAGAATGTTAAGCGGCAAGAGCAATTACAGTAATACAGCCTATGTGTGGTCAGACATTGACTAGCTATGGTTAACTGCCATTAACCAGCAGTACCCTTGTGAAAAAGAAGTGCACATTAGCATACTTTACTTTGAAAGAAAATACTTGAATGTATTGTCTTCAGACATTTAATTGCAAGTTATTTACAATTAAATGAAATATTTATATTAAATGCAATTAGTGCTTTTTGACCCACTTAAGTACATCTTTATATGTACTTTCATAATTACTTTTATTGTCTTTGAAATAAGTGTACTATCAAATGTACTGACAAACATTTATGGTAACTACTTTCATGTAAATTTTATTGAAGCTTATATGCCAGGAATTTAAATATATTTGTAATTGCACATTTGTAATGATGAAGTTGCAATTTTGTTTACTTAAAATATATTAACTTAATATCAAATAACACACAACAGTTAAAATAATCAAGTACTTTACATGTGCTTTAGTATGTTAGTCAACACATCAAAATAAGTGTACTTCTTTAAAGCACAACAAAATATTACTAAAACAAGGGTTTAAAATGTACTTTAAAGTAAAACTTTTAATTTGACAATTATGCATTTTTAAGTGTGTTAAGAAACAAGAAGTCATGAAAGTGTACTCTCTTTAAGTACACTTAAGTGGCCTTTCATTTCATTAATATTATATTAGCTGCAAGTTCAGTAAAAAAAAATATATTTTTAAGATTTGAAGTGCACATTCAATACAATTAAGCACACTTCTTCTTCACACTTCTTCGTCCAACAATACAGTAACTAGTACCCTTAAATGGTAGCGTAAGAAAGGGCTGAAAGAACCAGATGATTTGCAGTCATACTTTGAGTATTTTCCTGGCAGTCATGGATCGTCTGCCAACACTCAGACCTCTGTTTCAATTATTCTCTCTTACTTGATAGGCTTCTCAATGGTGCAGTAGGTGGTAAAGGCTTGAAGCTGTTGCTGAACACCCGATAGCGAGTTTGCAAACTTCTGGTTGCTAATGATGCTTATGGTTCTCTCAATCCACTCTAACAGGTCGGATGCTAAAGCCTCGTAGCGCCGAATTATCTTCTCAGCTTCTATAGCATTGTCCAGCACCTTAGAAAAATTAAAAAGTGTTACGAGAAAAAAAAGTGTGCATGTATCCAATAACACAGCTAATTGAAATGAGGTAATAATGCATTTAACAAAAGCGCACAAAAACCTCTTACCTTTCCAATTCTCTTCCCTTCTACAATAAGTGCCTTCATTTTGGAGAAGTAATGATAGTAGGATACTACATAAGTGATGATGGACTTCTCATCTGGATTCTCTGTGTTTACATCTGTATGGGAGAAAATGGTTATTGTTTTGAGTGATCAAATCAGACATAAAATGTGCAGCTGTTTAGCTGAATCAATAGCAACAAATATCAAATCTGTGCCTAAACTAAGGCATTTAAAGGTTCACGTAGTATTAAAGGGATAGTTCACCCAAAAATTATTGTATATGACTTTCTTTTTTCAGATAAACACAAACGAAACAAACATTTTTAAGAAAAATAATCAATCTCTGTGAGTTCATATAATGCCATTGAATGGCTGCCGCTCGTTTGACACTTGAAAAACCACACATAGCGATCGTGATGGTAATTCATATGATCCCAGTAGATTAATCAATGTCTTCTGAAGCAAAACGATAGGAGTGTGTAGGAAAAATACTAATATTTTCGAATACTAATATAAATCATTCCTTCCGGTCTACTGTCATACAACCGTTCACGAGATACATTAAGTGTGTCAATCACGATACAATCACGTGAAGCTCGCGTGAGAAGTGGCGGTCCTCTGTGCCCACTGGGTTTGTATGGTTTACCATCAAGAACAGGGCTTGACATTAACACCCGCCAACCCACCAAAATGCGGGTGGATTTGAGCAGTGGCGTGTAACGCAGTCGCTCCTACTAGCCACTTTGGCGGGTTGAATATTATATATTATATATCTCTCCATCAGCGAGTTACACACACACCCGCCTCCCCTCACTCACTCGTTTCATTTGCTCCGGATGAATACTGTTGGTGTTACAGGGCTTGAATTTCGCTGTGGGATTGCACGTACTGTGCATAATTTTACTCATTCCCGCAAATTTTGTGCTCACACCCAAAGTGTGCGCACATTAAGCTGCCTCTCAGTACTAAATTGAGTTCTTTTTCACTGCTTATTGCACTTAAACAGTCAAATACACACAAAATAATGACAAAATGCTGGTCTTGGCGAGTATTCTCGTAAACACAGTCAGTTATGTTTTAAGTGAATGTAACCAGTTGAGAAAGAAAATGCATGTGTAACAGTATAACAGTGCGTCAGGTCTTAAAGTGACAGCAGCCTAATATACCTGCTGCCAAATTATGAGATAATATTAAAAATATCTGTATGGTAGTTTTTCCCCATGGTATCAATGTCAAAATTGTGGCCAGTGAAAATGCTGAGTGGCTAGTAACTTTGGAAAACCACTATCGTATGGATTACCGTCACAATCGCTGTGTGTGGTTTTTCAGCGGCAGCCATTCACTTGCATTATATGGACTCACAGAGATTGATCATTTTCCTAAAAAATCGTTGTTTTTGTTTATCTAAAGGAAGAAAGTCATATACGTTGGGGATGGCATGAGGATGAGTAAATGATGAGAGGATTTAATTTTTGTTTGAACAATCCCTTTAACTGTATTTAGTGAGAGTAAAATGACGTTTGTTACCCTCAGGGTCTAGTAGTTTGGTGAGTCCGAGACTCTGTTCAGCTATGTTAAAGGCTTGCTGGAGGTTGTGTGTTGCATTTGATCTGGTCAACTTGTGGAATTCAATTAAATCAGGCCTGTGAAACATACAAGCAGAAATCAACTCTCTATCAGTGATGTGAATGGCATAAAAGAAAGCAAAGTCAGTATGATGTACGAGGTAAGTGTGAGTCTGTCTGGCCACTAACCTGTGCCTGTGTATAAGAGCGTTGAAAGCCAGGCCATCCCTCCAGCAGGTGGTGAAGTTGTGAATGTTGACCTCAGGGTACCTGGAGAAACAGGAAACACATAACAGCATCATGAAAACCTTCTCATGTTTAAGTAAATCATGTCTTTTTCTATAAAGGCTTTATGAAATGATTGTCTCTGGGTTGTTTGTGAGATAGTTACCCTGCTGTTTTCATCTGACACCACAAAAGTAGGGCATCTTTAGCTGAGCGTGTCTCTCTGTTGTCCTCGGTCTCAATCTTAATCACCTGAATCTGTTAAGCATGAGAAACAACAATGAAAAGTTACTGTAATCTGAAATGCACAGACATTAAAAGATTGTATGCTCTTTAAGAGACCAATCACTGGCTTTCCTTCTCAACTAGCCTTATAATGCAACATCTTTAACATGTCTGTTGGGATCATGAAGCCAAAAAATTTCATATTCATACTGAATTGAAAAAATTCATAGTACACCAGGAGCAGCATGGAGTATCCCAATCTGAAGCTTTTCGAAAAAGTTATTTTTACTGTAAACAGTACCAACAATCCTATAAATAAGAGACATGTCATTTGGGATGCCATTCAGTCTGTAAGAGAAAACAAACACTCAAGATGTCAACGTTAGGCAGTTTGAAAAAGACGTTTTGGTTTGGAGATGGCACATCTGGACTCTCCCAAGGAAAATCATGAGTTAACGCCAAAGGAGGGGTTTGATTTCCAAGGCAAAAACAATAAAGCAAAGATCCTTGTAAGACCTCTTTTTGACTTCTTAAACACAGGACTGAAATCCACAGAGAAACCCACAGAGACTGCCTTTACATAACAAAATGGCATCAGATCATTCCAAAACAATGCAAGACGGACTTATAATCAAACATCATTTAACATCAAATAATAACTATTTAATAGTTCATGGAAGCATGGAATGTTTGATATCAACATGAATGATTTCTCATTTCTTTAATTATTGTATGAATCAAATCTGTGAAAAATGTATTATACTCTTATTATAGAAATCATGTCTAAATTGTACTCCGCTAGAGCAGGAAAGTTTAGAGATCATGTGACTAATCAGATAACTTGTAATTTATGTGAGAGGAGAAGAAACGGTCACAACCTGAACCAAAGACGATACCTGGTCAGAACTCTTCTGAAGGGTTA
This sequence comes from Coreius guichenoti, assembly GCA_039654105.1. Classification (NCBI taxonomy): domain Eukaryota; kingdom Metazoa; phylum Chordata; class Actinopteri; order Cypriniformes; family Gobionidae; genus Coreius; species Coreius guichenoti. The sequence goes on from CM077181.1 coordinate 36,520,849, forward strand.
TTAATGAGTGGCACAAGGACACGCTTTGGCATTTGTGAACCTTCTCTCTCTCTCTCTTTCTCTCTCTCACACACACACACACACACACACACACAAATATAAAACATGGGATTCCATATATTCTATCTCCTAACCCTAAACCTACCCATCACAGAAAACGTTCTGCATTTTTACATTTTCAAAATATTTAGTATGGTTTATAAGCTGTGTTCCTCGTGTCCCCACTAGATCAAAAATGTCTGGTATTATATCCTTGTGGGGACATTTGGTTTCCACAATGTAGGGTTTATCAGGACCGACCACGCACACACACACACACACACACAGGTTTATTATCTTTGTGGGGACTCTCCATAGACGTAATGGTTTTTATACTGTACAAACTGTATATTCTCTCCCCTTACACTAACCCTATCCCTAAACCTACCCATCACACAAAACTTTCTACATTTTTACATTTTCAGAAAAACTTGTTCTGTATGATTTATAAGCTTGTTTCAATTTAGGTCCCAACGATGACACGAGTCCCCATGAGTCTGTGTGCATTCAGGTTGAACTCCCCAACAGGATAGAAAAACATGTACACACACACACACACCCGAACATATTTGTGTAAGCATATTATAAAACTACACTGTCTCCTGAGTGTCCCAAGATCATTCGTCATATTGAATTTCTCGCATCATGCAGTCAATACATGATCAATATCTACAACCTCAAAGAACAGCACTGCAAGAGTATGTATTTTAGTCTTGTTTTCCAGTAAAAATGTCCAAACATCCTTAAAACAAGATACATTTACCTGAGAAGTAACATTAGGTTAGATAAGAAGAATTTTCCTTAAATAATATATCTTGAATTAGGTTTATTTTTCTTGCACTGTTGGGTTTTTCTTTCTTTAAGCATAAATGTAACTAAAATTTACAGAGATTTATGCTTAAAACAAGAGTAGCTAAGAAGCGAAATACAAAGGGAAGAAAGGAAGTGTAAACAGACTTATAATGTATAGTGTTTGCCTAACTGCTTTCCCATCAGCCCTCTTCCTAAACCCCCCCCCCATCTCGTTCTTGCTCTGTTCGGCTGCTGCAGTGTTAGGCCTTACCTGCTGACTTAGCAGAGTGAACTCCAACAGAGATGGGGAGGGTAGAAAATGAGATAAATAGGGGAGCGGAGAGGTATTCCGGCATACATGGAGACAGGATATAAAGAGGAATATCAAGGAGGGAGGCAGGAGAATGAATGAGAGAGAGGGGAAGAGGAAGAATCAAGAAAGGACAAGAGGTGAACGTGAACGACAGCCCCACCCCGTGATCTCTACGGCACGCTTGGTGGATCGAGTGACACTCCACCTCTCTCAGTCCCTGCATCCAGAATCACCACAGCATCAACTTACTGGGCTGCAGTCGAACGGCATTCTGGGTAGCCTGCCACTGCTTTACTGACAGAGCCAAGAGATGACAGGCAATACAAACCTGGAGCTGCCCTGCACTTTGTAGTTACATGGACACAGAGCTCTTTTAAAATATTCAAGGAGATGATGGGAGCAATATAAGAAGATCCTAGTATATCTTGTGAAAAAGAAGTACACTTTATCATACTTATGGAAATAATATACTTCAAACAATATACTTAAGTGTGAACTGAATGCAATGTTTTCAGACATGTTATTTACAATTAAATGAAAATGTATTATAGTTTAAATTTATATTAAATGCAATTAGTTCAATTTAAGAGTGCTTTTTTAACCCACTTAAGTAGGACTTAAATACATCTTTCAATGCTATTTCATAATTACTTCTGTTGTCTTTGAAACATGGTTAAAATATGATTAAGGCATAATGATTTAAAACATACTTTTAAAGTAAAACTTTTAATTTGACATTATTAAGTTTACATACTGCACTTTTTAAAAGTGTACTTAACCCCTGGTTTCACAAACAAGGCTTAAGTCTAGTCCCAGACTAAAATGCATGTTTGAGCTGTTTTAACTGAAAGCACTGCACAAATTTTAAAATATGTCAGTGCCATTGTTTTGTCTCAAGATGCACACCAGCAATATTTTTTTCTAAGGAAAATTTTAAAAAATCTACTTAAATGTCCTAATTGAGCTAAAGTCTAATCCTGGCTTAATCTAAGCCCTGTCTGTGAAACCAGGCCTAAGTGTATTATAGGCTACCCACTTTAAGTACACACTTAAGTTTTTTTTTTTAAATAAACTTTTAAAGTCCCCCTGTGGTGAAAATCAAGTTTTTAATGTTTATATGTCTACGTGGTGTTTTTAATATGCTTTAAGACAAACCATGTGCAAATTCACAAGTCAACACTACTGCTGAGTATTTTCTCTTCAAAACTCCAGTGAACCAAAGACAGTCTCAAAAACGTGGTTTGAAATCGACGCTGTTTCTGATGTCACAAACTACCTTGTAACCAATCACGTCAGTGTGTGGGCGGGCTTTAGCATATCATTAACTATGCTCTGAAGCAGTGGACGGAGTCTCAAGAGAAGCCAGGTTATCCCGGTATATTTTTCTGTTGATATGAAAAATCAGGTACATTTAGCAATATAGCAGGTGAATTATGTATATGACGTATATATTATAATGTTATGATGAACTATATGCCTAACTATACGTTCTAAGTTCAACAGTTGTTCTAAGTCTATTTCACAGGAAAAAAATGTTTAAATATGTCATTTTGGTGATCAAATCTGAGTTTTAACGGATGCAATTACTGACTACAGGGGGACATTAAGGCATAATGATTCAAAACATACTTTAAAGTTAAACTTTTAATTTGATATATTACCAAGTTTACATATTGCACTTTTTAAGTGTACTTAAGTGTCTTACTCTCACTTTAAGTACACTTAAGTTTGTTTTTGTTTTGTTTTTTAACTTTTAAGATAGTAGACATTCAATACAATTCAGTGCACTTCTTATTCTCAGGGTTGCCCTTGGTTGAAGTTGGATCAGATAAAGGGATAGTTCAACCAAAAATGAAAATTCTATCATTTATAAACCCTCATGCCGGCCCAAACCACAAAAGAGAACTTTAGCAGACTGCCCAAGCTCTTCTTTTTCACACAATGACAGCATACAGGGACCAAGGGCATATGTTCATATGACTGCAAAGAGGGCACTTGCAAGTACCCTTCTGAAATTTAAAATTAGAAATTGTTCACCCTATAGTCTTTATTGTGGAGTTCACGATCTACTTTTACACGGTCTTTCTACACGGTCTACTGTGGCCATTGTAAGTACACATGACGTGTGTCATTGGGACAGGGCCTTTGGGTCTACAGCAGGGATGGGCTGCTTCATTCCAGGAGGGCCACTGTCCAACAGAGTTCATCTGCAACCCTAATCAAACACACCTGAACAAGCTAATCAAGGTCTTCAGGATCGCTATACATGCATTTTTTTCATCAGGATTGGAGCTAAACTCTGCAGGACAGTGGCCCTCCAGGACCGAAGTTACCCATCCCTGCTCTACCCCTGCCAACTCCACTGCTATCTATCTGTACGTAATGTAGGTATTGACAATCAGCCATACAGGCACCACACAGACAGTGATCACACACTCAACAGGGGCCATAAAGGGCAGAAGGGATCAAGCACCCCCACAGATCAAAAGATGCCCACCTCTTTACAGATCAGACCGCATCAGATCACATAAATCCAGCACTAGCATACTGGAAAAGATGGCCCAGAGTTCAGTACACAGAGCTTTCTCTTAAAGTCAAATGATATGGTGGCAGCAGTCTCAAAAATCCCAAAGGAGTCTGAAGAAATCCAAGCCACTCTTACCTGGAAGCGAAGGATGATGGTCCAGATGAGGCCGAGAGTGAGGCGGTGGTTTCCATCAACTATATCATGAGAACCAACATTTTCTAGATGAACCCTCTGCTCTTTGAGGAACTGAAGAGCCTTATCCACATTCTCCAAACAGTGAATCCTCATCCTGCCTCTCGTGGGCCGAGGCTTAAAACAAGAACATATCAAACATATTTCGAGGATATTCATTCCTTTGAAAGACAATTCATAAAGCATAGCACAGATGCTAAAAGGAGAAAATAAAAATAAAACATTAAAAACATTTTTGGTAATTGAAATAAATCTTAAATAAAATTTAAATAAAATATAAATATTAAACAAAAATTAGAAACGTCATGGTAACTAACTGAATTAAGTTTAAGTTGAGACCCTCCAAGTACTAACCGGAAAATAAATAAAAACTAAAACTGAAATAAAAATAAATTAATTTAAAATAGTAATATTACAAAAAAAAAAAATTTTAATGAAAAAAGCTTTAAAATTATATATATTATATATATATAATGCTAAAAGCTAATTAAAAATATTAATAAAAACTATAATAGTATATAAATTAGTCTGTCACTAACAATAATTTTGGTAATCAAGTAATCAGTCGATTATTTTGACTATTAATCGAGTAATCTGATTTTTTTTTTTTTTGTGGTAATAAAAATAAACCTAAGTGAACAATAGCCTTCAAAATGACTTAAACATATATAATAACAATGAGGCAATAATAATTTGTTCAAATAAAGTATCAAAAGCAAGTAATCACATGGTTTTATTGAACAACACTGTTAAAATACATAATGTGGTATACATGAAATAAACAATCACCTCATGTACATTATGTATTATAACAAAATAATCAATCGAGAGTTCAGGGTATATGTGACAGATGATTTGAGCTTTGTGATATGGCGTGTTATCCTGCTGGAAGTAGCCATCAGAAGGGATGGACATGGTCAGCAACAATACTTAGGTAGGCTGTGGTGTTTAAACAATGCTCAATTGGTACTAAGGGACCCAAAGTGTCTCAAGAAAATATCCATCACACCATTATACCAGCAGCCTGAACCATTGGATGGATCCATGCTTTCATGCTGTTTACACCAAATTCTGACCCTACTGTCTGAATGTTGCAGCAGAAATCAAGACTCATCAGACCAGGAAACGTTCCATCTTCTATTGTTCAGTTTTGGTGAGCCCGTGTGAATTGTAGCCTCAGTTTGCTGTTCTCAGCTGACAGGAGTGTCACCGGTGTGCAGTCTTCTTCTGCTGTAGCTCATCTGCTTCAAGGTTTGACGTGTTGTGCGTTCAGAGTTGCTCTTCTGCAGACCTCGGTTGTAACGAGTGTTTATTTGAGTTACTGTTGCCTTTCTATCGGCTGAACCAGTCTGGCCATTCTCCTCTGACGTCTGGCATCAACAAGGCATTTTCACCCACAGAACTACCACTCACTGGATATTTTCTCTTTTTCTGACCATTCTATGTAAACCCTAGAGATGTTGTGCGTGAAAATCCCAGTAGATCAGCAGTTTCTGAAATACTCAGGCCAGCCAGTCTGGCACCAACAACCATGCCACGTTCACCTTTCTTCCCCATTCTGATGCTCAGTTTGAACTTCAGCAGATCATCTTGACCATGTCTACATGCCTATGTGCATTGAGTTGCTGCCATATGATTGGCTGATTAGATATTTGCATTAACGAGCAGTTGAATAGGTGGACCTAATAAAGTGGCTGGTAAGTGTACGTCAAAATAGGGAAGAAAAGAAAAATCGCAACTTCCGTTTCATGCCAACTTTAGAAAGTCAAAACCTTCGGGTGGGAAAAAGTTGTTCAACTGGTGTTTTCTGTGGCTGTGCTTTTATGATCATTAAACAGAACTCACCAGCATCTCTCCTGACAGCACCTCCAGCAGTCTGATGAGCATGTAGCCGTCTCTCAGGTCATTATACAAGTCAGAGATACGGCAGGACACACGGGCCAAGTGAGAGTTCACCCACTTAGTAAAGGTTTTCTTCTGTACTGCGTCCCTCTCATCTGGTAGGATGACAGAAAGACACAAACAAAAATGTATATTTATATTAAGGATACACAATTTTACACAAGTTTTTTTCATTTATCAATCAATATTGTATATTTATTTGCAGATGGTAATTTTTCCTATTTTTACATTTGGATTATCTTTGCCGTTGCCACTTAATATTAATCTTTAAAGATGAGCTATTATGCTTTTTTGCATGTTCACCTTTCTTTAGTGTGCAATGTTGCTGTTTGAGCATGAAAAATGTCTGCAAAGTTACAAAACACAAAGTCCCTCCAAATGGAGTTATTCTCTATATCACACTGCACACTGTTTCTCAGCTCCCTGAGGCCATTGTAGTCTTGAGTTGACAATATTTCACATTTAAATAATTTCTGCCTAGGTATACACAAAAAAGGGGTGGGGCCTGGTTGAGTTGCTATAGTAGTGTGTTTTCACCATGTCCAAGAGACGCTCTTTTTTCCAACCAGGATCTTACATGGTTATTTGGTGTGACATTACGGAAACACGTTAGAAGTGGTTGACCAATCACAACACACTGATCCAGCCGACCAATCACAACACACTGGTCCAGCCGACCAATCAGAGCACATTGTGCTTTTCAGAAGGAGTGGCTTCATAAAGACATGAACTAAACAGAGCGTTACTGACTGTTTTTTGAACATTTAAGCATGAAAAACTATTCTAGTAGACCCCAAAAACAAAATCAAGACTTTGTAAAAAGGCAAAATAGGTCCCCTTAAAAAAAACTAATTTAATAACAGTGTTAAATGTAATCTTTAGCAAAAAATAAATAAATAAATAAAATCTTCTCCATTTCTCTTCTCTAGCTTGCATTGTATATTACGGATATTGTTGGCTCTTTGACAAATTGCTTTTGTAATTCAGTTTGTATAAAAGCGTCTGCTAAACGCTTAAATGTAAATCTCAGAATTAATATATTATCATGCTGTACATTCTTCACAAAGTCTTACAGAATTTTCAATTCAGCCATTTATAACTTGTCAGCCATAACAAGAAAATAATGATCAGGCAGCATTAGCATTACAGTTAATGTTAGCCAGAATTTTAATATGTATAAAAGAGCATCACTAATATATACGCTACCATTCAAAAGTTTAGGGTCCGTAAGATTTTTTTTCATGTTTTTGAAAGAAGTCTCTTCGGCTTACCAAGGCTAAATTTATTTGATCCAAAATGCAGTAAAACAGAAATATTGTGAAATATTTTTACAATTTAAAATATCTGTTTTACAAATGTACAATTATGCTACTTAATATTTTAGTGGAAAATGTGATCATTTTGTTCAGAAAGTTCAAAAGAACAGCATTTATTGGTAACTAATTCAATGCATCCTTGATAAATAGAAGTATTAATTTCTAACAAAAATCTTGAAACTTTTAAATGGTAGTATATATATATATATATATATATATGCTCAACATATAGACACACACAGCCACAGAACTAGCAGATCTTCCACGTACCTGCTAGTGCTTTGATGCGGGAGCACTCAAATTGTTTGGCACTGGTGGTCTCCGTTTCCCAGAATCCTGTGCTTGCAGGCCTGTTGTTGTTGTTGAGCTGTCTCTGGGCCTCAGCATTGTCCAGGTCTGTTGAGGCATTGGCCATCGTGCCTGCTTCCTCAAGCAGCCCTGCATATAGTGCAATAAAAGTCAATATCCACAGTACCAGCTAAAGAGAAAAGCACACACACACACACAAACCTAATAGAATCCAATTCATAAAACGCACACATACACAGCCCTACACACTGATATAGATTGGGATAGTTCACCCAAATAATTTACTCATCCTCAAGTTAATTTCTTTCCTCTGCTGAAAGAAGATATTTTGAAGAATGTTAGCATCAACTGCAAAATATCTTCTGTTGTGTTGAGGGTGAGTAAATGATAAAATAATTTTTATTTTTGGGTGAAATTTCCCTTTAAGAAACACATTTAGATACACACCAGAGACTGTATAGGGAGGCAGGGCACTCACTGACAAATAAATAGGAGAAATGGCAACTCAACATGGCAGCTAACATCTGCAACTTCGGCTTTTTGACATTTTGCTGTCAGATTTTATTGCTGATTCGTCATGTGTTATTTAGATGTAAATTTGGAAGGCAGTTTTGGAGATTTCAGTCTTTTCCCTTTCAAGTAGAAAAGTGCTGTTGTGGCATGACTAGGAAGTAGCTGCCCATTAGAGCATTACCAAGATGGCCACCGAGTGAACTAACTTGCCTTAAAGGGATAGTTCACCCAAAACTTTAAAACTTTATTTAAAGGGCTCGTTAGTAATATGCAAAACACACCCATGACTCATTAGGATACTAGGTACAACCCTTTTGGACCATGCGCCTGGCGCGCCAAACATTTTTTCTGTCGCTAAACTAGCAAAAGTGGCCATTTTAGCTTGTTTCTACAAGTCTTTGAGCTCTTTTATCGTGACTTGTGTTTCACGAGACTTCTATCCGAGCACTCCGCATCAGTGCAATGCGAAGTGCAATGCTGTACCAGTTCAGCTACCGAGAAAGTTTTCTGTTAGAAAAGCCATACATAAATGTATGGAGCTGTTTATGTGTTGCAAACATGTATTAGTTTATAAATCATGCACTATGGCAAAAGTGTTTTGAGGTCACAATATAGCATTGTGTAAAGAACCACGTGAAAATAAGTCTTTAATAATCAATAATATGCCCTAGAGCATGTAATCCATGTGAATAAAATGTGAATAAAGGGCTAAATTAAATCTGTTCATCATATAAAGCAATCGTGTCTCTTCAAAAAGATTGGATACAACCACTCAATTTATATGGTTAATTTTACTAACCCGTTAAATGGACTTTGCGCACATAAAGATGCACAAAGTTAAAGTTTTACAAAAATACCACCAACAGCAAAACAGTACTTTTAAATGACTGTTGCAAAGTTTAATATGAAAATAAATGTGTCAACTGTTGGGTTATGATAAATGTGTTGTAAAGGTCACATCTTGTGCACTCACATAATAGTATCTAGTGTCTAGTAAACAAATTAAGTAAACTAATTAGGGCCCAAGCATTGATGGTGTGAGGACCCTTTTGTAATTGTTTAGTCTTTTATTCTTCTTCTCCGAAATGAATTGCATTTTTGAGGGCCTAAACATGCTCGAAAACTCATGAAACTTTGCACACGCGTCAGAAGTGGTGAACATTTATGTCTGATATGGGTTTCAGAATTCAGGCGTGGCAAAATGGCTCGATAGCGCCACCTACAAAATTTCAATTAAGCTATGTTTGCACTAAGTTTCACGTACAAGCATGAAATTCGGTACACACATGTAATAGCCCAATACCTACAAAAAAAGACCCTCAGAGCAAAATCTGAAAACCAAACAGGAAGTGAGATTTTTTTTAATTTTCTCTGCAAAATTTTTGCAGTTTTTGCCATTTCCAGACGTTGTACTTTAACAAACTCCTCCTAGAGATTTAATCAGATCAACACAAGGCCTTTGCGATGTTAAATTGTGAAGATCTTGAGTTTTCCCTGAAGGGCGTGTCCGTGGCGCCCTCACAAAATTCGATGTTTTGCCATGAAACAGAAGTTGTTGTAAGTTAGGCATACAATGTCCGATCTGCCCCAAACTTCACATGTGTGATAAGAGTCCTGGCCTGAAGACATCTACATGCCAATATTCAGTTAGTCATAGCGCCACCTGCTGGCAACAGTAAATGGCATGCTTTACACTGTGATTAACCTCCAGAAACACATTTAAATATGCCATGAAATACCAAACATGCTAGAAACACGTTAAATTATGCAACACGTGGCTAAGTGCTAATGTATGCGATTTACGCCACAAAACAGCAAGCTGTTGTAACAGGCATACAATGTCCGATCTGCCCCAAACTTCACATTTGATAATAGTCCTGGCCTGAAGACATCTACATGCCAATATTCAGTTAGTAATAGCGTCAGTTAGCCATATTTTACTATATTTTAGATCAATATATTGGTTTTCTTTAACATTTTGTATTTGGAGATTAATTCTTGACACTAAAAAACATTCTCTGAATTAAACATAATTTATTTCTATAAAAAAATAATACTAACAATAGAAAAAAAACACATTTGAGTTTCTTTTTCAAACAATGAAGTGTGTGTAATTTAAAAATAAGCAGATTAATGCTTTTTGTTTGAGGACAAAACAATTAGAGCCATAGAATAACCAGAAGGTGGGAGTATAGCCTTATTTATGAACCAGGTTGGATATGTCCTTGAGAACACTTTCACAGATTAGTTTTACCTACAGTCACCAAACTCGGTACATATATTTTTCTCATCGAGCCGGACAACTTTCTAACTTACAGTCATTAGCTCCGACCAACAGGAAGTCAGATATTTTGGTTTGAATGTGGAATTTTTGAATAATCAGGCTCTGAGTTTTTATAAACTCCTCGTAGGAGATGCATGGAATCGACACCAAACTCGGTCAACATGAAACAAAGACACTGAAGATGCTATATTGCGAAACGATTATAGGATATCTCAAATGGTGCTGCTATGGCGAGGGATCAAATAAGGACAAAAAGGGAAACAGAAATTGTCTCATAGATTGTAAAATCATTGTTTGATTTAAATTAAATTAAGATTGTATGTTTGGTAATTTGACCTGGATGAATTTAAAATGAATGTACTATTTTTCAGATCAATATATTTATTTCTTTAAAATATTTCTTCTAAATTTCTCACTCTCTCTCTCTGTCGCTCCTTCCCCTCCCCCTATCTCGCACTCTCTCAGGCTCACTCTGTGTGTGTCTGTGGGGGGGGGGGGGGGGTCTCTCTCTCACTCTGTGTGTGTGTGTCACTTTCTCTCTTGATGGTGATAATTTAACCCTTTCATATCATAGGCTATCACAAATAACTATAACTTTAGTGTGAAAAAAAAGGTTAAATAAAAATAAAAAAAAACTATACAAATACCTTGAATTAAATACTGGCCTTCTGGACTTACAACATTTTGAGCTGCAAAAGATAACTTTGCACATATTTGAAAGTGACCTATTATATCCTATGACATTAAAAATCATCTATATTTAAATGACATCATGGGTGTGGCTTGTGGTCATAGTGGCACCAGCTCCTGCGGTAAATGTGGCATATTCGAGCGATTTTAAAATATTCTCCTGTTTAAATGCATATTGCCAGTCGTGCACAGTTGCCCTGAAGCCACCGGCTTGGGCCCGTCATCGCTGCTTGCAGCTTTAATTATTATTAAAAATGCTCATTTTGTGTTATTTTAGTCACTTCAAGTAGTTGTGAGGTAGTGTGCAATGACTGATGGATAAATATAAGATAAAACCCTGTTGAAAAAAACAGCATATGCTGGTTAGGTATCTTTTGAAGCATGGCAGCTGGTTTGAGCTGGTTTAAGCTGGTCCTTAGCTGGTCATGAGCTGGTCCTGAGCTGGAGCTAGTTGCTTAGGACCAGCACTTGACCAGCTTAAACCAGCTCATGACCAACTAAGGACCAGCTAAAACCAGCTGTCATGCTTCAAAACATACCTAACCAGCATAACCAAAATTTTTTCAACAGGGAAGATCGGACTGAGCCTAAAATCTTCTTAAGATGGCTCAATACTCTGTCAGTGTGAAGTCCTCCATGGAGCGACTGGAACGTAACCATGATTCCTGACATTTAAACTAAGGTAAGGCCTATGTGTGCTGTGAAAGCTAACTTAACAGGTGTTTTGAGTCACATTTGTTAGCCTACCATGTTGTCTACTGTAGTACAGACACTCTGTATTGAGTCTATTCAACATCCAGGACCGGAACGATTCGTTGTACGAGACAGATATTCCTTTGAATCCACAACAAATAACTGTTCCAATTCCCCTCAAGCTGATGTACAGTAGCTTCATGAGAGGATGACGTCAAGTGACCTTTTTACAGGAATACAGAACAACTAGGTCAAATTCACCTACTCTCCACTACCGATATGAGAGAGGTTTTTTCCTCAGCGTCTTGATAAGTGAATTTAGTATGAATTAATTTCTAATAGATTTAGGAGGCTAATCCTTCACCCCATCCCCCATCCAGAACCCTTTCCACTGCCGGCCCGTGAACAACCAGACCCTCATTGGTGTGCTGTGTGTCATATGTGCAATTATATGAATTTCTATCCATACAGTTACTGTTCTCATGGTTATAAACAAACACAGAGACTCTTTGACAGGTGTGATCTGCTCTTTTTACTTATATGTTCATTGAGATGTCAGTCATTATTGTCTCGAGTGAATGCAGCACAAAAATGCATAGCGCTCCCCTCCCCCAGTTTTTTATGAACCCAAAATCTCAGTGGCCCCATCCCCCATAACACACACACACACACACAATGTGGGTTGTTTTCAACACCCTCCTGACAGATATTCCAAATGGCACATTTGGAATCAATAGATAGAAAGAGATAAGCAGAATTTGTTTTGTGTGATGAATTTATGCCATTTTTATTGTAAATATATATATATAACTGTGTGGTTTATTTATTTTAGATTTTGGAGGTCAGATTTTAAACTTTTAAATTGACTTGCTGCATTGAAAATGTTCAGTTGTCTCAATTGAATTATGTGAACTGAATGTCTTTTAACATTGGCACTTTAGTTGTTGAATCAACTGAAATTTTTCAATGAAACAATCAACATATCATTTTGAATTTTGACCTCCAAAATCTTTTTACAGTGTGATGTTTAAATAGGCACTTGTCTCATATATGGAAGTGTTTCAAATGTTTCACAGGTGTCCTAATTTCTCAGATTCTTCACAAATTGTGAGATTTAACGGGGAGGTACAGTATACAGGCCATGTGTTTTATGCAAAACGGAATTCATCTCTTTTAGGCATGTTGACATTTTCCCTTTTGTCAAAGAGTAAAATCCACAAAAACAATCCACTCAGCCCATTCTTTTGAATTTTCATTTGATTTAAGAACACAAATATACCCAAAATAGACACTTTAAAAATAATTTTTAGAACAAACAATAAAAAATGAAAATTCTCAAATACTCTGTACCAAAAATCAAACAGCAGAAGAGGGCATTGAGATATCACCCAAGACACAGTACACATTATTTCAAAAGGAATGACAGAGAGATACCAAAGATAGTTTCAAAGGAATGGGTAAGAGACATATGGAAGTTTTCTTATCATATTAAACAAATTCTTTGTGAATTAGGCCAAGCATTGCAGTCTCACCATTGGAGAGCTGTTACGGTGAGCTGCAGTAGATAATCAAATAGAGACATGTGACAAGACGACGATCAAACTAACTTTTAATGAATTCCAGAATTACACAGCACTACACGCTTGAACATAACGTTAACACTAGACAAGGAACTAAGGAACACTCAGGGCTTAAACACACAAGGGAAGTTAATCAACACAACATGGAACAGGTGTGCAACTCATTAACATCCATGGAAACTAACAATGACAGGAAACTCACGGGGCCGTTTACATAACCGTTTTTTTCAACTCAAGGCCTGAAAACGCAAGCTTTTGAAAATGGGTTTCAAAAGTACAAGATTTTTACAATACCGTTATCGTCCCCATGTAAACAACAAAAAACACAAATTTGTGCAAACGGTGACATCATGCACATGCGTGTTACGTGTTCAGTCTATAGAGGGTATGCATTGACGTCACTTTCCCTCCGGAACACGCCCCCTCAGCCGGACTGAGTGGCAAAAAAGCCTAATGCATTTAATAGTGGAAACTGCGAAAACGTGAGTAAAATAAACGGTTAACAGTTTAAATTGAAGATTGGACTAGATATAGTGTTCCTTACAACTTACCAAAGCTCCAGTGATCCATGGATATTGACATGCAGCCAGGAACCGTGTTTCCTGAAATGTATATGTGCCTGCATTTCGACACTGGGGAAATACATAAAGCAAATTTGCCTGTGAACGCTTTATATAAATACAATATAGGTAGGTCTAAATCCGGGTGATGATTTTATCAGTGTTATATCGTCATATCGTCCATCCATAAACATCCTTTTATAGTTTTTGTAAGTCTTATGCAGAATATAAGCTGGTAAATATTTGACCCTAACCCTAATTGATGAGTTGTCAATACAATATATAACATTACAATACATAGGGTATGATTTTACCCCAAAATTCAACATATTGACAGAAAAAAGATAACTACAAATCCATGTTTCGCTGTCTGGAGTCCAGTTGTGTCTCAGAATTTGTTTCTCTTTTCTGTAGCTTTCGGGCAGTCTGTAGAAATGTACCTCAGATTTCTTATCAAATCTATTTGTATAGTCAATCTCAAAGCTCTTTTCCGTTTTAGATGTGTTTTGTGTGTTTTTTGCGGCATTCACGCTGAAAACCAATGCTGCCTCTTGCCTTTTGCCACTCAGTGGGTGTTACCGCAGTCACTCCGGCCGACGGTGACGTCACGTGCACACCCTCTATAGACGGATATAGTGTTTCTTTACAAAGTGACATCGCCAACTACTGGCCTGGCAGCAGAATACAGAGTTTTTAGTCGTTTTTGCGGATCCGTGTGAACGGGGATCATTTTGAGAACAAAGTCGTCTGTACAATGAAAATGCAAATGTTTCAGTTTTTAGTAAATTATTGTCATGTAAACGTACTCTCAGACAAAGAGGAACAGAACAAAACCAACCTAAAACACAATGAAACAAATGGTACATTTACATGACAATGATGTACTAAAAACGTTAATGTTTTTCCATTGCGTTTTTCAAGTACAGATGACAACGTTGTCAAAACTGAGAAAGCCAAGAAGAGCAGAAAGCAGGAGACTAAGTAATGGTTATACAATGAGCAGAGTTAGTTTATTGAATAATCTTAGTTGCGTATGTTTCAATGCTCAGACTTATACAACACAAATACAACAAGGGTGGTTATGCCAAACTGCTTCACTACAACATCCCATAAAACCTTGAAATGGCGATAATTCTCTTATCTCTTATTCATGAAGACAAACATTCCACATTCTGTGAAACCACACAATCATAAGATTAAACAACAATAGAAAGAAAATAATAATATAAAATATAAAATGACAAATGAATAACAATTGTGAATAAATGATTAAATGATAAATGTAAATCAAATAATAATAATAATATGAATAATATGAATAAAAATTATAACTACATAACTACATAAATGACTACTAATTGTAAATGATTATAAAATTAAATCATATATAAAAAATTAAAAAAAATTAAACAACAGATGTATGGTTGCTCTCTTAAAGTAATGCACACACACACAGATTGCTTCTGAGAAGCCTTAGATCCTTCAGCAGCCTCATTTGATTAAATGTGGGATGACAGACAACCAAGCACATCAGAGAGAAACCCTGTCTGTAACATACAACTTCTGCATCCCATTCCCCACATATATCCATATTATGGCACAAGAGTTATTCCATCAGTTCCATCAGCAAAGTCCATAAGCGTCAATTTCCAAGTGGTTTGACAAAAATAATTTTGCTTCCTTCTAGGTTGACATATTTCCTACTGAAACAGGAAGCTGGGGCGGGGCTTATAGCTAATAGTGTTTAGTTTACATTACATCCTGTCAAAACCATGATCAGATATGATCTTATTGCCCTTTTTATACAGCTAAGTAGCCTTTAGTTTACATCACAACCTAGCAAAACCTCACTTGACAGTTTGAGCTCTGGATGAAAGCAATGAAGACACTTTTAAAATAAAAAATCCAGCCATTTCCTTTGCAATCAGTTGGCTGAGAGACAAAGCAATGTTTGACAATTGACAGAATTCAATTGTTTATGCATGTTCCCGAGAGCCTGTCTTCCGTTCTATGACACATGAAATGAATGCTTATACAATGTTCAGGATAATAGCAAAGGAGCTATTCTGTACTGCAATGTCAATGTGTCATGCAAAGAAAAGGGATTAATTCAAACTATAGTCTCACATAGCCAGATCTATATAGTCTATGAGACAAACATATTGTATACTTAAATTAACAGTGTAATTTTAACCCTTAATCGGTCCTTGGGGTCCAGCTGACCCCATTGAAAGAGTCCTTCATTTTTAAAAAGTGTTCCCTTCATCTCAGGGGCATGAGACTCTGTGACTTTTCCTAAATAATCTATCTAAACACGCACAAAACATCTGGGCTTGATTTGGTTGTTCTAAAGGTGTGTAAAAAAAAAAAATCACAGTTAAAGGTCCTTGGGGTCAGATTGAAAAAAAATGTGTTTGTCAAAAAATAAATCAGTATAAATTTGAAAATTTCTACATTTAAATAAAGGTCTGGTCCTAGACTATAAACACAAAGTGGAACGAACTTTCTATCTCACACACACACACACACACACACACATGTGTGTGTGACTGCAACAGAGAGCATTTTTATAGAAATTGGCAAATAAAATCAACAAAACTGGCATAAATCTGAAAAATTTCCATACATAAATGAAGGATTAATACTAGAGCACCAAGGCAACATAGAACAAGCATGTTCACTCTCTCTCTCTCTCTCTCACACACACACACACATACACACACACACACGCAGGTGTCTGGGGCATTTTTTTTATTTTGGCAGACATAAATGCAAAACAGTGTGAAGGGGTACACATAACACCACACACACACACACACACACACACACACACAGAAAGAGAGGGAAACGGCAGATAAAAGTAAGATGGAAGTTTTATTGTTCTGTGAACTCTTCACTCCTGTTCATTACTGTTTATTGGTGCTGTTGTTTTGTATTGTGTTGGTTTTATTTACTTTTTTAAATTCATCTCTTGTTCTAAAAAAATGAATCATTTGTGATAAATAATTTTCTGAAATAAATAGTATGTGATTACAGTCATGTCTTTTAGTGGTGACTTGTAACATTTCTGCAAATTTATGTATAATAATTTGCAAAAGCAAACAATTCAAAATATATCAGACAACAACAAAAATAAATACAAAAATACAGATTTTGTATGTATTTTAGAATGTTTAAATATATATATATATATATATTAAAGTTGTGAGGAGAAGTTGAAGCATCAAGAAAAATGAAATGAAAATGAAATGAGTCCCTATTGACCTCTACTGGATATATGTGGTCATTGCACTTTCTTTCTTTAACTATAATTCCTAAAGTTTTTCCACAAACCTGTAGATGGCAGTATTCTATCCCTAACACATAGAGCAATGTCCAAATACAATTTAGATTTAATTAAGATCATCGTTAAAGTGATTTTTTCATTAAAAATCAATTTTTCATAAGCCAATTTATGGCGTAGTTAAGTAATTGCGCAGTAAATAGGTAAAAAAAAAAACTACCAAATATCCACAAAAACAGCATAAATGCATAGTTGAGAAGTAAATAAAAAAATTATATATAGTTTACCATATAAAAAAATGTATATTTCCTTATGCAGTCGCTCTGTAAAAGTTTGGGGTCTTTGTGAGCACGAGCAATAAGTTGCTGGCTGTAGTTCACTTATTGGCCACCGGTGTCGTTAATAACAAAGGTATCTGAATTCTACATATAGCCCCTTTAAAGGGATAGTTCACCCAAAAATAAAATTCCGTCATTAATTACTCACCCTCATGTCGTTCCAAACCCGTTCATCTTCGGAACACAAATTAAGCGACAAGAATACTTTTCATGCGCAAAAAAACCAAACAAAAATAATGATTTTATTCAACAATGTCTTCTCTTCCCTGTCACTCTCTTACGCTATTCACAGTGCAGCGCTTCCGGGTTCTACGGCAGAACGGCGGCTCACTATTGGCTGAGCACCACATGCATGCGTTGTGGTGCTTACATGAATCGAGTAGGAGAGAGTCACAAAAGAGAAGAGATTGTTGAATAAAGTCGTTATTTTTGTTTGTTTTTTGCGCACCAAAAGTATTCTTGTCGCTTCATAACATTAAGGTTGAACCACTGGAGTCACATGGACTATTTTAACGATCTCTTTACTACCTTTCTGGGCCTTGAAAGTGGTCGTTGTGTTGCTGTCTATGGAGGGCTCAGAAAGCTATCTCTAAATCAAAATATCTTAATTTGTGTTCTGAAGATGAACGAAGGTCTTAAGGGTTTAGAATGAAATTTCATTTTTAGGTGAACTAACCCTTTAAGAGTTTTTAATAAACAGTCGTGAAAGTGTACTCTCTTTAAGTAGCCACTTTTAATTAGTACTATATTATCTTTAAGTACAGTTTTTAAAAATTAAACTATATAAGATTTTGAAGTACACTACAAGTGTACATCCAATACAATTAAGTGCATGTCTTCTCACAAGGTTTCACATATTAATAATAGACTAAAACAACACACAAATTAAGGTACACTCTCAGAAAAAAAGGTACAAAAGCTGTCACTGGGGCGGTACCCTTTCAAAAGGTACTAAAATGTACGCTTTAGGTACTAAATATGCACCCTTAGGGGGTAAATAAGGTACAAAGGTGTACCTTTTGAAAGGGTACCGCCCCAGTGACAGCTTGTATCTTTTTTCTGAGTGTGTATGAAACAAATTTGCGATGTATCTTTTACACAACCTCTGTATCAGATAACAGTATAATGTACCCAGGGTTTCCTTTCCCACTTCTCTGCACCAGTAGTAACAGTTTGACCTCGTTTCAGGCTCTCTTGTCCTTACTGGGCCTATCGGGGCTTTTTTCCTTCCCAGCACCTGGTGTCCACAGACATGACAGACTGCAGGATCTAACTGGCATGTGTTTCTCTCTGACAAACAAACACATCTGTGAAAGAAGCACGAGACTACAGGCGTTCACACATTCACAATTAACTCCACTCCTCGCAAGCAGTTCAAAAAGAATCAGACACAACCGCACCACACACACACACACAATGAGTAAATTTGATTCGGGTCACTTATCTTCTGAGGTTTAAGGCAAAATCAGTAGTTCTGGTTGATGGATTGCAGATGTGTTGAAAAGGCCTGTTTGTCTTTGG
Organism: Coreius guichenoti; assembly: GCA_039654105.1. Classification (NCBI taxonomy): domain Eukaryota; kingdom Metazoa; phylum Chordata; class Actinopteri; order Cypriniformes; family Gobionidae; genus Coreius; species Coreius guichenoti. Next base: position 36,539,701 of record CM077181.1, read on the forward strand.
AGGTGGGTAATTCAAGGAGCTGAAGGCTTTATTCTACTGCTGTCCCTTGCAGAGCATTGCTCGTTATTATACAGCTTTGGCTGTGCTCTGGACCTTCCTCAATGTAGTAGCCAGTTTTTCTGGTGGTGTTTTTTTTAGTACATAACAGAAAATATGATAACCATTAAGCATTAACCATTAAGGTCTTTTAGAAGCTGTCTTTATTTATATTAAGTATATTATTTATATTAAGTAAACATAATTAAACATTGACTTAAAAAAATGTTTTTACACTGTAAAAAAAAAACAAAAAAAAAAAACTTTGTTTAGTTTTCGAATAGGCTTTTTTGAGTTTAACTTACATCCCAAAAGTTGAGATGATTTTTTTAATTTTGTCAATTCAAATACATTGGACAAATCAGTTGGATAAACACAGTAAATTAAGATTAGTTTACTAAAATTAAAAAATATATTTTTTATACTGTAGTTTTATCTTTAGTGAAAATTCTTTTTTTCATATTATAGCTAATTTAGATTTTGTTTATGGTGAAATTAAGGCCAGAACATATTATATTGGCCTGCATTAAATAATAAATAATATATAAATAATAATAAATTATATATATATATATATATATATATATATAATCTTACTTTGCATTAATGTTTTTGTCTTAGGGAAAAGAAATGTTTTTGGTTAATATTAAAGGGGTCATAACATGAGAAATCAAATTTACATTGATCTTTTGACATATAAAAGGTCTTTGTACCATTAAAACATCCTGCAAGTTTCATAGTTTAAAACATCCTCCTCATAAACAAAATTTGTTTGGATATTGAGGGATCTGTGACTTCACACAAGCACATTCATTTGCATATGCCTGCCTCCAGAGCAAGACATTGACGAATAGTTATACATCACTGCACCATAGGCCCCGCCCACTGGCATTTAGTCGCTTAACAGCTGACATTTGCCTGCACTGAATGCGAGCGTCGCATCTACAGCAAATAAAACCCATTATAATCACTGACACTGTCTACACTTGATACAGTATATAGATGCCTGCGCCTGAGTCTGCCAACATGAGAACAAATGGAAGAGTAAATGGAAGCGCAAATGAACGTTCGCTGTCCTTGACGCGTCCAGTTTAAACAGCTCTGCGTCTCTGTCGGTACAGGCTTCAGAAGGATCCCAGCATCAGGAACAAGTGGATAGTTTACGTATTTAAATGGCGTTCCGGATCACGTCAGAGGATTATATGTTTGTTCAGAGCATTTAGTTTGTCAGTGTAATGGAGAGTTTGCAAAGAAACTTTTGCTGACAGACGAAGCAGCCAACTGTACTGGATCTGACAGCTGCATTGCAAACCACAAGAAAATGATTTCATAACGCGTTGTCTGTAAATAACATATGGATAATGTTTTTCAAAACACTTACTCACATGCAATAGCTAGTGTGTGTTGATACTGCTTCCTATGCAATGACGTTAGCCAATCATAACAGTGGGCGTTAACTGACAAGCCTTAAAGGAGCCACGCCTTAAAAACGGATCATTTCAGACAGAGGGTCAGAATGAAGGTTGAAAGTTGATCCAAACAAAGTATAATTTTTTCAGTGCATCTGTAATCTGTGCTGACAACAAGTGCTGCAGATTCTGTCTGGACGTGCTTATAATTAATTAGCTCTTTTTAATTTATCAAAGCAGCAGGTATCATCCACCCTGTCTCCTCACTGTCAATATATAAGCATAATAGGATAAATCTGCATTGACATCATCATGTTCCTAAATCAGTTTCCATCTTCAAGACAATGTGAGACCGAGGGACAGACGGGCTGGACGAGGATAATCTGACGGAAGAATCTGCCTCAACGAAGAACAGCGATTGCCCTTTAAAAAGGACATTCTACATTTAAACTCAAATAGGTCAGATATAGATCAGGAGCTGGTGCTTCTTCCCAGACTGTAAGGTTGCTTTCAGGGGAATAAAAAAGTGATCCAGTCCTCGAAGAGACGAGAAGGACCTGAGGGAGATCATGCCATGCTGCATTAACATGAAGGCCGTCACTCCCTGGGCAGAGGACTTCTCTCTCTCTATGCTTGCTGCCACCTTCCTTCATTTCTTGATTGAATAAAGTAAATATAGACATCTTGTTGAATTTATTTGACTGAAAAATCTGCTTGGGGATCAATGACATCCGTAGAACTGGACTACATACATAAATCTCTTTGACTAGAATTTCAGAAACCTGATATGATTTGATTGATTTTAAAAGACAACAAATTAGAAGGTGCAACAGTAAACGTCAGCAGTACAGACAGCGTTAGGCCTATGACATCACACTATGTACTCACAGTTCAGACATTTGTTGTTACAAAATCTATTGCTAATAATAAAGCTAGCCTTCAATCTCATCACTGTGAAAGACACATATACATACACCTCTTATTTGAAAAATTATGCATTTGCATCAAACCAACTGGATTTAGAAGTTTAAAAATAAGTGTTTGTTGCAAAGAATAAAATTATAGCTCTGTATTCTAAGCACAGTTGTGCATCATCAATCAACAAATCTATATTGCATAACTATTAAAAATTCACATAATTTGTTTTCAGTTAACATATATAATGACACATATATATGCCCTGACACTTGGTTTCATATAACTGAGATCTGGTGCCTTTAAACAGTCCATAAAATATTTTAAATGTACAAATAATAATTTCAAAATTGTATTTTTAAATTAAAATTATTGATTATTAATTTAATATATGCATTTTTATTGTCATCATTTTTTTTGCATAATTGTATATTTTCATTAACCATTTTTCAGTAATCATAAAACATTATTATTGCTATTATAATTCCATTTATTCCACCAACTGTATGTGCAGCATTTAAAGGCCCACTGAAGTGCCTCAAAACACACAGCATTATTCACTGTGTTGACGTAATTTCCACTGAAACAGGAAGACAGGGCGGGGCATATCGCCTATCCCCTTTTAAAAAATAGCCAATAGCGTTTAGTTTATATCACAGTTCGGCCAGAGCTGTTGAGCTCAGTAAAGCCGCAGTTTCCTCCTAATCTCCTCAATATTGCTTTAAAATACAGCATTCTGTGCAGAATTCAAATGGGTCCGATATGTTTTGTGTTCTGCGCCGACTCGGAGATGGGTATAGCTGCAGCCTGGAGATCTCCAAATGGGGATGGGAGCTCCAAAATAGGATGTGGCTATCTCCCATTGACAGACAGGCACATGACACGCATGCATTATTTTTCCCCCAATCCAGTTCCACGCAAACTCCGCCCCGCAGCAGATTCTAAAGATCTCATTGGTCATGTCAATCACACTGCTGATTTCCTAATTCCTACACAATGCCAGGCTAAAACAAATACTAACCCCTAAACCTACCCTACACCCTAACCTTAACCAGTGAAACTGACTGCAGGGCAGGGTTTGAATAGCGCTGAATAGTGTGCTGAAGAAAACGGCATTTCAGGAGTTAATAAGATTATGCGACATGAGATCATCGAGCCGGGCCGGCCGTAACTCCCCAACTGGACCTCACCGGACAACGGAAACTTTTTAGCTGCACCCAGCATCACTACGCCCTCCTACACTGCGAATCTCGAGCCCTGGGACACCTCAGTTCCTTAGAACACTGCGATAGAGTAAAACGTTACCACGTGCTGCACTGGGACGGCTCGCGGGGTATTCCCGCTTATATCGCAAAGGTGAGCAAAGGTTCAAACTCCAGTCCGAACGCCACTGGCCACAAGCTCCGGGCTGCTCTCTCACGAAGCATATTTATTTATATAGGATTTTTTACTTATATTGCATATTTTATAACTTTTTATTTTAGATCAAAGGGAAACGATGTTTAATTTCCAAACTTTTATTTTGAAATGCAAGTCAATTGACTGAAGCCAGAGCAAATGGCTGAAGTCTTTGTGTGTGGAGACCCCGCCCACTTTTGGAGGTTCTGCCCACTTTTGGAGTTAACGGCCAATTTTGGAGATCGCCGGTCTGCAGCTATACCTACTTGCCGACTCGAGTATATGATCCGCTCTGTGCTATCGTGTCTCAGGACCGGACTAGACTGTGTGTGCACTGCGGCGTGACACTAACATGAAACCAGACTTCATTCTCCCCAATGGAAATCATATTTACACGGTCTGAATCATTCCCTATCCCCTATATAGTGTAGGGGGTGGGATGCTTCAGATTCTAGAGAGCATTTGATTGGACAGAAAATCTGATGAGAAGCTTTAGTGCAGAGTGATATCAAAATCATTGATCCATATTGGCGGAAGTGAGAGACTAAGTTTTAAATGCTTATATCTTCTAAATGCGAATTTTGCCATTGTTTTGGAGCACACTCGCTTATAGATGACAGTAAGGCTAACATATTCCTACTAAAAGCCAAAAAACTTTAATTTTGATTTCATGGGGTCTTGACTAGATGAATAGTATCAATAGACCTTTCTGTGGCATATATGCTGCTGTAGGTGCAGCTTCTGTGCCTCCTTTGCAGTCTAAATACTACAAACAGTAAGGTTGCAATGCATGGTCAATGCAGACACCAACATAACCTACTGTTTTCATTTAACCTTAATATGACTCAAATGTCCTGCCCCTCAGATAGTAACTAATATCTGTAAATTAGACATCCTCGCCTCCCTCTGTCTATTTCTTGTATGCTGCAGAACAGGTCATGAATGACAGCAAGTGTTTCATGTTTTACACAAAATGTACACTGCTACACTACTAATGATTGGAGCTGTAGGTGCAGCTATAGCATGGATGATGTACTTCTTTAATGCCTTTACCGCATTGTTGACCAATATTCCCATCACCGTTTACACATAGCGCTGTTTGATGTTTTCTTCCATTCAGGCCTGTCACTTTACATAGCCACTTATTTAAGCTTACAAACAACTTTCCTCAGTGTGGTCCAATGTGCAGTGTGTTGGAAAATGCAGCACAGTGCAGATATGAATACCAGGCCTTTCTTAAACACAAAACAAACGCAGCTGACATTTAAAATAAGCACTCCAGCACCACAGACACGCGACAGTGAAATATCTGCTCAAGACACGGCCCAGAAATGACTGCAGTGTGTGGCCAGCACAGGCCGGTCGCTGCATTCAGCATACAGGAATCAACGGACATTACAACAATGTATGTGAATCACTGTTCTCCAGCATAGACATACGCGCTTCACTGCGTCCTTACCTGCACACACACTCCTAAGGATGAATGATTATTCCACAGATCAATGCAGTAAAATTCTTCTCATGCGGTGTATGAATAATCCCGGGTGGATTCAGCGCTGTCTCTTTTCTCTGGCATACTTCAGTCAGGTACACGGCGCGCGGATGCGAGGAGAAGAAGGGGATGCGTGGCGCAAAACGGCAGTCGGTATATTCGATGCCACCGGTCAGTACGCGGCTTCTTACAGGGTGATGTCACACGCATCACATTCAAAATTTGTCTTTGGCCAGATTTGCTTGCTCGGTCAGATCGCCGGTGTGCTCGGATATCCCGTGCACCGGATACACACGCTCTCTCTCTCTCTCTCTCTCTCTCTCTCTCTCTCTCTCTCTCTCTCTCTCTCTCTCTCTCTCTCTCTCTCTCTCTCTCTCTCTCTCTCTCTCTCTCTCTGCGCTCTCAATAACGCGGAGGATACAGCAGTGATGGGGAAGCCACACGTGCGCGCGCGCACACACACACTGACACACACACACTGACACACACACAGAGAGGTACACTTATCTTTGTGAGGACTTCCAATAGCCTCCTGTTGCCATTAAATTAAGCTGATTACAATTGTAGACTACCACTCTTCTCAAAATATCGGTCTACAATTAGGATGAATTAGCCTAAACTGGTTTGCTGGGTTATACTGGTCTCACTGGCTAGATAATAAGTGCCCAAACCCCCTCTAAAACTAGCCCATGGACTTAGATATTTACATACAATTTCATAATTATGTCTATGTCTTGGTCAAAGTGTAGCCTACTGTCGAATGCATTAAACTAGAATATACTTTAATGTATACTTTAATGTCATTTCTATTGATACTTGTATGTTATGTATTTAAATATATTTGTTATCAAATGATATTTGTTGCTATTTGGTACAATTAAAAAATGTACTTTAAATGTAGCATTGAACTCACTACAAGCATAACAAAAAATATTTTTTTAAATATTAATTTTAAAATGTAGGCTACTTTAAAGTAAAACTTTTAATTTGATGTTATTACAAAGTGCAAATTTTAAAAGTGTACTTGAGTGTGTTAAGAAACAGTCATGAAAGTCTAATTTTATTAAGTACACTTAAGTGGCATTTTATTCCATTAATAGCCTATTATACTATTATTTGCAAGAACAGTTTTTAAGCATACTTTTAAGATTTCAATTAAGCACACTTTTTTTTTTTTTTTTTTTTTACAAGGATCAGTCATCTTGACGTGGTCATCTGTTTTATCATACATTATTATGGGGTAAACATTATATAAAGCGGATTCCAGTAGTTTGGTAGGCTATATTAACCTATCATATTATCATGCCTATATGACTATGACCTGTATATACAAGAACCATGATTTTTAACCCTGGTTTGTAAAGCCATCCTCTAGAATGTGGATGGTACAACGAGGTAAATGGAGCATTTGACTTTATTCTCCTTCAAACCACTAGATGTCACAAAAATTCACCTCAGCACTTTCTTTAAAGAGTTAGTTCACCCAAAAATGAAAATTCTTTCATTAATAACTCACCCTCATGTCGTTCCAAATCCGTAAGACCTTTGTTCATCTTTGGAACACAAATGAAGATCTTCTGATGAAATCTGAGAGGTTTCTGTCCCTCCATTGACAGCTACGCAACTTTAAAAAATTCATGATGAGATCATAAAGCTAATCCATATGAATTGAGCGGTTTAGTCCAAGATTTCCTGAAGAGACTCACTCGCTTTATATGATGAACAGATTGAATTTAGGCTTTTATTCACATAAACATTCATCAATGCACACATCAGTTGTGGTAAACAGAAGCTCAAGCATGTTCGCTTGACATGCGAGAACCAATGAGGTTCATTCTCGTGTTACGCAGCACGTTTGAGCTTCAGCAAGAACCAATGAGGTTCATTCTCCTGTTACGCAGCACGTTTGAGCTTCAGCAAGAACCAATGAGGTTCATTCTCGTGTTACGCAGTACGTTTGAGCTTCCGCAAGAACCAATGAGGTTCATTCTCGTGTTACGCAGCACGTTTGAGCTTCAGCAAGAACCAATGAGGTTCATTCTCGTGTTACGCAGTACGTTTGAGCTTCCGCAAGAACCAGTGAGGTTCATTCTCGTGTTACGCAGTACGTTTGAGCTTCCACAAGAACCAGTGAGGTTCATTCTCGTGTTACGCAGCACGTTTGAGCTTCAGCAAGAACCAATGAGGTTCATTTTCGTGTTACGCAGCACGTTTGAGCTTCAGCAAGAACCAGTGAGGTTCATTCTCGTGTTACGTAGCACGTTTGAGCTTCTGCAAGAACCAGTGAGGTTCATTCTCGTGTTACGCAGCACGTTTGAGCTTCAGCAAGAACCAATGAGGTTCATTCTCGTGTTACGCAGCACGTTTGAGCTTTCGCAAGAACCAATGAGGTTTTCTCTTGCGCATCAAGCAGTTTGGGTTGAGGTTCTGTTTATGTCCGCTGATTAAATGTGAATAAAAGCCTAAATTCAATCTGTTAATCATATACTGTAAAGCGATCGAGTCTCTTCAGAAAATTTGGACTAGTTTTACGATCTCTTTATGAACTTTTTGATGCATCAAAGTGGCTGTTGTGTAACTATCAGTGGAGGGGCAGAAATTTCATCAAAAAGAACTTCCAAAGACGAACTAAAGTCTTCCAGGTTTGGAACGACATGAGGGGGAGTAATTAATGACAGAATTTTCATTTTTGGGTGAACTAACCCTTTAAGGTGTGCCTTAACCCTGTTGTACCATATACATTGTAATTTACTAACCCATCCTTAATTAACATTTAACAGTATGAACAGTAGCACAAAATTATGCTAACCTATAGCTAGTTAATAATGATGGTATTAAAATGAACTATTTCAAAAAGTTCAAAAACAACTACATTTAATGACTGGTGATAAATAACCCATTACATTCTGAAAGGTAGCCAAAAATTGGTCCAAAACACGGTCAAATTTAGGGAACTATTTAGAAGTCATTTCACCTTTAAAAACGTTTTAGGAGGAACTCGATTCAGTTATAGGCGTGTTACAACATCAGAGATGGTTTGGTTACATTTATTCATTCACCCACCGACAAGTCCCGCCTTTGACCTGATTGGTTGCTATGATTGGTTAGTGCTAGCTCTAAGCATTCAGCGATTGGACAGATCTGAAGTCATTCATGTAGCCGTAGCAACAACAGCAAACAGAGATCAGATCAAGGGCGGGGCTTATCAGAAAACTAGTGGAGACAAAAAACGCCCCTTCAGTTTTGATAAAAGAGGCGTTACATGACAGCACTGACATAACGATAAGGACTTCAGCTAGATATACTGCTAGTGCCTGAGCGTGGGGTTAACATTAAACTCTTTATTTCCAAGTGGAATCGACCAAAAGCCTTTCTACTTGCCGATATGTCTGATGCTATAAAAAATGTGGCAATATTCGGCTGCACGGGGATGACGGGGTCAGCGACCTTACCTATTGCAGTGACCGCAGGTAGACTCTTACACAATGACATTTGGGATAGAGCTGTTATTTTAAACTTTTCTTCTTTCCTGTGCCTCACAATATATCATTTCAGCAGCTGTCTTTGACCTAGCAAAGTAATAGAAACTGTTGTGTCGAAAGTTGTACTATATAGTGAATGAGAACAGGATTAACATTGTCTGCATAAGAGTTGAATATTAACAAGATGTTGAACTTGCATTTTCTGTGGGTTAATTCGTTGTTAAAATAATATTTTTGTTTACTGAACTATTTTTTGCTCCCACTTTATGCATTGAGATCACGAGACGTTTGTGAAACTTCTTAGTCATGCATAATAACTAATCTGCTGAGTCATACATGCATTTTAAAGATAAGCATAAACCTTCTTGTCTGTTTTTATCTGGACATTGCAGAGGTCCTTATCCGTTTGCCTTCACTTTAGTTGGATTATTGTCATTTTTGTTTAGAGTAAATATATATGAATATATAAAGGTAGGCAATTTTCATGAATATGATACAAATTAGTGCCAAAATAGTGGTCAATTTGTGTAAACATAGGTACTTTTTGAAAATGATTTGTCTCAATTTCATACGAGCTGTTTTTAAAATAAATATTTATTTTGGCTCTACTTAGCTTGATTGTTGATTTGATTGATAGGTGGGTAATCTTATGGTCATCTTGACCAAACAGACGTGGCATCTTGCATGATCTATTTTACCAATTCTTCTCACTTCTTCGGTTATTTGCTGTTGCAGGTTACAATGTGACTGTGCTGGTGAGAGATGCTGCAAGGCTTCCTTCAGACCACAAGGCCTCCAGAGTGGTGGTGGGGGATGTTCTGAACAAAGATGATGTTAAGAAGACCCTGGAGGGTCAGGATGCAGTCATCATCATTCTGGGGACGAGAAATGATCTCAGTGAGTTCACTTAACCTAAAAACAAATTCACTTAGTAATGTAACTATTTTTGTTCTTGGTCATATACACAGCATTACAAGATATGAATGTATTTTACTCAAAATTTTAAGTAAGGTCAGCACTTGTCCTAGTCCTGGTCCTCTTAGCGTTCACATTGGCATTTTAACACCGAACCTAAAGATACTGAACCTAAAGGCATAGGGATACTGTATGCTCACAACCTGATTGGTCGGCTTTTATTATGTATATTTCACGTCAGAACTAACTGAAGATCCAAAACAATGCTGTGTGCTGGGATAAATGCACTTGTTATGTGTGCGTAGCTACATATGATGGTATTTTGACCAGCTGAGAACTCGTGAAGAGCTTATAAAATTTGTAAAGGAGTCAAAACAGTGGCAGGAATCCCTGCGTCACACACACAAACCAAGATCTGCTGCAAGGAGACTGTGATGGGCAACATCACGACTATGATGAGGAAAAACAGGGTCGCATCTTGTGACATCATGTCCCGTTTTTGGTTCGTTTACTTTGGTCTGGGTTGTGTTCATATTTCATTCAAACCGCAGCAGAGTTCGTTTGGAAGCGGACCGAGACCCATCTTTTCAGCGGTCTCAGTCCACTTGTTTGGTGCGCACCAGGGTTCAGATGGCAGCGTTCACACTTATTCAAATGAACTGCACTAACAGAGCAGTCGCTCCAGGGTTTGTTTTAATCAAACCAAAAATGCCAAGTGTGAACACACCCTTAGGGTGCGATTGCTCCGTTAGTGTGGTTCATTTGAATAAGTGTGAACGCTGTTGTGAACGCTTCCGTCCGAACCCTGGTGTGCACCAAACAAGTGGACAGAGAAAAGATGGGTCTCTCCAAGCGAACTCTGCTGCGCTTTGAATGAAATGTGAACGCAACATGAACCAAAAACATGTAAAACGAACCAAAAACAGGAAGATGAGACCCTAAAAAGGACAGAATTCTCACGAATGCTCACCTGTTTTTTCTCGTCATAGTCGTGATGCTGCCCATCACAGTTCGCATCACTGTGTCTCCTCACAGCAGATCTTGGTTTGCGTGTGTGACGGAGGGATTCCTGTCGCTGTTTTGACTCCTTTTACACATTTTATAAGTTCTTCACGAGTTCTCAGCTGGTCAAAATACCATCATATGTAGCTACGCACACACAACAAGTGCATTTATCCCAGCACACAGCATTGTTTTGGATGTTCGTCTCAAAATAGGCAATACGTCATAAAAGACGACCAATCAGGTTGTGAACATATCCCTATGCCTTTAGGTTTGGTTTCTTTAGGTACATAAGTGGACCAGGACTAAATGTTTTTTTTTTTTTTTTTGGTCCGAACCAAACGAACCAAGCAAACCGAACTACAAGTGTGAACACACCCTTAGAGTAAAAAAGTAGGATGGGACTTGATTTTAATTGCACATTATTTACTTGTTCTCTGAAATTTTGTTTGCCGGTCCCACAACGATGATGTCTGAGGGAACACGGAACATTCTGGAGGTCATGAAATCCCGTGGAATCCGCAAAGTTGTTGCATGCATGTCAGGTATCAATGTCTGAGGTGTTTCCAATCATTAGTGTATAAGTGCATACTTGAATATGAAGAAATTGCCATCTCTCTCTCTCTCTTTCTCTTTTCACAGCGTTCCTCCTGTGGGACCGTGCCAGAGTTCCTCCTCGTCTGGTGCCGGTCACTGAAGATCATGACAGAATGTACACTGTCCTGAAGGAGTCAGGACTGGACTATGTAGCGGCCATGCCTCCACATATTGCTGGTAATGAGCGTTAAATGACCGACATCCCTAAAATATGAATTTCAGTTCAGTCATGAAACTCTAGATGGCGCAGGATGATAGGTCCTTTACATGCAATCTGCAAGCAGTCACATCATTACCACATGGCACAAGCTGATTGGCTTCTGCTTATCCTGCAGCCAATGAGATTGCTTGCTCAACATTTAAATAGTCTGGTTCATTGTTTGCTGTTAGCTAGTCCTGTCAGAGTTCCTCTGGAACCCTCCACCTCCCCCAGCTCCACCTGCCTAAATCTGCTACTGGATTTATGTCTATTTATGCAGCTGCAGCATTTTTACATGCTCACAGCAGTGTGTCAGTGTGTCCATACTTGCTACTGCTAATACGGCATCAGCAATAATCAACATCAGCAGCGTAGCAGATCTAGTCCGAGACCAAATACATTTACATTTCCATATTAATAACATGCTAAAACTATTCAGAGAGTTGTCATGTTTGAATTATGTTTAGACTGTTTTGGCTAGTTATATTGTATCAGTTATATATAGTTATATTTATAACAGTTTATCAAGAAATATTGTATGTTTAAGAAAATGTCATTTTGTTGTCTTTCTAGATGACAAGCCTCTGACAGAAAAATACACCGTGACTGAAAACATGTTAAAAGGAAGAGTCATCTCCAAATATGACCTGGGCCATTTCTTTGTCAAGTGCCTTTCCACTTCTGAATGGGATGGAAAGACAGTTGGAGTTTGTGGAGAATATAGTTAATCTACTCAGAGCTTTGTTTAAATCTATTGTCAATAAAGGTGCACTCAGTAATTTTAGTGTATTTTGCACTGTCCAAAATGACTGTTCACTGCAGAGACAATGGGTGGAGCTTGATGTCCAGCCACACCCTAACCCTATCCCTAAAAATAACTAGGTCAAGCTCCACCCATGTGGAACTGGACGTCATTTGACTCTGCAGTGAGCACCATTTGTTATTTTTGCAGTCGAAGTAACAGGTTGCGACTGATGCTATTGTAGAAATGTTTTATTCACAGTCAGCCATGATTAATTATGCTAGTGTCAAATAACAGAGAAACTTTTAAAAAAATCTGATTCTGATTGCTTTTTTTAATGAACACATATGCTGCCCAGCAATAAGTGTACTTTTAGTTAATCATAGTTTTGTACTTACTGAAAATCAGATGGTTGAAGAATTCCTCTGTTTTTGTTTTGCCTTAAGAAACATTTAATTAAAATCTATGTAATTTGCCTAATAATGTAGTTTTTTTATTTTCTGTTCTTAAATAAAGATGTTCGTTCTTGTTTTTCTTTTTACTATGTGTATTATTATGTTGCGTAAAACGTATTTTTTATCCGCTTTAAGCAACCTCTTTATGTACTTGTACCTTTAAGAACTAGTAAGTACTACACAACTACAATACCCAGCATTCCATTCGTGCGTGACGTCAGAACCAATTGAATCACTGGCGGGACAAAAAATTCCAGCAAACGATTCCGACTCTTCAGTAGCGTTATATACTGTAATTTATAGGGGTCAAATGACTGTTTAACTTACAATAGTTACATCGATTTTGGCGTTGGTTTACATACTTTACAGGTGAGTGAAACATGTTATCCAGACAGTAATAGTAGATAGTTACCATGCTAAGCTAGCGCACTGATTTCTACTTACACAAACTTTTGGATACGGCAGATCTTTTTTTTCCTAACAAACAACTTTCTATATACAATTCTGGATTAAAACCGAATCTTGGGTTATCGCAATTTAAACAGACACATGTCGTCTTCGAAATACACTTCGAAAGAAGTAATTAAATTAATTAATGATACATTCTGTCTCTACTCGTCTAGAGTTTGCAAAAACAATTGACTCTAGTTTTTATCAGTTGTAGGTAAATATTATAGGTCAAAATGACCCCCCTTCCCCACACCTTAATTTTTTCTCTTGACCGTAGATGGAACAAAAGCCCATCTCAACACATGGTTATGGTTTTTTATTTGTGAGATTTCATCTGAGTATCAAAATTAGTGTGATTTAGTCCGCAAAAAAAGTTTTGAGGTTAATCGATCTAATTTTGTGGTTGTGGAAAATAATCTGTGATTTGTTGAATATAATTTTTTTTGTGTGTAAATTTGTTAATGAGTGCTCTGTAGACACATTAATGTTTTTAAGGTTTGTGTAATGAGATTTTATGTAATTTTGAATTAAGATATTTGGCACAGAAGGCCCCAGGTGGCATGTTGTTACTACTGTTATATTATTATTAATTTAGTACCTATTGTAATTCACGTGGTTATTGAATATTTCCTTGAGTTAGATGTACATTTCATACATCGTTGCTATTTATTAAAACCTATAGGCTAATTGAGTGATATCATTCAATTAGAATTCACAGTGTCGCTTTTATGACATATCTTATTAATTTATATATATATATATATATATATATATATATATATATATATATATATATATATATATATATATATATATATATATATATATACACACAGCTCTGGAAAAAAGTAAGAGACCACTTAACATTGATTTTAATTTTTTCCAGAGCTGTATATATAAGGCAATAAGGTTTCATCTGGTAACATTAGTTAGCTACATTAGTTAACATGAACTAAGAATTAAGAATACTTCTACAGCATTTATTAATCTTAGTCATTTACACACACACACATATATATATATATATATATATATATATATATATATATATATATATATATATATATATATATATATATATAGTTGGATATTTATTAACTAACATAAACAGAGTATTAACAAATGAGACCTTATTGTAAAGTGTTACCATATATATATACACTCACCTAAAGGATTATTAGGAACACCATACTAATACTGTGTTTGACCCCCTTTCGCCTTCAGAACTGCCTTAATTCTATGTGGCATTGATTCAACAAGGTGCTGAAAGCATTCTTTAGAAATGTTGGCCCATATTGATAGGATAGCATCTTGCAGTTGATGGAGATTTGTGGGATGCACATCCAGGGCACGAAGCTCCCGTTCCACCACATCCCAAAGATGCTCTATTGGGTTGAGATCTGGTGACTGTGGGGGCCATTTTAGTACAGTGAACTCATTGTCATGTTCAAGAAACCAATTTAAAATTATTCGAGCTTTGTGACATGGTGCATTATCCTGCTGGAAGTAGCCATCAGAGGATGGGTACATGGTGGTCATAAAGGGATGGACATGGTCAGAAACAATGCTCAGGTAGGCCGTGGCATTTAAACGATGCCCAATTGGCACTAAGGGGCCTAAAGTGTGCCAAGAAAACATCCCCCACACCATTACACCACCACCAGCAGCCTGCACAGTGGTAACAAGGCATGATGGATCCATGTTCTCATTCTGTTTACGCCAATTTCTGACTCTCAACAGAAATCGAGACTCATCAGACCAGGCAACATTTTTCCAGTCTTCAACTGTCCAATTTTGGTGAGCTCGTGCAAATTGTAGCCTCTTTTTCCTATTTGTAGTGGAGATGAGTGGTACCCGGTGGGGTCTTCTGCTGTTGTAGCCCATCCGCCTCAAGGTTGTGCGTGTTGTGGCTTCACAAATGCTTTGCTGCATACCTCGGTTGTAACGAGTGGTTATTTCAGTCAAAGTTGCTCTTCTATCAGCTTGAATCAGTCGGCCCATTCTCCTCTGACCTCTAGCATCAACAAGGCATTTTCGCCCACAGGACTGCCGCATACTGGATGTTTTTCCCTTTTCACACCATTCTTTGTAAACTCTAGAAATGGTTGTGCGTGAAAATCCCAGTAACTGAGCAGATTGTGAAATACTCAGACTGGCCCGTCTGGCACCAACAACCATGCCACGCTCAAAATTGCTTAAATCACCTTTCTTTCCCATTCTGACATTCAGTTTGGAGTTCAGGAGATTGTCTTGACCAGGACCACACCCCTAAATGCATTGAAGCAACTGCCATGTGATTGGTTGATTAGATAATTGCATTAATGAGAAATTGAACAGGTGTTCCTAATAATCCTTTAGGTGAGTGTATATATATATGTATGTATGTGTGTGTGTGTGTGTGTGTGTGTGTGTGTGTGTGTAAGTGTAAATGACTAAATAAAAAATAACACATTTTGTATGATCTCTTTAATTTTGTTAAAATTCACATTTTCACAGATTCTGCAAGCGGTTCACATACTTTTTTCTTGCAACTTTATTTTTTTTTTCTTTTTAATTCAATTTCTATGAAAAGTTTTTTCACAAATTCTGTGTTGTGTATTTTCTGGTAATCAAATGAAGCCATAAAAGATTAATTTATCTTTTAACTTAATTAAACTTTTTTGTCAAACAAAGTGCTGCACAACTGAGCTTTATACTGTTAAATTTAAAACATGGAAGAAAATTGATTTATTACTTAAAAAATAAAGTTTTGATCATTTATTATTATTATATTAGTGTTAGTATTGTTATTAGTGTTAGTATTGTTATTACACTGAGACGTATCTAAATTCTACTGTACAACAGTAATATATTTGTCAAGTTAAACCAAACTTTTATTTTGACGGGTTGCCGTAAATACCACAGAGTTTCTGTGTGTTTGACATGACGGTAGTTTTTCTCAAATGAAACGGTAAAATGCTGATGAAGTGACTCTCAGAGCGGCTCTGGAGATGACGGTCATGCATTCATGTCCTCGTATGAGATGGAAACACGCGACCGTCACAGCGAGTGTGTGTGTGTGTGTGTGTGTGTGTGTGTGTGTGTGTGTGTGTGTGTGTGTGTGTGTGTGAGTGAGTGAGTGAGGTAAATTAAACTGCGCGTCAGCGCCATTCATTCACACAGAGACACGCAGGACATGCAGGATTCGTATTTAAATAGTCTTTTTGCTGTTTTAATATTCACAGACACTAATCTATATCAACAGATGCGTTCTCAGGTACCGACATTTGGTACAGAGCGATTTAATGTGAATCGGTACTCTGTAGTACCATCGTAATTCGGTCGGTGCCCTTAAAAGTACCGAGTTCAGTACCCAACCCTACCCAGTATGGGGTAAGATGGCCTCTTTGAATCATTTTGCATTTTTGTTTGCTAATTAGCAAATATTAGCTGATGCATCATCATCCTGCACATGCTGAACCTGTATCTAAATATGTTACAATTTAAATGTAAATGTACATTGTTCTTAAGCAGGGCATCTTACTCGACTGTATGAAGTGTCTGTTTGTATTGATGTATTTTATATATTTTGTTTAATGTTAGGAGCAGTTCAACATTTCCTCCATAAGAGCGGTCTTATATTTGCACAATAAACTCAAACTCGCTGTTGTTTTGCAGAGTGTGAAATGGTGGCCAAAGGACAGAAGCGTAAGCTCCTCCAGAGGGAGGACGAGGGAAGAGGTGCAGCGTGGGAGAGTCAGCTGCAGTCCGTGCTGGACATCTCCATGGATAAGTTCCACCGGGACCAGGCCCTCGTGGAGCCCAGCTTACTGCGCTCGGTTCTTATCAACAACACACTGCGGCAGGTTCAGTCCGAGGTCCGGGCGCAGGTAGAATCCCTGTCCACTGTAAAAATTCCCGCTAAATCACAAACTCACTCTGGGTTGGAGCCCGGTTTTCCCATAGGGTCCCCTCCAACAGAGCATGATGCACCTCTGTTCTCTCTGAATGCTGAAAATATGGAGGACGACTTCATGGCCTGGACTTCAGAGGACGATTTCTCTTTATCTTCAGCCATCTCTGCCATTCTCAAAGATCTAGATACAGTCATGGATGCCGGCCAAGGGCCTTGTGCGCCTCAGCGGGCTCCGCTCGGCTCTATAGAGAATCTAACAGGAGATGTCAGGCTCACACAGTATCCTCTGTCGAGTTCAAGAACTGAAAAAACATCCAACGTGGTGCCATCCATCAAAACTGAGGCGGCGTGTCCAGGTTATCCTCAGGATGTAACTTTAGATAAACTTCTCCTGGACATCGACACGTCTGTGTTTGAACCAGAGGTGAATCTTCTGCAAGGTTTCTCCGTCACGGCCGACGATTTAGTGAAGTATTTACCGTCCCTGTCCAAATCTCCATCAGTATCCTCTTCCTCATCTTTAGACTCTCATGGTCAGGCCACATGGGAAATCCAGGAGATAGAGCATGTTATGGACATCCTAATGCGAACGTACCCGCAGAGCTGATTATGATGAAGTTATTTGATTAAAAACAGTTTTTAGAGGTGTACTGAAGACATTTCCACTGAAATAGCACACGGGATTGAATAAGACTGTTCTCTACCCGATTATGATTTGCTACCTCATTTCTACCAACTTGTCATGTTCAAACTAGTTGTTCAATGTCAGCTGATAGTTAATAGCAGTCATTAGTCCTCTTGATGGAATATAGATCTCTAGTTCTGTTTCAAGAAATGTTCTTTCATGAAGATTCATTCCTGAACGTGTCAATTAACAAAGTGCAGAAAAGGTCCAGAGGACTTTTAAACACAGTTGTTTTGAAGTCATTACAAATGTCTCTCTCTATATATTTTTTACTTTTCAAAATGATATTGATCTCTAAGATATGCACTTTCCATTAAGTCAAATCTCTACATTTTATAATGATATTTTTTGATATGTCGTTTGCAGGTTATCATTAAGAGTGTCCTGCTGGATTTAGATAGACTAAGGTCATTAAAATATGAGATTGTGTATATTTTTAGTTTCTTATAATATGCAGTTATTGTCGTACATGAGCATTATGAATATACTGGTGCTGTTTCAGCAGACAAACATGTATATGCCTATGCAAAATATGTACTATTGACAGTATGAAATTATAATGTGAATATTATCTCTCTTTGTATTCTATTGTTATACTTCAAATAAAGTGGTACTTAATGACATCAGGTGGCTAAATGAGGAATTTATTTAAGAAAATGAATCACAAGAGTGAAATGTACTTTTGAACCAAATGCCATATGTAGATGACTTTATATTTAAATGGAAATGGTTTCATGTAGGAAAGGCAATTAGAAATTCTAATAACAAACTTCCAGCAAATTACAAAACAAGACATCCATACCATTCTCAAGCCATAAGTCTACAGGAAAAGAATGAGCCTTTAGAGTCTATAGGAAATATGTTACTTAAAGGGATAGTTCACCCAAAAATAAAAATTCTGTCATTAATTTTTCATTCTCATGCCGTTCCAAATCCGTAAGACTTTTGTTCATCTTTGGTACACAAATGAAGATCTTTTTGATGAAATCTGAGAGCTTTCTGTCCCTCCATTGACAGCTACACAACTGACACTTTGACACTCAAAAAGTTCATAAAGAGAAACTAATCCATATGAATTGAGTGGTTTAGTTTTCTGAAGAGACTTGATCGCTTTATATGATGAACAGATTGAATATAGGCTTTTATTCACATATAACGAGGGTGAGTAATTAATGACAGAGTTTTCATTTTTGGGTGAACTATCCCTTTAATTTAGTGATACATTTTTTTTTAAATCTTGAAAATACTAAATTTTCATAAAGAAAAAAAATACAATATTGCTTTTATTTCATATATCACTATTAGAATTGCCATTACTAGTTTAAACAAGAAATACGTGTGACAGGAAGGAAACGGTTGTTTATTCTGTTTATAGGAGAGATAAGGGTGTATTACCCCTACAGGGGTTGGACAATGAATCTGAAACACCTGGTTTTAGATCACAATAATTTAATAGTAGGGTGCAGAACAGTGGCCAGGGCTGCGTTTCCCAAAAGCATCGTAAGCTGGTCATAGAACAGTTGGCACCAATGGTCTCTACGATTAACTTAAGCTTACAATGCTTTTGGGAAACGCAGCCCAGGTCAATACGTGATACTGGTGGTGGAAAACGCTTTCTGACTCACACCTTCAAAATAGCTATATCTCAATAATATTCAGATCTGGTGACTGTGCAGGCAATGGGAGATGTTCAACTTCACTTTCATGTTCATCAAACCATTCTGTCACAAGTCTTGCTGTGTGTATTGGTGCATTATAATGCTGATACACAGCCCCACCTTCAGGGTACAATGTCTGAGCCATTAGGTGGGTCATTCTATAATTAGGGGTGCATTTGGAAGTTGACAATGTGAAGAAATCAAGTTTTCTTTTTTCCCAAAACACAAACAGGACCTTACTTAAAACCCTTAAAATCAAGTAATTATTCTATTAGCCAAACTCAGGGTTTCCTGGTTTTGGATTTTCTCCCCCGAAAAAGTGGATGTTAGATATATTCCAGTTAACTATGTTATGCACAAAATAAGTATTTGTTCATAGCTTGGAAAAATACCTACAATTTAAATAGTCACCTGACTGACAGAAATTATAATCATTAACACTTTATGGAAAAAATATTTAAATGGTCCTAATATTTTCTCAAACAAGTCAAATTTGTATATGCTGTTTTGGAAGAAAAGTATCTTGATGGACAAAGGACACCTCTGGTAATCTCATAACACTAAACATGTTGTACAGTAGGCAACTGGGTATTTTTGAAAATTAAAAACTCAGCAGTAACACAGTTGACCACACGGAAACATAGTTGACAAAGGTAACACAGTTGACTGGACATGAGAAAAGTTTACTTCCTTTGTTTAGTTTCTGTCCTTGGCTTTGTCTGAAATCACCCCCTATACCCTTGAATAGGGCACTATTTGAGGAGACAGCCATTTGTAGTGGTGTCCAAAATTATTGTGGACGTTATTGAGTGCACTTATTCAATCCCACAATGCACCGCAATAACGAGTGTACTGAGAATACCTGAAATAGCTGCGCGCTAAATGAATTCTTGCCTCTCACCAGAAAATGGCGACCGCAGCTGAATCATCCATTCATCCATTTTCCAAACCACACTGGTCCAGCATAATATCATACAGGTATAAATTCCTTTTTAATCAATTATTAAATTGTTTAATTACGATTTAAACATGCTAGTTTCCATGGCAGAGTTCAAGATAAATCTTTAGCTTACTATTGGAGCTGCCAGTTTTCAAATAATTATTAAACAGCAAGCAGAAACTATGTTTCATTTTCATTCACTCCTTCAAGTGGACTATATTAGAAGAGTAATGTAGGGAATAGTGAATGAGGGTATAGGGGGCGAATTCGAACAGCACCTGTTTGCCTTGCTGCCTTGTTTGTCTCCATAGCAACCACCTTTTAGTTACCATGCCAACAAGGTCAAGGTGTTAGGTGTAAAGCCGAAAGTTTACTTAGTTTTTTTTACGCAGACGCGAGCGTATGTGCACAGTCGAGCGCACAGCCTTGCAAAGTATACTTCTTTTGACTCGTATGGGTACACAGGCGTTTGACACATGCGCAGTTTTGAGCAATCTCTCGCCTCGAGTTACAACCCATGTAAATACTGCAAAAAAATTAAATCGCATGTGTGACCTGCACGTGTAAAGTACGCGCGGTTACAAAAATCCAGCGGTGCGCGTTCAGTACGTGTATACTCTTCTGATGACGAAATTCGCATCACGCGCACTGTCCGCTGACCCTTGCGTACTATACTTTGGCCTTCAGGGTAAACAAATCACCTACACCTGTCCCTCATCAGCCCCTGGTTAACTTGTGTATAAATACCCCAGTGTTTGCTCATGTTCTAGGTCTAGTCTTGTCTTGTCTTTTGATGGCTGTTACTATGTGTTTGGTTCTCTCCTGTTCATGGTTTCTGTTGTTTTTGGTTCCTGTTCATTCTATTATTAAAACTCATCTGCATTTGGATCCTCTCACCTTGGTCCCTGAGTTTCACCACGCATAAAAGTTTGTTACTGTCCACTATGTTACCTTTACTGGGTAACACAGTTGACGGTAACTTAGTTGACATTTTTTAGCATTTTGGGCCTATACTCAACGTGGAAGCCTAAAACCACTGAGCACATGGTATGTTTAGAAATATATTTTCATAAACAAGTTTTTGTAAAATATTGTTAAAATTTGCAGCAATAATACTTATGTAACACTGTGGACAGTCAATTAATATACTCTTGACACAGGTTTGCTTTTTTAACTAATATTATGGAAAAGAGAGAGGACCCAACTTTTAGTCTTTCATCCCTGTGCTTCAAGATGAAATGACATCATACTATGCAAATTATGTGAGATTGGGACAATCCATTTCTTTTTGAAGGGGGTTTTCCTAGTGGGTAACTTAGTTGACAATGGTTTTTCCGACACATAAAATAAGGTATATCACAACAAACACTTATTATTTTTGAAGAGCACAACCTAATGTCTTGATTATCTAATCTAACTGAAGGTAAAACTATGAAATTAATTTATGTTTGAGATCATTTTCATGCTTAAATGCAGATTAGAATGAGCAACTTTACAAAATCGGACAGTTGAATACCAGGGTTCTATGAGATATGAACCTAATTTTTGAACAAAATATATGGGTTTTTCCACATGTAGTAGTGTGACTGGGGAAAATATAATTTTATACTATGAAAATAAGCACTGGGGCTTCATATTTATGGAAGTATATTAAAAATATACATCACGGACATGAGATGTACCCGCAATTATAGAATGACCCAGGTGCACATGGTCCTCCAGAATGGTTTGGTTGTCCTTGGCATTGACGCCCATCAAGCACAGTAGGGAATGCCATGATATTGCAGCCCAAACCATCACTGATTCACCCTGTGCTTCACTCTAGGCACGCAACAGTCCGGGTGTTGAGCCTCTTTAGGGCTTCTCCACACCATAACAGTGAAGGTGGGCTCATCAGAGAACAATACATGTCTCACATTGTCCACAGCCCAAGATTTGCACTGTTGGCACCATTGAAACATGAAACATTTGGCATTGGCATGAGCAACCAATTGTTTGGCTATAGCAGCCCAACCATGAATGTTGACCCTGTGGAGCTCCCGACGAACAAGGTGGAAAAAGGAGCGTCGAGGTGCACATTAAATTCTGTAGTGAGTTGGGCAGATGTGTATGTTTTACAAATACAATCTGGGTTAGTACCTGGACATCCCTTTCAGACAGCTTCCTCTTGCATTGACAGTTACTGTTGGATGTGGTTCGTCCTACATGGTGGTATGCCGACATTACCCTGGATACACCACAAAGACTTGCTGTCCTGAACACAGATGAGCCAGTGAGACACGTACCAACATTTTTTTCCTCTGATATGTCTCCCATCACAGTCTGCTCTTACTGATAGAATGTAAAATTAGTCAAGATTGGCCACCAGGCTACACATATATAGGTGTGAAACCTCCAACACTATATTGGCCAGTGTTTCAGTTTGATTGTCAACTGCTTAAGAGATAAAACAGGATGTGTAAGTGAAACCTTCCTGTAACTCCACAGCTACACAGACTCATGATACATTTAATCAAAACTGCCAAAGCAAATACATCAAGTCACAAAGTACCAAAACAGTTTTTATTTTTTTTTTCTGTGCATGCATTTCTTAAAAACACCTTTTGTTCTGACATGAATATCAGGCACCCTTTTTTGTTCCCTACCATCCCACATTTACTATACAATGACAATGATACAAAAGAATAATTGATGAATGTACAGTACTACAATAAAAGACAAAAAGACTGTCCAGCATAACGGTCATTGGCTGTCAATTATAAAGTGCATCTGAAGTTCTCCACATGTCTGGACATCAAAAAACAGCATTAACCAGCTATGAAAACAATGATTCAATTAATTTCATACTCATCGATGAATAATACAATACTGGACGGGTGGCAAGCAGCAGCATTGTCTTCCTGTTTCTACGGTCCAGAGCGGTCTTGGTCCAAACAACAACAACAAAAAAAAAAGAGAAAAGTCATTTAATAGTCTGGAAATATATCTAAATATGAAAACAGCCATCAGTTATAAATCCTACACAAAACAATGCTAGAGAAGATTCACACTTGACACAATGACCAAGTTTTCAATTTAAAACAATGGCAACATTACTAAAGTCATGAAGATCAAATTTGGAAAAATAATTTGGTTCATGAAAATGATCAATCCAGCCAGTTGCTTTGTTCCAACATAACATTAGAAGCTGTTCTGCCCAACAGTGAGGGGTATTGTATTGCACGCGTTCATACTTGACTGTCTTGACCTTGGAGGTGCTGCAGTGGCAAGCTGCTAAAGACAATTTACAAGTGAAATAAGTGATCTTATGTGAATGAGGAAATATCTAGTATTTTATCCATTTATGGAGTTGTAGGACACTTGAGAGCTGGGTTCCTGCGGCTTAATTGAGGCCTTCTCAGCCTCGGGTGATTCGTCATCAGGCCCGCGTTCTATTATTGGCGCTTTGTCCTCATCTTCCTCCTCACAACTTGGCAGCTGGAAGAAAGCTGTCCACCCGTAAACATCTGCAAGCTTGTGGAATGTGCGAAGGACCAGGTACATGACCATCAAGCCCACAAACAGGTACACTGCAAGAGAAGAGAACGAGAACTCATGTAACCCAACAACTTTAAATAACCATTTCAAGTACTTAAAAGTGAAGCCGAAATATTTCAGAGCTTTGTAGAATGGGAAAATTATTTATATTTATAATATAATATACACTATATTGCCAAAAGTATTGGGACACCCCTCCAAATCATTGAATTCAGGTGTTCCAATCACTTCCATGGCCACAGGTGTATAAAAATCAAGCCCCTATGCATGCAGACACTTCTTCAAACATTTGTGAAAGAATGGGTCGCTCTCAGGAGCTCAGTGAATTCAAGCGTGGTACCGTGATAGGTTGCCACCTGTGCAATAAGTCCATTTGTGAAATTTCCTCACTACTAAATATTCCAGGGTCAACTGTTAGTGGTATTATAAAGTGGAAGCAATTGGGATCAACAGCAACTCAGCCATGAAGCGGTAGGACATGTAAAAATCACAGAGCGGGTCAGCGCATGCTGAGGGCAACTTTCTGCAGTCAATAGCTACAGACCTCCAAACTTCATGTGGCCTTCAGATTAGCTCAAGAACAGTGCGTAGAGAGCTTCATGGAATGGGCTTTCATGGCCGAGCAGCTGCATCCAAGCCTTACATCACCAATGTGCAATGCAAAGCGTGGGATGCAGTGGTGTAAATCACGCTGCCACTGGACTCTAGAGCAGTGGAGATGTGTTCTCTGGAGTGACCAATCACGCTTCTCTGTCTGGCAATCCGATGGACAAGTCTGGGTTTGGCGGTTGCCAGGAGAACGATACTTGCCTGACTGCATTGTGCCAAGTGTAAAGTTTGGTGGAGGGGGGATTATGGTGTGGGGTTGTTTTTCAGGGGTTGGGCTTGGCCCCTTAGTTCCAGTGAAAGGAACTCTTAATGCTTCAGCATACCAAGACATTTTGGACAATTTCATGCTCCCCCAACTTTGTGGGAACAGTTTGGGGATGGCCCCTTCCTGTTCCAACATGACTGTGCACCAGTGCACAAATCAAGGTCCATAAAGACAAGGATGAGCGAGTTTGGTGTGGAGGAACTTGACTGGCCTGCACAGAGTCCTGACCTCAACCCGATAGAACACCTTTGGGATGAATTAGAGCGGAGACTGTGAGCCAGGCCTTCTCGTCCAACATCAGTGCCTGACCTCACAAATGCGCTTCTAGAAGAATGGTCAAAATTTTCCACACACTCCTAAACCTTGTGGAAAGCCTTCCCAGAAGAGTTGAAGCTGTTATAGCTGCAGGGTGGGCCAAATCCATATTAAACCCTACGGATTAAGAATGGGATGTCATTAAAGTTCATGTGCATGTAAAGGCAGGCGTGCCAAAACCTTTGGCAATATAGTGTATTTCAGAGCTTTGTAGAGTGGGAATATATATTATATTATAAATATAAATAATTATGTATGCCAGCCCACTGGCACTTGGTATGATATGTATAAGCTTTCCACAGCAATAATAACATGGACAGGCACATGGATAAAATATTGGGGGAAAAAGTAAATTTCACAATTGCATCCATGTTTCCTGGGATAGATTCGATTATATTAGCAAGTTTGTGGAACGTACAAAGGACCAAAAATATGACCACAAACAGATAGGCTGTAAAAGAAAAGAGAGAATCTATAGGCAAAAACTATTATAGTAAATTTTGTTACAATATTGTTTAAGACCTTTGCCGAAGAGCAACACACACAATATGGATAAAAGTATTGGGACACCTGACCATTACATTAAGAGTGACTGTACTGAGAGCGCATTCTAAATACATAGACATTCATATGAAGTTGGTCCCGCCTTTGCCGCTATAACAGCTTCCACTCTTCTGAGAAGGCTTTCCACAAGATTTTGGAGTGTTTCTGTGGGAATATTCATCAAATAGAGCATTTGTGAGGTCAGACACTGACCTTATACCACCTAAACCCAAACATTAATACTAATTCAGCTGTAAAATTAATTTTTTTGCATGGCCTTTTTAATGTTTCATTCAGAGGAGACTTACTTGGATACAACAATGAAATTCACTTTTTACACCTAATATTTTTCCTTCTACCTATCCATGTTTTTATTGCCATACGCATCATATACTAAATGCCTGCAGCCCGGGTTGGACATCGGGCATTTGTGGCTCTCAGGCTGCCTTTCACACCCCTCGGTTTCAGTCTTACGAGACACATTATCAGTACACGTGATTCTGACATTATTGCATAATACTGTGCATCACTTTTTTTTCTTTTTCTTTTACTGATTTTCATATAACTATGAATGACATAACCATAAAAGAGGCCACACGGCTGTAGGTCATAAAAAAAGACCTTCATGACTTCAGCTGTAATCCAATTAAGAGATGAAAATTACTGTTCAGGTCATATTGACTCTAAAAGCTACAAATATAAAAAAATAAAATAAATTAATATAATACAATGCAACATAATATACACTCACCTAAAGGATTATTAGGAACACCATACTAATACTGTGTTTGACCCCCTTTCGCCTTCAGAACTGCCTTAATTCTACGTGGCATTGATTCAACAAGGTGCTGAAAGCATTCTTTAGAAATGTTGGCCCATATTGATAGGATAGCATCTTGCAGTTGATGGAGATTTGTGGGATGCACATCCAGGGCACGAAGCTCCCGTTCCACCACATCCCAAAGATGCTCTATTGGGTTGAGATCTGGTGACTGTGGGGGCCATTTTAGTACAGTGAACTCATTGTCATGTTCAAGAAACCAATTTGAAATGATTCGAGCTTTGTGACATGGTGCATTGTCCTGCTGGAAGTAGCCATCAGAGGATGGGTACATGGTGGTCATAAAGGGATGGACATGGTCAGAAACAATGCTCAGGTAGGCCGTGGCATTTAAACGATGCCCAATTGGCACTAAGGGGCCTAAAGTGTGCCAAGAAAACATCCCCCACACCATTACACCACCACCACCACCAGCCTGCACAGTGGTAACAAGGCATGATGGATCCATGTTCTCATTCTGTTTACGCCAAATTCTGACTCTACCATCTGAATGTCTCAACAGAAATCGAGACTCATCAGACCAGGCAACATTTTTCCAGTCTTCAACTGTCCAATTTTGGTGAGCTCGTGCAAATTGTAGCCTCTTTTTCCTATTTGTAGTGGAGATGAGTGGTACCCGGTGGGGTCTTCTGCTGTTGTAGCCCATCCGCCTCAAGGTTGTGCGTGTTGTGGCTTCACAAATGCTTTGCTGCATACCTCGGTTGTAACGAGTGGTTATTTCAGTCAAAGTTGCTCTTCTATCAGCTTGAATCAGTCGGCCCATTCTCCTCTGACCTCTAGCATCAACAAGGCATTTTCGCCCACAGGACTGCCGCATACTGGATGTTTTTCCCTTTTCACACCATTCTTTGTAAACTCTAGAAATGGTTGTGCGTGAAAATCCCAGTAACTGAGCAGATTGTGAAATACTCAGACCGGCCCGTCTGGCACCAACAACCATGCCACGCTCAAAATTGCTTAAATCACCTTTCTTTCCCATTCTGACATTCAGTTTGGAGTTCAGGAGATTGTCTTGACCAGGACCACACCCCTAAATGCATTGAAGCAACTGCCATGTGATTGGTTGATTAGATAATTGCATTAATGAGAAATTGAACAGGTGTTCCTAATAATCCTTTAGGTGAGTGTATATACACATCCAAACACACACATTATTTATATGTTTATATAATTATTAATAATTATAATTTATAATTAATTTACAAATAAATCATTTATTTACTTAAATTACTTGTATATAGAATAAATATATAGTGAATGTATGTTTACATTTTAAAGTTTATATTTGATGTTATGTTAAATAAAGGCTCTTGTAAAATATTGCTTTTTCTGTTGAAAACTTTAAGAGCCCTATCTTGGTTAAAGCCTTCACACCTTTCTCACCTTTCTCTGAGCTCAAGCAAAAGGTCTCTGAAAGGAAACTCAAGGAGATTCCAGTCTCTTACCCATGACTGAGATCTTGTACAAAGCTCTGAGTCTCTGTCCTGGCTTTTCTGCTGGCACAAAGTCCCCCAGTCCTATAGTGCAGAGGGAGATGAAACAAAAGTAGAAGGCGTCTAAGAAAGACCATGATTCTTCTATGGCGCTGAACACCAGCGCAGGTATCACAAAGAAGCCGAGCACCACCAGGACCAGCAGTACGATGAAATGCACGACACTGGCAGCGCGGGGGTGCAGGCCTGCCCTCTGCTGGCACATGGAGATCGGCCCGTAGGTCAGAGGGTGCATAAGGCGCTGGACGCAGGCTGTGAGCACTAGCATGGTGAAGGGCACACCGATCAAAGCATACACGATGGAGAAAGCTTTACCCGCATCAGAGAGTGGCGTAGTGTGGCCGTATCCTGGAAGAGAGGGAAAAACAAGAAAAATAATACTTGCAGGAGAATTTTTCCAAAAGGCAAGACACTTCATGTCAAGTCAAATTTATTTGTATAGTGCTTTTCACAATACACATCGTTTCAAAGCAGCTTTACATAAAGTCATAATATTAATGTATATAATGCCTATAGAGCAAGTTTAATGGCTGGGCAACATGACGATATAGAACAATGATATGAGTGATTTAGATATAGCTATATTGTATTTATAGGGTTGTCTAGCACATATATCAGTGCCGCAGTGTCTCAGAGCGTTCAAGGCAATTAAGATATTTACATATTGGTCAGTATTTGTTCTTTTTTTTGACATGTTTATTCAGTGTTAACATGATCACTCATTTAACAGAAAATCTTCAAAATAGTGTGACATGAGTTTTGTTTCAAATAAACTACAGAAACAACTCTAAAGCAAGAAGGATAGTGTATAAATAACATGCATACCCAAAATAAATAAAATAAATAAAATGAAAAAAG
This sequence comes from Coreius guichenoti, assembly GCA_039654105.1. NCBI lineage: Eukaryota > Metazoa > Chordata > Actinopteri > Cypriniformes > Gobionidae > Coreius > Coreius guichenoti. Next base: position 36,568,432 of record CM077181.1, read on the forward strand.
GGACTAGAGTATGAATAAACAAGAAAAATACCATTTATAAATATTAATGGCTAGATTAGTCACAGGTCAATATTTTTCTAAGTGAGGATAAAGTGACTAATAAAGTATTAATGAATATGATCAGAGGTTGCAGGTGAAAAGTCTGACGTAATTAAGGGATTTTAGATAATGGTCAGTTTCGCTGTAAGAGTAAACAATTCTCAAAAAGCATCAATGAACATACGATCAGTTGTCTTAAGTGAAAAATAACTGGTTGTCAAAGAGTCTGATATGAGTTTAGCATTTCCCAAATGTTATTAGCAGTCATATAAGTGACGATGTAGAAAAATATAGGGTATGACTTCATTTCAATTAGTAACGTCTCTGATTTCAGCCAGAAGAACTATATTGTGATGTCATTGCTTATTGTCTTTGAAAATTACTTATATCATCATGGTATAAGATTTTCATGTGAGATTTCATGCGAGATGCTCTGACTTGCATCTGGGATACTTTATCCAAAAATTAAGATTCTTACATCATTCACTCTCATGTCGTTCTAAACATGTATGACACTTTCTTCAGTGGACACAAAAGATGATATACTGAACTGTGTTATGTCCATACAATGAAAGTCAATGGAGTTCAAAAACAACTTTGGACCCCACTGACATTGTATGGATTTTTAAAAAACAAAAAAACTTTTCAAATTCTAATTTCTGTGTTCTACAGAAGAAAGTCATACAGGTTTGGAACGACATGAGGGTGATTAAATGATGACAGAATCTTTATTTTTGGCTGAACTACCTCTCTATCTTGCTAATTATACAACGCATGTGATTTCCTGACTGCATAACGCTTTAGTGTAATCTAATACAGAGCAGGGTCAGCTACACAGGTTAACATGTGCGATGAAAGGAAAGCTTTATACAGACAAACAGGTAAAAGGATTGATTTCCCATGATACTGTTTGCAGGACATAAACCGAGAAGCCCAGTTAAAGCAAATAAAGCCTGCACTATGCCTAAACTCAGAGTCATATGTGTGTTTGACAAAAACAAACATCATGAAATAACCTTAAAATCACTTTTATGGATAACATGGATACATTAAATGTGTAATTGTGGTCTGTCAGAGCTGTAATACGCAACCACAAACAAGTTTCTCACGCACACTACAATTTGAATGCCAGGGCACACATTTGCCTCCCATGCAAATTTTTTTCACTTCCTCCATCATTGAACAGTGAAAACTCACTACTCAGAAAGAGTCATTTATAACTTTACGAAATAATTAAGAGGTCTTTGTTCGCACCACTACTAGGTGCAGAGGGATGAAAAATATGTTATTCTAACTAAACTCACCTCACAAGTACAAGAAAAATATTTTATGTTATGTACACAATGCACTCTAAATTCCACACTAGCTTAACTTCCATTACCAGTCCAAACAGATGCATTAATCACAGACCTTCAATTTAACCAGTAATATTTCAAACAAACTAAATATGAAAATAACCCTTTGGATAACTGGGCTGGGAGTTGCCATCACATCAGTATTTTTTTATTTTTTTATGAAATCCTGTTATTTTAAGGCATGTATACAATATATCAATTCCATACACATCACATTTATCTAGTTGACAGGTTGTGTAAAAAAAGAGACATTAAAGGGATATTTCACCCAAAAATCTAAATTCTGTCATCATTTACTCACTCTCAAGTTGTTCCACACCTGTAAGAATTGCTTTGTTCTGCTGAACACAGAAGAAGATATTTTGAAGAATATGGGGAACTAAACAGTTTATGGACCACATAGACTTGCACAGTAGGGTAAAAAAAACTATGGAAGTCAATGGGGTCCATAAACTGTTTGGTTACCGACATTCTTCAAAATATCTTCTTTTGTGTTCAGCAGGACAAAGAAATGCATACAGGTTTGGAACAACTTGAGGGTGAGTAAAGGATGACAAATGTCATTTTGGGGTGAACTATTCCTTCAATTCAACATTTGATTTAAAATCTGATTCCAGCTTGTGATGTTCCTGTGTTACAGGAAACCACTAAAATCATTCTCATTTGAAACCATAATCTAAATGTTCTGTTCTCATAATTAAGTGTCAAATCAAATATGGATTTTTTTTTTTTTTTTTCTTTTTCTCAACACTAAGATGGAAACTAATTGCTTTAATAAAATCAAGCTCCATTTCATCCTGTTAGGCTAGGTTTTATTCTGCAGTCTAAGCACTGGTCAGAAATCATTTAATCAATTTGATTAAAAAAAAAAAGTTCTAGTTTTTAGTTCACAGTCTTTATAAATTAAAATGTATGTCTGCATTTTTATTTTAGAAAGGGGTTCCACACACAAAAGGGCATCAAAACGTTTCCATCCTGTTGAACATCCTGTTGAATCTTGCCATTGTGTAAATAAAGTTATAAGTCATAACGTGCCAAATAAGTCTGCTACACCCTTATATAGAAACATGCGTATAGGATATTAAGTAACAGATTTCAAATGCACTGCATAATAGCAATGGCTCTTACGAAACTGTCTCTTAATAAAAATGCTACTCCACTCAATATTGTTTTGACTTAGAGTAGACTCTAGTAGTATGTTCAGTTCCGGCGAACTTTGGAACTTTGAGAACTTCGAATGTTTGTGGTGTTCTCCAGTATTCTACACTCACGTCAGATATAAGGGACTGCTAAACGTATACATAATATGATGTATCAAACAGGCGCAACATCAATTCAACTTTGTTCCTGTGAAACTCACCCACTGTCGTGACCATCGTGTTGGCAAAGAAGAGAGAAGACGCCAAATCCCAGTTTGTCCGGAGCGAGGCATTTTCAAGGATGGACACGCCGTATTTATTCGCTTTTAAAACTCGTTCTAAGAAACTTTCAAGGGCCGTGGCGTTGATGCAGCTTAGGTTGAGGAACTCCGCTTTCAGGGAGTTCAGGTCTGATTTCAGGGTCTCTTCGACGGGCCGCTCGATGGCAGAAAAAACAAGCGCTCCCAATATCAAATAAGTGATGTACGCTAAGATGAAGCCACTGAGCACAAAGCAAGACCTGAACGCCGTGGACATGGTGGGATTTGTGAGTACTGTAACGCGATGAAAGCGATTCTTAATTTGTTTCAGTGTGTTCAACTGATTAAACTCCACCCTTCCACAAACCTCCACCCTCTCTGACAAAAGTTGGCCACGGTGGCCAGGAAATAACTGTAGCCTACTCACTCAGTCACATGGGTGATGCTTTGAGTTTTGTGGATTTGTAAGGTGCGGCACAAACTTATTGTTCTTCACACGAGCTCTTTCATTTACACCCAACAGGGAAATCCATTATACACATAAGTGTGATTTACTATCAAGAGCTCCCAAGAGTCTTAAAGGTGTACTTCTCAGTACTTCAAAAAGTATTACACCTACAGAAATGGATAGTCTTTCTCATTAAAATGAATTATACTCACTTGAGATGAAGTCTTCAGTCTTCTAGGAAAAAGCTGTTTTGTTCTACATGGAGTGGGCTCCACCATGTTGAGATCACTTAACATAAACAAAAACTTACTGAGTGTGCATTTAAGTGTGAGACACTACAGGCAAAAACAATGTTTTTTCATGCATCTGTCAATTTTGTATGGAAGCTTATTTCTGCAACAGAATAAGACATTTTAAAAGATAATTGCGACTTTTTATCTCGCAATTCGGACTTTTTTTTTTATTATATTCGTGAGATATAAACTCACAATTTTGACTTTATATCACGCAATTCTGATTCAGACGCAATTCAATTTTTCTCTCGCTCTGAGTCAGAAATCTCTCACTTACATACACCAACCTGAAAAAAGAAGTGTTTTACAGAGGGGTTTGTTATAATATATATATATATATATATATATATATATATATAGTTTGCCTGATTTTATACAACATTTTATTACTAAAAATGGTGAAAATGTATTATTTTTTTTCTCTAGATGTTGACAGTATTTTCTGATTTGTGATAAAAAGAGATATCCAAAACCATCTCTGTAAAAACCTTTGACTTATATGTCAAAAAAATTAAACAAGAATTTTGAACCTGGCTTTATCCAATGTTCATATTTTATTCTAGAAATATTACATATTTAATTAGATAATGCCTCATTTGCATATTTAAACATAACATTTCAGAAAACTTGTAATACAAAAAAATGTTTGCAATTCTTAATGTAATCAATCAACTGGGGAAGTATGGTGATATTTATTAGTTAATATTTTTACCCTATTCACCTGGTGTGTAGGGAGGGATGCACCGATTTTGAAAATTTTGCCCGATACAGATAACCGATAATTCTTTATATTTGAAAGCCGATAACCCATATATTGGCCAATAAATCTAAATCCAAATTTTTATATAATTTTTGAGAGCCTGATTACAAAAACAAAAGTCTCACCATTAAAAGCCATGTCCCAAGTAACAATTATAATGTTCTCATAATTTTATGTAGCCTATATGACAGACTTGTGCTGCACGTTGCACTATGATTCCAATCATATTTCAATAAATTCAAAACCATTATGGCGAACAGTGCGCATCTGAAGTGTCTCAGCTGAAGGAAATAATACATATCGACGTTAATATATCGGCCAAATTTTCTTATCGGGCCGATAACATTAACAAATTAAAATGAACATATATCCAATACCTATATGGTGGCCGATATATTGTGCATCCCTACTGGGGTGTCTTGCCTTAAGAAGCCATTGGTTTTACAGATAGGCTATAAAAGTTTATTCAAATGTCATATGTAGTAATGCAGTGGTTTGGATTAATTTGCATAGGGTGTATTACAGTAATATGGGGCATTTTTTGCACACACACTTAGTTCAGACATATAAATGAGACCTCAAACGCATGACGACACAGCTGTCTTGTCAACATAGTCTTGATTGCGTCCCAAATTATCCTACTTTATAGTTTTCTTTTGAAATACAAAATAACACAGAAAGAAAAACAAACCCGTGATGGAGTCTGTTGTGAAGAAGTGAGGGAGAGAGTCACATGTCACTGAGGGGATAAAAATAGCTGCAGTCTCTGTTCATATTGTCCACACTTACGTAAACAGACCTCATATAAACTCACGATGAGGACAGCAGTGTGAACAGCTGGAGACAGTGAACTATTATCTTGGTAAACAAGAAGCCAAGTCACTCTGGTTAGACAAAGTTAACCAATTCATTGTCAACGTTTCCTCATTACATCTCGGTCCCAAAGGAGATGTCCTCAAGTGTTTAGATGGCATAACCGAAACTAAAGAATGCACTTTTATCAGCAATTTTAAATATGTGCAGATAATCAAAATGGCCTGCAGTTGTGTTCATAAATTGTTGCAATTCACATCTGCTCAGGTCACTTACACTGAATGGTTGAACCCTCAGATATCCGCTTCATTCAGTCCTTCAAAGGTGTTTTAATTACATCAATCAACAAACAAGCTTACAGGTTTAATTTAAAATGTTAACATTCATTTTAAAACACTTCTGAAAATATGATCTCTATTCTTCAGGAGTTAAAAATGGTACACTACAGTGTCATATTTAGTACTTCAATCACAGGGAGAAAAGACATGGAAACAAGAAAATGGATTTCTCTGTGAGGTGGTGTATGAAAATACATTTTGTGGAAATTTGCTAGCTTTTGACAATTTTCAGGTGAAGGAGAGCTTTTTGGGAGCAGTAATCCTAATCTCTCTCTCTCTCCCCCTATCAAAATATATATATATATATTTTTTGTTTATTTAATTTCTTTTTGCTTATCATGTCATACAGGAAAGTTGGGTTATGGGATTGGGGCGTGACAGGCCAGATTTGAATCTACAGGTTCTCCAGCAAAATAATCTTATTCTAACAAATGTAATCCATAGATTGAAAACAATACAAAAATGCATACTGTCATATTTGATAACCAGACTCAATGCCGTACAAGTCTCCTTACACCTGAACTAAACAATTAGGCAACGTTTTTTTTTTTTTAACTTGACATTTTTAGTATATTTGTCCTAATTTAACCCTAATATGCTGACATAGTGAAAAACATATATTTGTTTGAACGCAAGTCTTGTGTTTCTTGATACACAGCTGAATGAGAAACAGAATCTACCAGACACTGAGTGAGAACAGACATTGAAAGAAGAAATACATTTTAAATAAACCTTGAATAGAAGTCAATCCAGGGAAATTCAGTTTTTCAACGTGTATTATTCCTCTCCCCTGAATTTCATTTTTTCAAGGAAGCATAGGTCAAAGATGATTCAGCAGATATTGAGACTAAGTCATGATGTTTCTGTTGAAGTCATATGACAGTCTTCTCTTAGCATTTGCAGCCAACTGCTGGTTGGACGTTGGGAGATTTGGAGAAAATCTGGCACTGGTCTTCCGTCGAACTGTCACACATTCCTGAGGGAGAAAAGGATGATTATGTGGTTATAATATTGAAAATATACACTTATTTATGGTAAATATACTATAATATACTGCAAATATACCAACACCAAGCCCTATTTATGGTAAATACACTGTATATAAATATAATATTTGCTACTTAAAATAATATTACAAGTAACTGATGTGGCAAAAGCTCAACAGAGTTCAGTTTTAATATCAAGGAAGTTTTCGTAAGTGTTTTTATCATTCATTACAGCAAACTCACAGAGCTGGGACGTTCCAAATGCAGTGACTGAAGGAGAAGTTTACAGGACAGAGACTCCGCCCTTTTATATTTCACACCAATCATCCGGTCCAGATCCTGGAGGCCATCAAGTAAGCTCTGTTCCCTTTAGGCCAAAGCAAAATGATTAACTCTGAATTTTATAGCATGTAACAATAAAAACAAATACCATTATTGTACGTGAAATTATCAAATAAAGATTTGTTTTTACATTTTCAGACATCTCAAGAGGATGAAATACAGAATTTCATGCAAAACAGTCTTTGTTTTTTTATCTGATGCAATGCAGTAGTATCTTGTATTACCACAAGATGGCAATAGATGATTAATTTATGTCAGGGGTTTTCAAACTGTTCCTCCCCAGCACTGCACATTTTGGATGTTTTTCTTACCAACTGATGAGTTAATTTGGCTGAGTTACTCTAAAAATTCCTAACAGTAACTACTATAACTTTATAAATAATAAAGGCATAATTAGTGCAGCCCAACTACAAATAATGCAACATACTTGTGCGCTCCTATATTGCTGTTTTCAGCTGGTCCTTGCAGAAGCTGCTTGAGTGTAGGAATGTATTCAGGATCTTCACAGGGAGACTTATCAGAGGGAAAGGCCTCTAGAAAGACATTTGACTAGACACACAAACAGTAAAGATCACTAATCAAAGAATCAACAGTGATGAGTTTTGAGCAGGTTTTAGTTAACATTCATAAGCTTGCAACAACATTCTTGAATTTTAAGATATATTAGTATGATACTAAAATCATAAAACAAGCCTTTAATGTTTGAATAGGATGAGAATTAGTATCACATGGCTCTTTGGAATATTTCTGACATATAGCATATTTCTGGTAAAATCTTTGCGTATAATGACTGCTATACGATTTCTTTCTTATATCGTATGGTATCTTTCATTTCACATACTGTTATAATTTTTTAAAAAGTTATTTATTTATTTAAGTAGTCTAATAAGTGGGATAATGTACATTTATTAGGTCAGGATGTTTGGGACCCCAACACAAAGGGGCTGGCGCAGGGATGACTTCTAATTTTCCAGTGGTTCTCTCTACATTTTCCTATAGGGTTTTTTCAATGTATGAATAAAATGAGGTCTGTGGTAAACATAACTTGATGATACTTGAACGTTTTGTTCCACAATGTAAACTGCACACACCCACACCCTAAACGTTCTTATCTAGTTACTTATTCGTTTTTCAAAATAAAAATAACAGCTTCAGAAATCGCATTTTGATATGGGTGAGTGTCATTTACGTTGTAGAGTAAAACGTTCAAGTGTCGTGTCAAGTTATGTTTACCACAGACCTTATCTTACTCACAAGTTGAAAAACCCCATTATAAAACCCTGTAGGAAAACCTAAAGGGAACCACTGGCGAATTAGTGTTCCGGGTTCTGACGTCATCCCTGCACCACTACATACTTCTGCTGCCTTCACGTGCTATCGTAATTATGAATTTCCTAGTTAAAAGTGGCCATGAATGCCTTCTCAAGACGTATTTACCACTGGGAAGCTTGGGAATAATTTTGATACCCAAGTTCCCGAGTTGGACTGGGCATAACCTTTAAAGGCCCACTTAAGTGCCTTGAAACGCACAGCATTATTCAATGACGTAATTTCCACTGAAACAGGAAGACAGGGCGGGACATATCAAACAGCCCCTCCCATTTTTTAAAATAGCCAATAGCATTTTGTTTATATCACAGCTCAGCCAGAGCCGTTGAGCTCGGTAAAGCTGCAGTTTCCTCCTAATCTGAAACTGTTTTTCCTCCATATCGTTTTAAAATATGGCATTCTGTGCAGAATTCAAAAGGGTCCGATATGTTTTGTGGTCTGCGCCGGCTCACGCATATGATCCGCTCTGTGCTATCGTGTCTCTGGCCCGAAGCTGCGTCATTCACCCCAATAGAAAGCATTTACACTGTCTGAATCGTTCCCTATCCCCTATATAGTGCACTATGTGTCATTCGCCATGTAGAAAATAGTAAATGTGTGAACAAGTGACCGATTTCAGCCACAGCTTCAGCGTCTATTTATAATGTAGGGGGCGGGATGCTTCAGATTCTAGAGAGCATTTGATTGGACAGAAAATCTGATGAGACGCTGAAGTGCAGAGTGATGTCATCAAAATCATTGATCCATATTGGCGGAGGTGAGAGACTGTAAGTTTTGAATGCTTATATCTTCTAAATGCGAAATTTTGTTGTTGTTTTGGAGCACATTAGCTTACAGATAACAGTAGAATATCCTAGAATATTTATACTAAAACCAAAAAACTTCATGGGGATTTCATGGGGACTTCAAACATGGTGGAGGGGAGAACGATTGCTACTGTGACTGGTATTCTTCATTAGTTTTTTCCACAACAGTCACATCGCCTTGTCTTGTCATTAAAGCATATTTACCTATATGAATAATCATTTAAAGCATATTGTATGTTTTATACACAGTGAAAATAGCCAGTGCAGTGAATGTTTATATGGTTGTCAATGAATGGGATGCAAAATATCATTTTGGCTCTAATATGATATTCCCAATAAATCGGCAAAAATAAACCTGGTGTCCTCCATGATTCCTGTTCTTTCTGACAACAAAGCACTTGAATGCGACAAGCTCGTAATCACGACTTCAAAAGTGGGAAGTAGGAAATTTCCGATAGCACGTGAAGGCAGCATTAGTTACTACATTTTTTTTTCAGTGTCTTTAATACTTGAAAATAATCTGAAAACATAATTATTACAACAGAGTATAAATCTTTACCACATTATGGAGAGTTGAGAGGGAAAGGTTTGGCTTTTCAGTAGAAGGCCACCACTGGCCATCAGGCACTGTCTTCTGCTCCACAGTCTCCTGGCTGAAGGCAATCCATGTGCTCTCTGACTGCTGGAATGACTGGTCTGCCGTCCAATCAGATGCCCAGGATGCGGGTTCATTTGCATCAGTGGAACTTGTGCATCCCTCTGAGAGGAGATAAGGGTTCATGTAAGTCTTTAGAGTTTCATTTTCCTGACTCTAATACAAAATCTCTTAACAAGACCAGTAGGCATTATGATAATGCAAAGAGCTTCTGCTAACTGCGATGGAAAGGTTTCACAAACTCAGCACCATGACATGTGCAATAACTGACAGGCAGTGAAAGTGTTTACTCATACTTCAGTTCTCAGTTTTTGTACACTCTGAGAACAAAGTGTATACAGTGGGGAGAACAAGTATTTGATACACTGCCGATTTTGCAGGTTTGCCCACTTACAAAGCATGTAGAAGTCTGTAATTTTTATCATAGGTACACTTCAACTGTGAGTGACGGAATCTAAAACAAAAATCCAGAAAATCACATGATTTTTAAATAATTAATTTGCATTTTATTGCATGACATAAGTATTTGATCACCTACCAACCACTAAGAATTCCGGCTCTCACAGACCTGTTAGTTTTTCTTTAAGAAGCCCTCCTGTTCTCCACTCATTACCTGTATTAACTGCACCTGTTTGAACTCGTTACCTGTATAAAAGACACCTGTCCACACACTCAATCAAACAGACTCCAACCTCTCCACAATGGCCAAGACCAGAGAGCTGTGTAAGGACATCAAGGATAAAATTGTAGACCTGCACAAGGCTGGGATGGGCTACAGGACAATAGGCAAGCAGCTTGGTGAGAAGGCAACAACTGTTGGCGCAATTATTAGAAAATGGAAGAAGTTCAAGATGACGGTCTCCCTCGGTCTGGGGCACTATGCAAGATCTCACCTCGTGGGGCATCAATGATCATGAGGAAGGTGAGGGATCAGCCCAGAACTACATGGCAGGACCTGGTCAATGACCTGAAGAGAGCTGGGACCACAGTCTCAAAGAAAACCATTAGTAACACACTACGCCGTCATGGATTAAAATCGCACGCAAGGTCCCCCTGCTCAAGCCAGCGCATGTCCAGGCCCGTCTGAAGTTTGCCAAAGACCATCCGGATGATCCAGAGGAGGAATGGGAGAAGGTCATGTGGTCTGATGAGACAAAAATAGAGCTTTTTGGTCTAAACTCCCCTCGCCGTGTTTGGAGGAAGAAGGATGAGTACAACCCCAAGAACACCATCCCAACCGTGAAGCATGGAGGTGGAAACATCATTCTTTGGGGATGCTTTTCTGCAAAGGGGACAGGACGACTGCGCCGTATTGAGGGGAGGATGGATGGGGCCATGTATCGCGAGATCTTGGCCAACAACCTCCTTCCCTCAGTAAGAGCACTGAAGATGGGTCGTGGCTGGGTCTTCCAGCATGACAACAACCCGAAACACACAGCCTGGGCAACTAAGGAGTGGCTCCGT